>OX596254.1:12288816-12911824 GCA_951394255.1 Polyploca ridens | reverse complement strand
CCCAGGAGCGGTAGAACAAAATACATATTCCCCAATAATGGACTTAATTCCATTAAATACTGTAAATATGTTGAGAAATACCTTATTCAATTTGAAATAAAATTACCGCAAAGTATGGTTACTAGGCACGTGCACAGTCTAGAGCTAGGCGCAAGCCACCATCGCCCTACCCCTTTACTCCCTCGTACTCCCGTTGAGTATTATGTCTACATTTTAGCTTATTACATGATTTTCAAAATTTTAATTATTTTATTTTTATTATTAAAAAAAAATAAAGTATTTTTTTTATATTTTTTTTAGCACCAGTATCATTTGTATTATCGACCCTGAGTCGCTCGTCGCTGACCAAAACAACGACCTGTATAGAGTGGTCTTTTTTGTATTCGTCCATTAGAATTGGCTGACTTATTAGAAGCAATAATGTAATAAAACATACTGTATCGTGAAATTGCATATGTGTGACTACTGTAAACGTGCCAGCTTTCGTTAACCTGTAGTACATATTAGATCGATACTCGTATTCATACCTAATATAATTGAAAACATATCTAGATTAATATAAACCTATATAAACCAATATTTAATTTAACAATTCAGCACAAGGTATGATAATTATGGTAAGTGGGTAATTCCATGCGGAAACTGAACCTGAATTTCCTGAAACCTTCTTATTTAAAAATATGCCAAGCATTTTTCCAACAACTTAACCCTTCTCAGTGTTTACTGTACCACAAGTAGTACTCGCGGGTATAATACCGGCTTTTGTTCCCTATGCTAAGTTCTGCCGTACAATATTCAGAGTACCGTATAAATGTTGGCAAAACGGCACAATTATGGTACCGCCCCGCTATTTTACCCTAACGACCTAAAATATTTGAACTCGGGGAATAAAATCTGGATGTCTTCAAGGCCAGTGTAAACAGGCATTTTCTGGGTAAGCGTGATATATCTACGGCCTTGTCATAACTCCTTTTGGGTCGGCTGAATATAAGCTTTTAATAAAAAACAATAGATTTTTTTCTTCCCCTAAAATATTACTTTGTTTATTGTTTTTTTTATATACTATGAATAGGTTTTTGATTAACCTCATCATGTCAAGTGATAATGTAGTCGAAGGAATAAATTTTTATAATAACATATAATCATTGAATTTAGAACGGAACACTAACAGGAGAAGGACTCGCACTTAACTGAATTTTCATATCCTTTTATTAGCATAAGGTATTGTGGCAAGTCCCTTAGGGGGACGCCAACAGATAGGTAGGTAGGGTTCGATTAAATGAAACAATGGAAATTAGTCCAATGAAACATTTAATTGCCTAAAATTCTGTGGCCGCCTCACGTCCAGATTTCACAGGGGGTACAGTTTTTAACAGGGGGAACACTGGCCTGAACTAAGGTAGAAGTAGCAGCTTCAGTTTTCGCTTCGGTCTGGTCCAGCTCCCAGGATGTCAGCGGGAGTAGGTAGTCCAGGCAGGCAGTACAGGAGGTAGGTCCCTCAGCGTTCCACAGCTAGTTATCAAGCTGCATAGGTAGATGCAAGGTAGGCGTAAATGTAGACGTAAATCCTGGAAGGCCAGAAACAAAAAGGCTAAAGCGTTTGCTGCGCAACTGTGTAGGTAGGTTTGAATCTAGGTTACAGTGTCCCTGACAAACAATAAAAAGGAAGCAGCGCTAGCATGGATAGGAAAGATAGAAAGCTAGAACACCTTACAATGGAGAATCAGATAGATAATACATGGGAACTTACCCTAGCGGGATTCCACGTGATATTAAACTAGATACAAAATTCGAAGCAAGTGACGCAGCCGTCACCTGTGAAGTCTCAAAGCGCACTGGCCGTGGAGAATTCTCGAACTGAACGACTGGGCGTTGGCCGCCGCGCCGGCGCAGCTCGCAAACCCGTTAGATTTGTTAGGGATGCGTAGGTGCGGGAACCATCATCATTAATACGTACTTGTAGATTCCGTACAATAATATTTATTAAGTATTTAGATTTTTAGGTTTTATTAGTTTAATAGGTTATATTTAATTATGTTTTAGAATAAGTTGTAAATATTATTTTAATTTAAGTGTAATTAAGTTTTATTAAAGGTTTTCTAACTATACTTATATTTATTTATGTAACTTGCAAGTGCAACGTTACAGTACCCCGCCAAAAAACGAAGGATTTTGCATACTAGACTGCAAAATCCGACTACTACCTATTATTTCATACTAAACTTATCATTACTCACAGACTACATTCTATACTTCACGCATCATACCATCTTCTTTCATAACATCATCAAATCTTACTATTAATGACTTGAGATCCTTACAAACAGAGTATAATTAGTAAATTTTAAGTTATACTCAAACAATAAGTTAGGTGTACTAAAATACTTATGTTTCTTTAGTACACTACAATTTAGGTAATAGTTTTAATCTAATTTTAAGGCTAGTATATAGGTTTTATTTTATTCTTTATAGTTAATAAGTTTCATATCTTTGATATGCCAGGAACCTAGTAGTTTTCCAGACATATCTGCTAATTCATAGACCAGAGGAGACTTTTTATCAATGATTTTACATTTTATGAATTTAGGAGCTAATTTTTTATTAAAATACTTGTCTTTATCACTTTGATAAAAAGTCCTTTTCCAGATAACGTCACCAATATTAAATTCAGCAGGTCTTCTGCGTAAATTATATTGTTGACAATTCCTACTATGAGCCTGTAGTAGTAGTGATTGTACTTTATTAAAGATACTAGAAAGCACACCAATATTCTCAGCGTAGGAATCTCGAGGTTGAAAGATGACGTCGTTATCGTTCTCAGTATCGATATAATGTGAACCACAAGTAACTAATTCACGCCCGTACACTAGAAAGGAAGGAGTGTAGCCTGTTACCTCGTTTACAGAACTATTCACAGCGAATTGGATTTTTGGTACAAGTTGATCCCAAATACGTTGATCGTTAGAAATAAATGTGGAGATAGCAGTCATAACAGTCTTATTGTAGCGTTCAACTGTATTAACATGAGGTGAATACTTAGGAGTGAAGTGTAATTTAGGTACTTTATATTTTTCGAACATCTGTTTTAACGTAGCACTTATAAATTGTTTACCGTTATCAAGTATTACAGTAGAAGGAATGCCATGTATTAGAAATACTTGTTCTTCTAAGATCTTAGTAACAATTTCTGCAGTCGCGCGCTTGATTGGAAATAATAAGCAATACTTACTAAAACAACAAGTCACGACTAAGATGTAGCAGTTTAGTTTTCTAGTAGGCGGTAGAGGTCCTACTAAATCTATGCTTATAGTTTGAAAAGGTCTCGAACAGTGTTTGGGCCGACCCATTTCACCTAAGGCAGCGTGGTTTTGGTGTTTATGTGATATACAGGTATCACAGGATGTTACAGCTGTTACTACGTTAGCGTGCATACCAGGCCAGTAGTACCTAAGACTGATGCGCTTATAAGTTTTAAAAATACCAAAATGACCAGCGGTTGGTTCAGAATGGTTTTCAGATATAATTTTTGTTCTATATTCTGCAGGAACAACTTCTTTCCACTCGAACTCTTTATTTAGAGGATGATGAGTTTTCATGAAGCGAAATAAACGATTATTCTTGACTAAGTAGTTTGGAAAAGAGGTAGGAGAATTTTGAGAACCATTGTATATGTTTAGATACCATTGATCATTTGTAGTTAATGTAGTGTTTAGATTATTATCAATGGCTGAAATTTGGCAAACGCGAGACAAAGCATCCGGTATAATATTATCAACACCTCGACGGTGTTTCATTTCAAAGTTAAATGCAGATAGACGAACACCCCATCTAGCTAAGCGTCCAGTAGGGTTATTTAGATTAAGAAACCACTTGAGTGCTGAATGGTCTGTATAGACAGTAAACTTAGTACCATTATCGAGATAGCATCTCCAGTGTTCCAAAGCCACCAAGACAGCAAGAGCCTCTCTCTCAGTGATGCTATAGTTTTTCTCTGGACCTGTCAAGGTTCTACTAGTGTAGGCGATAGGATGTTCAACTCCGTCAATAGTCTGCGTTAGTAATCCTCCAACACCATAGTCACTAGCGTCAGTGTGTACTTCGAACGGTAGGTCAAAGTTAGGGCATGATAGGATTGGGGCAGATACAAGAAGTTCTTTGAGTTTAGTGAAAGACTCCTCAGCTTCAGTAGTCCAAAGAAAAGGATTAGATTTTTTATTAGTAGAAGTTAGCTTATTCAAAGGACCAGCAATAGAGCTAAATTTAGGGACAAATTTACGGTACCAAGAAGCAATTCCTAGAAATCTTTTTACTTCTTTTTTATTTGTAGGAGTAGGGTAATTTAAAATGGTGTCAATTTTATTAGGATCGACGTGAAGACCTTTAGAATCAACAACATAGCCTAGATATTTAAGTTCCGTACGGAAAAATACGGATTTTTCGTAGTTAATAGTCAGATTAGCCATTGTTAGTTTCTTAATTACTTTTAAAAGCAGGGAAATGTGATTTTCGAATTGAGCCGAGCATATGACGATATCATCGATGTATACAAAGACTGAGTTTTCAAATTCAGGCCCATAGAAAAGAGTATCAACAAGTCTTTGTTGAGTAGCGGGAGAATTTGTCAATCCGAAGGGCATAGTCACAAATCTAAAGGTGCCACGATGAGGAATATAGAATGCAGTTTTATTCCGATCATTCTCAGAAATAGGCACTTGCCAGTAGGCCTTAGATAGGTCTATGCTACTTAGGTATTTAGCATTTTTAGGTTATCTAGAATTTCTGAAATATAAGGTAATTTATATGCGTCTTTTTTCGTAACAGAATTTAGCTTACGACTGTCTAGACAGAATCTGAGCTTGCCATCCTTCTTAGGAGTTAATAATACAGGTGAAGACCATGGACTCTCACATTCCTCAACGACACCCAGCGACAGCATCTCGTCTAGTTGTTCAGATAAGATACGTTGTTTTTCAGGCGAAACGCGATAGTATCTTTGCCGAATAGGTAAGGCATCGCCAGTATCAATAGTATGTGATACTAAGTTAGTTCTACCTAAACCACGTTTTTCAGTTGAGATATTTTTAAACTGTTCTATAATGTTATCAGCAGTAACTCGCTGACATTCAGTTAGTTCATTATAGGACTGTAGTATACTTTTAGCATCAGTTACAGTAGTCACATCACCATCATAACTAGTAGCATCGTGCAGAGATATAGAATTTGAAAATTTAGGAAATAGATTAAATTTTGTCCAAAAATCAATGCCTAGAATAGTTACTGTAGAACCAGAATCGAGTAAACCGCAGAGGTTTTTGTCGCCTACTTGGATAGCCGCGTAAGGACGAACATCATCAATAGGTTTTTTATCGAAGATTGTTGTAATGAAATAACTAGAAAAGAAAATTTTAATAGTTGAAAGCCAGGCTTTCCAATCCTTTTCATCAAAATTTTTAGTTTTAGTAGAATCAGTAGTTTTAGTTAAGTTTTTTACCTCATTTATATTACAGCAATCTTCAGTAGCTAGTTTTTTTGAATTAGATTGAGATTTACATTTAGGACATTCAGGGTAAGTGACATTCATTGTTCCACATTTAAAGCAAATGGGGAACCTATCAGCTTTACATTGCTTCAAAGAGTGTTCAGAGTTACGGCAGCGAGGGCAGAAAACATTTTTAGTATTAGAATTAGAAGAAGCAATAGCAGCTACACCTGAATAATTAGTATTATTTGTTGGTTGATTTTTATAGTTATATTTCTTGTTGTAAAAATTACTATTAGATTTATTAGAATTGTAACTATTGTATCTATTTTGATTATATGTATTAGATCTGCTAGTACTAGGTTCAGACGTTTTTGAAAATGCTAGATCAGGAGCTAACGTATCAGTAGACACTCTAGGAGGTTCTTTAAATTGAGAAGTCAAAGACTGAATTTTTTCAAAGTTCTTACAAATGGTTCTTAAATTATCGATAGAATTGATAGTTGAAGAATTAGAAGCTAGTACGCTAGAGTAACACGGTCTAATATTGTGCATTAAGATGTCTAATTTCTCTTGTTCAGAAATCTTTTTAGTTAGCCTGGAAAATAATTCAGACATTTTAGCAAAATATATAGTAATATTTTCAGAATCACCCTGTGTTCTGTTTCGTATCTCAGACAATAGCCGGTAGTCGAAATCAAAATGACTAAAATCCTCAATCAGTAAAGAAATTAACTCATCCCAAGTAGTAACACTGTCTTTAATACTACGAAACCAATGTAACGCATCGTCCGTGAATATTTCCGTAGCATAGTTCATTAATTTAGAAGGCGATATGTTTCTAGCAGTACTACACTCGTTCACTCTCTGGACAAATGCATGTACACACGTTTTGCCGTTAAATTTTATTTTTTGTATATCATTTAAATGCGAGCGGTCACAATGTATCGTTACGTTTTGTACAGAGTCTAGCGACGACGATGTCTGTTCAACGTCTACAACAGGCTCACAGCTAGGAATCGGATTAGCCGATTTATTAATAGTAAAAATTTTATTAATCATCAAGTTCGTAACATTTTTCGACAAAGCCCTCACTCTTTCTAAATGTTTAGAGTCCGTGCAATCTATTCTTTTTAGACGGTGATATAGATGATTACCCAACGCTCTAGTGCGTTCAAAGAGATTTGAATCGTACTTCTCCTCTAACGATTTAACTCGCGATGTAAATTCACTTAAGGAAGTGCTAACGCCAGAAATATCAATATCCGGATCGATTCCAGATTCACAAATATCAGAAGTAGGTATAAGCGGTGTTAATTTATTTATTTGTTTACGTAATCCAAGTACGGTTGATGCAGGTTCCTCGCCTCTAATGAGTACTTCGTAGGTTAATTCGTTTTTGTTTAGCAAAAAGAATTTAATAGTATGAGTTCCCATGATTAACTAGACGATTTACTTAAGTAGTTAATGAATATAATGAGAAATGAATGATTGGTGTTCTTTACAAGATGAGAAAATAAGCTTATCTACGATTAGGTGATGGTCATAGCAAATAAAATTAAAATTGAAATGTTTTTTTTTTTTTGAATGAATGAAAATGAAATGAAAACGAAAAGATGAAAGAAACGAAAAGGTATGAAATGAATGAATTTAGGTATGCGAACTGTTACGTATAACAAACAATAGATTTAATTTTACAATTTAGTTTTAGCATATATTAATTATTATCAGTAGGTAGGTACTAATAATAACGGTTTAGAATATTCAAATAGTTACTATATAACAAAATTACTCAATCATTAACACAATTAGTAGGAAGATACTAATACGTAGCAGTTAACAATGATAGGTAATGAAAAATGAGAAAAGAAAAAATCAGGGTAAGCGGTCACATAAAAAAATAAAATAAGATAGTACGTACCAGTTCGCTATTCTGCAATGTCACCTTCACGTTCACAGTACAATATGTAGGTAGATAGATGATTGTACTAGCTGCTGACTTCTGGAATAATCTAGACGTGAATAGGCCCCACGTTGGGCGCCACTGTGGCAAGTCCCTTAGGGGGACGCCAACAGATAGGTAGGTAGGGTTCGATTAAATGAAACAATGGAAATTAGTCCAATGAAACATTTAATTGCCTAAAATTCTGTGGCCGCCTCACGTCCAGATTTCACAGGGGGTACAGTTTTTAACAGGGGGAACACTGGCCTGAACTAAGGTAGAAGTAGCAGCTTCAGTTTTCGCTTCGGTCTGGTCCAGCTCCCAGGATGTCAGCGGGAGTAGGTAGTCCAGGCAGGCAGTACAGGAGGTAGGTCCCTCAGCGTTCCACAGCTAGTTATCAAGCTGCATAGGTAGATGCAAGGTAGGCGTAAATGTAGACGTAAATCCTGGAAGGCCAGAAACAAAAAGGCTAAAGCGTTTGCTGCGCAACTGTGTAGGTAGGTTTGAATCTAGGTTACAGTGTCCCTGACAAACAATAAAAAGGAAGCAGCGCTAGCATGGATAGGAAAGATAGAAAGCTAGAACACCTTACAATGGAGAATCAGATAGATAATACATGGGAACTTACCCTAGCGGGATTCCACGTGATATTAAACTAGATACAAAATTCGAAGCAAGTGACGCAGCCGTCACCTGTGAAGTCTCAAAGCGCACTGGCCGTGGAGAATTCTCGAACTGAACGACTGGGCGTTGGCCGCCGCGCCGGCGCAGCTCGCAAACCCGTTAGATTTGTTAGGGATGCGTAGGTGCGGGAACCATCATCATTAATACGTACTTGTAGATTCCGTACAATAATATTTATTAAGTATTTAGATTTTTAGGTTTTATTAGTTTAATAGGTTATATTTAATTATGTTTTAGAATAAGTTGTAAATATTATTTTAATTTAAGTGTAATTAAGTTTTATTAAAGGTTTTCTAACTATACTTATATTTATTTATGTAACTTGCAAGTGCAACGTTACAGTATAAGAATAAGAAACTCCGTGAAAATCTTGAAGAGCATTTTTAAAGTACCTCTTAAGTGACTTTGCGAGGCTGTTTATAAAACTTAGTCGTTTTATATGTACTCGCTACATTTACTTGAGTTGGACTCCATGGATATGGAAACAAAGCCTTAATAATAATAATAAATAAATATCCTGGGACATTCGTCACACACGGTCATCTGATCCCAAACTAAGCAGAGCTTGTACTATGGAAACCAGATAACTGATATAATACATATACTATTTTTTGTTTGTAAATACATACTTAATATACATAATTACATCCAGACTCAGGACATACAGACATGTTCATGCACACAAATGCATGTCCTGTGTGGGAATCGAACTCACGACCTGCAGCGCGTAAGGTGAACCTTAACCAACTGCGCCAACTGGCCCGTCAGCTTTCCACCTATCTTTTCTCCATCACTATTAATTCTGAGGTCAATCAAAAGCGGTCGTGGGGTATGTTGATCAGTTATCCTGAACATCCTAAAATAGATAAAATAATACTTAATATTACAATTTAGAGGTCTTGTAGAAAGAACAAAATAATGATGTATTTTTGAAAAACATTAATTTATTAATAACCCAGCATTAGTCATCATCATCAACTATATATATATATATATTGAACAGATATTAAAAAAGGTGTAATTATGACTTGACATTATGGTTTCAAGGTAATTCACCCTATATCAAGCCATATGCTTGTTACTGAAAAAGATAAATAAAACGTCAAAAAGAATTCGAAAAAGTGGATTCGAAAGACTAAAAGATTAAAGGTTCTGTAAAATAAAACGTTCTCTATATTTAGCTTATTCAACCAAAAACTACATAAAATACAACAGAATGAAAATCTTTTCGGGGAAAATTCAATACATAGGCTCAAGTAAAGTGTATTTCTTTGAGAAATGGACTCTCGTTACATACGACTGGACCCTCTGTTATCGGAAATATTGACCCGACCTTTACATATATGTTCTACGTTTGCCATAAAGAAGAATAAGATGCTATTTACTTTGGGTACCGACCAGAAATAGGTCATAAATATAATACAAGCGCTTCAGAAGGAAACTGCGGCTATGTTCACGATATTTTTTTGTATTTGTTCAAAATCTCTCCGTGATAAGTGTAAGTCTGACCGAAGCTGAAAGCCAGAATCTCGGGCTTTATGTGACTTTCAACTTCAAAATTTAAGAATTTAGCCTGCCATAAAGTTACTAGAGTACCCTACCACCGTGCCTCTTCCTTTATTTCTTAATTAAGTTTATTAAACTTTTATTTTATGAAAGGATAATACATTGAGGTGTTTTATATGAAACTGTATTAACGAACCGCATGAAACTTTTGTAAAATTTAAACCTAAAATTTTAATTAGTTTTGACTAACTTCACTGAAAAAAATGATCTACAAAACTAGTTATGTAAGTTGACGTTTTGTTGTCGGGAACCTAACTTTAGTTACATTTAATCAAATAATTTAGTAACGAACAAAAACTAGTTTTGTTACTGGTAAATTTAGTTCGCAAGTCACTCTGTTTAGGTTATTGGTCGTCAAATTTTGTGTTACGTTTAAATAAAATTTGGTAGTCACTTGCAGTCCATTTTTTTCAGTTTTCATAATGAAGGTACTTATGTAATAAAACTCTGAAATATATCAAGATACATGGCTGGTACATATATCAAATAAATAGATATCCTAAACTAGAACCATCGTAACTTTTGACAGCTCATAAAATATTATAGAATTTAAAATACCATAGATTATGTAACCATCCGCAGAGCAAACATTGTAAGCCGCATAAAATACTTATACCTACGTCACTCGTATCAAGTGTTCGCGTAAAACGAGCGATTTCGCTTACGAAGTATCGACATAAAGCGTGACATTAAAATAACTTTCTATATTCGTTGACCGTTGCCATTTTCATCATTATTACATTAGGACGCCATAACCGTAAAAACCTCGAGGTTGGGTAATAGTAAATTTTGCGGTAAGCTCCGACTCGATCCTGTATGAGGTCATCATTTACAATATACCGACCGTTTCATTAATAATAATATTTTATTTCATAACGTGGTAAGTTTCATTAAAACCGGTTATGGGCGGTTCGTGGCTTGTAAAAACAGGTGGGCTGTTATCACTCCATTTGTTTTACTTGGAGTGGTATTCCGTAGCGGGTTGTTTTTAAGTATATCTGCAGTGTTTAATCTTTGAAAGGATTACAAAATTGATACCTATATAATTTTACTATTTATAAAATACAAATCAATTACTGATCAGGTTTTCACTAAGTTTACGCGAATAAAAAACATAAGTATTATAATATTTAGGGGCACTTATTAATCGGACTCTAGGGCTGATTCAGAAGCTTGCTTTCTTACTTTTTCAATGTCCTATATCAACCGAATATAATGGGAATACAAAACACGAAGTATATTACATATTTATAATAAAATTCTATGTAAAATTCACAGTTATAAAAATTCAACTGCAATTTTCAAAGAAATATGTACATACAAGGTTGTTATCAAAAACGTAGTATATGCATGTCTGGTCAATCACATACATTTTATAATTAGTGTAGAATTCACACGTAAAGATGTCGCTACAAACATCGTATGGATTGATTGAAAATTAATTCTTAGTCAAAACGCTATTAAATTACTTTTTATTGAGCTTTATTGCAAGGAAATAGAATTTGAAGATAATTATTTACATAATTTAATTAAATTAATGTTTAAAACTCGTATTTTTAATATTTGCAATTTATGTAATTTTATTTAAATCTTTCGACCTTACATAGATGGCCTAAGCGTCGATTATTTTTATTTCATTTCATCGTCTAAAACCAAAACAATCAAATAATAATAAAATAAATCTAATAATAACCTGTTTCTAATAAGCAGAGACTTCAACGGTAAATAAATATAGTCTAAATATTTTTAAATCTACTACGTTTTTTTTTAAAGTACAATGGGCAGTTTCATCCCAATTGTATTTCATTTGTTTTTATGGGGTTAAGTCTGTATCTAGTCATGAAAAAGTTATCGTGGTTTCATTTATTCAACAAAATATCAAAATAAGAACAACTTAATTAATAAGTCTTTTATTTGGACAAAAGGATTAAAGCCATCCGTTAGTAACTGAACCTGCTCACAAAATTTCTGGAGAATCGGTTGAGAAATGCGACCTGGACATACATACGAAAGCATTTTTGTCCAAGCTGAAACGGAGACGCTTCGCTCGCTCGGTATTAAAGTGATTTTTAAAACTTATAGTAGATTTAAAAATTGCTATCTTGACCTATTTTTAATTGTACCCTAATCAGGGCCGGCTTTAGCCTATAATATAGCGCCCGGATGCAAGCAATACCCCGGCGCCCTCAAGTAGGCATACGAACAAAATGGAATATTCTCACCAGAGTGATCGGAAATTCGTGTGCAAATATAAATGACTATATTTTCATTCTGCAGTTTCAAGCAAGGTCTTTTGGAAATTTCGCAGGCTTCCCAATTTAAAAAAATGTATATCCTATGTCACTCAGTGATAAATAACAATATGATTCGACTGGTGAAAGTTTTTTTAAATCGTTCCATTAGTTTTTGAGTTTATTCATTACAAATAAAAATACAAAAAAGATTTGTATTTTTGTAGATTATCTCTATTAACATTAACTGTTGAAAACTAAAAAAAAATAGTTTTTGTTTATAAAAACTATTGTAATATATCAGAAAGAAATGAGTGTGTGTCAGTCGTTGGTCGCCTATTTTTTCCACTGCTAGCAAAATTATCAAAATCCTCTACACTAACACTATTAGTGTAGATGTCACGAGTAGCGCTCGACGCCCGTCCGGATATCCTGTATATATATTTTAAACTTGGGAAAAAATGGGACCAGGATTTTTTTACCAATTTTGTTAGAGGTATTAGAGAGAACTCTTTCAAGCTTAAGTTATCCTAGTATTATATTTGAATAAAATTTATTTTAGAGTGACTAGAGAACAGAGACAGAGTTCGGGAAAAGCGAGTAAATCTAGTCACTCTAATCTCATCTCAGAAATATTATAAACGCGGAATTTTGTGGGTTTGGATGTTTGTCCCTCAATCATGCGTCAACATCTCAAAATTCAAAATTCAAAATCATTTATTCAAATAGACCTTCACAGGCAATTATGGGAAAGTCTGACTCTAATACTACCGGTTCGGAAGGTTCCATTTGCTGAGAAGAGCCGGAAATAAAATCTGTAATTACTCTTTTTAAAACAAGCTTAGATTCATTCATCTGAACGGATTTGGATGAAATTTGGTATACAGATAGAACGTATTCTGGATTAACATATACATAGAATACTTTTTATCCCGGGAAAATAATATATCCCTAGGGAAGGTGGGTGAAACCACGGGGCGGAAGCTAGTACAATATAAATGAAAGTTCAATAAGCATGATTTTGTTATTATACTTATAAATACTGGGACTTCTTCATAACACCTTATGTGGTATAATGCAACTTAATATTTAGTAATAATTCGATAATTTCGATGGAGGAGTTTGCGAATTGTTGATGAACAATATTATTAATATTATAGAGTATTTTAGGAATTGTCTCAATTACCCGTGGAGTAAGATGCAACTTCAAGTCAGTATTTTTAGAATTGAATAACATAATAATAATTCTTTGGATTAGTTTAGGACTTAATGTATGGAATTCTTATCTTTTTTGAACAAAAGTATGGAGTAGTTTGGGAAAAAGCCTTTGTGCGAGTAAATGCTACGCTCTACCTCTCTTACACAAAAACAAAAAAAATTACAAATGTGCCCATTATTCTTTAAAATTAAATTCTTTCAACAGTGTCATCTGTTGTCATTTACTGAAAAACAAATATTGCTGTAGTCACTTAGAAACCCAGAATAGGAACTAGTACCCCAATCTCGCCACCGGCGCTGTACTTGCGCGAGTTATGGTGGTAACTTTTGAAGTATGGGCGCTGTCTCTCTGTTGTACGTAGTATTTATATACTCTGAGGTATATGTATAAGATGGCTTCGTACTAACTCAATATGAGCGTCGGCACCGGCAAGGCGACGCAAATTAATTTACCAACGTCCATTTCTAGTTTGCTCCCAACCAAATGACCATAAATTACCATAAAGACCGTAAAGGCGATGATAGCTCAGTGGTAGTGACGTCGGATACCGAGATGAAGGTCCCGGGTTCGAATCCTACAATGAGCTTGAGCTTTCGGTGAAGGAAAACATCGTGAGGAAACCATAGCACGGTGGTAGGGTACTTTGTAGTACCCGCCTGGCTGGCTACCACCCTCAAGTTGAAAATCTGTCGCCAAGCACCTTTCGGTGTGTTCCGATAGCTGCACTTGAGAGCCATTTCCTTCTAGGCTTTGTGTGCTTATCACCTTCGGCCGCATCATCACTTACCATGGTGAGATTGCGGTCAAACACAGGCCGATAGACAGTAAAATAAAAAAAAAATAAAAAAACTTCACTACTTTGTTAATTAGGTGCATCGCAAACGATAGACTTTTTGTGCGATGGAGTCTGCGGTACACAAAAAAGGTCCATCACCGATTGTTCACCAATTCAAAGTACACGACGTACACACGGCCACAGATCAAGCTCGACACCCTATATAACCATAACTACGCTACAGTCAATATACAAATACTCTAGAAAGGGATAGTGCAGGCAGACGTGGCAGGGCGGTGGTAGCGGCATGGGGGAGAGGGGACGGGGCGGTGTTAGCGGCACTTGCGCCGGCGCCGGCACCGGGCCATCACCGGGCGGTGTTGTGCTTGGCGCTTACACACACAGGCGCACTTTTTTTTGCATTGTTTGGACTATTGTTTACTTTTGCAAGTTTTCTGTATTGGTTGCGTATTAGTATTTAGTATTGATGATTATTTTTTAATGCAAATATTTAAATCTATGTGATAGGTATCTATTTTCATTTTAAGTAGGTAACTCATATTTTTATGTTTTGTTAGTCACAAATTGCATATACTATTAAATAACTAGGTTTAATTGTTAATTCCTCCCAAAGACTGATTCATTTCTAAGTCATGATTATAATGATCTAATTACACAAATATATTATAGTAGCTTTCCCCACGGTATCACCCGTGTTCCCGGGATAAAATGTAGCCTATTTCTTTCTTCATACTATAGGCTAACTGCGTGCCAAATTTCATAGCGATCGGTTGAGTAGTTAAGGCGTGAAAGCGTAACAAACAAACTCACATTCGCATTTATAATATTAAAGTTAGGAAGTATGGATTGATGTTCTTGCTCATATATCTAAATTGTGTTATTATTATTGTAATTTTTCATATTTGTTACTAATGTTGACTCTTGAGTTAACCCGTTGGTTCTCGCGAGGGACGCGCGTCCTATTATAACAATTGATGTCATTGCTATATTTTTAACCGCGAGCCAACCGCTTAACTTATGTTAGATTAGCTATGTTATTTTTTATAGTTATCTATATTTGATTGTTAATTCAGCTTCAGCCTAGCGATCGTTCGGAGACAGCTGTCATGCTATCAATAAAATGGACCCCTCCCATTTTATTACTCTGAACCTTATCGAAGTGAAAGTAAGATCGAATGCTTAGGACATTATAAATAAATGTTTAGAATTAATTTGTAATTTCAACGGATTTTATGTCATAAAATAATTAATTTTAACCCTAACTCTAAATCTGTGAGTTTGACTCTTTTCATTCAGGCACTCAGCTATATATTTTCTCTAAACGGTTTGGCACTACCTATGTCATCATATCAGCACAAAGATGTTGCCACTGCTGAACATAGGCCTCCCCCTTAGACTTCCACAATAAACGGTTTTGGGCCGCTTGCATCCAGCAGCGCCCAGTGACTCTGACCGTCGTCGGACCCCCCTAAAAAGGAAGCTAAAGCAATTTTGGTAAAGGAATTATTTTTTCAAAAATAAAAGTAGCTAAGTTACTCGTTATAACATCAGCTATAAACCGGAATAGACAGACAAAAATGTTTAAAAACTCAATCCGATTTTATTAAAAAAAGGTTGAACTCACATAAAAGCTTGTTGCAATGCAATACCTGTGGCAATACTCTTTAAAAATTGGAATGTCCAATATAAAAGAATATTTAAATCAAAAGCACTAAGGAGTATTGATATCAACTTCGATGCAAATCACCCCTAAAATAACTTTCTACCCCTTTTCAACCCCGTAGGCGATGAGTTTCAATAAAATACGAAACATATCTTCCATCAATTCTGTTAAAGAATGTTTACCTATGCAAAAATTAAATTAGATTGAACTAAGGAATCACGTTGTCCCATACAAACTTTGCCCCCGTTTTTCACCTCCTTAGGGGTAGAATTTCAGAAAATCCTTTCTTATCGGATGCCTACGTCATACAAAGAACACAAGCTTCAAGTTTCAGGTCTCTACGATCAGCGGTTTAGTCTGCGCGTTGATTCATCAGTCAGTCATTCAGAAAAAAACATTTTATATGTATAGATAAAACCTTATAAATACATAAAGATACAGTTTCTCAATAATCGTCGTTTTTGCAAACACGAACAAATAAAGATTGAAAATTATGGATATACCTAATTACTAAGCTGTCGCGGTTTGCCCCGCGTTCCCAATGTAAGAAGTAAGTAATATATAATAATACTCGGGGATAATGTAGTTTCTTATTAGTGAAATAATTTTTCACATCCGATTGGTAGTCCAGAGATTAGCGTTGAAAAAAAAAATCAAACAAAAACAATCTTAAGCTTTATTATATTACTATAGATATTAGTCTCGCTCGCCAAGAAAACAATGTTTTTTATTTTGTCTGTGTAATTTAAAAGCTGTGATATTATCTAAAAGTATTTATTTAAAAATATGATGTAAAGGGCACATTTAATCTACATTAAATGCATAAGCTAACGAAAATATTTAACTGGATAAGGATCAATACTATATTGGTCAAAATCGCTTAGAAAATAACCTTTTATATATGAATATTTTTTAAACATAAAAATGATTACTATATTTCAACTTCAGGCCTCAGGAGAGATTGGTATATGACACCGCGAATTTTTCTGAAGACAATTTGAACACCTATAATTATCTAGGATATAATTTTGTTCCATCATCAATAGTTTCCGCAGCGCACGCGATATTAGGGATTTTAAAGGTATTTTTTTGCACCTTGGGTTATATTATTAGAGTTTTCATAGGGAACCCTATTTTTTGAAAATAAAATATACTTAGCGTATACTATTGCTCATGAATCTGGCTATCGTATACAAAAAAAACGAATCTAACTGGTAGTTCCAGAGATTAGTGCGTTTAAACCAACAAAAATCTCTTCCACTTTATTACATTTACTAGCTGTCCCCCGCGGTTTTACCTGCGTTCTCGGGATAAAAAGTAACCTGTAAATGTAGAATACTTGGGGATAATTTATCGCTTCCTATTAGTGAAATCATTTTTCGAACCCGACTGGTTGTTCGAGAGATTAGCCCGTTTCAACAAACTTACAAAAAACTCTTCCGCGTTACTATATTATTATAATATAGTGCGTATCTCATATATCGTAATTGGTAAGTCTCGCTCGTCACGCAAACAACAAATTTCAATACTATATTGGTCAAAATCGCTTAGCAAATAACGTTTTAAATATGAATATTTTTTATTCATTTTTAAAACATAGAAATGGTTACTGTATGTCAACCATGGGAGATAGGTATATACCACCTGGAACTGTTTTGTGGATATTTTGAAGACCTACAATTCCCTAAAACATTATTTTGTTCTATCATCAATTGTTTTCGCAGCGCACGCGATATTACCAATGATATTATAATAAAAAGAGGGATATTACGATCATACGTCTTGTATACACCTTGGGTTAGATTATTGGAGATTACGTAGGAATCCCTATTAAAAAAAATATATATAGCCTATACTATTCCTCATGAATTTGGAAATCGTATACAAAAAAAAATTTCAGATCGGACTGGTAGTTCTAGAGATTAGCGCGTTTAAACAAACAAACAAAAAACTTTTCCGCTCTATTATATTATTACTGTTCCCCGCGGTTTCACCCGAGTTTCCGGGATAAAAGTTACTCTTTAATACTCGGGGATAATGTGGCTTCCTATTAGTAAAATAATTTTTCAAATCCTACTGGTAGTTCCAGAGATTAGCCCATTTTAATAAACAAAAATAACTCTTCCGCTTTATTATATTAATATAGTATAGATATAGATATTAGTATAGGTGCATAGGCGCAGCGCAAATTGAAAACAATCTTAAAACACAAATTATTACGAGACGAGCTCGAACCTGTTTTTACAATTGACTATACATCATACGTATAGGTATAGTATGGATGTATTTCTACGTACGGTTCCTGCGCGTGAGTGGGACGAAATAACAAAAATATATCGCGCTTACTCGCTCGATTCTCACCGTCCTACCTCAAATAGTCCAAAGTCCAATCAGTATAGGTTGATGTGGCGTTGTGTGTACATCTTCGATCATTCTGTCGGCGGAACTCTAGGGACGTACACGCTATGGAAATACAGAGATTGCGATGTATGATTTTGTACTTAAAATACAGAAAAAGAAGGCAGAGAATTTTGGATACCTATCCTATTCTTTCGCAGACTTTTTGCGCGTCATGTTCTAATTGGCTGTGCGCTGCTTAGAATCTCTACTTTCAACATCCTAACTAATATTATTAAGCGAAAGCGAGTTTGTTTGTTTGCTCTTCACGCCTCTACTACTCAACGGATCATCATGAAATTTGGTTTTTACTTTTTATCACGCGGGTAAAACCGCGGGGACAGCCAGTAAATAATAAATCTCTGCTGTATCCTATGCAGTGGAGCTATAAACTGAATTAAATTCGATAATATTAAATTTGAAAGAAAAAAAAAACATAAAATTTACTTGTTGTATTAAACACAATAAAAAATTTAAGAATAGATGAATGAAAACTATTCAAGCTTAAGTTCTGTACACAGCTGCGATGAAAACAAAGTAGAACTAACAACGCGCTTAGACTCATAATTTGAAAACTTCATTGCTCAGACATCGAGTCACTCCTCCACAAATATCTCACGATCTTTCACTTGTTGATTCATTATTATTATTATCGTACTCGTATATCACTCTGCAAATAATTTTAGTTATTGGTACTCTTTTGTAAATGTTGTAACATAAACATTTGAAATGATAGGGTAGTTGTTTTCATTTTATGTAATACTAGCTGACCCGCGCGGTTTCACCCGCATTCCCGGGATAAAAAGTAGCCTATGTCCTTCTCCATACCATAGGCTATATGCATGCCAAATTTCATCGCGATCGGTTCAGCGGTTTAAGCGGGAAAGCGTAACAGACAGACAGACAGAGTTACTTTCGCATTTATAATATTAGTTAGGATTAGGATTAGGATTATCAACGCGAATTGTGTTTGTTCCTCCATCACGTCCATATTTCTCGAATGGTCACGTCGCTCGTAACAAAGATACAAATCGCTTTAATATTTTAGAGGTTAATGAAAAAGGCTAAGGACATTACATTGTATCACATGATTACTTGAGTTTCTTGCCGGATTCTTCTCAGTTGAAGGCCGGTGGTAACTTCAGTAAATGTGACCTTCATAAGTGCCCTTCTGGGGCCTAAATTGAATAAATGGGTTTGACTTTGACGTTGACTTTGACTATCGTAAATGTTGGTGAAACCGCGAGCGGAAACTAGTTCAAAAATAAATATAATTCAGTTTATCAACATTATATTACATCCATAAAATATGTTTGGATCTAGGACACTTAGCAGCTACTATACCCTTTTATGGTTTCTATTTTACTCATAAAATTTTAATAGATATTTCCACTTCAATACTACCCTCATTTTTCAAACGAAAAATTATTTATCTAAGGTCAGTACTATTTTTAAATGAAAGGAGACCGCTGAAGCAATAATTCGGAAGTAATGGCTAAAACATTTCGCCCTTAGGCTAGCAGTCCTCGGAAAGCTCAGCAAACTGTTAGGACCCCGTTAATTTCCACGTTGGGAAGACGCTCCCAGAAATTGAGTACCCCAAATTGTTCATTTGCAAATTTCTTATCATTTCAATTGAAAGGCGATTTCTGGGGAAAAAACCTTTTATTCTCCACAAAGAATATGAAAGGTATTTTTTCTGTCACTCTTATTTCACGTTCGCAATTTAGTCAAATTATACTTTTAATTACGCGCCCGTTTCAATTCGCAGCTGTTTGAGATCCTTAATTTCCTTTTTCATGAAAATATAGACTGACGGATTCCGATTTTATTGAAAATGCGTGTTGGTTAGAATTGTATCAGATTAATTGCTCTTAAATAACGTTCTAACCAAAGTCAAAGCCATTTATCCAATTTAGGCCCACGAAGGCCTTATGAAGGTTAGGTACATTTACTGAAGTTAGCACCGGTTCGAAACTCGGCCTCCAACTGAGAAGATTCTGGCATGAAACTCAGCAAAGTTACATTTTTAAAATAATTTTTGGACAATCTACTGTTGTTTTGCATGTTTGCCTTTTTTCTATGAATGATGAAAGAATTGGACCTTTGTCGTTTTTTTTTTATTGTAAATAAACTCTACCCCCTCATTAAAAAAGATGATTTAAAGCAAGTTTAGTAAAACTTGTCACTCAGTCACTTTCTAACGTCATAGAACAAAAAGAGATGAGGTTATTTTAAAGTATGTTTTGTAATAATGGGGTTATTGATTACGAACTATACAAATCCATTACTTATACATTCACTTTTATAAATAGTTTTATATTTGTGTGTTCGTTGGTTCGTCTTATATATGCATTCGCGCATCGTTCATCCGATTGAGTTGAATCACTATGCAGTTGTTGTAGGTAACTGCAATATTTATTTTAATATGTATAGGCCTGTGTTTGACCACAATCTCACCACAGCCAGAGATGACATGTAATGGTAAGAACACAAAGCCTATAAGAATTGAATTGAAAGAGCACTGCAACGCATGCCAGACATTGGCCCTGATTCTGTTGTTCACAACTAAACTAATTTTAATCTCACTGTGTCTCTTTCTAACAAAGAACATAAGAAAAGGATGTAAGAAATTTAGTCCTGTCAAATTAGTCCAATGCTTGTTTTCAATATAAATTTAGTCGCCATCTATCGTGGTTACGCCTAAATACACGCAAAATAAGACGGCAAAGATTAAGTTTACAACTTAAAATATGTTCTATCCTTTTTCAATAATGTTCGTAAGAAAGAGATGAGATGTGTCTAAAATTAGTTTAGTGCGATTTACAACAGAATGGGCACCATTAGCTAGTACAGAATTACATTATCCAACGTCAACATAGTCATGTCATGTATACCGTTTCAGTGAATAATACACATGATGCAATTTGTGATGATTGTTTACATGAACCAGTGTACTTGTGGACAGTATATTGTATCCATGAACCAGCGTATATGTGAACAATATTGTATTGTAGAGCTGTATCACGTACCATGTGACGTGATGCGACATTGTCGACTGCGGCCTAATTATCTAACCGCTGTGCAGTTGTACGAAATATGCTTGTTTTAGTTCGGGGCCCCTAAAAACGCTATATGGGCATTTTTGCTGAATAGCAGATGGGAAATAACTCGAATTCACAGCTATTCAATTCATCATATCTGAATCTATTATTGAAATGAATAATACAATCAGTGACAATGTCACAAAAAATATCGGAATTGCAAATTATCTGCTGTGAAATCCAATCAGCAATATTGCTCGAATCAGCTGTTTAGACCCTCAGCTGACTATATTAAATAAATAAATACTTTAGCTTTATCCAAGGAGAAATGCCGCGATTGGCTGCCGCGCGCGGCATTCGCTGTGTGTAATCTAAATCACACACACACACCCTTATGAATTTCCCTGATCCATTTTTTGTGGGTATTCACACATTACTATAGAACGCTGACCACAATCCGTACTTCATTCGCTTTTCAGTGTTAAAACAATTTTACTGATATGAGTACCCTCAATAAAGTTCAAATACTTACAATCACTGTGTTTTACTACAAGTGTTTGGTTTTGTCACAAAATGTGGTAATACTGACACACTCGTTTCTTTAATATGGTATAGGTATATGTAGAATAGCTTGTATCAAACCGTAGGTAATTTGTTGAGTAGATCATTATGTTGAAAAAAAAACATGGATTAAGAGAGGTAGAGCATAGCATTAAATCGCGCTCTACTGAGGAAGTACCTCCACCTTACAGAATATCGCAGCAAAATAAACTTATTTTGTATTCCTGCGCGTGAGTAAGGTCGCCAGAGCTAATTGGGGACAGGGAAAGGTCGGTAACGTGTGAGAGATGCCTCGTGTGTTGCAAGCGTCTATATGGCTACGTTAACCGCTTACTACGAACTATATGCTTGTTTACCGACCTCGTTGTATAAATAATAATATTACTATTTATAAAAGTCTGTTACATACAGAACCTGTATTTCTTATGTATTGTGTATGTATGAACAAATATGAAGATGATCATTTGCCAATTATTAATAACCGTGACAATTCTGCGGCGTATATAATTAGTATCGAATCAAAATTGTCTTAATAAAAGCTTGGCTCGCGACCAAACACTCATTACCAAGTTTATTTGATATAACTTGCGTACACAAACGCCGATAAAATATGAGCGCGCGCGCAATAAACTAATATGTTTAGATTATTGTCACAATGTTACCTTCCCGGCTAATTTACTAAGAAAAACAAGTTTTTAGTGCGTATTTCAATGGTTTCATAGAGTATTGAAACTTCGCCAAGTGTCGTTTAGACGGGCAGTCGTGCTGCAATACCACGCGTCATAATCGAAACAGTAACTGCTCAGTGTATTGTGTGTCAAAACAAAACAACACAAACATTCGTAAACTATAACTACGTATCTGAAATCTGTTAACATGTTGACAGGCAATTGCAAAATAAGACCACTCAAAACAAATAAACAAATGGTAAAAAATGTGCGGACAGGCGATAACAAAAGTTATTCAATCACTACGGTTGTATTTCAAAATGAAGTGAAAATGAAGAAGTCTAGTTTGAAAAGAACGGGCAAAAAGTATAAGTGTGTAAAGAAAAGGGTTCGATTCTCTGACACAGAACCGGCCGAGCCGAGGATATCTCTGTGGAACCGTTGTGTACGCTTTTTTCATTTATTCTGGAAGCGCACACGGACTACCGTGAAAACTGCTTTGAGTAAGTTTCGCTTTATTATGTTGGCTTAGATGTACCTACGGTGGGACTGATTGTTTAGATTGAGATTTCCAATTTCAAAGAGTGAAAGAGAGAGTAGTTCACGTAGGGTTGCATGTTTTTGTGATATACAGAATATAAGTTAGGTGTATAAAGTGGTTATTAAAAATAAAATAATACCTAATGTAAATTGTTCGATTCTAAATAAGTCATATTAAAAAGAAATTAAAGTATTTATACGATTTATATGTATTTTTTACGATTTTATTACTGACTCTACTTATATTAAATTGTAATATGGTTTTATTATGTTATTTATGGTATTTTGTTGACGGGCCAGTTGGCGCAGTTGGTTAAGGTTCAACTTACGCGCCGCAGGTCGTAGGTTCGATTCCCACACAGGACATGCATTTGTGTGCATGAACATGTCTGTATGTCCTGAGTCTGGGTGTAATTATGTATATTAAGTATGTATTTACAAACAAAAAGTAGTATATACAAGCACAATACAATACAAGCTCTGCTTAGTTTGGGATCAGATGACCGTGTGTGAGGAATGTCCCAGGATATGTATTTATTTATTTATTATAATCACTTGATACCTCTTAAAAAAAACTGATAACAGTGGAAGACTGTAATTTTTATTATTTTAATGCGAAATATTTTCACCGAAAATCTGCTGAAATTACATCGTCGTCTTATAATTATTCTAGTTTAACGATTAATAATTAATATTCTGTATTTACAATTAATATAAACTCTTATTTAGTTGACGGCAAACCTTAATTTCAATTAAACATCAAACAATAACAGAAATAACAATTGACTGGTATTCAAATAAACTTCGGCTCAAATTCCGAGCCGGAATATTTTATAAAGAGCTAATGGCTTATAAAACTAGTGATGTACCATAAACAAAACTTTCCCGTGACTTTATTAGATTTATTACCACTTTAACAAAGGTAAAAGCTTTTAGTACATTCGTACCTACTTCTGTTACTTTCGCGTATGTAATCATACAGTGTGCTTAAGTGGTTTACAATTTTGTAAAGTGCATATTTTTATTTAAAGTGGAACTGAAATATGAAAACTTACATTATTTATCGTTATTTTAACATTTACTGATTTATAGAGGCGTCCACAGACGTAAAAGAAATTCAGATTGATCGCTGCCCTTATCAAACTGAATCTCTATGCATAAATGAGCATGTGTGCAATCAATTGTTGGGGTTGAGTAGAGTTTGTATGCATATGTGTAATATAATAAAGGTGGTATATGTATGCGTGATAGGAGCAGAGCTTTTGGGCTTAGACTTTCATCCCGGGCCGTGTTCCGTCTGAACTGTTTTACATCTGTGACTATGCCTCATCATATTCTATTACCTCTAGTTCCCGTTTCACGGTTTTACTAGCGTTCCTGAAAGTTCAGGATAATAAGTATACTTTGCCATATTCGAGAATATACAACCCAAAATTAATGTCAGCATAATATATAAATAATATTAATATTAGTAGGACGTATCTACTAATAAATCTATAGCAACAATAAAAATATAGTTTTTCGATAAACTAATTAATATCTATTCTCGATCCATAACTGTGATTAAAACTTGAGCTGAATTAATTACATGACTAAATTAAACACTACAAAATATAATTACCGTTATCAAGTTGATCAACAATTTCGGACAGATGCCGAACACCGCTCAACTTTCCCGGACAAACTTTACTCTTTGCGGAATTAATGAAATTTCCGATATCGATACGCGGGGAATCGATCACATCACCGCTCTATGTTAAGTAATGTTTTGTCTATAATTTATACCTGTTAATATTATGAATGTTACACTCCGTTTCGTTTCAGATTCTATAGATACTTTGTACTCAGCGGATTCCCGAGGGATATATTGCTTTTTCGAGACAAAATATCATTATTAGAAATCAATGATAAACGAAGTTCTCTATAAAAATTTATAACTTTGAATTACGTCAATATTCTCGCTGCTACTAGTGCATTGTAGTTTATTAAGCTGAGAGTCCACTGTAATCTTAAGACACGTCAATTTCAATTCCTCAAACTCATATATTCAGATTTGGCCCTGGTAAAGCGCTGGTAATGAACATTACAGATAAACTCTACTATTGGTTCGTATTACACTAATGTCCATTTTTGTGTTACGCATTTTTGTATATTTATTTCGTCATACGCATTATAAGGAACTGAATTATTAAAATCTATAGCTTATTCAATCGCAACATATACTGCATAAAGTGATGATTAAAAACTACGTTTTAACGTTAGCATGCGAGAGAAACCCAGAGACAAACAAAGTTACTGGAATAGTAATATTTATATCCAAAGAACATGTGGCACGTCCAACAAAATTGGATTATTTCAATATCCAAGGGTTTCTGTTGGATATAAATTACCATCCGTTCGAGTTGGACTCAACGATTATGTTCCCGAGGTCTCTCCCTTAAATAGTCTAGGAGACATTATCATAAAGTGAGTTCAGACGGACAGGCCAATAAAAACGGACGGCACAGGTCACGTCGGCCTCCCGCGCCTATTTCTTCACTAGTGATGCCATCAATAATTCAGTGAAGACGAATTCCTTTCGGCAAAATAATTCATTAATGATTAGTTAGTTTCACAGTTGGATAAGACTTTTTATTACAATTGTTTTTCATTGTATAGTTTATTTTATTACATTACTGTATTACAATTCACACAAGCATTTCAATTTATCTCAAGCACCAATCTCCCACGAGAGAATTACATTTTATTATTTTTCTATCATTTAATTACGAGAATCGTGTACTTAAGATTCAAATTGGTTCGAATTATTAACATTTTGACAGGTATTTTGAGCATAGAGGTATCATAAGAAAACTCGTCATTGCACCTATATGTACATTTGACGGTTTATTTAATTGTCATGTGTATGTTCTGTTTTGTAAAATTTCAAAATTGTAACTCAGAATCATTCAGCTTAAAATTAAGTTATATTATGTTCATGTAATATCCAAGTTATATATATTCAGTAAATAAAAGATCAAAGTTTCCATTGCGAATTATCGTCCTCGTCAGCAGAAACCATTCCCATCCCTAGTAGAAACGTGTACCAAATGCTCCGGGGGAAATTGCTTGTACTCTGAATTGTTGACTTCACTCGGACTGGCTGATATAACTAGCTAACATCAAAAGGCACCGGTGCATTTCTTCAAACGGTACATTGAATTACAAATATTGAGTTGTTTTTCTTCCTTATTTTCTTTTTGGACGTCTCTCTCTTGTTTTCATTTCAGTAGTAGTACAGTCGAGGTCAAAGATATGTTTACATTTGAAGTTACAAAAATATGTATCCATTTAAATAACTAACCATATAATGCTATGCATAAGCTTAGTTATTTAAATGGATACATATTTTTGTGACTTCAAATGTAAACATATCTTTGACATCGACTGTACAACGAAAAGAAAATACAATCATTTTTATTCTTAGCAAAAGTAATTTGGGACTGACATTGTGTTAATCTAGAAATATTTGAAATACTCTAAAACTAACTCCGTAATACAGAAAAATACATAAAAAAGCCTTACGAAACAATTAATTAAAAGATAAAGAATTTTCCCCAGAAATCTTTTAACTTATGTAAAGTGAATGTTTGTCTTAGAACTTAAGCGTTTTTTACCAAGTTAATTGTTCTGTTTTAAAGGCTCCTATAAACGTAACGAAAAGAAAAAGTTGTTAATTTATTATATTATACGTCTGAATTAGCAAAGCGTAATGTCCGTTCTAAATCATTTTTACACTGCCAAGGTAATTTACTCCCCTTAATTTATTATTATGAGTGTCTGCTTTATAACGCTTGTAAGTTATTTGCAAAAATTATGGCCGTCGTGTTACATTAATTCATTTTGGAATTATAAATTTACAGTAAATATTTATTTGTAAATAGTTTATGCTAATGGGTAAACAAGAAGCTTATTATGTTTAATAATAATTGGAAACTTCCCGTAACACACTATTTTAAATAAGATAAGTCGAGAATTATATGAAGGCTTATTGAGTCTGCAATTTACTAAATAGTGATAGAATCTACTCTGTAGTTTTGCCGCCGCCCGGCACACGCAATTGTCAGTGAAACTAGAATGAATTTGGTAATGAATACAAACTTTGAAAATATTAATTGCTGAGTGTAGAGCCGGTTCTTCTCAGTAAATGCAACCGTTTGAACTGCTAGAGTCATATGTCGTAGAGTACCTGCGAAGGTATATTTGAATAAATAAATTATTGGTTTTTTAAAAAAGGTCTCCAGAATATAAGGCATATTCTTTGTAATACATCATCTTTTGTAATTCTTTATTGCATGATGGTAGGGTCTTCAATTTACATCTAAAGTTTGAAATCAGATTGATTTGTAAAAAACATACCTTTAAGCAACTGTTTTTTGGGTATATGTGACCCTATGTAAAATCATTAAAATATCCTACAGTCACATATATAGTCACATATATCAAGTACATATCCTACAGTTAGTAAATCAACTGCTAATATACAATTCACTAACTCTTCACTAAAGCAACTAATCAATACATAAGTACATACTGTCAGAACCACAATTAATGCACGCAATCACAAGTCAATTACTAGAGCTTGATCACTCCACAACATTATGTTATTCCCATAATGGCCTTTACATTCGCCACTTAGCCTCAAAATGGATACTTCAACGCACATTAGAGGGTTGCCATAAGTCAGTAACGCAAAATCATGTTGCAAAAGGGTTCTCTTGATCCCAAAACGCTTTATAAGAGTGCAAAATTATAGGGTCAATTGACTGCAATATGTTTTTGAAATATTCGCCTTTGTAGTTCGAGCTGCCTTGATCGGTTTTAATTATGTCACAGTTTTGCAGATACTTTTTTCGATATGCTTGATATAAATTGATAAAAAAAACTAGCATTAATTAATTACATTATTGAACTCGCACTATACAGGTCGTTGTTTTGGTCAGCGACGAGCGACTCAGGGTCGATAATACAAATGATACTGGTACTAAAAAAAATATAAAAAAATACCTTTTTTTTTTAATAATAAAAATAAAAAAATTAAATTTTGAAAATCAAGAAATAAGCTAAAGTGTAGACATAATACTCAACGGGAGTACGAGGGAGTAAAGGGGTGGGGCGATGGCGGCTTGCGCCTAGCTCTAGTCTGTGCACGTGCCTAGTAACTTTGCGGTAATTTTATTTCAAATTGAATAAGGTATTTCTCAACATATTTACAGTATTTAATGGAATTAAGTCCATTTTTGGGGAATATATATTTTGTACTACCGCTCCTAGGTCGCTTGTCGCCGACCAAAACAACACCCTGTGTGCGTTGTAAATTGTTTTCTCGTTATAATGAGGTGTTTTTTTTATTCCAGTGTATTGTCTATTCACGAGTCAAGTTTAATCTAAATACAACCGTTTATGCGTAATTGAGTCACAAACATCTATACTTTCAAAATAATATTAGTGAGATTTCAAAATTGTAAAGAAGAACACCAGATAATTCAAGCATTCAATTTGCATAATAAATTTTAAACTTGCAATCATTAATTATGAGCAGAGCATGTCTCCGAAGGCCAAATCGAACCCAATTTCCGACCCTTTATTATCGGAAATCGAAATACCGATTTCCTTGTTTACAATGTCTTACTCTTCAAATATTATAAATAGCTCTCTGATGTCTAATTTAAACTTGACTCATCGAACAATAATCATTCCGACAATCTCAAATGAACTAAAATATCTGCACATTCCTGCAAATTGACTAAATATTTGATGTATCAAGCCGAATGTAACCAAATATATAGCTGTCACCGTATTTTTGTGAAAACCGTTAGTTTATAATCTACCCAGCGAGATTATAAACTCCCCGATATATTGTAAACTGTACCATACTGCTTACAATATAACGTATTCATTTTCAATAGTTTTATAATCTAACGTTGTCAATTCGTCTTTTTGTGAACCGTCCCTGATTGGTCAGTCTTGGCGGTAGTTCGTTCTGTACACGTGGTTCTGTATTTATAGAGTTAGAAAACAAACGTAGGAGTTCAATAAAAGAAATGCCCATTTAATTGTTTGAGATCAAAATTAAATATGTCAATCTTTATATTTTTTAAGAAACAAAAAATAAAAATAATCAACTAAGTTACGTATCGCCAAAGATGGTGGCGCGGGACACATGACGTTTAACCAACAGCGCGCAAGGTGCGTTTCGACGCATTCAAGTATGATCTGGGGGCACGGAAGTGCCCCCCGCCAAGACAGCCAAGCGAAGCGAAAGGGCACTACCTACCTTTTCTCGAAGCGCTTCGTCGTTTTTTTGAACCCTCATAACTTGGGTTTGGATTATACCAGATAAACAAAATTCTCAGAATATGATGTCAATAGTGAACGTATTAAACATATTAAGTTTCAATAACATACCTCTTATACTTTAGATTTTATTGATATCTAAAAAACCCCGATTTCGTCACTGACTCACTGATGATCATCAAAACTCATAGGGTACTTCCTGAAGTTCTAGAAAGCTGAAATTTGGTATGTAAGCTTGTATTACTATTATAATAGAGTTTGTGAAGTTAGGGCTTGTAGAGTAAGTGCATGTAGAGTTATAAGCTTGGCTCTACATGAGATCTGATAACCTTTTGAAAGTACGAGCCATATGTCTTGGCGGCAACATTTTACATAGAAATGTTTTTGGTGGGATGCCAGTTTACAATATGATGGTTTGTCATGGATAGATTATAAACTATCGGAAATGAATACTTTATATTGTAAGCAGTGTTGATGCGGATGCGAATTTAAAATTGAGTACTTCCAAGACGCTAAGGAAAACAAGGCCTATGCACTCACCTCTTAAACAGCAAGCAACTTGTTCCTCTTTCCTTAGGTCCGGGGCGGTGTGATGCGGTGCAGGTACGACAACGTGAGATTCCCAGGAGTGTTATGAGAGTTATATAATTTTCTTGAAAAGCGTATGATTCTTCTTATTGAATATTTTTCTGAATGATTGACACTTATTTTTGAATTTGGACATGAAGTGGTTCGTCCTTTCCCGGACCGTTTCGGGAAACGTCGTTACCGTTTAACAGGCGCGTGCATAAAGCCTTCATACGTTCCCTAGCGTCCATTGGTACTCAAATCGGCATAAACATACTCCCCGGCTTGAAAGTCCGGAGGATTTTTCAAAGTCCAAATAAACTAGCGAAAGAGGATTCTATAAGATTCTATAAGACGATGAAGCGGATTTCAGTTTATAAAAAAACTTGAAGTAACATGAGGAATCAATAATCAAATTTGAAATTAATGATGCGTTTTAATTATTATAATAGCGGGTTAATTAAAAAAAATATAACATGCGGGTAAGTTAGGTATAAAGTAAATAATGCGAGAAAATATAACATACATGCGAATACAATCATTGTGATGGTAGTGGACATAATTTAACAACTGGACGTTTGAAAGAACCAGTTGTAGTACGCACTAGTGCCACGCGCGAGATTCCGTCTCTACCCGGGAAAACTTGTTCAATAATGCCTGTTGGCCAGCGAAGCGGTGGAGTATCATCTTGATGAATGAGTACAAGTGTTCCTGGCAGAATCGGGAAATCAGGGGTATTCCATTTTTGTCTTACTTGAAGTGTGTGTAAATAGTCCACGTGCCACCTCTTCCAATAACTTTGTACCAGACTATCTAACAGTTTCTTTCGATTATGTAGACTTACAGATTCGTTAACTTCAAATGCAGGTAACGATTGCAACGGTGTTGTATTAAGGAAATGAGCGGGTGTTAGAATAGTATGAGGTTGATCGGACAGTAAACACAGAGGACGCGAGTTCAAGAGACATTCAATTTGAACTAAAACTGTCAGTAATTCTTCATAACAGAGTAATTGTTCGCCAATGCTACGATATAAATGAGACTTGATGCTTTTTATATTACTTTCCCAAATACCACCCCAATGAGGTGCTCGAGCAGGAATGTTCCGCCATGTGATTCTACGATTATTTAACTCTGTTTGAAATGCGGTAGATGTATCTTTAGCAGACAAAAAGGCATACAATTCATCTAATTGACGCTTAGCGCCGATAAAATTGGTTCCATTATCCGAATAAATACATGAAACTGGTCCTCGCCTTGAGAGAAAGCGTTTCAGAGCATCTAAAAACGTTTCTGTACTCAAATCAGAAGCAATTTCAATGTGTATGGCTTTAGTTGTCATACAAACAAAAAGGCAAATGTAAGCCTTTTGTTTTTTAACACCACGTCTGCGCGTCAGAGTAATGTATATAGGCCCGGCGTAATCAACCCCTGTGTGTGTGAAAGCCTTAGCTTCTTGTACGCGAGAAGGAGGAAGACTTGCCATGATAGGCGAAGGATGAGAGGGCGAGACTTTGAAGCAAAAGTTGCATTTACGAATGCGTTGCCGAATTATATTTCGGGCAGATATAATCCAAAAACGTTGTCTTAATAAAGACATAAGAAGATGCGAACCAGTATGATAATTAGAGCGGTGACAATCATCAATTATCAGATCAACCAAATGGTCACGGCGTGGAAGCAATATTGGATGGCGATTTTCATACGGTATATTAGCGTTTGTCAATCGGCCACCAACGCGGAGCAACTCATTTTCATCCACAAACGGATCGAGTTTTCTCAAAGGAGTTGAAGGTAATTTACCTTTCTTAATATTTTTTATTTCATCAGCAAAATGTTTGCTTTGTAAATTGCGAAGAATCTCTAATTCAGCAGTTTTAATATCATTAACTTGAATCGAAGGCGAGCGAGGTATTTTCTTTGCAAAACGTAGGACATAAACAATAATGCGTAACAATTTTTTCCAGGAAGAAACCCGGAGAGCGAGTTCAAGAAGAGGAGAAGTATCCACATCAGATATAGTAATTAATGTAACAGTATTTTTTATTTCGGGTAAAGTGCCTTCAATGTGACATGGTTCGAATGGCATTATTGGCCATTTAGAAATAGGAAGATGAATCCAAGATGGACCGTGCCACCAAAGCGTGTGATTAATTAATTGTGCGGGTAATAAACCCCTTGATATGACATCACTAGGATTGTTAATTCCATCTATGTGGAAGAAGCGATCAGGGGATAGAATTTCTTGAATTTGACTAATGCGATTTGCAACAAATACCTGCCATCGATGAGGAGATGAATGAATCCACGACAGAGCGATCGTTGAATCCGAAAATGCAAAAATATCATTTATAGGATAGTTATCATGAAGTGTAGATCTAACTTGTTTGATAAGTTTAGCAAGAAGTAATGCAGCACACAATTCGAGTCTTGCTAGAGTAACAGTCTTCAGTGGAGCCACTTTAGACTTAGAACACACCAAATGAACAGATATGTCGCGGTTAGGGTGTGTAACGTGTAAATAAATGACGCAGCCGTAAGCTTTCATGCTAGCGTCTCCGAAAGCTACGAGGTTTAAGACACAACCAGCGGCAACCCCTAAGTGACGAGGTATCTGAAGATTCGAAAGCAAAGGTAATTCATTTTTGAATTGAATAAAACGTTCAACAATAGTTTCAGGTGGTTCCTGATCCCACCCCACTTTTGATAACCAAAGCTCTTGTAATAAAAGCTTTGCATAAAGTATAACGGGAGCAACTAAACCCAGTACATCAAATAAGCGAGCGATTGTGGACAATATACTACGTTTAGTGTTACTTGTCGATGTGGATGAAGTGCTAAAAGCAAATACGTCAATGGATGGTATCCACTTTAAGCCCAAAATTTTCAAGGTATCACTATCATTAGTGAACTCGATCAATGCACGATGCGATTCCGGCAAATGAGCTAAAAGTTCAGGCGAGTTGCTAGCCCATTTGACAAGATTAAATCCACCAGCTTTAAATAACGCGATTAATTCGTCCGCTAGACGTTTCCCATCATGAACGGTATGTACGCTTGTGGTTAAATCATCCATGTATAATTCTTTTGTGGCGATCTCAGCTGCTAAAGGAAAGCGCTCGCGTTCATCGTCAGCTAACTGACGAAGAGTCCGCATAGCCAAAAACGGACTAGATCGGAGACCGAAAGCCACAGAATTAAATTGTAAAATACGAAGCGGTTCATTTTCGTTAAAGCGGTATAATATTTTTTGAAATTTACGATCGCTTTCTGATAAAATTATTCTAAGATACATTTGCTGCACATCCGCGGTTATAGCAATTTTAAAATAGCGAAACTTCAAAAGAAGTGCAAACAAATCTGCCTGTAGATTAGGCCCTATATGTAACAAATCGTTAAGCGATGTGCCACTATCAGTTTTAGCGCTAGCATCTAAAACAACACGTGTTTTGGTTGTAGCCCTGTCTGGCCGTACAACAGCATGGTGTGGTATAAAATATCCTTCAGAAATAGCGGAGGAAGAATAAGGTATCTCAGATAAATAACCCTTTTCCATATAATCAACAATTACATCATTGTACGCTTGACGTAACGTAGGTATTGTGTTAAATTTACGCTCTAGAGCTATCAATCGACGTTTCGCATTAATAAAAGAATTCCCTAAAGACTTAGGATCACCTTTAAAAGGCAGCGAAACGATGTAACGACCACAAGGACTTCTTGAGACCGTCGATATATACAACTGTTCACAATTGTGATTTTCCGGACTTATAATATTAATTGACGACACCTCCTCGAGTTCCCAGAATTTCATTATATTATTATTAAGTTCATTAACTAAAGGACCGAAGGACCAGGCAATGCCTTCAGGGTTGACAGCAGGTATCTCCCCCATGACAATATAACCAAGCGTAGTCTCGAGGGCGTGCGGTGCGAAGCGAGCGGTATCCGAAAAGTCAACTGAATGAGCGAGCGGCGGTATGACTTTACCTCCGAGTAAAATAAATGCGAACATCTGTGCACCAAGAATTGCATCTATTTCACCCGACAAATTCCAACAATCGTCAGCGAGCGGTAAATTTATGAAATAATCTATTATTGATGTGTGAACGACACAGGTAGGCAATTGATCAGTTATATGATCAACGACAAGAAACGTCAAATTATATTGAGCGTCAGAAACGCGAGACTGTATCGTCAGTGATACGAAACCTTTAACGGGTGTGGAGATTGACCCAACTGTTTTTAAAGACGAGTTCACAAGTGGCTGAATATCTAATTTTAATTTATTGCAACATGCGAGCGTAATAATATTATTTTGCGACGCACTATCAACTAAGCATCTTATAGTATCGAGTTTACCATTAGTAGGAACAAATACTTGAGCAGTAGGTAAAACAATTGTTGTATCTAAATGTTTACCAGATAGGACTTGATTGCAAGAATGTAAAGCGAACGAATTAGTGCGTTTTTCCAACGTAGCGGTTGAAACGCGCGAAGTAGTCGCTTCAGGTGTATCTGTATGTATATGCATACACACAGCCTGCGAATTTTGTGAACGCGGATGATCAACGGCAGCAGTACCATCACTTTTATTATTGACACCTGAATTAGAAGCGCTTACAGGCGTAGGGTGCCTACTCTCAAACCCTACTGTATTATGTTGCCATTGTTGCGGAACTAGCGGAGTATCAAAATGCAAAAGAGTATGATGTTTCTTATGACACATCTTGCAAGTATTACGCGAAGCACATTTAAAAGTAGAATGTTTTGAACTAAAACAATTAATGCAAAATCTGTTTTCTTTAAGGTAATTAAAGCGTTCTTTTACAGACAATGCTTTAAATGCTGAGCACTCATATAAATGAATGTGTTGAGAGTCTTTACAAAAAATACAAATCGGTTTATTTTCAGTAATAGTAAAAGTATGCGATATTTTCGGAGCAGAAAAACGCGAGCGATTTTGGGAATAAGACCCCTGAGCGTTTGACGTACTTCGACGATCGTCATTTGTTCTATCGAGAATTTTTATATGATGTCTAATAAAAGTAACTAAATCAGAACTGGAAGGAATTTCTTTGTCGCGAACTGACAATTCAAAGGTTTGAACAAGTTTCGAATCTATCTTTTTAAGAGCGAGATGTGTAAGAATAAAATCGGATAAATCGATAATATCTAACTGTTTTAAAGCTGCTATAGAAGAATGAACACGTTCGATATAATTATTCAACTGAGCGGAAGTATCAGAAATAGGTTTCATATTCAGGATGTTATTAAGATACATAGATCCCAGTAACCTTTTGTCTTGGTATTTAGCCACTAAAGAATCCCATATAGTAGCGTAGTTGGATTCGTTAGGAACAATCCCTGCAAAGACGTTAAGAGCTGTTCCACTTAACTTTCCTACCAAATACTGTACGCGATGAGCATCGGTCAATTCCTCATTGTCATGCACGTTAGTTTTGAAGTTTTGATAGGAAAGCGGCCATGATTCGGGATCACCATTAAACCCTACCAGGTCAAGGCGAGGTAATCGACACGAAAATTTAAAGGAATCTACTTTTTCAGACGGCTTACCTGAAGTGATAGGCTGACGATATTGCAACAGAACTGTGCGTGTATGTTGTATATATGAGTATAACGATTCAAATGAGCTCCATGAATTAAAATCTACCACATAGTCAGGGTCCTCTTCTAAAAATAATGCGTTTTGTTCGTCACATAAATCGTTGTAAGTGGTGTATAATTTTTCTATGTTACAAGAAGCTGCCAGAAAATCTTGTTTACTTCTCGTGTCAATATCTGACGGAACTACTTTTTTTGCAGAAATAAACAAATTATTGACAATTGAAAATATAGCCTCTTTTTTGGCTATAACAATTTTTATTTTAGAGTCCGAATTCATTTTGACAAGTTTCAAAATATGACGTGAAAAAATGAAAAATAAAATGAAAGAATGCTAGAATTGAGAAATTATTGAATAATTATGTATTTATGAGCGAAAAAATAAGAAAATGCGATAGGAATAAAAATGCGAATTTATTTATAAGGCGATGCGATAGGGAATCTCTCACATAGGCACTATAACGTAGCGACTAATTATATGCACAATATTATATACGCAAATATAATTATAGAAATAGAAATAGGGAGAATAGGATTATATTTCCGATAGCTAAGAGAGCGGTGCTAGTCTCATCCGGCTCGATGATGACCAAAACTTATGTTGATGCGGATGCGAATTTAAAATTGAGTACTTCCAAGACGCTAAGGAAAACAAGGCCTATGCACTCACCTCTTAAACAGCAAGCAACTTGTTCCTCTTTCCTTAGGTCCGGGGCGGTGTGATGCGGTGCAGGTACGACAACGTGAGATTCCCAGGAGTGTTATGAGAGTTATATAATTTTCTTGAAAAGCGTATGATTCTTCTTATTGAATATTTTTCTGAATGATTGACACTTATTTTTGAATTTGGACATGATGTGGTTCGTCCTTTCCCGGACCGTTTCGGGAAACGTCGTTACCGTTTAACAGGCGCGTGCATAAAGCCTTCATACGTTCCCTAGCGTCCATTGGTACTCAAATCGGCATAAACAAGCAGTATGGTACAGTTCACAATATATCGGGGAGTTTATAATCTCGCTAGGTCGATTATAAACTAACGGTTTTCACAAAAATACGGTGACATAGCCAAGACAAATGTATATAAATAATAATCATTATTTTAATATAATATATGGCTGTTAAAATCAGCAGTATTTTAAATCCCCTACTTTGACAAAACTGAGAGCCATGTCCGGGTAACAGGGTAATATTAATAGTCACGTTCGGCAAACTATGGCAGTAAAACCGACGACTGGCGAGGGCTGACGACAGAAAGCGATCATTCGATTACGTCCATTGCGGATCGAATGCGGCGACATGAATGGAAAGCCCGACGTTGATATGTGCGTGATATCTGCTAATGCATTTTAGTCAATACATTGTAAGCAGGGAACTAAATCCCGGTATTTCGATCGCAAACTATCGAAGTTGTAAACAACGTTAGAAGTCAGATGTTAAATTTAGTTGACCTTTTTTTCTGTGGAAAATGTCAATAAATTTGACTGAAACGTCATGAAAAGCAGATATCTATATCGAGGATTCAGCTACCGTTTGTTGTGTAAATAGATACTGAATATGATGAGGTAGCTTCTCTATGAAGTTTTTGTTTAATGGATAACAAATTGTTAGCTGCAAATAGCTTATACCACAGACATACATCTAAATAGATAACGCAATTCCCTCCATCCGTATGAAAACCAAGCGTGTAACATTTTTTGTACCTACCATAATGTCACAAGATTGATTTAGTTAGGCTGGCATTAGATTTTTAACGTGAAAATGAATCTATCCTATTTGTCAGCTAAACACATCCCTCGCTACACATCTCTGGTGGACATGCAGCCTGATGCGAGTTCCCTGTCCGCGCGAAACAGTTTCAAAAGAAGAACATTGTGCCCCATTTTTGCACAGATTTTGACACGCGAAGTACATACACTCGCGTCGTCTATTTAGATGTATATCTGTGGCTTATACCCCCTGAGCGCCGACGGCTAAACGCGCTAACAATTAAAGATTTTTATATCAACAACGAATTTTAAGTATGAGTGATGAATGATGATTGAAACACGAGTCCTGAGTTTATACACGATGCATTAGCCCAACGTTTGATGCTTGTTTGTCTAGTGGCTCAAGTTAGTCGGAGCGGAGCGTGTTTTGATATTCCAAACATCGCTCCGAGTTGCGACTACTAACATAACATTGTAGAGAACGAAATGCATGTCTTGTTTGCGCCAAACTTCTGAAACACTAAATTAATTTTGATATAAAACATTGCTGCACATAAATCATATTGAGGATGACTCATCATTGTTGATAACTAGACTTTAGTTAAGTACTTGATAACACTTGATCTTGTACTGCGGTTTTACTCGCATCACAATGGGAATTTATAAATTGCCATATACAGGAAGTTTTTTTTTCTAGCTAGTAATTTTCTGAATAACAGGTCTTAGAGAAAATCGCTGAATGGACTCATGAGCAGAATTTTGAAGAAAATGAAAGTGGCATTATAATTTATTTGAAAAAATCTTAGGTGGCTAGAAAAAAATCACCTGTATATAATTCACGTGATATTACTTCCTTCTGCTATCAAAAAAACAGGAGAGTCTATTTTACCATAAGTTACTACAATAAGTGATATTTTTAACTGAACCTCTGTTTAAAAATTACGCAAACTTAAGAATCTCCTCTAATTTACTTATTGCATATCAGAAAAATTATTGTTCTACAATTAAACTACCTATTCATCAAAATATTTTCTATCACCCAGACCCGACTCGGGGCACTCCAAATACAGTTGGTTAGGTTAGAACTGTGACAATAACGCGCGCGAGCCGAGCGAGCGAAGCGAGCGGTGCCGCGGTAGCGGCCGTCGAGCGCTAGATGATCATTCAGTTCAAACAGTTTTGCATCAACCATAAAACTGATACTCATTTGATTTATATAGTGTGCGTATTTAGTGCGCAATTCAGTATTTTTGGTTGTAGTTTTGAATTATTTTGTTCGAATAGAGGGAATTAATAGTTTGGGCATTAAATACTTGCCTTTCAATAATAGGTTTTGTCAAAAGTTTTCATTATAAGATTCGAATGTACTTCTCCAAGCAAACACCACAAAAATATATTGCTATTGGGATTCGTTTTCTAATTAACGATTTCAAAATAAATACCTAAATAGATTAACAGCCCATTAACATTCAGTAACAAAACACACCTATACGTTTATGAACCTGCTTTATTTTAAGCATTAGAAATTAGATTTTACTCTAACTGAATAAGGTATATTTCGCTTTAGTTTTGTTCATGCATTTTCCTCGAAATACATTTGGTACGAATTGTAGATTAGCAATATGTCACAAAATATTCATTATTCATGCCGTGAATTAGGTATAAGCCAAGGTAGGCGGGTCTATTTGTGATTTAGAGTTCAGTGTGGAATACAACTTAGTAATTTTACATTAGAGAGACCTATGAATTAATAAAATTAATATTGCTACAAGATTTTCACTTTCACATCAACTGAATAGGCCATAGATCGCATCTCATTTTTCTCTTGCAACAATTTTAAGATCATTATGGCTACCACTGGGCCGTCGGATACCGAGACGAAGGTCCCGGGTTCGAATCCTACAATGAGCTTGAGCTTTCGGGGAAGGAAAAACATCGTGAGGAAACCATAGCACGGTGGTAGGGTACTTTGTAGTACCCGCCTGGCTGGCTACCACCTTCAACTTGAAAATCTGTCGCCAAGCACCTTTCGGTGTGTTCCGATAGCTGCACTTGAGAGCCAGTTCTTCTAGGCTCTGTATGCTTACCACCATCGGCCGCATCATCACTTACCATGGTGAGATTGCGGTCAAACACACTATAAACAGTAAAAAAAAAAAATACTAGCTGTCTCGCGCGGTTTCACCCGCGTTCCCGGGATAAATAAAGTAGCCTATAGTACTCGGGAGTAATGTACCTTCCTATTAGTGAAATAATTTTGGGAATCCGACTCGTAGTTCCAGAGATTAGTTAACAAACAAAAAAACTCTTCCGCTTTATTATATTAGTATAGATATATAGACTACTTTTAAATACATCATCATATCATCATATCATCATATCAGCCCATGGATGTCCACTGCTGAACATAGGCCTCCCCCATTGATTTCCACTTCGAACGGTTCTGTGCCGCTTGCATCCAGCGGCGCCCAGCGACTCTGACCAGGTCGTCGCTCCACCTGGTGGGAGGTCGTCCCGCTCGGCGCTTTCCAATACGTACATAACACGTACATATAACGTTAAATACATACATCCAGGCTCAGATCAAACAAATATGTTCATCAATTTTTATATTTAAAGAATGCTCTTGTGAGGTTAATGTTAATGAACTTGATCAGTAGTTTGATGTGCCAAGAATAGCGGCTGTTTATCATACGTCCATCCGTGTATACAATCTGTGGCCATACCGTAGAGAATAGGCTTTAAATTTATCACGTGTTAATATGCTAATGGCTGCCGAAAGACTAGAGCTTGCTTTTGCGTCAATTAATTAAACACCAATAAAATGGCGTCCGACGCGCGGTTGGCGTCCAACTATTATTAATTATTATATGGATTAACTGGAGAGTAATTTGGGAGGGATTTACATTGAATAGTTGAGGCGTTTTTGGAAATTATTTAAGGTATAAATGATCAGGATGTTTTCGGATTTATGTAGATCAAAATTTATAGTACCTATAGTTTGCCTTTATCGTGAAGATGTATAATATTGATATTGAAGCGCTCGTAGTGTACCATGATTAGCCGTTCTTAATCGATCGGCAGCTACCACCATTGTGGTCTGTATCTGGATGGGTGACCGCCTAGTGGCATTTCAAATCGAGCGTTTCCGTAGCTTCGGAAAGCACGTAAAGCCGTTCAAGTCGTGATAGTCGTTCAAGCTAATTGGAGGCCTACTAGGCGGTTTGAAAACTCCAACAGTAGGTTGACCACAAGCCTACCTCCATCGATCCGCAGTGGGCACGCGTGGTGGAGTACCTATCTGCTCATTCACTTTCACCCTAATTTGTGAAAGGAGGCCTCAGTAGTGGGACATTATAGGCTGATGATGATGATGATGAAGAGATATTGAAATAAAAACCAAATGAATGGACGTGACGCCTAAAGAAAAAAGATTTGTAAACTGTTTGCACAAATCAATTCCCGTCAAACATAAACAGTATCTGTCAATATCTTGGCAAGGAAATGATATTATAGACAATATAATACAGCTTATTATTGAACATTGATTATTTCGTCTCCACACATTTCGCTGTTCGTTATAAAACTTCAAATGTACAGACTGTTGCTGTTATGCATTTACACGCAGTATATTCCCGGCTTCCGAAACAAAAGGTATTCCAGTCGCGTCGATACAATGATGTGAATTAATTAAAACTCATTGCGGTGTATTATAGAGTGTATATTACAATGTCAGTGAACATAGACATGCAAACGTTTTCGGCGAAGAATAATCTGAGACGTCGTACATTGAATACTCTGAAATCAGCCGTCACGGCGTTGAAGCAAATCGCAAGTAAGTGCTTTTGTGCTCCATTTACTGCAGTGTCTTATTTCGAGTAATTCAATTTTTCGTATTGTGACGGTTTCAATTCTCTTTGGGACGTTTTAAAATGAGATGTATATCAAATGTATATTATAAGGTAGAAGAAATAAATTTCCGTGCTTTATACATAGCTTTTAATTTATTAAAATTTTTATTTAATGAAGCGCTCGTGGTGTAGCATGATTAGCCGTTCTTAATCGATCGGCAAAGTTAAGCTACGCCTGTCGTGGTCGGTACCTGGATGGGTGACCGCCTAGTGGTATTTCAAATCGAGCGTTTCCGTGCTTCGGAAGGCACGTAAAACCGTTGGTCCCGGTTATCACTTAATTGTGATAGTCGTTAAGCTAGTTGGATGCCTCCTAGGCGGCTTTAAAAATTCCAACAGTCGGTTGACCACTAGCCTACTCCACCGATCCGCAGTGGGCACGCGTGGTGGAATATTGCCCATTCCCTTTCACCCTCATTTGTGAAAGGAGGCCTGTGCTCAGCAGTGGGACATTATAGGCTGATGATGATGATACATAGCTTTTAATAACACCTATATTTATATTATTTTCGAAACAATTAGTTACCAGCACTAGTCAGGACGTTTACCGTTTTTTACCAGGCAAGCCATAACTATAAATCAATTGAACTAGTTATAGTCTAAAGTGACTGATGGTTATAATTACTTATAAACTACAAAGTAGAGACCAAAAGTGTAGTGCCTATGAAGGCATATTTGAATGAATAAATTATTTCATTTCATTCATAATATTTGTTTAATAAACGTCCTCAATATATTTGAATTGATTTTTCTTTTAATAAAGCAAAACTAACAATCAAATATCATTGGAATTACTATTAGTTGAAACTGGAAACCAAGAACACACTCATTAAAAATTCAATAACGTGAAATAAATATTTGCATATCGTTCTTTGATAAGTTTTAAGGTTTTGTGGAGGGTGAGAATAAACTTTTGGGACCATTAGTCCCGTCCCGGCTTCGGCGTCGGCTTACTTTTCATAACACTTGAGGCGAGTGCGGGTTGCCGTAACAATTCGCTGAGTATTTGCGAAACGTCAGCGCCCATAATGAAGGTGTCATTCAGAAGCTAAGAAAAGCCATTGTGTTTGCCGTCACCCCTCCAAAACAGGCTTCGTCACTCACTCGAGAGAGAAGAGATTCTCCTCACCCCAAACGCCTTGTTTGTCAAGACCAGCAATCATTTTGTTTTCATTGTACTGAACCTTGGAAAACACTTCGTTACGTTTTATTTATCACTCAATTTGATACACCTCATTTTTCAAGTAGCCACTCATTTTCAAAATTGAACCAACGCTTGACGTTTATTAATGAACACTGACAGTGCGCTATTGTCTCCTTCCATCGACGTGACGAAGCGATGGAAGCGTCCATTCTCGAATGAATTACGAAACGGATTTGCATAAATAAACCATGTTTCCTAAAAGCTTCCAATAAACACCATTGCATAATTTAAGACCGCCCGTATCCCTCGATTACTCGGCACTTACTTGCATAAATACATTAAAATGAAATGTTATTATAAAGGCAACGATAATTTTAAACAAAGGAAACTCAGAATCGAGTTTCGAATAATCACAAAGTGTGGCAACCATAGTGTTGGCGGGTTTAGCAACATGCAAACTTTGTTCCGCAAATACTGGCGCCCACCGTGGGACTGCATACGATTAAATTACAAACTGACGCGCTGAAATTACATAAATATTCATACATTTGACGACTTTAATTTCAAATACATGAGATAATATAAACAAATATTTGAGCGATGAACATTTTCAACACGCTAATTATCTAAATTCAAAGCTTGATGTGCAACCGCAAATTATACAGCCTCGTCGTCTAATTACAAAGGCAATATGAGAAGATTTTAGCCACAAGCTTGCTCGTTAAAGCTACTCACATATTTGAAATTGAGAAATCCGGTTGAACATTTTGTTGAGTTAGGAATCCTAAAACGTATCATGATAAAACGTTGATCTTTTTCGAAGTCAATATAATCGTTTGGGTCATAAATATCCCAGACATTCCCCATTTCCCGGCAATTCGTTCGGAGGCCGCGGCCTTCCTTTATATTCGGGGAAACGTTTCCTGACCGCTATCTTTTCAGTGTCGAGGGCAGAATTATCACCTATAGACTGATACTTAGGAGCGGTCATTCACTGCGGTAATTTTATACATACTCGTTCGTACAGAAGCTATTTCAATCGAAGACCCTTTTTATAAAAAATAGACTATATAACCGCGACTGGGTGTGAGTTCAAGCGAAGTTTGGGATTTGTGAATTAAACGATGGATAAAAAAAATAACACGAAAGAAAATATTAAAACAACACAAAAGAACTTATATATCAATCAGTCAATATATAAGGACTCCAGATCTCCCACAAATCACTTTTTTTGCCATTTTTCTATTGTCAACTGAATATATGTACAATGTAATTTGTGGAGATGAAATAAACAAACATTATTATTATTTATTTATTTAATCGGAAGGTGAACAGTTGCCGCAACCGTTCACCTTCCGATACGACGTTCTATTCGTACGCGCGCAAAACCAACTAAACTTGATATATAAGTTCTTTTGTGTTGTTTTAATATTTTGTTTCGTGTTATTTTATATCCTGTGTTACATTAAACAGTGATTCAACTTTATCCATTGTTTAATTCACAAATCCCAAAGTTCGCTAGAACTCACATCCAGTCGCGGTTATAACTATTATTTTTATTTTTAATGTCATTAGAATTGAATACTAATTTTGACTTTATGTGTGAATACTGTCGTGGCGAACCTGTATTTTTGGATGAAATATGCATTAAGACATCCCAGTGTAAATAAACCCTTATCTGGAGTTGCAGAAGCTATGACGTCATGCATATATTTAGCTTATTTTGTTAGTTATTATTCCACAACACCCAAGTTGCGCTGAGAAGATAACTTCATCTGCATGAAATGTTTATTAATTTGGTAAAATATGTGAATAATAATAACGACCATAAAGTACCCAAGTTTCGGAGGGATCTTATGTTTCTTGGGATAAAATCCTATTTACCCTTTGTTTTATTCCATTTATGATATTGATATGCCAAATTTTAGCCAAATCCACTCTTATATACACATTTACTTTCGTATTTACAACAATAGTCGAGTTTTAGAAGTAATCCTGTTATTGAGTAAATATCCCAACGTATGGTATGGTATTTTTGATAACTTAGTGTATGATGAAAATGTGCAAAAAAGAGAACTAAAGGAGGATCGCTCTTGACGTTTTATTTCTAAATAAAACTTACGAAAACGATGTTTAAACTAAACATATTAAAAATGTATGAACCAATAAAATCTGATCTAATAAAACACGTGCAAAGGACGTGAAAAATGGCGACTTTACCACCGACCATGAAGGTCATTATTTATTTCTAATTTTCGATCTTTATTTAGCTCTGTGTGAAATAGGAGTGATAAACCTCACGTAGATTTATTAGACTTTTAGATCGGTGCATAATGGAACCTGGCATGTCCAATTCATTTACAAAAGAAAAGTTTAATGCTATGAAATATTGTAACACTATAAAGAAAGAAAGATACAGTACAATTACACAAAAAAAAAATTACACCACCACCACCAAAAATATTAGAGAAAAACAATATATAAAACATTCCAATTAATTAACAATATTACTTGGAATGTTATGTTATGTTATTGTTATGTTCTCGGTCAGAGAATCAGCATTGCCATTCAACGTGGCAATGCCGCCAGCATTCTGGGAACGTTGCCCTCTGACAACGATTTTTTCATTTAGTTTATTTCTTTTCATTTATATAGATTTTAAGGATTTTATGTTTTTTTTTTATTTGCTGTTGTAAACAAATTAATTAAGGATATCATTAAATAAATCTTTACTTCACAAAATAAAAAAAAATATCAACAATATAGAACTTAACATAATAGTTAGTTTTAACTCTAACAACTATCTACATATTTCGCAAAACCCGCACAAACTGAATTAATATTCACAAAAGCTTGCTTCACGCTTATTCCTTTCTCCTTTTGGCTATTTTTTTATCAAACATCCAGCCGTAGCTTTCAGAGATAGCGTGCCAAAAATACAGTCACAGTTTTTCCATCAGGGGTTCTAGACCGAAGCAATTAAAGCCAGGCTGAGTTTCAGGCTGGACACTCGGGGCCAATTTTCGGACACCTAATACTTATTTTTCGTTTTACGCTGCTTGGACAGCCATTTCAATTACGGCTCAACGAAACTTGACGTTAGGAATTTTATGCTATTTTCAGCTTGACCGCTTTAGACAACCTTTAACAAGCCACTGATGCGTTATAAAGCTTTTGAGGAGATTAATTTTGTGCGCTATTTTGGATTCAGCGCTCATTCTATTAATTGATGCTTCTAGTATGCCACCCACATAATTTTCTTTCTTTGTTAGAGTATAACTTCTTTCGTTAATTCTATTTGTCGGTAACAATTCACTCAGAATTAATTGTCTGACCTTTCTCCACGCTGAAGGATTAACATTAATCGCGTGTTCAGAAATAACAAATCAAACGCACCTTCGCACGAGCCATCTTGCGCCTTGAAGGAGGGAAGCCGTCCATTAATTTTCATCCGCTTTGCCTAAATCACTCCGAATTACCGTTTACGCGTTTATTGTTTAGAAATTCTCGAAGGTAACTCATGGGAATAGATACTGTTCGTGTCTTGGATTTTGAGAGAGTGCTGAGGGCACGTGCGGAATAAATTCGATGTGGGCCGCTACAGTTCCTGTTACGATGTACAAAGGGTTATATTATATTCCGATAGATATAGATATTTAAATAAAACCTATTTTCTAATTATTCCTTTCTATACTGTTCTAAATATTATTCTTTGTTTTATATGAACAAGGAAACCGAAGCAGGTATCTAAAAATAATACCTAATAGAAGTGATTATGAAATAGGCGGACTTATAGCTAAAGCTATTTCTTTACGGCCATCCAAACCGTCTTTCAAATTCTAAAAATCTTCAATACATGAATAATCACAAAACAAAACGAATATACAAAAAAGATATGCGGTTATAAAATAGTCAAAACATGAAATAACAACACCAAATAAAAAAAAGAGAGATACGACATTGATTGTGAATGTTTAAAAAGTATAATGTGACAAATACGAAAGATTGCCACCGTAATATAATCACATGAAACCAAAGTACTTTCAGCTTTACCAACATATAACGATTATCTCATGTGCATGTAAAGTAACAGGTCAGTGAAATAGAGGTAGTATTGAATGGGGCGATTGAATCCGCTCTGCTCTGCACTCGGAAGTGATTTCCATTTCCAAATAAGCGCCGAAGAAAAGCGCAGATGGCTGAATGACTTTTGATGGCTTATAAGCTTATGTTACTTGTGAGTCTGCTGTAATGGAATGGTAGGTAGAGTGAAAGTAAATTTAACGTAACTAAATTAGATGGCGAATTAGATGGAAAATGGCGACTCAAAATTGATCTTTCCATACTATTGAGTTTAGGTATATAACCTACCAACATAGGTTTTATATTATATGGTGTGTTTCCTAAATTTGGTTTTATATCGAGTTATTTAAGGAGATTCACATTATTTATGATTATTTTGTTAACATATTTATTTCATTTACTCATAGACACGTACTTAAATGAAGCGCTCGTGGTGTAGCATTAGTCGTTCTTAATCGATCGGTAAATTTAAGCTACCACCGTCGTGGTCGGTACCTGGATGGGTGACCGCCTAGTGGTATTTCAAATCGAGCGTTTCCATGCTTCGGAAGGCACGTAAAGCCATTGGTCTCGGTTATCACTTAATTGTTATAGTCGTTAAGCTAGTTGGAGGCTGGAGGAGGCTTGAAAACTCCAACAGTGGGTTGACCACTAGCCTACCTCCACCGATCCGCAGTAGGCACGCGTAGTGAAGTATCTGCCCATTCCCTTTCACCCACATTTGTGAAAGGAGATCGGTGCTCAACAGTGGGACTATTACGTACTTAAATAGATAACGAAGTGTTACACTACACAAGATCGTAATCATATAGGTACAAGTTACAATGAGCTGTTACCTTATTACTGAAACTGATCTCTACCAGCCAACCTCTGGATGAAGAGCTATAGAAAGATTACCAAAAAAAGGCTCTTTATTGTATTAATAAAAGTAATGTGATATGTTTATAAGATATTATAGTAAATCATAATAAACTAAAACGCCTGTAAAGAAAACCTAATATTACTATCATTTTCATTAAAAAGGAAAAGTATTTCCCCCTTGTCAAGATAAATTAACCCACATCCTTCATAATGTCAAAAGTGATCGATAGCTTCGTTGATTAGGTTTTGGTGAGTTTACATCCCTATTAAGAGTTAAAGATAGTACCCATAATTATATTAACATTGGGTCAGCCCTATTTTTATTATAATGATATTATATAAAATTCAACCGTGGACTTTTTGGCGGGAACTTGCCGAGTGACGTTGCGTGTTCATTTTTATTTTCATAAATTCTATTGCATTTTATCGGTGGTAATTTATCCAATAAACATCAATCCATGTGCACCAGTGAAGTAAAATGAAATGAATCATGTGTATCGTGGCTTTTCAAGATGTCTCAAGAAGTCCGTGAAAAGTTTTAGTACCTACAACCACCATTGTTTAGTACAATGGTGGTTGTAGGTACTAAAACATGACTTTTATGGACGGTGACTGACTGAGGACTATGTGAAAGTGATTGTGACTAAAACTTATAATATAAGCAAATGGCAAAATACACAAGCCGCGTGACGCCAAAATTAAAAAAAAATTCAACCGTGACAACATTTTGTAAATGACACTGTCAGACAGTTTTTTTTCTAAAATAAAGGCAAAAGGCAAACATGGAACAATTAACCCATAGAAGCGCAATGACGTACATTTTGTTTGAAATCTATTCCGCCAATTCCCCACCACCGGCAGTGCGCTGTGATTGGCTCATTCAAGGACACACTAAGATTTAGAGATGAGGGTGAAAATTGTATCGATATCGATACTTGTTGCACTAATATAAATGTAGGAGTATTCTAATATCAGTCGTTTGTCATGGTTATTTACAAATATTTCTACGTTATCGTAAAAAGTGATAAAATTTGGAATGCGCGGATTTTTGGGAGTGTAAACAATAGGTATAAACTGCACAAACCAAGTTAATTTTAAATAGAACTTTATAGAACATACTGGAAGGTTCTGGAAAACTGTAGAAAGTTCTAGAAAAGTAATTGATATCGATAGAACTTTCAGGAACCTTCTCGAAATCTGTTCTAGAAAATTGTGGAAGGTTCAAGAATAATCCCGAACATTTCAGAAAGACATAGTATACCTATCGAAAGATCTCGAACCTAGTTCAGGAAGGTTCTAGATTAAGTCCGTTTGTTTTTCATGAATATTTCCGAACATACTGGATCATTATAGGTAAGGCGCCTTGGCGCTACGATTCACCGGTTGAGAGCTTGCTCGCCGCATTGTCCGCGTAAAGTTGTAAAGATTCTCTGAATTGTCACCTTCTGTCAGTTCAAAAAAAAAGAGCTACGATTCATTCCTTCACGAGAACTTACATAGTAAACATCTCTTAGAATATTGTGAGTAAATAGTGAATAAAGTAAACCTCTTTAGAATGAATAGTGCTTTGAAGAGTATAAGCGTGTTTTACTGTTAAGCCTTCGGTAACAACAGTCCTATGAAATTAAAGAACTCCAGAAAGAGCTACCGTCTGGAACAACTGGCATCTGTCTAAATATTTTTCATGTTCGTACAATAAAATTTTAAATAAATTACTAGATATATATATATTATTTAATATTACATTATATTAATTTAGTTATACTTACTTAGGTAAAAAAATTGTTTACTACCTATATGGTTTCAGAGCCTATTTAAGAAGATAATAATAGTAGTAATGAAACAAAGTATATAAAGTCACAATACAAATGTATAATTTATTTTTAACTTCAACGTTATTGACTGTATAACCAATTTTTTGAAATTAGGTACCTAGGTCAGTGTCACCAGTATGACATAAAAGAGTATGAAGATACCTAGTACGTGATAATAATAAAGTTAGGAACTTACAGTACCACAGACATATTTATTTTATATTATAATTACCTAAATAATAAATACATCCGCGTTAAAAATATTGCAAATCATTTTATCTTCGCTGTTATGTATTCCAGTATTAATACAATATTGTAAACTGAAACATTTTTCTCTCTGAACAAAATAAGTTTGCTAATATCGATAATGTTTTTTTTTATCCAAGCCCAACACTAGCGGGGAGGCGCGATCATCGAAAGAAAAGGATGAAAATAGAAATATAACGGGTGAAAGTGAGATGGAGATAAATTACGTCAACGCGTGCGTCCAGTATATCTTGAGCTGTGATGAAAAATAAGTAAATTCATGTAATAAATTGTTACTAACCGATGAAAAGTGATTCCGTTTGTTTTATAACTAGAATTTCGACTGTTATTCCCACACCACTTAATTGAACAGCAAGACATTGTGAAATATTGACAAAAAGTATATGTTTGATACGTACGCGCGGATCGAGGTTTTGGTCGATACTGTACAAGGGCGCTCATGAGCAGATACAAATCAGTGACAAATCACTGACTAGTTGCGGAATCGGATTGCACGGTATTACTACTCTAGGGATTGTTCCTCGATGAAGGCAAACAACCATTCTGCCTTTGTTTTTGTTAGGTCTAAAATAACTAAGTTTTTAATGAAGATTGAATATAAAAAAAATGTATGCATGATTTTATTTTACACTCTTGTTTCTTACTACTTTCCTTTATATCTTTGTGATTTCTACCTAAATGCTATATATCCAATGGGGCTAGTAAATTTCAATCATTATTATAATTATCATCGGTATTATATTGGTATTGAGTTATATTATATTTTATTATATTAAGAAACTGGCTGCATGCATAACTCACACCATAGGGTTTAGAAACTTTGCACACAGGTTTTCTTTTATAGCGTAGCCCACTAAAGAAAAGTTCTTCCAAAATCAACCACTAAGGGTAAAAAGGGGGTGAAACTGCAGGGTAGAAAACTAGCCACTGATATAAACTTTTTGAAGTCTTCTTCAAAGAAGTATGTCCGATCGAAGAATATGGCTTCAAATGAATATCACATACATGTATTACAAAAAAGTATGATGTCAAAGTCAATACCGTAGTAAATATGAGTAGAACTAGTAAGTAACAGCAATACAATTCTAGAATAATTTGTATACATTGTTATTTGAAGTATACCAGAGAACGAATATAACCCAATACGATTTTAAGGTAAAACTGCTATATGATAAGTTTATAATTAAAAAATTATAATCATTTTTAAATGCTTTATTAAAAACTAACCCTCTTACTCATAAAACGTTATTTAACTAATAAGCTGATTAAGTGGTCACCTAAATAACGTCAAATTGTTTGACAATGACAACAAGGTGAGGTTTATTTGACCATTTATTCATTAGATTTAGTTAAATAGCTTTTATGAGTAAGGCCGTAAAGGACAATGTCGAAAATCGCCCCAGAACCAACAAACATATGACTTACACCATAATTATTTACATATTTTATTATTCACGTGGTAAATATTCATATCAAACGGACAAGTGGGAATCAAAAACGAATATTTTAAAAGTATCGTAACAACTACTCACTCCGACATCTTTACCGAAATACGGTTAGTGATGATCCTACTGACTACATCGAATCGATCGATTTAAATATAATCGGTAGAAGTGTAGTTAGTTATTTATTTTACTGTTATGGAATGTAAATTATGGTTTATTATGACTTCTATCACAACATATTTTTCAGATAATCAACTATAAAAATAATAAAAAAGTAGTATTCCCCATAATCAAATCGATTGATTCTATTTTATAACAACTAAATCGGTTACACTCAAACCGATTACAGCACAATTCGGAATGCAACCTTAGTCGAGGAGCATCCCTAATTCTTTCTTATGTCATGTCATGTCAATTGTCTTACTTTCGATTTATTTGTTTATAATGTTGTTCTTCAATTCTATTGCTTTATTTTGTTATTATTTATTTTAGGTACTTACTCGGCTTATAATGAAAAACTAATTTACGATATGGAAAGTGTATGTGTATTGTATCAATTGTGGAACTGCTGATGGTTTCATGGTGTTGGAAAACGAGCAGATTCATCACAGTTGAAGGCAAAGATCTGATCATGCAGCCATGCAATCCTCACCTTCATCTTCTTCAAGGGCTACTCCAGCAACAAGTAATATATTGTGATGTGCCAATTGTGGTATTCATTTAGTAAGAGAACACTGTCATATCTGAAGCAATACTGCCGTTCATAAAGAAATACAACAACAAGTCCCAATACAAGTGGTAAGTGTTTACTTCTATTTTAAATTATTTGTCCTTAATATACAATCATAATATCTGACCACACTGATTCACTTTTTCATTGGTTTATCATATGCCATTGCTAATACTAACTTAGAGCTATGACAAATACTAAAATGTATATTTTTTTTCTTTACAGGTAACCGCAAATGACCATAGTGTGGTGATTGTCATACATTATTCCAAGACAGAACCCTCACAGCTACCACACAGGATTCAAAGGATACAGGAACTGTGGGTCATTAAAAATGTTTGTTTGGAATGTGGTTGTTCATCGCTGCGAACTTGAAGTCACCCAGTGTAGGAGGACAGGGTAACCAACACATTATAGATGTTGCCCCGGCACAATTTTTAGATAATATTGTAATTAGGTACCAATGTAGATGATGATCTAATAAATAATTTACTGCAAATCTCTTATCTATCATTTTTCATTTAACCTTATTAAAATATATGTATACCTAAATGATAATGTGTAGATATACAAAGTACTTCACGAATCCTGAAGCTAGAAGTTACTAGCTCCATTATTTTTGTCTCAATATCATTGTACAATGTACATATTATAAAAAAGTCCCCTCGCCACATCTGTCTGTCAGTCTAGAATCTCAAAAACTACCTACTGAACTGATTTTCATACAGGTTTCACCAATGGACTGAGTGATTCATGAGGAATGTTAAGGTCTAGGTATAATTCATTATGGTTTTAAATAAATTGGCTGAAATATGATGATGATTGTTGAAGATGCCGGAGAAAAAACATGCCATGCAGATAAAACTGCTATCCCACACGCAGCCGGGGCAGGTTGCTAGTATAACTATAAGAACCTATATTAAAACCACACAGAGCATTGAAAATCAATAATATTATTGACTACCTAAATACATTCCTACCTACCTATATTAAATGTCTTTGTTGACTACTCAATTATAACCTCAAAATCTGTTACGTTTCTTGTAATTATGCGATTTTCCCGCTTGTCCGTTGCTTAATTTATGTATGAAGTGAATTTATAGGTGATTTAAGATATTACAAGCATTTTTTCATTGCTGTTGGTTCTGGGGCGAATCATGTATGGACGCAGAACAATGTCCTTTGCACTATGCAGGATAATGTGGCGCCACGCCATCTATCTCTCGGCGTGTGAACTTCGTTATATAGTGGTTCGCTTCAACCCTTTTGTATGTACCATGACTTTGTATGTGTACCATAACACATTTGTATGTGGTGTACGACGTATCAGCACAGAAACTGAATGGAGAAGCAAACTTTATATTTATAAATAACTAGTTGCGCCCCGCGGTTTCACACGCGTACCCGAGGGATATCCTACCCTACTGTAAAGTTTTCTTAAATTCCTTAACTTTTTTTCCATAAGACTATTAAAAAACTTAAAAAAAAGATGGATGAATTCGGTAAAGTCGTTCTCAAGTTATGGCGTGACAAAAGGAAATAGGGATTTATTTTTATATATAAGAGTTTCATTTTGACTTAAGCACACTGATTATAAAATTTGTTGTTTTGAACCTTTCACCCATTTTCCTAATTCAAAATAGATTTCCTTAGTCGTGCTACTGTTTACAGTCTAAACTGTGTCGAGACGCTGTCAACTTCGAGAATAGTCTGAAAGTGCATTACATGAGCGTCGCTCGGAAGATTCAATAACCACATCCGACCGGAACTATGTCACTGTACGATCTTTGGGTCTCGGAGGAACACTTCGATAGAAAGACTAATGAATAAATTAACGTTGACCCAATTTCCATGCATATAAAGAACATAATTTCGGCTGCTTTTCTGTTTTGATTAAAATATTGTTTTACTTCACAATGAGTCACTAGTTTTGCTCCGTAGTTTTGCTTGCATTTCCATGGCAACATCATTCGGGATAAAAAATATTCCAATACTTTATTCGAGTATGATTTATTTCTGTGCTAAGTTTTATCCAAATCTGGCTACGTTTATACGTGATCAAATCAAAACATCCAAACTTTTACATTTATTACTAGCGAACGCCCAGCGTGGTTTTTAGCGAATCTTTTTTCTTGTTTGTTTTTTTTTAATACAACTAAGTCGTCGAATAAACATACGGCATGCCTGGTGGTAAGCGGTTACCGTAGCCCTATGGACGGTGAAACCTTTTTTTTTTTTTTTTTTTTTTCGTGGGGAAATCCTCATAGGATACCCGACCGCCCCGGGGGAAGCGGCCAGGTTATGCCGGACTTGTACCGGCTAAAACCCCACGGTGGTCGCCATCTGCGCTGTAGAGGGGGGCGGGCTCTCGTGTTGAACGCGTACCTGCTCACCCCTCCACGCGCGGCGCTAAGATAGCTCGTCCCGGGGGAAGTGTGATACCTCCCCCAGCACCCTCGCTGTGCTATCGCACGATGAGTCGTGACCACATCGACCCATCGTCCTCCTTGGGGTCGCTTCTGGGCGCACAGAGCCCCCGCCCTGATTGTCCACGACCCCAAAAGCCCCGTTTAGTCGCCTTTTACGACAGGCAGGGGGACACCGTAGCTGTTATTCTAAGCCCCAGCTACAGGGCAATGGACGGTGAAACCTAGTCCATTTCAACCCCACCAAGACCCAAGCCTGCGCGTTCACCTGTAAGAAAACCCCATAGTCTGTGGCTCCACAATTCCAGAACACTTCCTTGAACATCAGTCAGAGCATCGGGATCCTTGGCGTTAACATTTCTAGCGACGGTTTGTTCTGAAGTCATTTGGAAGACAAGGTTAAGCTGGCATACAAAAAGCTTGGAGTGCTTATCAGGCAGTACTTGACATCGGGGCAAAGGCTGCAACTTCAGAAGTCGCAGGATGGAGTACTGCTGGTATGCATGGGTGGGAGCACCTGGATACCAGCTTGGGCCTTTAGACTCGGTTCAGCAACGTGCCACCAGAATTGTTGACCATGGATTGTTGACGATCCCGAGCTCACAAGCGGTTTAGAGCCCCTCAGTCTGAGGAGAGACTTTGCCTCCTTATGTGTGTCCTACCGCTTGTACAACGGAAAGTGTTCTAAAGAATTAGTCGACTCGATGCCCACGGCTACCTTCCACTATCGCAACTCTCTCCATTGACGGGGAGTCCATCCACACACATTGAAACCAGAATTGTTTCGAGCTGTGCGGGCTAAAAGGAGTTTTCTACCGCGGACGCTCGGACTGTGGAATGAGCTCCCCGCCGTGGTTTTCCCAATGGAATACAGTATGGGGTTCTTCAAAAAGGGTGTGAAGAGGTTTCATCAGGGTCGGCAACGCGTGAGTTATGCCTCGGGTTACCGTAGCCTATGGACGCTTGCAGCAAGCGTCCATAGGCTACGGTAACTGCTTACCATCAGGCGCGCCGTATGCTTGTTTGCCACCTAAGTGGTATAATAAAAAACAACTAAATTTGCCCATATCCTTTTATTCTATTGACTCAGGACCTTTATTTTTATAAACCTAATAGGGACTATAGACCTCAGTATCGGGTATAAATTTCAACTTGCTAGGTTCACTCGTTCCATAGAAAATCGGTGGTGACACACGGACAGACAGACAGACAGACGGACAGTCGGACAAGAGAGTGATCTTATAAGGGTTCCTTTTTTACATTTTGAGTACGGAACCCTAGAAAAGGTATGTTCGGCTTTTAGGAAAAAATATATTAAGCGCCGAGTCCGGCTTTTGTGTTTTAGGGCCTGGCAACCCAAGTCCCGTGAATACCCTTTGAGTACGAAACCCTGAAAACTACCAAATCCAACCTAACACCGGAACTCAAATCTTATACCATAATTCAATTTCAGCTTTGCAGACAAACATTCAATATTGCAATATGTCATGCGACACATAACGTGTTACTATGTGTACACATGTGTGGAGACTAGCCCTAAGCTCGAGCAAAGCGGAATCTCTACGGCTCTCGAAGCATGACAGTGATATGCCACGAACGGCTTTTGCCAGCTTTGCTAACTTAACGAGCGTCTAGTGTGTTCTGGACATTAGGAACATGCTTCAACTTATAGCTGTTTTTACAAGCTTTTATTTAACTTGCAATATATGTATCTATGTTTGTTCGGGTGGAATCTTGCAAGTCGATTGATTGACTTCATATTTGGTATACATTAGTGTATTGAATGACAATGAAAGTACATTCAACAAAAGTATAGTCACTCAAAAAAAGCTTGTATTAAAAATGACATTTTTAACAAAGTACCTACTTATTAATTATGACTATATTCGATGACTGGATAATTGGTATAAAATTATAACATAAACGAGCTAAGTAGAAAAGTAAGGAGAGCATAAATTATACTGGAATTTAATGAGCGCACACATATCGGTTTTTTTAATAATTTAAAACAGTTCTGATACAGCTAATTTCAGAACATTTTATTTAAATAAAAAAAACTTTAATTAATTTGTTCACTTATTTTTCTTATTTTAAAAGATACATTAAGACCGCTACTTGTACAGAAATTACGTTTCAGAATTTCTGGTTTGTAGTTTGAGCTTTTGGAGTATTTTTTTTTTATTTGGAAAGATAAAATTAAGAGACGAAATTCCAAAGGGCAAACAATTGTATATAACATTAAACTTAATTATTCTAACCATTAAGAATAAACAGTTGATAATAACAATAAGAAGGAGACATGCCTCGATTACACAATTACCATGACATTTTATTCTGTTATGGACTTATGGTAAAGGGCATTGCCGACAATCACCACTCCCTGGCTCGCCACGCCTAATGACTTTTATACATCTATACTATTTTTTAACCGACAAAAAAACGGAGGAGGTTTATAAGTCGACGCGTATATTTTTTTTTTATGTACGCATCACGCATTACTTTTTTTATATCATTATTCCTCTGTAATACTTAAATTGTAGCCATAACTATAATAGCAGGAACAATATACAGCCGTAGGCAACATGTAGAACCTCGTAGCAACTCGTAGCTCGTCGTAATCTTAGGGTCAATTTTTCGAAATCTCTATGCATGTTTTTACCTTAATTTAAATCTATCTTCTAATCCGTAGAGTTAGAATATTAATAGAGTGATTGGAGTACGTTGAAACGAAATGCACGTATATAGTTCGAACAACTAAAATACAATAATGAATGCTAATTTCTCGTTTTTTATAGATACTTTTATCGAAAATATATGACAAGACAAATATATTTGTCTGACTGTAAATCGACTAGTGTACGATATTTCTGGGAATGTATTTATATGGAAAATGCTCACGCTTTGCACAAGGTAACGCAGTTAACCTGTCACTCTATTGTATGTTCTAATCTTATAAGAATTTCTATCATTCTGCCAGAAAATAATAACAGTTGTGACACAGGCAGATATTTCGAAATTCGAACTAGTATCTAGTTACCGCAATCGATGTTTTGTGAGTCGAAAGCAAAAAGTGTTCGCCGCAATTAAAGTGATAGTCTTAAGTTCTCAAGTTTAATGACCATTCACTTATAAATAGATTATTATGATATTGTAGCATCAAAGAGAACAACAGAGCATCAATGAGTAAGAATGCATACTTGTCGAACAATGGCGTCGGTCCAGAGGCGGTGGCATGGCGCGCGGCTTTAATAAATAGTATACTACACAATTTAGTTCGCGAAAGTTTAAAAAGTACTACTACACAAATATATAATAATACAAACCAAAGGTATCAACACAAAAATCGTCAGTCCTCAAATATGATATCATGATGAAAAACACAAAAAGGAATATATTATAATTCTTACCCTTAACTTTGCGTCTGAGATACCGTTAATTTATAGGTACTAATATTTTTTTTATACGGTAAATAATCTTTAAATAATCAGTCAACAATATAATGCTATCGGAATTCATACAGCGTAGAATTTTATGATGCTTTATGCTAGAAATTTCTTCAACTTTCCGCTCACGCTCAATACAGTAGTCAGTCAATATTTGTACTGAATTCGTTCACTGGAGTGATTGAGAATATTATACGACGTTTTATTTGAGTTTGAGCAATCATATACTTTGCTTTGTAAGAATCGATATACGTCGGATAAAATACTTTATTGTTTTGGAATATAAGTTTACACATTATCAACGCTTTAATATAAGAAAGTGTAACAAGCTTTCTTATTAATACTTAAAAAAATAAAACACTAAGTAAACTATATAATATTTATCAAAGTATCACCTGACTGAATAGTTTTTTTCTTTTGAGCTATACGAAAGTACCGTACTTAATTTAATTGTGTGTAGCTTTAAAATAACATTTTCACAAACAAAATACCTACACGACAGCCAAACCAAAATTTACTCTGAAACAGCTTCATTACTTTCCCACAAACCAACCGACACATCACACGAAATTTTCGCGTCGAAACAAAGAAAAATACACGTTTAAAAAATTGTTTTCACCCTTACGCGAAACAAATTTCGGTTATCTCCGACAATGTACTGGGGTTGAAGAGATTCTCGAGCCATTCGCGACATTTAAATGAACCCCCGATGGCTCTATCAGGTTTTTACACGTCATCAGTTTCGAGCGGAGCACCCTTCATATCCCTTCAATGGAAATTTCTCCAATGCGCACATTGGCCCCCACCCTATCCGTCTCGTCTCTATATTTGCTGACGGGGCGAGTCGTTTCACTAAAATTATGCCGGACCCGAATTAAGATTAACGTCAAATTTTCTCTACATAGATTTTTTATAGGCTTCCCACGCTTAGATAAGGATTATCTCTTTGAATTCTCGCGTAAGTTAGTAAGTAATGTTCTGTTTTTTTGTGAACCAGCTAAAGTTATTACAGGTTTAACTTTATAAGTAATTTCGGCCCACAGTTTCACGTTTCACTAAGCTTTTCCAATGTCTAATATGCCAAGGTACATCCAAATCCAAAGCATGATTGAGTAAACAAAATCTACATAATCATACCGACAAACGAACGAAATACTTATTATGAAGTCAATATTCCATTGTTTAATCCTCAATTAATCAATTATGTCCTCATCATTTAATTAACATAGTGTTATCAATCACATGACGACAAATTATCAACAATATTCTATCTTCTGATGGAGCTCATGATAAATAGGACGTGTCAAATGTCACTTCGGGCAACAAGATATCAGCAATATTCGGGTTTGTGAAAGAAATAGAGCTCATTGAAAACTAAGATAAATGGACCTTATTAAAGGTATGAAAAAGTTTAATTTTTAATTCATAAAATTGAAGAGTGGGTGTTCTATTAACAAAATTGATTTTTTATTCCTAAAGGTCAGGTCACACGGAAACGCGGCGCGTACTATTTAAGATAGCAATACAATATAGATCTTTATTTACTACACAAAAGGTATATATTTCAGTGAGTGAATTCGTGACAAGTTACTCAGGACACAACGCGAGGCGTATAAAAAAACATAAAAAAAATCTAAATAATATATTTTTTAATAAAATATTAACCATTTACCCAATAAAGCTAAGTACTAACATTTACTAAGTTCTCGTCGTATATATTCCGACACAATTCATTTTGCGTCTCACATCGATTACTTTACAACTTTTTCTCTATCTCAATATAACAAAACTGTGAAAGAATCCCATTCTCTGTGAGCAGTTGTTCCCCGTTCCTAATTGAACAAAGTCCGGATAAGGCCACCGTTCAACATTTGCAACCATTCTCCTTGTTTTTACATCAACGTTTATCTTAGACTCTGTGTACTGAGAGACTGTTTGTTGAGTAGATGTGATAATATTAGATTCAAATGGATGTATTATGCTTTTTTCAATAGATAGATAGAGGTTGATACGCTGTTCCTCTGATCTGTCTATACAAAAACTGTTCTAATTTCAAATTACCAAACATGACATTTCTTCTTAAGACTGCGTATAAAGCAAAATAACAATCTTAGAATTGAAATTTACCCAAGTAAATAGTATTTAAATGAAAAAATATTTTTATATGGGTATTTTCATTATATACGCGAGGGTTCTATCTGAGCAAAAACATAATGGAATGTAATTTCCTCGATAGAAAAAAATCACAAAGTTACCTCTAATAATAATGAATTTTTGGTTTTATTCGTTCATGGTGTATCTAATTAAGATAAAAATTCGATAAATAATATCACTAACATATGACCTAGGGCTGCTACTAACGATTTTTTAAAATATTCTATACTTTACAAGTTATTTAGATAAAAAGCGCTTAGTTCATTTTTGTTCCGCGAAGCACGCTATCTCCATCTCATCTCCACACCAAGATTAGACATAAGGTTGTTTCATCTGACATTGCCATATTTTTCTGGCTTGGTACGCACTCTTAAAACTTAATTTGTCTATCAGAGGGCTACGAAGCAAATAATGATAGCCCGTTTAATTTAAAATAATAGTCTAATAGCAGTAAATTATTTAATAAATGACAATCTAATATCATCCTAGGTTACAACCTGTTACAGCCTGAGTTATTCATGAATAAATAAAAATATAAAACTGAAATGTTAAAAACAAAACATACGCATTATGTTGCCGTTGATGGAAATTATGGAAGCTCTATCAACAAATACTACAATTTACATCAACATTATGAAATAATAGAAAAAAAATTGAGACATAAACTATTTTTTTTAACGACTAGATGCTGAAAGAAATACACACAGTGTTCATTTTCATAAAAATATATCTGTATATTTTTAGTTACACTTAACCAAGACGTAATTTTTACGTAATACAGTAGATTCGCTCAGATTTCTAAAGTGTTCGCAAACTAAATGCACATTGAAAACAAACTTTACAAAACTGTTTCAAAATATTTTAATGTCACATGTTTGAACGTGTTTTCTGAATTTTACTATACTACACTACTGTTCGTCAATATAAAATAAAAAAACCGGCCAAGTGCGAGTGGGACTCGCACACGGAGGGATCCGTACAATATTAACTATTACTCAACTTTGCTATAAAAAAACGCAATTTTTTTTTCTTATTTTATTTCATTTTTATTATTTGTTGTTATAATGGCAATAGAGATACAATTCTTTTGTAAATTTCAGCTGTCTACCTATTACCGTTCATGAGATACAGCCCACTGACAGACGGACGGACGGACGGACGGACGGACGGACAGCGCGTCTTAGGCTCTTTGTCTTAGTAATAGGATCCCGTTTGGCACCCTTCGGGTAACGAACCCTAAGCCACTTGTAAGGTGCCTAAGTCATACAATTTTCATATTTTCTTACTCGTTCTTTAACACAATAAATTATTATTTTTCTAGCTGTCCCCCGCGGTTTCACCCACGTTCCCCGGATAAAAAATTGCCTATGTCTTTCTCCATACCATAGGCTATCTGCATGCCAAATTTCACGATGATCCGTTGATTAGTTGAGGCGTGAAAGCGTAACAAACAAATAAACTCACTTTCACATATATAATAGTTAGGATTGTATCAATTTGTTTTACAAATGAATGTTGCATTTTACTTCAAGATGCTCACGTGGTTTCGGAAATAGTTCATGATAAGTTAGTAGTGGCTTTTTTATATTGCTCGTCAGTGTATTTAATCTATACATTACAACGGTCTGGCCGCGGTTTCGCCCGCCTAGTATTTGGCACGAAACGAACATTACAAACACCTTTTATAGTTGCACTAATGTGTTCGACATAACTAAGAATATAGCGCGTGTAACGGCAGAGCGAAAAATACTTTCAGAACATAGGGTAGCTCAGGGGTTCCCAAACATATTTTAACTGTGACGCCCTTGGCAAGTTGCCATATTTTTGAGACGCCCTGGCCTTCTTTCCATACATTTACGTACTACTTAGTTGTAGTTCTAGCCTAATAACAATTTATCAGAAAAACTCCAAATAGCATCTAAATTTTTTATTAGAAAATAAAGAACAAAACATAAAAACAAAAATGAAAGCAAACAACCAGATAAAAAGCAAGCACACCCTTTTTTATCTCTTTTCGTTTGGTATCAGTGAGAAGGATGTGCTTGCTTTTCTGAGCATAGTTTCTCAAAATGAGGCTCAAGTTTCGAAATTGCCAGTCTCATCTCTGTCTCTAAATTTATTTTCGATCTATACTTGTTCTTAATTACTGCAACTGCAGAGAAACCTGTCTCGCACAAGTATAATGTCGCAAAGGGTAATAAAACCCTCAATGCTGCAGTGCTGATGGAACGATATTCTTGATAAACTGAGCTAGAAAATTCCAGTAGCTGACACAGACAGCCAACCTATTTAGATCGCCTCACGACGCCGCGACGCCCCGGGGCGTCGCGTCGCACAGTTTGGGAACCCCTGGGGTAGCTTATGTATTAGTTCATAATCAGCTTAAAACTCCTGGACCCTCAACAGCTTCAGAGAAAGTAATCATTAAAGTTTACACCAAAAACGTTCATGCTTACCCCTGAATTTAGTAAACAATCCACAAGTCTTTGGTGCTGATTCTGATGTTTACAACTTAACTATATTTAGTCTCACTAGGTATATCTCTTTCTAACCAAGACATGATATACATATTTGCTGTAAATAAAGAGTTTGATTCTTTAGAAAAGGATATAAGAAATTGAGTCTTGTCAAATTAGTCCGATGCTTGTTTTCAACATAAATTTAGTCGCCATCTATCGCTGTTACGTCTAAATACCTGCAAATGAAAACGTCAAAGACTAATTTAACAGCTTTAAATATGTTCTATCCTTTTTCAATACTGTTTGTAAGAAAGAGATGTGATGTGACTAAAATTAGTTTAGTGTGATTAACAACAGAATCGGCACCATTAATACATTTTGATACATTGAATTATACGTTTAAAAAAAATCTACTATGCACTAACAGTATTAAATCGATGATTGTAAAGGACAGATTTAGAAAGGTTATGGGCCGGAGAAAGATAGGGCGCCAATCCCACAGCAAGCGGTCTAGAATTCAGCGGTCTAGAGTTCAGCGGTCAGAGTTCTGTGTTCCGCGTTCACTGTAATGTATGCGGCGCTTTTGATCATTGCAGACAGCGATCGCGGCGGTTAAAGAGAACGCACGTAAAACACTGACCACAGACCTGTGGGTTCGGCGCCGAAGAGAAATTTTTATCCCTAATGAGAAAGCGAGTCAAACCACGAGAGTTGTACTCTATTGACAAAATATTACATAAATTGCAACTAAATCATATAAATTCAGTATCAGCAAAAACATCTGTGTGCACATTGCGTGATAGCTAATGCTATAAACTAAATTACCACTAAAAGTGTCGAAAATTTACAACCTCGCTTCTACTGTAAACATCTACAATGTCTTCAGGAATTCTTAGGTTTATTTCAGCAATGTGTTTGTTTTGCGGGATTTGCGCCGTTATTAACCCTGGCAACTTTGTTTGTGAACCTTACTTTTGTTTTATTACTCGAGCTGATGTTATATTGAAATTGGTCGGACGTAATCTTAGGTAACTTAGTTTACTCAATGTCATATGACGGTGTAAAACGAAAATGTAAGATTTAGTTGAAAAAGTTTTTTTTATTATAACCTCAGCAATAGTCTCATATCAAGCTTTTGTTCAAAACATAAAATAATGCGTTGACCATAGAGATAGAATATTATTAGAGTGATAGCGTAAACAACATTACCTTATGCGAAGCGTGAGCATTTTGCATATAGATACATTCATAAAGAAAAATATCATTTATTTGCCAGAAACATGGTTAGTAAATTGATGTTAAAATATTATATTATATAAGGACCTTCATGTTTTGCCACGATGGCATGTAAATATTACAGTATGAAAATACAAAATAATAATCATAATTCAAGCCATTCAAAATTAAAAAAAAAAAATTCAATACATTAGTTATCTACCATAGATGCCACATACAAATTCACGAAACCAAAAGAAATATATTGAAGTGTAATTAATCATAAATATATAGTACACTATAGTTATTTTTCTAGTCCCCTACCTCAGGTTCGTTAAGTACATTCAATTGGTTAAATTCTTCTTCTTCTTTGGTTTAATAGCGACTGTAGCCATAAGAAAATTCCGCCAATGTCACGTTAGATAAAGATATACGTCGGGGACTCTTGTATAAACAATTTTGAAGGTTTTGATCAGTTATCGCTGGATTACCGAAAGAGTTCATGCCGCGGCTCTGTTGATAAATCTCTCTACTAATAGTCTATCTATAGCTTTGACCTTTTGAAATCGTAAATTAGGTGTGGATTTTTTTTCACCGGTACCTAATGTAACAATTTATTACACTGGCAACATGTAGCCAGGCTATAAAATGTCAATAAGAACACACCGGCAATAAAATCTACTGATGTTTTTTATGGAGTTACTAAAAAATAACATTCTATTAAAGTTTGACAAGTTAGTTTGTTCTCCCTTGGTTTATGGGTTTTGAAGGACTCTGGAGTACTACATTGTTTGTTTCAATTAAGTTAGTCAATAATACCGTAAGCCACAGGTATAGTAAGCTACTTCACAATAGACAAAATGATGGGATTAAATTCAAATATTAAAGGAGTTTATAAATATCACGAAATTGTATTAGCATATTATCTTACCTCCTTTTGACTTCGCAGTAGACAACACTTATTCATGAGACAAATATGGCAGAATGTATATACAGTCACATTGTTTTCCAACTCGTAAAAATACTTCTGATAGAGTGGATTAACCTCTCAGAATATAGTTTTCAGCCAACGTATTTCTGATTCGTATAGAAAAAATAAGCTTTTTTTTTAAGTACTGTAGTAAAATACTGTTAAGTCGAGTTTGTCACAACACTAGCTCGACTCTCGCATCAGCGTGTCCCGTCACTAAAGGACTATTATGAGTTTGACAGATCGAAACAAGATGGTTTCCCGCGTGTGTGGAAAAGTTTTATTAAATATATTTAATATTATTTTTAGGGCGGGTTTGATGTAAATAAGCTCTAACAATACATAAGTTAGAATAATAACGTCCACTTCAACAGTATTGAAAATCGATATTCAATTAAATTACATTATTAATCTACCGATTAATTAAAACATTTTGCTTCCTATGTACACATTAAAATTATCAGCGACGCCACTCAAATGTGAATACTTAATTATATATGTATTTTACATAATGGAGGAAAATCTACTTCAAAATTTAATGTCAAATTCAATGTATATTTCGTATCTTTTCATATCTGGAGACTCGGCTCTTCTTTTTGATCTGTGTCAATATAATCAAGAGCGCTGCATATTTTTTTATTCCGTTCATTCAAAAACTCTGTCATTATCATATTTTGTACATGTCATGTTATAGCATAATATTTTGTAAGGAAAAGAACATAATATCAATTTTTTTACTTTTTTATCATTTAACGCTTTGATTACTACTACTACTACCTAATAGTTATATATCATTCAAGTAATATAAATAATTTGTGAAGTAGAGTATGAGCAAATCATTATATTTAATACAACGTATTTAATTGCTCATATTATATTAACCCCCTTATTCAAAGTAAAGTTATCAAACGTTGATTAGCTAAAGTTCCGAAGTCTTTATCTGACAGGTGACATTTGGTGATCGAAAGAGTGAGACGGGGCACACTTTACACTGATTTAGAGCTTTAGATTATTTATTTGATTAAAAGCGATTATGAATAAGGGGGTTAGTCTGTAAATGATTATAGCAATAAAAATGTTGGATACGACTAGAAGCTTACTTCTAGTATCATACATATATACAGCATATATCGGTAAGCCTTAGCTTGTAAGGGATTTACCGATATATGCTGTAATACAGACTTTTACCGAGCTTGGCAGACATGTGTTTACATCGGTAAATATTAAAATGTGTCTAATTTGTTTATTCATCATTAATATCGATTCCATTTCCAAGAAGATATCGTCCATTGGAGTCAAATCTGTTTCAATAATTGAACTTATTATAGGTAACTTTCAAAAGCTGTTTATAGAAGAGATCGCTTCTTAGCAATAAGACCGCGCATTGTACAGTATTTTTTTTGTTAACTGCTTTCTGCGGGGTTAAAAACGAAGAGTTGCGCAATATTGCTGAAAGGAATTCATTTCCCGAATTCCCAGCAGATCTGACGCAATTCCTATACATTTTGGTAAAATGGTCACTAATTTCATGCAATTCAATTCATTAGCTGATTCTAATTTGATATTAATGTTACAGCACCAAAAAATAAAAACCGTAATTTACCGGTAAGTTTTTCTATTATCATTTTTATGTCGTAAGAAAGAACTAATAGAGAATTCACGTATTAAAATTATGGTCTTAAACATTTGTAACTATAAAACGTTTATATAACTGCAATTACGTATCTAAAATGGGAATTTATAAATGAATAAGAAAATATTTTCATCTTCGACTGGCAATAATATGGTCAGTCGTCCGTCAATGTCACTAAGTTATATATATTTTACCTACGTATAGGTAGTAAATAATACAAATTTCTTTTGAATTTTATCAAAAGTACTTTAAATAAGATAAATTCCGTCATTATTTAATCTAAATAACGGATTATTATCAATAAACAATCACGTGAAATTTGCAGGGAAGAAAATTTTTGTGTAGGACAAATAACAAGAAGAAACATTTCGTTCATTCGTTATGACGACTTTTTAACTAAAAAATGCCGAGTGTTTGCGAAGACAAAGTAGTAATTGCATAAATATCCTCTATACATTATAAATCATTATGAGGACATTTCACCAGAGTTCCATGTTGAAGTTTCTAGTTTTATGAGAGTGAGTTCGTAAATATCATCAATAAAAGCATAATGTAGCATATTCCCAACCTAATCTCAACAAAAGAATATACTATTATTTCTATTTATACCATAAATTATTGAATTATAAGCCCCAAACAATATGTTCAACAGAAACTAGGTTTTTTTCATATGAAACATCCAATGCATGTAAAGTGCATAACTAAGACCATTATTAACTTCCCCTTGTTAGATAGGTGGTGGTAGGTTAGGTAGTTGATACCTACTATTGATGATGTGCAAACAATAATATAATCAACAAATAATATTACTTTCAGGTTATAAATTACCCGAAGATAAAGATAATTGTACATGGGATTACCCAAAGGATATTTATGTTATAATTACCATGGCATCTGTCATCATCATGCTGCTAATATTATGGGGAAAGGACCACAGAGAATTTGGGAGTCGGCGTTGCTATCATGCCTTAACATTACCTACACTAAACTATAATGTTGATAATACTGTAATAAAAGTTACGCTGATTTATTTACTTTTGTCTTTTATTTACCCTAAACAAACAAGCAACCCCTATGTGTATCTCTTTGTGTTACTGTAACTAGTCTTCGGCAATATATACCAACACAGATATATATACTCTAGTAATACTTTTGATAGAAAGTAGATCTGCGGATATAATTCCTCAAAACCCTAAAGCTTATTGTATCAAAATTTAAGCTGCAGAGCTTTTTGTTATTATTAGTTAATTTCAAATAGATTATAAGTAGGTATGTAAGTAATCTTTATAAAAAATCAAATATATAAGAAACTGACTGCATGACAGATGCACGCACAGCTCAAACCGCAGAGTACAGAGATACTTGAACTTTTACACACAGGTTCCTTATAACATAGGCAACTACTAAGTCTTTTCAAAATTCAAACCCTATGGGGATAAAGAGGGGTTTCTGGGTGGAAAAATAGTATAATATTAATCATGTAAAAATTACGATGGTACTATGTTAGGTTATCACAAAATTGATGGTAAAAGAACTTTATTGGTAGCCAATAGCTTTTAACATTCCATAAAATGGTTTATGGGTGTAAGAAAAACATTGAAATTCCCCCATTATTCATTGATTATCAACAAAATCTCTAAATTGAATTGTAATAAGTTGCTCCTCGGTATCCTCTTATGATTCTACTGTTTGACACAAAAGCAATTCGTATTTAGTGAGCCATTTTACGAATCTCCATAGAAAACTGTCAAAAAAATGAATTGCAGAATTAGAATCGTATTGAGATCATATCCTGAATTGCCTACTAAGTGACCATTTTACGATTTGTAATTCAATTCCTAATGGGAACTCAATCCGATTCGGCGTTTCGTTCCTTTTTAGCCCCCCTGATGTTAAGATTCTATCAGTATATCTTTTGTTTACATCTATTGCAATAATTACACGTTAACACATTCATCTGTGGTCTTAAAATAAGTTATTAAACCTTCCCTTTACGGCCCAATTCGTAAGTTCCCACATCCCATATAGTTCAAACCCGCAATTCTCGTTCTTGAATCTTAATCCCTATCATAAAAACGGAGATCACGTTACTTCCGCAAGTAATAGTTTACACCCCATTACACCCAAAACTTTATCTTATAACCCTAGTCCTGTATTAAGTCGAATACACGCATATTCGCTTTATTATTCTCTTAGTAATAGGGTTGTCTCAGATAAATACAATAATTAATTTAATAAATTAAGTTGACAATAACCTACAATCGATATTAACTCACGAATCTATATTATGACGATGTGATATTTAGAAAGTAAAGCCATTCCGATAAGCTGTGTTATCGGAATGGTGGATCCTCTTCTTCTTCGGAGTTAGTAGTCGATTGATAGTTTCCGGTCACAATGAATGGAAGTCGAAAAAAAAATCTCAATACCTTATTAAAGCACAGGACCGGCTCTAGCCCATGCAACGCCCGTGTGCAATCAATACCCTGGCGCCCACAGTAGACGCGAGATCAGAATGGAAAACCAAAAAAAAAAAAAAAATACTAGACTTGGCTTAATTAATCTCATTTGAGCTGCGTACCTTGTTACCCCCAACCGATGTCGCCCATAATACCGGCGCAGGGCCTTTGAGAGCCGCGCATGCTTTTTGGATGTGTCGCGAGCGGCGCTCGGCGCCCCCTGAGACCCTGCACTATAGGTAAAGACGGCCCTGAAAGCAAATAAGACAAAGCAACAATCGGACGCCTACATCATGACAACCCTACATTATTTAAAGGTTCAAACATATTTAGATTGTCGGAAAGTTCCAGACAAGTAATAAAATGGTACATAAACTATGCTATATGGACCACACGGAGCTCTGCGCGTAAGTTAGCCTTTAGTACAAAGCTAGTGGAAAATTTTGGGCTATACGAATTGTTAGCCTTCTCGAACATTACCGTTGTTCCTTCCAATTTAATTTTATGTTGACACACTTGTTGGAAAAGCAGAGTTGTGATTTACACTTCTAGCTTTATTCATAGCTTTTATTTTGCTTATATATCAGTTTCGGGCAGAAATTGTGAAGGTTACCAAATTTTATATATCTAAAAATCTGCTTTGCTCAAAACTTACATTTTTGCCCAAGCATAATGACGAAGTGATCTTCTGGGTTAGCGTGCTCTATCGTAGGCGATAGAGCACGCTAACCCAGAAGAAACCTATTCACCGTCCTTGAAAGTCCCTAGATTATAAAACAAAAACAGACTTACTCTGCCTTTAAAAAATCTGAGATACTTCGCTCATAATGTTCTCAATTACCGGCAGCCGCTGTGTATCACATTATTCGACACCCTATAAATATTGTATTACAGCTCTTTACATCAAATCTCGTAAATCTTGTACAAAGAAAGGAAAATGGTTTTAGAGCGGAGGCAAAATGTGATAAGTCACGATGAGCTATAAAGGGCGCACCCGTTTCGACGGAGAAGGGAACTTTTTGACATATTGATGCGGTAGTTTATTTACAGGGCTTGTTTGTTTATTATCCAAACTACCATCTATTTAAATTACCACTTTATTAGTTTGTGATAGAATTGTAAAACTTATTAATGAAATGGACCTACTGACATTCTTCATTTTGGTACTGAATTTTGCAGAATATAATAAACTTTGTTGGAAAGAATCTATCGTATATAATTCGCCATTTATTAAATTCAGTTCTTATTTCACTGGAAATAAAATGGATACATTTGAAAATAGGATATTATTGATCAATCTAATGATATATTTGTTTTTCTGAAAACTATCGTGTCACACAATCTTACCGTATTCATCATCATCAGCCTATAATGTCCCACTGCTGAGCACAGGCCTCTTTTCACAAATGAAGGTGAAAGGGAATGGGCAATACTCCACCACGCGTGCCCACTGCGGATCGGTGGAGGTAGGCTAGTGGTCAACCTACTGTTGGAATTTTTCAAGCCGCCTAGGAGGCATCCAACTAGCTTAACGACTATCACAATTAAGTGATAACCGGGACCAACGGCTTTACGTGCCTTCCGAAGCACGGAAACGCTCGATTTGAAATACCACTAGGCGGTCACCCATCCAGGTACCGACCACGACAGGCGTAGCTTAACTTTGCCGATCGATTAAGAACGGCTAATCATGCTACACCACGAGCGCTTCCGTAGAGACTTACCGTATTAGTAGGTGTTAATTTGTTTAAAGGTAGCAAAACATATTCAGAAATTGCCCCGCAATTAGCTATCGGAACACTCTGCAATGTTTTAAATACACAAAATTAGAATCAATTATACAAAGATTTATTTATTCACCGATTTTGACGTCACATAATGTAATCGATTGGGATTTCGCATTGCGGACTCACTCAGCCCTCCGCCTACATGATTCAACGACAGACGGCCGATCGCATTTTGACCTGGCAAACGAACTGTAAAAACAAGAAAGAAGAACCAAATCCCTTTGCCCCAGTTTTGAAAACACACAATCCCGTGCGACTGCACAATCAAATAACAATTAACTGCCTCAATAGATCTCGTGGTCACCTGATTTTAATTGCCTCGAAAAAAAGGAATAAAGTGTGACCCACACAAATGTGTCACTGTATGGAGTGGCTATCATGTACAGACGAGTGATTAATGAACTGAACCACAAGCATTTGATCTATTGATATGCAACCCGACACCGACGTTGTTTTCAGGGTTGGCACTCACATTGATTTATGTCATGTGTGTGTGTTATTTTTATTTCCATGACTGTTTGCTATTTTATTATTAAAAAATGCTTTATAAAATATACGGGGTGGATACGACAATACGACAATAAATGAAACCACGTAAAGTACCTACTCATAAATACGATCAACTTTTACGATTGGACCAACATCGAAATCGCTAAAAAATATTACAGCTTTTCATACAAAAGGTACAAATTGTCTCCTCGGAAAAAATGCGATTTTTTTTGCGATTTCGATGTTGTTCTCATCGTAAAAGTTAATCGTATTGATGAGTACTTTACGTGGTTTCATTTATTGTCGTATCTACCCCGTATGAGAAGATTAAATTAATAAGGAGTTAGAGATATGAGGTTGAAAATGTGTTATTTTTATACCACTAAGCTGGCGTACACGCATACAGTCCCGCCTGATGGTAAGCGTTGATTGTAGCCTATAGAAGCCTACAAAAATGTAATAATAAAAAATATCCTGGGACATTCCTCATACACGGTCATCTGATCCCAAACTACGCAGAGCTTGTACTATGGAAACCAGATAACTGATATAATACATATACTAATTTTTGTTTGTAAATACATACTTAATATACATAATTACACCCAGACTCAGGACATACAGACATGTTCATGCACACAAATGCATGTCCTGTGTGGGAATCGAACCCACGACCTGCGGCGCGTAAGGTGAATCTTAACCAACTGCGCCAACTGACCCGTCAAATGTTGCCACTGAAATAACATCTAAAACTAAAGCACAAATATTACATAATTCCACCAAAACGTATAAGTGTAACTCTACAACCCTAGCCGCCCGCCTTGATTGATTGCAATATTCATCAATATTTCTTATTTCATTGTTACCCGCGTAATATTTCACGTTGGCCGACGATTATTCCCCCTGTGTGATACGCTGACTAATGTACCTAATAAATTTATGCTCCATTCCCCCGTTTACAATGTGTGTTTATTATTACAAGATGGAATTTTGCAACGTACTACGTTTTTTTATGTGAGCTGTGTTTGGTTGGAAGCAATGATATCGCCTATTTATTATTATATTACGTTACTTTGTAAATCATTATCATCATACTAAGTTAAGGTAAATGACACAAACTCGAATTCAACGATCGAATCGAATCGAAACTTCATCAAATTCGACGATATTATCATCGCTTCAAATCTTGTATATGCAAACACGAGAGGGGCTCTATACGTGGCATTGCTGCGCGGACTTGTAAACTTCTTCCCTTTATTACGTGAGTTGGTAGCAGGCATAGATCTCGAGAGATGGGTCATGACGCTTGGATTTAGCTTAGACCTGATGTCCCACCTTAATATCACAACTACACGTTTTTTTTTTTTTTTTTTTTTATACAACTAGGTCGGTAAACAAGCATACGGCCCGCCTGATGGTAAGCGGTTACCGTAGCCATATGGACGCTTGCAACACACGAAGCATCGCTCACGCGTTACCGACCTTTCCCCCCTCCCCTATGAGCTCTGGCGACCTTACTCACGCGCAGGAACACAACTTTACACGACATAAAGTTATTTGGCTGCGGTATTCTGTAAGGTGGAGGTACTTCCCCAGTCGAGCTGCTCTTTGAGCGAATAAATGCTATGCTCTACCTCTCTCAAAAAGCCAAGTAAATGCCAATAGTTATTCAATGTTTACTCACACAGCCCAAGAACTCAATTGTTCGTAAGCTGTAGCAAGCGTAGCAATACCCAGGTTTTAAATATATTCGTCTCTTTCTAACGTCATATAAAATGAAGAACCGGGATTATGTTAATTTCTAAATTGTTTTGGGTAAACAAACTGTGTCACAATTACTATTAAGATATTACTTTAAGCCTTATTATTGCATAAATTATTATTTATTTAATATGCCAATAGAACCTTTGCACGGTGGTAGGGTACTTAGTAGTACCCGTCAGGCTAGCTACGATCCTCAAGTTACAAGCATAACCAAGCATCTGCCAGTGCAGATCAAAATTGTCATCACTTCTAGGCTTTCTATACCACCTTCGGCCACATCATCACTTACCATGGTGAGATTGTTGTCATGCGTGTATTTCAAAAGTACTAACATATAGATCTCCCCTACAATACTAACACATTACTTGTTCCCAGGTCTCACGACGCAGTCAGAAAGTAAGCTACAGTCCGAGCTAAGCATGTACTATGTAGATTTTCAAACCATATCTAGATTACCTACCCATCGATATAAAAAACACTAGATACACTATCAAGAAATAAAACCTTTAAAACGAAACGTTTTGCCCGATACTGGTTTTAAGAGTCACAAATAAACTCACATAATTTTTATAAAACTGCTATTTTATTGTTAAAATATATTTTTCATAGGATTATTTGGTCTGTATAAACTCTTTCAATGTAGTCTGTTTGAATAACATATAGAAGTTATATTTTAAAATCAAGGTACTATACGCCCAGATATTAATATGGCTTGTTTAAATATAAACCATGACGTTTATATTATTAAACTTTCCATTACCTAACGTAACAATCTTCAGTTACCTAACATGGAGTTTTATGTAAAACTTCTGTGTCACCGTGCATCTCGTCTAGTGTATACTTTATATCGATGCATCAACTAAACGTTCCCAATCATTATTTTATTTAGAGTTCATAACTAAGTACTTTAAATTGTAGATTTGATCCTCTACTGTAGAACACATTACCCCAAATTGCTATTTCTAATACACTTAGTTGCAAATCGATACGAAAGTCCGTCCTTTTTTATCTGTGTCAATACTGCTAACAACATACGACACATACGACTATTTTTTCATCGTCATCTTATTGCAGGACTCTGAGAATAAATCTTGTTATTTTCATTGGGTAGTTTGTAATATTAATATTAACTTAATATTCGATTAACAAACTATTCAACAGACGATAATTCAATTTTGGCAATAACCAATATGAACTATTCAGAAACTAATCGTTCATACACCCTAGCCCTTAGGAACGCGATCGGGTCGAATTGTGGTTAAAGTTATATCGAGAACGATACTTGTAGATATAGTAAGGTAGCAACCGCAAATACAGGACTCGATGGCAGGTCCTAGACAAGTGATCGACAGTAGTCGAGCTGCAAGCTGCGGTCATATCGCCCGACTGATCAGTCGCATTGCGTCACCATTAGACCTTACGGATCCCTCGATACGCAACTAAGTGTAATTTGAATTTTATCTCCATTTATCAGAGTTTGATTCTTCTTACCCTCCATTAGAATAGCATGATAGTATTATATCAACAACACTTGATTTGTCTCATTCTTTTAAAGTTAGAATCATCATACATACAATACATAGTATGTGAGTACAATGTTTTGAGATTTACTTAACTATAGGTAGTAGTATCTGTTTCAGTTATTCAGCCGAAATCGATAATTCAAAAGTCGGTAAGTATTTTGTTTAAAATTGGTAATTTCATAAGGAAATTTCGTATCCAAAACAGCGATAAAAGTGTACTTAGAACTTTTCCCATAAAGGCGTTTCTAGAATAAATATTATTCGTCTTGTTTCGTCTTTAAAGTCAGGAAGTTTCTAAGAACAGTTAACGGCAACTGCCCCAAATTCTGTCATTGGTAAATTAAACTTAGACAAGTTCTATTGAAATACATTGTGTCGAAACGTTGGACCGTTTACTTCTTTGATGATATCGCGATTTACTTGGATTTTGTGACGGTATTTCATTATATATCCATAACAAATACCTATATTTCATCGTTCATTGTACTTTACAACTTTTCTCGTAAACAAACATATAAACTTTGACGAATTGGAAACGTTTCTCAATTTGACTTAATTTGTTGATGCGAAGTATAACATTTTGCAGATTTCCTAAAATATTCTAAAGTTAGTCTTAAATAAATAAGTAATATTATTTCTCCAAATTTCAAACCACCTTAGTTTTATTAGTTCTATCATTTTATAAATCTTCACAAATATTATATTTGGATGCGTTTTCTGAATTTCCTAACAGATTCTGAAACCACAGAAGCAGCTACACAATAGTTTTAAATATATTTTTCGTAAAAGAAGCACCGCATTTTCCGTAAACTTTTTCTATTTTGTTAAAATATGAATCATAACTACTTACAGTGCGTTTCTCTTTGCCTTTGTCGACAGAGAAAAAAGCGTCGGTATTTTCTCGTTCCATTGGAATCTCCGGGCGGTAGGGTGTTGACGAAAATGTTCGTACCTACAGTTTATTAAACAAATTCCACTTCTTCACGCAGTGCCCAACAAAAGTAGGGTAATCTCCCCGAAACTTGATAAAGTATCACAATTTTCGACGGAGTTTCACACTTAAAAATAAACTTTGTTACGTGTATATTTCAGAAAATATTTTTACCAAAATTTTCGCTTTTATAGCGTTACCAAGGTTGAAATAGAATATTATTATTTTATACGCATTTAAAATTTTGATAATAAATGTGGAAATCCTTTAAAATCTCTGGATTCCATTAAGAGCGGGATCCCACGAGATTACTTCGTTCTCAATTCAATCCTCACGTACATTGTCAGGAGTATCTAGTTTATTATACGTATTATAATAATCTAGTAATTCCATGGCTGCACTGGACCGTCTCGGTCCTCTGGGACCAGAATACTGTAGTGAGCGGGTTAACAGCTAGGGTTATCATTCGTTAAATTTTTTACGGGGTTTAAAACTTAGTTTTTGTTCCCGTATATATTTTTTATAATAATTTAAAAAAATATTTTTAATGTTATATGTCAATGAGCTGGTCTTCAAATACCATTAGAAATTACGCATCAAAAATGTCTTTAAATGTGGATTTTCCAGCGCTTTTCAGTATTACTGGGCTATCACCAGCAAAACAAAACAAAGCACTCTGTGGCAAAGCTCTCAAACAGTGAATAGTTTGCGAAGTTTCTGATCATATGGCTCAGGTTGTTGAATTGCCCTACAAATTGAAAATTTCTAAGGTAATTAAAGAAATTAGACCTACTACAAAGGTAAGACTGAATAATTTTAAAAATAATTTGGAAGAGAAACTAAATAGTGAGATTTATAGTAGTAATGACCCCAATGTCTTGTATAATGGTTTATTGTCTAGTATTTGCAATGAATTTAATAAATCATGTCCTATTAAAAAAATTAAAGTAAACAGTAAACTGGAATTTAGTGATTGGGCCACTAAAGGAATTAGGAAAAGTAGGGATACGCTGTATGAACTTTATCATTTAAAATCAAGCACTAGTGATGAGAACTTCCATAGCCACGTTAGAAATTTTTCAAAAATGTTTAAATTAGTGTGTATTCGAGCAAAATCGATATACTTAAGTAATAAAATAGGTAAAGCATCTAATAAAATCAAGACAGTCTGGAATGTTATTAATACGGAAACTGGTAAAATGAAAAATAAAAACGGACAGCCTTCGTTAAAAATTAATGATAAAATTGTATCAGATAAGTTAGAAGTAGCCACTGCGTTTGAACATTTTTTCTCAAGCATACCAGGGGTAACTACTCAAAGTCTCAACTCGTGTCCCGACATGGCTGAGGCTTTACTTGAACAACATATTCACGAATCATTCCCCAGTTTTAAATTTAGTTACGTTACTGCTAGTGATATCTTAAAATCATTTAATTCTCTTAATCTGAAATGCACCGAAGACTTATGGGGATTATCAGTAACGATTTTAAAATCAATAATAACAGTAATTGCACCTTTAATGTCGGATATTTTTAATGAATGCATTGATCAGGGTTCTTTTCCAGATTTAATGAAGTTAAGTAAAGTAGTGCCAATTTTCAAGTCCGGGTGTAAAGATAATCCTTCTGATTATAGACCAGTATCCGTACTTCCAGCACTTAGTAAAATCTTTGAAAAACTATTGCTTAATCAAATGTTAGGCCACTTTAATAAACATAAGATACTACATAGTCATCAGTTTGGTTTCACGAAGGGGAGATCTACTTCAGATGCGGCTGCAAAATTATTGAAACACATATATGAAGCTTGGGAAAATTCACAAGATGCAATTGGCATTTTTTGTGATCTATCCAAGGCCTTTGACTGCGTTGACCACCGTACTCTGCTCCTTAAGCTAAAATATTATGGTATTCGTGAGGCGGCTCATGATCTTGTTCTATCTTATTTAAGTAATCGCCAACAAAAGGTAGGAATTTGTGATACAACATCGAAGGGATCTTTAGTTAAAATGGGGGTACCCCAGGGTTCAATACTAGGTCCATTTCTATTTCTAGTGTATATTAATGATTTACCATCTGTTGTAAACGGTCTCTCAGATATAGTCTTGTTCGCTGACGATACTTCATTTATTTTCAAAGTAGATAGAAAAGACAAAGAACTTATTAAAGTAAATGATACCATGTCAATAGTCTCAAAATGGTTTGCTGTAAATAATTTGTTATTAAATTCTAGGAAAACTAAATGTTTAAGATTCTCCCTTCCAAATGTAGTGCAAGTAGACAGTCAGGTATTAGTAGATGGCATCAGTTTGGAATTAGTTAGTAAAACAGTATTTTTGGGTATCACATTGGATAATAAATTGCAATGGGGTCCTCAGATAGAATCATTAGCTGGTAAATTAAGTTCTGCTGCATTTGCTGTTAGGAAAATCAAACAATTGACGAATGTCGAGACGGCCAAATTAGTTTATTTTGCATACTTCCATAGCTTTTTATCTTACGGCGTATTACTTTGGGGATCTGCAGCAGATATTGAGACTATTTTTATATTACAAAAAAGAGCAATTCGTGCAATTTATAGTATGGGTGCTCGTGAATCATTAAAGGAATTATTTAAGGAAATAAACGTTATGACCGTACCATCACTTTATATCTATGAAAATATAATGTACATACGTAAAAACAAAGAAATGTATAAAACAAAAATGGAGACTCATAATATCAATACAAGACAAAAAGAGAAATTAGTTGTTCCGTATTTTAGACTAGCTAAAGTTCGTAAGTCATTTCTTGGCAATAGTGTGCGCTGTTATAACAAAATACCACTTGCGGTGACCAAGATGACTGATTTTAAATTTAAATCACATATAAAAAAAGTTCTGAAAGAAAGAGCTTATTATAAAGTAGCCGATTATATTGAAGATAAAGATGTCTGGAAGTAGGTAGCTGCACTCTGCACAAGTGCACCTTGCTCATACTTATACAAAAGCCAGTAGGTCAATAATTGTGTGTTTTGTATTTTTAAGGTTATTATTTTTTATTTATTTTCTTGTTCTTTTTTCGTCTGTATCTATGCTTAGGTATATCTTTTTTATTTTTTATTAAGTATTTGGAAAAAAAAAAGCCAAACATAGTCAGATTGTCCAAAAAATATATAAAAAATGTAACCTTGCTGAGTTTCTTGCCGGATTCTTCTCAGTTGAAGGCCGAGTTCCGAACCGGTGGTAACTTCAGTAAATTTGACCTTCATAAGTGCCCTTCTGGGGCCTAAATTGAATAAATGGCTTTGACTTTGACTTTGACTTTGAAGTGGCTGAGAATGTTTTACTTTTCTTACCTTATCGCTGGTCTGCGCTTAATATCTCATTGTGGGACCAGCCGAGGATTATTGTGGGCCCGCGGGAATCCGACCGCTGCTAATATTATTCTTTTGTTTCTGTGTTTTCTTTGTTTACAAAATTAAGTCAAACAGATATTGTATCAAAAATAATAAAAAGGATTTTTAAAACCAGAATAGGTATATAGCAAAATTATCTGTACGCAAATAGTCCCGATATACAGGGTGTTGTTTTGGTCGGCGACAAGCGACCCAGGAGCGGTAGTACAAAATATATATTCCCCAAAAATTGACTTAATTCCATTAAATACTGTAAATATGTTGAGAAATACCTTATTCAATTTGAAACAAAATTACTGCAAAGTATGGTTACTGGGCACGTGCACAGACTAGAGCTAGGCGCAAGCCGCCATCGCCCCACTCCTTTACTCCCTCGTACTCCCGTTGAGTATTAAGTCTACACTTTAGCATATTCAATGATTTTCAAATTTTTTTTTTATTATTTTTTTATTAAAAAAAAAAAAAAAAAAATTATTTTATTTAGCACTAGTATCATTTGTATTATCGACCCTGAGTCGCTCGTCGCTGACCAAAACAACGACCTGTATATCCGTAATCATGAATTTAGTTTGCAAAAGTAAGAAATAAAGAAAGTTTTATTGTTTAGACCTTTCCATTTAGGGTGTGCATTGATGCCAGTTAGCCAGTAGAAGCAAGAGATTATGAAAAAAAAACATTCTAACACTAACATTTTTAATTAATTCTCTTTCCAAACTTCTATAATAAACTATTCCACTCGAACATAACAGACGAAACACTTTCAAATATAATTTTCTAATATTTTGCCAACTTGAGTTAAATTCATCTCGGCCATCGTATATTTTTCTCATAAAGAGAATAATTAAAGTTTTAATGAGATATTATCCGCAGAAAGCTCGTTGCTAGCACAAAATAGAAATAAAGAATATATTTCACCTTTGAAATGAGCCAACTTTTCAGTGCGACTGTTTGTAGGATTAAGAAAATGCGCTTGTTGGGAACATATATAGCTTTATATAGTACCGCTAGATAGCGGCGCATAATCTGCATCTCTTTTGTCGCATGTACCTATCAGGGTTCAGGTTTCCCATAATAATTAAACTTTGTATGTAAACTACGGTACTTTATGATACAAGCAAGCTAAGCTGATTGCAGAATGGAGTCGGAGAAGCGAGCGTAATGGAGCCTGTCGAGAATCGGGCGATATAGCCGAGAGAGTAATGACCAATGCTCATACGACGTTTTTCGATACACTTGCGAGGAAAACAATATATAAAACTAGCAGCGAAACCCGGCGTTGCTCGGGTTAAAATACATCGCATGTTTAATGGTATAAAAAATATATAAGGATACATTTTTTAACATATTATAGATTTCTATTTTCTATATTGAGAGACTTTCCAGAACATATAGTTTATTCTTTTTTTTACTCGACTGCAATCACAATTGAACTGACGAAAAGTCACTGAATTTCGATTTATATACCGACATTTCCAGTACCAGATCACTCTAGAATATTTACATGTACATCACTTCGATTTGGTTTTTATAGATCAATAATAACACTCGTACACATTTTGGAACTTTCCAGACTAAACCAAAAATTCTCGATCATAATAATTTGCACTCATTTATGAACTTCCCAGATAATTCGGAAAATTTCTAGAACGTTCTCGAACATTCTAACTCGATAATAACAGTTTTGGGACATTTTGGAACTTTCTAGATGAAGCCAGAAATTTGTAGAACTTACTCAAACATTCTATATCGATTATAATAGTTTGCATTCATTCTAGAATTTTCTAGATCATTCCAGATATTTGTTGAACTTTCTAGAACCCTCCAGATAAATTATAACCGTTTTACTCATTTTGGAACTTTCTAGATCATTCAAGAAATTTCTCGAACATTCTAAATCGATCATAATCAATTGCACTAATTTTGTAACTTTCCAAATCATTCGGAAAATTTGTAGAACGTTCTTGAACATTCTAACTCGATAATAACAGTTTTGGACATTTTGGAACTTTCTAGATGAAGCCAGATCAATTATAACCGTTTTACTCATTTTGGAACTTTCTAGATCATTCAAGAAATTACTCGAACATTCTAAACCGATCATAATCAATTGCACTCATTTTGGAACTTTCCAGATCATTCGGAAAATTTCTAGAACATTCTCGATCATTCTAAAATGATCATAATAAATTGCACTCATTTATGAACTTCCCAGATAATTCGGAAAATTTCTAGAACGTTCTCGAACATTCAAACTCGATAATAACAGTTTTGGGACATTTTGGAACTTTCTAGAAGAAGCCAGAAATTTGTAGAACTTTCTCAAACATTCTATATCGATTATAATAGTTTGCATTCATTCTAGAATTTTCTACATCATTCCAGATATTTGTTGAACTTTCTAGAACAATCCAGATAAATTATAACCGTTTTACTCATTTTGGAACTTTCTAGATCATTCAAGAAATTTTCCGAACATTCTAAATCGATCATAATCAATTGCACTCATTTTGGAACTTTCCAGATCATTCGGAAAATTTATAGAACGTTCTTGAACATTCTTACTCGATAATAACAGTTTTGGACATTTTGGAACTTTCTAGATGAAGCCAGATCAATTATAACCGTTTTACTCATTTTGGATCATTCAAGAAGTTACTCGAACATTCTAATCTCAATCATAATAAATTGCACTCATATTTGGAACTTTCCAGATCATTCTGGAAATTTCTAGAACGTTCTCGAACATTCTAACTCGATAATAACAGTTTTGGACATTTTGGAACTTTCTAGATGAAGCCAGAAATTTGTCGAACTTTCTCAAAACATGCTATATCGATTATAATAGTTTGCATTCACTCTAGAATTTTCTAGATCATTCCAGATATTTGTTGAACTTTCTAGAACACTCCAGATCGATTATAACCGTTTTACACTTTGGATATTTCCATTCCAGAAATTTTGAGATCTTTTCAGAAGTCCTCATGCGTTAGAAAAGGACAGCAATATATTTTTTAACATTTTCGCCACCCACAACCACCCTCTTCCACCCACCGCGACCAAACTCCCTTACTACCATCTGGAGACCAAGGGGTATTTACCACCCCAACTGGAAGTTGATTGGGGTTGGTGGTGATTGAGAAAACTGCGTATTTACGTACCCACAAAAGCATTTTATATATATTATTAGATTACATACATAAACATATTTTTCCTTTAATTTTAATGACAACATAGCCTGTTGTCACCTGGAAATAAAATCTCAGCATTTGTTAGACTTTACATCGGATTAAAAACCCTAGCCATAAATAAAATGTAACGAACACAAAGGGATTTATCCACGAACGAGTAACGTGCACTTTATACAAAATATTAATTAAAATGAATGCATAAAGCCGTCCAGCATATTGAAAATAAAATATGCATACATAGATTTACTTCGTGTTGTCATTGATTTATTTTTACCAGCAATTTCAGCTATGAAGCTTTGATCGAATTTTATTTAAATGAATTTGATAACGTACGAGTAGGTATTTAATTAATTAATATCGTCAATACACAATAGTATTTTACTACAAAAATGAAACAAATCGAGCAATCATTCTGTTGGAATGCGTCCATATTGAAACATATAAATAAATAGCCTGGGACATTCCTCACACACGGTCATCAAATAGATAGCATGGACATAAATGCCGGCGTCCCGCAAGGGTCTGTGCTGTCCCCAACATTGTTCTTACTGCATATCAATGATATGCTGTCTATTGACGGCATTCATTGTTATGCAGACGACAGTACAGGGGACGCTCATTACACGGGCCGTGCTAATATCCCTCGTTCCGAGGTGGAGGAAAGCCGCGAACGGCTGTTGTCCGAAATCGAGAGTACACTAACTAGTGTCTCCGATTGGGGTCGACTAAACCTAGTCCATTTCAACCCCACTAAGACACAAGCCTGCGCGTTCACCGCTAAGAAAACCCCATGGTCTGTGGCTCCACAATTCCAAAACACGTCCTTGAACATCAGTAACAGCATTGGGATCCTTGACGTCGACATTTCTAGCGACGTTTTGTTCCGTAGTCACTTAGAAGACAAGGTTAAGCTGGCATCCAAAAAGCTCGGAGTGCTCAACAAAGCGAAGCAGTACTTCACATCGAGGCAAAGGCTGCAACTTTATAAGTCGCAAGTCCGGCCTCATATGGAGTACTGCTGTCATCTGTGGGCGGGAGCACCTGGATACCAGCTTGCGCCTCTAGACTCGGTTCAGCGACGTGCTGCTAGAATAGTTGACGATTCCGAGCTCACAAACGGTTTAGAGCCCCTCAGTTTGAGGAGAGACTTTGCCTCCTTATGTGTGTTCTACCGCTTGTATAACGGACAGTGTTCTGTAGAATTGTTTAAGATGATGCCCTCGGCTACCTTCTACCATCGCAACTCTCGCCATCGACAGGGAGTCCATCCTCACATATTGAAACCAGAATTGTTTCGAACTGTGCGGTCTCAAAGGAGCTTCCTTCCGCGGACGCTCAGATTGTGGAATGCCGTGGTTTTCCCAATGGAGTACAGTATGGGGTTCTTCAAAAAGGGTCTGAAGAGATTTCTGCAGGGTCGGCAACTCGTGAGTGACACCCCTGGTGTTGCAAGCGTCCATAGGCTGCGGTAGCCGCTTACCATCAGGCGGGCCGTATGCTTGTTTGCTAGCTAAGTAGAATAAAAAAAAAAAAAAAAACTTGTTATGGAAACCAGATAACTAGAATATACTACTTTTTGTTTTTAAATATACATAACTTACATTATAACTAGTATTTCTTGAATTAATAAGAACTTTTTAATATCCTAGATTTCTCTGAATACCGCATCGTAATCTGAGAGTGGTTGTTGAGTTATGTCTTAGAACCATCTCACACATAGCAACTCAAACAAAATCAATTACCTACTAACTGCACTGCACTAGTATTCCAATTGAGGTCTCAGTCAGCGCTATCGGATAGTAACGAGTTAGTAGTAGGGCATGAATCTCGGAATCTCGTAATATCGGAATCTCGGACCTTTTTTCCGATATTACAATATCGGAATTGAGTGATCCAATATCGTAATATCGGAATCAGATATTTTTATCTATTTAAGTTTTTAAATAAAGCATTTAAGCGCGCCACAAGGTATGGTCGCCTAGAGCTATAAAATTAACGTATCGTACTTAAATTTTGTCTACCAGTGTTCAAAATGAGCGTATTTTTTCAACAAAATACGAAGTACATTATCCATAAAAACGCTTGACGCTTTGTTTTTAGGAAAATATTAGCAAGAAAAACGAGCGTTTAAAAAACAAACATACAATGGTGCTGATTCTGTTGTTTACAGCAAAACTAATTTAGTCTTACTATATCTCTTTCTTCTGGCGCGCAAGCCACTTCGTCAGAGCGGTCAGACCTGAACAAGCAGATTGCGAAGATGGTACGTCGTGACCTTCTCAGCTCCAATACGCGCCAAATTGAACAGGCACTAGAGCGAAACCGAGGGTCCAAAGTATTCACTCAGCAGCTTGGAAGAAGCCACCTGACGAAGCTGACGACGCATCATGGCAATATACCGCATTTTCAAAGCCGGAGATTTTCGCTGAGATTGAAGACTTCTATAGCCAGCTGTACGCTTCACATGCCCCTCAGACGCAGCGTGACATTCACGATTCCAGAGCCACTCTGACTCGATAATATACCGACGAACTACCAGACATCAGCCAGGACGAGATTGTGTTAGCTCTAAAACAGCTTAAAAATGGAAAAGCCCCGGGTGAAGACGGAGTTACTTCAGAAATTCTGAAGGCAGGAGGAATTCCTGTACTGAAGAAGAAGAAGAAGAACTACAGAGCCTCTTTAACTCGGTTATTAACTGCGGGAGAACTCCAAAGGCGTGGAACGGGAGTATTGTGGTTCTGTTTTTTAAGAAGGGAGATAAAATCCTTCTTAAAAACTATAGGCCCATCTCACTCCTGAGCCACGTCTACAAGCTGTTTTCTAGAGTCATCACGAACCGTCTTGCCAGAAGACTCGACGAATTTCAGCCACCGGAGCGGGCCGGGTTTCGAGGAAGATTTGGTACCATAGACCACATCCACACAGTGAGGCAGATTATACAGAAGTCTTAGGAGTATAATCGGCCCCTGTGTCTAGTCTTTGTGGACTATGACAAAGGCCTTCCTTTGACTTCGTCGAAACCTGGGCTGTTTTGGAATCTTAGCAGCGATGTCAAGTAGACTATCATTATATCGAAGTGCTGAGATGTCTTTATGATGCCGCAACCATGAGTGCCCAAGTACAGGACCAGTAGTCTAAACCCATCCAACTACGTAGAGGAGTGAGACAGGGGGATGTCATATCCCCGAAATTGTTCACAAACGTATTGGAGGATATGTTTAAGACGCTGGACTGGAAAAGGATGGGCATAAACATAAACAGCGAATACATCTCACACTTACGATTTGCAGATGACATAGTTTTGATGGCGGAGTCGCTGCAGGAGCTACAACAGATGCTGGATGGCCTAGAATCAGCCTCGCGACGGCATGAACTTGGATAAAACCAACGTCATGATTAAGATCACATTGATCTGGGATCAATCGTCGTAAATGGCCACCATCTCGAAGTTGTTTAGGAATATACCTACCTCGGGCAGATTCTGCAATTAGGTAGAAGCAACTTTGAGAGGGAAGCCAAGAGAAGGATCCAGCTGGGCTGAGCAGAGTTTGGGAAACTTCGTAGGGTCTTCTCGTCACCCAAACTTTATAACGAACTAGTTGTCCCCCGAGTTAGCATCCCCGAGGAAGCTACTTTATCCCCGATACTGGGATATAGATACGGGGATAAAGTAGCTTCCTATAAGTGAAAAAGAAAACGAATCCGATCAGTAGTTCCACAGATTAGCCAGTTTAACCAAACAAAAAAACTCTTCCACTTTATAATATTAGTATAGATAGATAACTAGTGCAGTTTATAAGGAATATGTGCAATTTATAATAAAAAAGTCTAATTCCGATATTAATATCGGAATTCCGATATTGAGATCCAATATCGGAATTGAAAAACCTTCCGATATTACATGCCCTAGTTAGTAGGTAGTTTGTCAAGTAGTGTGAAGTACTAGTCGCCACACTGATTGATGCTGACAAAACCAAATACAATATCCTCATCACTTGAATAGGAAGGCTTGCGGCGGGCGTCGTGTGACGGGTCGCTCACTTCCCTCCAATATGGCGAGGAGAGCGATGGCTGCCACACGCGTCATACTTGTGAACAGGTACTGCTTGTGGGGGGGCTGGTCTGCTTAAGTTTGCCATTTATTTATTTACTTATTAAATATAGATTCAGTCTACTTTGTAGTTTTGCCGTCGTGCCGGGGCACGCAATTGTTGTCAGTGCGATTAAAATGTAAATATTATTTAATGAATCTGAGCTTGTTTTGTAAAGAGTAATTGCTGAGTTTATTGCCGGCTCTTCTTAGCAAATGCAACCTTCCGAACCGGTATTAGATTATTAGAGTTAGACTTTTAGTGTGATAAGTGCCTGCGAAGGTCTATTTGAATAAACGATTTTGAATTTTGAATTATTGTAGAGTAGCATTGTGCGAAATTTAGTTGCTGAACCACTGAGTAGCTTCGTGAGAGAAACGGACAGTCCCTAGAAGACTGTGTGCTTACCACCTTCGGGCACATCTAAAGACGAGATAAGAGATAATAAAAACAGATATAGAAGTGACATAGACAGAAGCCACCTTAATGGTGAGGATTAGATCAGATTGAAACAACCTCTTAGTCGGTAGAAATATTCCAAAATCGAAAATATTTATTGTTTTTCAATAAAGTTTTAACATTAACCACATGTAAGTCAAGTTATACACCAATAACCTCAAACCAAACAAATGTTGGTTCCAAAGTCAAAACATTCTCTAATTACAAAGCTGTCTATGGGGGCAAAGAAGGTTGACAGCTTTGGACCCAAAAATTAACAAGGCACCGTTCACGTGCAAGATTATATTAATTATAATGAAAAGTTTACAAGATCTTTATATAACAAAATATTGAGGCGCTAAAAGCTGGGAATCAAAAGTAATAAATGATTTTAATATATTAAAAATTAAGACATCGTGCACTTACAAAACGCAACGATCATGACGTGCCGTCAAATAAAATCTGTCACTCCCAAGTAAAGTTGAAAACTATCGACCATTTATTTATTTATACTTATCTATAGAAGGTACACACGGCAACACATCAAGCTATACATTTCCAGTATAAGCCGATCTCGCATTGTATAGGATTTCCCTGCAATGAGAGGTCAGCTTACTATCGATTATGTGAGAAATTGCGATATTTTTATTTACAATAATAATTTAACATAGTTTTTAGACTTACACTTTTTAGCATATAACCTTCTACTGATTCACGCAAAACAAATTAGTCACAGTTGCATATGCTTGCTGGCTACGTGAACTAATAAATAAATAATAATAATACTCATACTACATGGTTTAATTAAATCTCGAGGATGTAACATCGAAGTATATTGATACTATTGATCAACCTCTCGTATATTTTTTCTCCCAGCTTTTACAACGTACTTTCCATTTGCTTTTTAGTTTATTTTAAAACGCTCTACAATGATTAATAAGTTGAACGGTACCCCTATCCATGCTTCTTTTTCAATGGTGCCAACAATCTCAGCCACTCGGTTGTTGTGAGATGAATTATTTCCAGAGACTTCTAGAACTTTCGCTTCATAAATCTGATTCGCGAACGCGGCACTTGGGTGCATTTATTCGGGTACACGTTTGCTTTGCGTCAAGTGAGTACTCGGATTTTCATATTAGTAAGGAAAATATAGTGAGAGGTTTGCATTTGGGTATTTAGAGTCGAGCCTCTTTGTACCGGATCTCTATGCCAAAACATAGAACTGCAGCCTTCCGCGGCAGTTTCAGATATAATGCAACGAAATGTTGGAACAATCTTCCTCCACCTCTTCGGGACCTGAAAACAAAACATACGTTTAAACTATCATATAAAGGATACCTACTGTCTCAACAAAAAGAAAACAAATCTTTTTAGAATTATAACATGTAATTTATGTAAAAATGATATATATTTATTTTTAATTATATATACTATTTTATTGTATTATGGATGTATGTACTCACTCACTTATTATTTTCGGATGGTGCGGTAGCATGTTTTGATTGGTCGTTTTACCGGGGCTCTCGTGGTTGATATAGAAGTTATTCGTTTTCATTTTAACAGCACTTAAATCTTTCACTGCATGTCATTTAAATTATTTGTTCCAAGATTTTCGCAATTTTTACCTTCTTTTTATATTCTGGTTTCTTGCTTTGATTTTTGCATTTTATTATATTTCTTGTACCTACTCGCCGATGTTCGTGACTTACGCATAACAAGGTGCCGACAGAATACCAGTGTTGTGGGTAGCTCCCACAACTTTATACTGAGTCGGGGCCTTTTTTACACCGCGACGCACAGATTTCTATTATTATTATTGTTGCTACTGTTTTATTTTTCTTTATTATTGTTATTATTTTGTGTGTACCTATATATTATTATTCTGTGCGTTCTGGTGGAAATAAATTAATTTTTCATTTAATTTTTCATTTATTTTTTTCATTTCATTTCATTTCATTTAGTTTAAACCTACATTATAGGGAATTGTACAGATTTTCCTTTTATAACATCTAACAAGGAAGGGTATTTAAGTTTATATATTTTTTATACGACTCAGCAAACAAGCATATGGCCCGTCTGATGGTAAGCGGTTACCATAGCTCTATAGACGCTTTTGATGCCACAGGTGTTGTTCCGCTTGGCGAAATAATTATTATGTGTAGCAAAATTAGTCTCCCTAACGAAATACATTTCACTACCGTAAACCAAGAATAAGTCTACACAACTTTCAATGCCCGTCCCGAGGAACTTCTAGTTGGATAGTTGATGAATATCCCTGGCCAAACTTTCCACCATTCATCTTGAGAATGAACTTCTTGCAGTGATTGTCGACTAATGATCTACATCTGAAGTTTTTCTTCACATTTTCTATGAGAAAAACTTAAGTTTACGTTTCACTGCTCATTTTTCAAACTGACAATTAGGTGTTGGATGGATGTTATTATGTAATAGAATGAGACATACGCAATGGATTTATTGTAAATTGCATCTTAAGGCTCCTTGTGCTGAATTCATTTTAGGTATTTCTCAGTCTTTCAGCCAGTAGCTGTATTTTGACAAAGAGTTGAATAGATATTTTTAAATCTATTTCCAAAGGTTACGCAAACACTTCAACGTCTTTCTTTCTCTAAATTTGCATATCAATGTTTTTGGAAATATTTGCATATCAATGTTTTATGCATAGGGTACGTAAGAGATCAGAACAACGTCTAGCTTAGCTCTCTAAAAAAATAATCCGAAAAAATCTAGATAGCCTATATTTCTACCTACAGTATATTTAAACTCGGTGCTCAAATAAAACGAAGTTATTCATACACCAATATGAATTCCATATAATACGTTGAATGTTCGTTTTCTAGATAACTTCCAAGATATTCCGGTATTCAGAGCGTCCTTTGAAACTCGACGCTGCCCTTGGGCTGAAGACCCTATCTATTTTTACTTCCACCTCAATATTTACGAAAGCGTAAAAACATCGCATACCGTCACAGGTAAATAGGTATGATCGATATGCCGCGCTTTTATCTTTATGTACAGTCTCAGACGAAATAAAATTCTATACTTTTATTCGGAGCGCCGCGCCGCCGTGAAAACAAGCGCTGAAAAAGCTGTATGTGTGTATAGTAGGAGAGCTGTTAAAGATTTTTTGGGTATGTATTTGAGGCACCCTAAAAATAATAAGACTTGTACTTAATAAGGCTTTCGTGCTCCCTAAGTGCTGGTCGAATGTCACGGCACTCGGCTAATAATGACATTATCCGCAGGGCTCTTGTTGTCGCTAACGTGCCTTCCGTACTGGAACCAGTCGGTATTGCGCGGGGCGATGGGAAGACACCGGATGGTATGTCTTTGATCCCTTGGAGTGTTGGCAAGTCACTGGTGTGGGATGCCACATGTGTCGATACACTCGCGCCATCTCACTTACCGGCGACTTGTAAAGCTGCTAGTGCGGAAAATTCAAAATTCAAATAATACGCATCTATTGGACCCAATTATATTTTTATGCCTTTTGCGGTCGAGACCATGGGACCGTGGGGGTCCGAAGCTCACCGTTTTGCTCGCAATTTGTCATCAAAATTCATCGAGTCCTCCGGAGTCCAGCGGGCGGGGAGCTTTTTCCGCCAACGCTTCAGCTTGGCTATCCAGCCTTCTTCTTCAGGAACCCTGCCTTGCACATATTTGTTGTAAATAAAGTAAGTTAAAAAAAAATAACTTTTCAAATTCGTATTATGATTTCCAAAATCACATTAAATAGTAAATTGCACAAGAGAGAAACTTCAGCATCATTTAGATAATATTTAAAATTATTCCTCACAACACAAATGGTCCGTACAAATAGTGTTCAGCTCAGTTCCCGTTGTTCCGCAGTTATGAAGATTGCGGTTTTGCAATTTTCCATTTGAACCCCGCAGTGGAAGCGCGGTAGTTTTACACCGTGGAAATCCTGAAATTTATGTGATCCGTCCAATGTCGTGGAAATATTCCGTTGCATTTTGTTTCTGCTTGTTTTTCATTAAAAATTTGCTGTAACAAGAAAACAGCGTTCTTGTTTATCAGAATGGAACATCCAGATTCCTATTTGTCATCAATCATACTAACATAACCCTGCGGTTTTAGTCGAGTTCCTGAAGAATCTAATGTTTTCTTTACAAACTTTAACCATTACAATTTAGAATAATAGTAGACACAGACAGACATTTTAATATAAATAATATCTCACTCAATTTATATTAGGCGGTTCAAAGATAAATTAATACTTTACATAACAAAATATTTGAATACAAGGACATTTTAAGCGTAAAATCGGATATTTCGGTCACATCGAATGTTACCAGTGCAAACTAAAGGGAATTTCACATCGGCTTTAAATTATTTCGAGGCAGTTATCGCCTCACAAAAGCCTCCCCGCATTGTTCTGCTTCCGTGCGCATTTCGCGTTCGCCAGCCGCCAAGTTCCGTTTCCGATCAGCGGTGTACTCTCAAATCTACTGCTGTCTCGCTCACTCGCACTTTACTGTCAGCTGACATATGATTTTATCACTTCATTTACATAACATTTAAATTAGTTCGCCGTGAAATGCAAATGAGGGCACTAAAGGACATTGTTCTGCGTCCATACATGATTCGCCCCAGAACCAACAGCAATGAAAAAATGCTTGTAATATCTTAAATCACCTATAAATTCACTTCATACATAAATTAAGCAACGGACAAGCGGGAAAATCGCATAATTACAAGAAACGTAACAGATTTTGAGGTTATAATTGAGTAGTCAACAAAGACATTTAATATAGGTAGGTAGGAATGTATTTAGGTAGTCAATAATATTATTGATTTTCAATGCTCTGTGTGGTTTTAATATAGGTTCTTATAGTTATACTAGCAACCTGCCCCGGCTGCGCGTGGGATAGCAGTTTTATCTGCATGGCATGTTTTTTTTCCGGCATCTTCACCAATACTCATTCAACAATCCTCATCATATTTCAGCCAATTTATTTAAAACCATAATGAATTATACCTAGACCTTAACATTCCTCATGAATCACTCAGTCCATTGGTGAAACCTGTATGAAAATCAGTTCAGTAGGTAGTTTTTGAGATTCTAGACTGACAGACAGATGTGGCGAAGGGACTTTTTTATAATATGTACATTGTACAATGATATTGAGACAAAAATAATGGAGGTAGTAACTTCTAGCTTCAGGATTCGTGAAGTACTTTGTATATCTACACATTATCATTTAGGTATACATATATTTTTAATAAGGTTAAATGAAAAATGACAAGAGATTTGCAGTAAATTATTTATTAGATCATCATCTACATTGGTACCTAATTACAATATTATCTAAAAATTGTGCCGGGGCAACATCTATAATGTGTTGGTTACCCTGTCCTCCTACACTGGGTGACTTCAAGTTCGCAGCGATGAACAACCACATCCCAAACAAACATTTTTAATGACCCACAGTTCCTGTATCCTTTGAATCCTGTGTGGTAGCTGTGAGGGTTCTGTCTTGGAATAATGTATGACAATCACCACACTATGGTCATTTTCGGTTACCTGTAAAGAAAAAAAATATACATTTTAGTATTTGTCATAGCTCTAAGTTAGTATTAGCAATGGCATATGATACACCAATGAAAAAGTGAATCAGTGTGGTCAGATATTATGATTGTATATTAAGGACAAATAATTTAAAATAGAAGTAAACACTTACCACTTGTATTGGGACTTGTTGTTGTATTTCTTTATGAACGGCAGTATTGCTTCAGATATGACAGTGTTCTCTTATTAAATGAATACCATATTTTCAATTGGCATATCACAATATATTACTTGTTGCTGGAGTAGCCCTTGAAGAAGATGAAGGTGAGGATTGCATGGCTGCATGATCAGATCTTTGCCTTCAACTGTGATGAATCTGCTCGTTTTCCAACACCATGAAACCATCAGCAGTTCCACAATTGATACAATACACATACACTTTCCATATCGTAAATTAGTTTTTCATTATAAGCCGAGTAAGTACCTAAAATAAATAATAACAAAATAAAGCAATAGAATTGAAGAACAACATTATAGGACTTTTTGGCGGGAACTTGCAGAGTGACATAGCGTTTTCATTTTTATTTTCATAAATTCGTGTATTTTGAGTTTTATTGCATATTATCGGTGGTATTTTATCCAATAAAGATCAATCCATGTGCACCAGTGAAGTGAAATGAAATGAATCATGTGTATCGTGACTTTACAAGTTGTCTCAAGAAGTCCGTGTATAGTTTTAGTACAACCACCATTGTACTAAAACATGACTCTTAATGACTAGTGACTGACTGAGGACTATGTGAAAGTGATTTATTGTTACTAGAACTTATATTATAACTGGAAAATGGCAAAATACACAAGCCGTGTGACGCCAACATATAAAAAAAAAAAAAAAAAAAAACAACATTATAAACAAATAAATCGAGAGTAAGACAATTGACATGACATGACATAAGAAAGAATTAGGGATGCTCCTCGACTAAGGTTGCATTCCGAATTGTGCTGTAATCGGTTTGAGTGTAACCGATTTAGTTGTTATAAAATAGAATCAATCGATTTGATTATGGGGAATACTACTTTTTTATTATTTTTATAGTTGATTATCCGAAAAATATGTTGTGATAGAAGTCATAATAAACCATAATTTACATTCCATAAAAGTAAAATAAATAACTAACTACACTTCTACCGATTATATTTAAATCGATCGATTCGATGTAGTCAGTAGGATCATCACTAACCGTATTTCGGTAAAGATGTCGGAGTGAGTAGTTGTTACGATACTTTTAAAATATTCGTTTTTGATTCCCACTTGTCCGTTTGATATGAATATTTGCCACGTGAATAATAAAATATGTAGATAATTATGGTGTAAGTCATATGTTTGTTGGTTCTGGGGCGATTTTCGACATTGTCCTTTGGAAAATATAAAGTTGGTTCTACAACAGTATACGATACAAAATTGTAAACATTGGTATTTTTTTAAGTAACGTGTTCTTACAAAAAATCCGAGGGAAAATTTTTTTTTTTCTTTTACTTGCTTAGTGACTCTCCATACAAGTCAAAGAAAAAAGATTGTTTTTTCCCTCGGTTTTTTTTTCTAATATTATATTTTGATTACTAATGACCTATACATTCATCCCTCAAGAGGAAGTTCACTAATTTATTAGGACCTTATTTATATAAGTGACATTCTATAAATTATTCAAAAGTTTTTAGTCTACTTTTCCATCAACCCAAAATAACATATTAAAATCAACAACTTTAACAAGAAACGTTTTAGTGCAAACATTTGTGATGCATCGTCGCTTGCGCTGTCCATGTCACGTATGTTTTATTCAGGAAGCCCAGAGTCGCAGTGTTGCCGGTAAAGCCGACAAGTCGAGAGTTTATCCGCTTCCAGCACGGAGTACAGCAAACACTACGTAGTACGTTGGAAATGGAGTACATCCGAATTTGAACATGGTAGTAGCGTGCATCGGCAACATGTCACGTAGATACCAAACAAGTAGCCAGTAGCCTAAGTACTCTTGTTTGTGTTCTGATTTCAAATTACATTATTGGAATGTTAGGACATAAGTTACTACCAATAGTTTTTATTTGCGCCATATTTGCTAACGTTTTCATTGCGTGATTGATTATTATCAAAAAATCACAAGTGTGTTGAAAAACGTCGTATGACACGCGTATGCATTGATCATTACAGTCTCATACCGCTTCGTTTGTAATTACCAACTTTGCACACATGTATCATAATGTACCATTATGGTGGGAAAAGATAAAAACCTGCTTTAATTGTTTTCAAGGAAACGAAAAAAAGGGGTTTACTCGATTAACCTATTGACTCACGGATGAGGCGTGCGTCCTATAACTAAATATGATAAAAAAAACAGGATCATGAACTGATTAAAAGATAAGGAAGGAAATGAAGGAAGAGTTTTTCAAAATTCGACTTCTATCAGGGTAAATCGCGGAGTAAGGGGTTAGTTTTAAAATAAAATCATAAGCTGAAAACAAACTCTAAGAAAGTTGCGTAGAAAATTAGATAATTTAAGAAAACTTTACGGTAGGATAGGATATCCCTCGGGTACGTGAGCGTAGTACTAAATAAAATCCAAAGTACCAAATTCGTCGTCATCATATTTAAGATAGGTCTACTATTAAACATTATGCTTCTTCTACAATAAATTGACTAACAGTAGGTTGCACCGACTTCCAGTGACCTCAAAATCATCAGTCTACCTTGTAGACTCGAGAGATTTTCTATTTCTTAAGGTCTACCTTTTTCCACTCAGTTTAAATGACTAACGAGTAAAATATAAAATCGAGACTTTTCTACATCTCATCAGGGTTACATCCAGTTAAATATTTTATTGGCTGCAACCCTAAGTCGGCTAAATAGGAACGAGGTCCAACAAGCCAGATAAGATCGCATGAGATAGGATTTGCAGTCGTACGCCCGCCCGCCCGTCTGCCGTCTGCCTCAACATATTAAATAAAACTTCTCTCCTTTGTATGAAAGTTGCTCGCAACTCGCTAATTCACTTGCACTGACTTTTCATATTTTCTCATATGAAAGTGGAGTTTTATGTAGTCATATTTATGAACATTATAAAGGTAAAAAAGCAGCATTTAAAAAAAATATAAGTTACTTATCAATCAGCGTCTCACTTATTTGATAGAAAAAAGAAAGCATTTTTCCGCGACAAATTGAAATATTCCATTCAATTTATCACTCCACTCATTATAAAAAAGGTATATCTCAATTTGTAAGCGAAAAATTCGCCTATTCATTTTCCCTGATAAATTGCAGCGAATGAACGAATGAAAGAGCGAAGAGATTGCGACCAATTGCGGACAGGAAACGGTATTGCGCGGACGAGTGGATTCGAAAAACTCGCCAATTCTATAATATCACAAACGTAGCGCTAATCTTTGATTTCATTATTTATGAATATGGAATTCCAACATCCACCAACTACTGAACCAACGTTGGAGCCAATTTCATTAATCCAATGGATGCCCGAGCTCTTCAAATAAATGTTGCTCTACATCCAAGCAAAATATTTTTTGCTAAGGTTCGAACTTTTGTGCGAATATACTATACCAATCGTAAATAAACTATTTAAAATTACAATAATAAATTATTTGTATTTTATCGTGATGATAAATATATTTGCATAAAACTCTAAAATACTCGTATAAAATAATCATTTGCATACGTTGGCTTAAACATTTTGCAGCCAACTCAATTGAAGCTATAAAAAGTACAGTATGAAAAATTTTAGACTCTATCGTAAAATGTTCGTGAACTGTGGAGTTTTATGTGGTATGTTCCTACTTCTTGGTGAAGAGTGAATGAGAATGAGATAAATTTATTTTATGACAGGAAGAGGCTAATGAATACTGTCTTTCTTTTCCGAGACATTTTTTTATCTTAATGACACAGTAAGTAATATTGCAACGATAACATTTAAATTAAAAAATGTGGCGACATGCCACAAGCGGCATAAATCGCTCGTCGCCTATGGCCGGCACCGCCGCGAATAATGTATTCGCTCCACCGGCAAGCGGCGACGAACAATGCACCGGTCGACCACACCCGAGCTACAGCGGATCGACGAGACGGCAGACGCTCCGCGACATCCGTACTTCACGCGCGCTCCCCTAAAATTATTCCATCACATCTTTGTTAACGTTAATGTACTGTTTGTTAGATATCTTAGTAATATATCCTAAGTTCGTTTAAATCATTTATTTTATTCATACAAGCCAATAGTAACTTCATAGTAGCGTAAATTCCTGACCTACTTATATACTACATACTTTGAAGGGATACCTATCCTAGGCCCCTTCAACTGGTGACCCCGACGTGATGGAATGGGAAAATTTCCAACCCTTCCAATCACTGAACATGCAGTAGCATCCTTCTGAGCAGCTTCCAAGCTCATCACTCCCCACCGGCAAGCAGTCACACAGCAAGCCAGCTTCGCCTTAACCAGTTCCAACGCAGCCGATTCACCGTGCTTCCTGGTCCTGCAAGGCTCATCACAGCGACAGCACTCATCGCCCGCACAGTCCACCGCAGCACACGTCCGGATCTCTTCGGCTGGCTCACCCTCTCCGGCGTGGCAGTCTCTGCACCACGTGGACTCCTATGGCTAAACCCATCGCAGCAACCCCGCTCAGTCTCGACTCACCGCAGACTTCCGAGCAGCACTGGCACTTGCAAGCTTAACGCAATGACGCAACTTATAGATCGACCTCTGGTCTAGGAAGGGAGTGATGTAGCGAACCACTACATAACGAAGTTCACACGCCGATAGATAGATGGCGTGCCGCCACATTATCCTGCATCGTGCATACATCGCGCATACAAGCCCACTACATCCTGCATCGCGCTTGTAAAGATTTCTCGGCGATCTGCATATATACAACTGTCCGACAAGTACAGTTGGACCGCGGTCCCCAGGCACGATGACCCAGCCTGGCGGAAGATCTTCCCTTTTCAATGGAGGTGTCATCCACCTTGCACCTCCATATTCAACTGGTAACCCGGTAAGTATCACGCCTGTGGGAGTCAAGAGAATTCGGCAATGGCCCAGCAAGGTGAATTTAAGGACGCGGAATCCGGCGCAGGATCATCGAGTGGCAACAAAAATGACGGTCAGTACATTAGTGCATTAGGCGGCGGTCCAAGTGGCATAAGCGGAACGGAAAGTCAAGTGTTCCGAGTTGGTGTGCGTATGCCTACGTTCTGGCCCGAGGAGCTAGAATTGTGGTTCACACAAGTAGAATCTCAGTTCGCGCTGTCAAACATCACCAGCGACAGTACCAAATTTAATTATGTAGCCGCACATTTGGACCAAGAATACGCTAGAACGGTCAAAGATATAATTATTAATCCACCGCCCACCGCTAAATACGACACACTCAAGGGCGAACTGATTAAGCGCATATCCCATTCGCGTGAGAAGAAGACCCTGCAGCTGATGCAGCACGAGGAATTGGGTGATCGTAAGCCTACCCAGTTCCTTCGTCATCTCCGCGACTTGGCAGGCCCTCATATGCCTGACGAGTTTATAAGGACAGTCTGGTCCAGTCGTTTGCCACCTAATGTACAAACCATTGTTGCTTCACAGCATAGGAGTGATCTCGACGTAGTAGCTGAGCTGGCAGACCGTGTCAACGACATCGCGAAGCCTTCACTACACGTGGCCAGCACCAGCATGCCAGGTACTGCTTTGGAAGCTCGAGTAGCAGAACTGACGCGGCAAGTAGAGACGCTCCTTAAGGTACAGAGCCGTTTTAATAATAATAAGTGTAGTGATCGTCATCGCCGATACTCTCGCTCCCGATCGCAGTCACGCTCCCGTAATAGGTCCGGATCGCGTGAGCGCCCGGAAGGACATCCATACTGCTGGTACCATTTTACTTACGGAGCTAAAGCGAAGAACTGCAAATCACCGTGTTCCTTCTCGGGAAATGCCAACGGCAGTCATTAGTGGCCGAAAGTGTCTGCCCTACATCAGAAGGCCGCCTGTTCATCACTGACCGGAAAACAAAGATCCAGTATCTAATAGACACGGGTTCAGACTTGTGTGTATTCCCAAGGTCAGCTTGCCAGGTGCCACCTTGTGTAAAAACTCAATACGACTTGTATGCTGCAAACGGTACAGTTATTGCCACGTATGGTTTCATCAACCTCCATCTCGACTTGGGCTTACGACGTGCATTCGAATGGCGTTTTATCATCGCGGACACTACCAAGCCCATTATCGGTGTCGACTTTTTAGGCTTCTACAACCTGCTCGTCGACTGCCGCAACCAAAGACTGGTAGATGGAGTCACATCACTTGTTGTTACAGTTCCTCGACAGAAAACTGCTGAAGCCATTTCATCCATACGCACAACTGTCGGCGACACGCCTTATCACAACATACTGCGAGAATATCCAGAAGTCACCCGCCCAGCTGGTAAGCATAGTACACCTAAGCACAATACTGTCCATCATATTAGGGTTACTTCTGGGCCCCCAGTCACATGCCGTCCACGACGTCTCGATCCAGAAAGGCTGCAGATTGCCAAGAAGGAGTTTGAGGATATGCTGCAGAATGGCACAGCCTGCAGGTCTGAAAGCCCGTGGTCTTCTCCTCTCCATTTAGCGCGTAAGAAAAACGACGGCTGGCGACCATGCGGGGACTACAGAGCACTTAACGCAAGAACAATCCCTGATAGGTACCCAGTACGACATATCCAGGACTTTGCTTATCAGCTGGCAGATAAGAAGGTGTTCAGTACGGTAGACCTGGTAAAGGCTTATAATCAGATACCAGTTCATGCAGACGACATACCCAAAACTGCCATCACAACACCATTCGGACTGTTTGAATTTCCCTACATGACGTTTGGTCTACGCAATGCCGCGCAGACTTTTCAGCGATTCATCGATGAAGTGCTTAGGGGACTCGACTTCTGCTATGGGTACATCGATGACATTTTGGTCTTCTCGGAGACCAGCGACCAGCATCACAGCCATCTCAGGCAGCTTTTCCAGCGGCTCAAGGAGTATGGCGTCCTTGTAAACACGAATAAGTGTGTTTTTGGTCAGTCAGAGGTAACATTCCTAGGCTTTACCGTTTCTGCAGCGGGAGTTTGTCCTACAGAAGTCAAGGTGCAAGCGATCCAAGACTTTCCTCCACCTCGAACCATTAAGGAATTACGTCGATTCTTAGGGATGATGAATTTCTACAGGAAATTTCTTCCAGGAGCTGCATCAATGCAAGAACCTCTGAACTCCCTTCTCGCTGGTCCCAACACCAAAGGTTCGCAACCTGTCGATATGACAGTAGAGCTCACAGATGCCTTCGAGAAATGTAAGTTTAGCCTTACTCAAGCTACCTTACTAGCTCATCCAGACATCAAAGCTGAACTGGCTATCCAGACTGACGCCTCAGACGTAGCAATTGGAGCGGTACTACAACAACGCCACAGGAACGCGTGGCAACCACTTGCCTTCTTTTCTAGGAAGCTCAGTCCGGCCCAGAAGAAGTACAGCCCATACGATCGCGAGCTATTGGCTATTTACGAGGCGATTCGTTATTTCAGACACATGGTAGAAGCGAGAACATTCACCATCTTTACGGACCATAAACCGCTAACTCATGCCTTCAGTACCGGACGAGACAATTGTTCGCCACGCCAGTTCAGGTACCTAGATTTTATTAGCCAGTTCAGCACAGACATTAGGTACATCGCTGGGAAGGACAACACAGTTGCTGACACTCTGTCACGTATCGAGGAAGTATCTCCATCGCCCATCGACTATCAGTCCCTAGCTTTAGCCCAGGAGTCGGACACAGAACTGCAAGATTTATTGGAGAATGGTACCACCCTGAAGTTAGAGAAAGTCAGGATGCCAGCCACAGACTTGCAGGTATTTTGTGACGTTTCAACAACAGAACCTCGTCCGTTCGTCACAACCAACTTCCGACGACAAGTGTTCGACGCACTTCACAGCCTCAGTCACCCAGGTGTGAAAGCTACCGTGCGCCTAGTGACACAGAGATTCGTCTGGCCTGGAATTCGCAAACATTGCCGAAGTTGGGCGAAGGAATGTCTACAGTGCCAGCGAAGTAAGGTGCATAGACACACATCTGCACCTCTCGCGAAATTCGAACCACCATCTGCACGATTCCGACATGTCCACATGGACATTGTCGGACCCTTACCCATTTCTCATGGTTACAGGTACTGCCTCACTCTAGTCGACCGCTTCACCCGTTGGCCTGAGGCGTATCCACTCCAGGAGATCACCGCAGACTCATGTGCAGCCGCCTTCCTATCGGGCTGGGTAACCCGGTTCGGCTGTCCTGAGTTCATCACCACTGACCGGGGGCGGCAGTTCGAGTCACAGCTGTTCCGGTCGGTCGCCGCACTGTTGGGTGCGACTCACCGCACCACGACAGCCTACCATCCCGCTGCCAATGGTCTCGGGGAGAGACTGCACCGGCAGCTTAAGGCTGCCATCACCTGCTACAATACCTCACACTGGACAGAAGCACTACCACTAGTGCTTTTGGGCATCCGAAGTGCCTGGAAGGACGACCTCCAGGCCTCCGCAGCAGAACTGGTCTACGGCGAGCCATTACGCTTGCCTGGACAGTTCTTCTCCACCACGTTAGCCACACCAGTAGATGTGACCGACTTCACCAGCCGTCTACGCAGCCACATCTCAAAACTAGCACCTCAACCCACATCGTGGCATTCGGCGCGAACATTCTACGTGCCCAAAGATCTGAGCACCACCAGCCATGTCTTTCTACGTCAGGGTCCAGCCAAGAAAACCTTCGAACCAGCGTACTTGGGACCCTACAAAGTGATCCGGAGAAACACAAAGACGTACGATATAGATGTCAAAGGGAAAAATTCAAAATTCAAAATTCAAAATCATTTATTCAAATAGACCTTCGCAGGCACTTATGAAAAGTCTGACTCTAATACTCTAATACCGGTTCGGAAGGTTGCATTTGCTGAGAAGAGCCGGCAATAAACTCAGCAATTACTCTTTTCAAAACAAGCTTAGATTCATTACATAATATTTACATTCTAATCGCACTGACAACAATTGCGTGCCCCGGCGCGGCCGCAAAACTACAAAGTAGACTAAATCTATATTTAATAAGTAAATAAATAAATGGCAAACTTAAGCAGACCAACCCCCACAAGCAGCACCTGTTCACAAGTATGACGCGTGTGGCAGCCATCGCCCTCCTCGCCATATTGGAGGGAAGTGAGCGACCCGTCACACGACGCCGCCGAAAGAGATGACGGTGACCATCGATCGTTTAAAACCTGCATATGTTACCAGAGATGAGTCACCACAGCCTTCAACACCATCAATAAGGTCAGACCAGATAGTCGATGTCAACCAAGTTCCGGAGAGGAAGACGAGAAGCGGCCGAACAGTAAGATTCCCCGATTACTATCGACCGTAGTCACGGTCTCAGCGGGGGAGTAATGTGGCGACATGCCACAAGCGGCATAAATCGCTCGTCGCCTATGGCCGGCACCGCCGCGAATAATGTATTCGCTCCACCGGCAAGCGGCGACGAACAATGCACCGGTCGACCACACCCGAGCTACAGCGGATCGACGAGACGGCAGACGCTCCGCGACATCCGTACTTCACGCGCGCTCCCCTAAAATTATTCCATCACATCTTTGTTAACGTTAATGTACTGTTTGTTAGATATCTTAGTAATATATCCTAAGTTCGTTTAAATCATTTATTTTATTCATACAAGCCAATAGTAACTTCATAGTAGCGTAAATTCCTGACCTACTTATATACTACATACTTTGAAGGGATACCTATCCTAGGCCCCTTCAAAAATAAGCTAGATTTAAGGCCGGGTCTAAGCTCAAATCTCAAAAATGGGTTTTTTTGAGAGTCGAGTATGACGTAACGCAATGAAATACCTAACACAAAAAAATACTGTGGATAGAAGAGGGTTTTGAGAAAAATGTTAACCGAATAGAATATTAAAAAGTGCTTTGATATTCCCAATAAAAAAATCCTAAGTTACGTCTAAAAAAATCTTTCGCGTCGAAATTCTCCGTATTTTCAGCGATGACAACAATTTTATTTTTAAGAATATATAAGATACAGGATTATATTAGAATGTTAACCGGACACTTATTCAATTTAATGCGTATATTCTGTATAATCTAAAGAAAACCCGTAAATAACAGTCCATTTCATAGAGTCGACACATTTATGATTTACCATTTTCAACCCTATTCCAGTGAAGAACGAGTCCTGTCAAAATCGTAGTCAGTCCGCGCCTTAAGCCAAAGTTTCACAATCGTTCGAAAAATAATTTCCTTTAATATAACATTGTCGTTACAGTTAATATTTTTAAACCTAATAACCATAAACCTGTAACTCTTTTATTTTTACTATTGTTTAGGCCTATATTTAACCATAATATCACCGTGGTAAGTTATGATGTGTTGGTAAACACTCACGATCTTATTACATGAGATGGTTTAAGCAAAGTATAGTAAAACCTAGTTATAAAAATAGTCCCAGCTTACTTATATTTTAAGAGAAATAGAGCATAGCATCTATTCGCTCAATGAACACCCACATCTTATAGAATACCGCAACCAAATAACTTTGTTGTGTTCCTGCGCTTTTGTAAGGTCGTCAGAGTTCATTGGGGAGTGGGAAAAGTCGGTAATGCGTGAGTGATGCTTCGTGTGTTGCATGCATCAATATCGCTACGGTAACCGCTTACCATCAGGCGGGCCGTAAGCTTGTTCACCGACACAGTAGTTTAAAAAAAAAATCACCTTAGTTTAGCTGTCATGAGGTAATATAAACGTTTATATTACAAAGCTCTCAAATATTAATGTATTTAAGAGCTAATTGTCTGACACAAATTTTGTATCGGGTAGTATCAGACTAGTTTAAGAAGTGTTAGGTATTAAATAACATTTTTATTGAACCTTGGTATATTCAGCCTGATAAAAGCTCTTACATCAAAACAAATACTATGAAAAAACCATAACAATCAATAACACAGCTTGGCAAAAAAACCATGAACGCCATGCATGAAAAAACGAAGTAAAAACGAGCGCCCTTTCACATGAACGCTGTTGATGCAACCCACTGCACCCTGAGTTCAATTCTGACATGCATATGTGTACCAAACGTAGTTGTGAAATAAATTGGTGGCCGGTGTATGCAAATGTAAATAGAATACCGCTGTATGTAAGCAATTTGTTGTACGAACGTTGCATGATTCCGCATTATATTGCTTTATTATCATCGAAATGCAGGTTGGAGCGGTTGAATAGTACATATTGGTTTTGATTTGCTTTACTTATGGTATCCTTACATATTACAGAATGCAATGTCTGTCTATCTGTCTGTTAGTGGACTTATAACTCAAGAACTACTGTATTGATTTCGAACTCGGGAAATTATGTATTATTGTACTGTGACTAAATAGAGGTGAGTAGTGACAGTTTTACACGTCAGAGACAGCAATAACCATGTCAAAGTCATTTGTTCAATTTAGGTCTCAGAAGGGCACTTATGAAGGTCACATTTACTGGAGTTACTACCGGTTCGGAACTCGGCCTTCAACTGAGAAACTCGGCAAGGTTAAATTTTTTAAATATTTTTTGGACAATCTGACTACATTTGGAATTTTTTTCCAATTAAATAACCATAAAAACAACAGTTTTTGGTCGCGTTTCGACTATTTTTATTCCAGAACTAGCAGCGAAACCCGGCGTTGCTCGGGTTAAAATACATCGCATGTTTAGTGGAATAAAAATATATAAGGATACATTTTTTAAGAGATATTAAGTATAGATTTCTATTTTCGATTTCGATTTCGTTCTTTTAGTTAGATCAATAATAACACTCGTACAGATTTTGGTACTTTCCAGATCAATCCAAAAATGTTTAGAACTTTCTCGAACATTTTAAATCGCTTACTATGATAAATTGCACTCATTTTAGAATTTTCTAGATGATTCTAGAAATATTTAGAACTTTCTCGAATATTTTAAATCGTTTATAATAAATTGCACTCATTCTAGAAATTTCTAGAAATTTCTAGAACTTTCTAGAATTCTCTCGAACATTTTAAATCGCTTATAATAAATTGCACTCATTTTGGAACTTTCCAGATTATTCGGGACATTTCTAGAACGTTCTCGAACATTCTAATTCGATAATAAGTTTTGGACATTTTAGAATGTTTGCATTCATTCTAGAATTTTCTGGATCATTCCAGATATTTCTAGAACTTTCTGCAACATTCCGTTCAATTATAACTGTTTCACTCATTTTGGAACTTTCTAGTACATTCTAGAGAGTCCTAGAACTTTTTCGAACATTCTAAATCGATCATAATCAATTGCACTCATTATGGAACTTTCCAGATCATTCGGAAAATTTCTAGAACTTTGTCGATAATTCTAAATCGATCATAAAAATTGCACTCATTTTGGAACTTTCCAGATCATTCGGGAAATTTCTAGAACGTTCTCGATCATTCTAACTCGATAGTAACAGTTTTGGACATTTTGGAACTTTCTAGATTTGTAGAACTTTCTCAAACATTCTATATCGATCATAATAGTTTGCTTTCATTGTAGAATTTTCTAGATCATTCCAGATATTTCTAGAACTTTCTAGAACATTACAGATCAATTATAACCGTTTTCCACATTTTGGAACTTTCCATTCCAGAAATTTTGAGATCTTTTCAGAAGTCCTCATGCGTTAGAAAAGGACAGCAATATATGCTTTAACATTTTCGCCACCCACAACCACCCCCTTCCACCCACCGCGACCAAACTCCCTTACTACCACCTGGAGACCAAGGGGTATTTACCACCCCAACGGGAAGTTGATTGGGGTTGGTGGTGATTGAGAAAACTGCGTATTTACGTACCCACAAAAGCATTTTATATATATTATTAGATATTATTAGATTAGATTAGATTGTGCTTTGAGATCTTTTCAGAAGTCTTCATGCGTTAGAAAAGGACAGCAATATATGTTTTAACATTTTCGCCACCCACAACCACCCCATTCCACCTACCGCGACCAAACTCCCTTACTACCACCTGGAGACCAAGGGGTATTTAGCACCCCAACGGGAAGTTGATTGGGGTTGGTGGTGATTGAGAAAACTGCGTATTTACGTACCCACAAAAGCATTTTATATATATTATTAGATTCCTTATGGTATTCCATAGACATCAATGTATACTACGTTACTTCGCTAAAAAGCCTATTTTTTTGCATTAACCTTAGAAACATTCTAATCTCTAAAATTATTTTAATTTCGAAATAATTTTACAATTCCACAGCTCAACATTTTACAGTCCATATAAAGCTCGTAACTCGAACTTTAACTCCCGTTAATAATTTCATAACTCCAATAATTATTCAGCGTTATCATACTAAAGTGCAGCTCCAGCACAGTATAAAATTTGTAATAACTATTTCACATAGTTATAATTAGAGAGGCTAGGCTTGCGCCTGAGAGCTGACGCCTAATAACCTATTACAAACTGCTAGACACACAAATTACCAACTAATTGCATGCTGAATTTTGCCTATTTACGTTCATTGGAGGGCATTAACCTTTATCAATGACATGGGAAATTGGACGCATGTTCTATTGACTACGATTTATCGGTGTATTGACTAGTCAAACTCCAGTTTGGTGCGTGAATAGCACTCGGGTAAATTGAATACGTAATTTGTACTTTTTAAACTAAATTTTCATCACAATACTAATACTTACTCGTATTACTGAGCGAGCTCTATGTAGCCCTGCGTAGCACTTGTGTAGCTTCTCGTAGCAGATTTTGTTACTCGTAGCCGTCGTAGTACTTTAGTATATGTAGCACATCTACAGAAACTCATTATAATGTTATATACACATACGAGTAATATTGTTGGTAACAATAGGATGTGTTAGGCGATATTTTAATTAATTTAGTAAAACAAAATACTTTTTATATTAAAATGGTTTCACATATATATTTTATTTAACCTGAACTAAATATAGCACTATGAACATGTACAATATGTATTTCATATCTAAACTAATTAAGTAGCAAAGATGACTGTCCAACAAATCACTTAAGTAGTTTACTTAATTGCCAGTAGTTGTTGTTGAATTTACGCTAAGTGAGGGAAAGTTTGCAGCGGGTTACCGGACGGTTAGCTGCAGATTGTTAATTACTGACATTTTTATAAAACTTTCTACAGAAAGTTTAAACTATTGAATATCCTATTAAGCTTTACATAAAGTAACAATTAAAGAAGGTAAGGAAAGATTTGATTATTCTCTTCACTAGTACATACTAGTACTAGTGCTAGTACTGTTAGAAGAGTAAACATTACCTTTCATTCAACTACATCATTATTTATACTAACGCCTCTTGCATTTTGGAGGTGGGAGTATGTAAATCGCTATAAGAACAGACAAAATCTAAATATTTTGTCCGTGTAGCCGAGACATAGTTAAACAACTATTCTCGCTACTTTCGTACAACATTTATTTAAGAGGACTCAATTCGTCATACTTTTCATACAAAACCTCTGTACTTATTATGGCGTTGTTAAACATTTTTCGTTAGATGTTTTGAACAAATTAGTATCTTGTACACTATATCTAGCCGTGTATCTAGGCGTAATTTAAAAAAAGTGTGAAACAAATTCAGTCAAAGCCTCCGAAAAACAGCGTTTTTGCCTGAACTTTGGCCATATCGAATGTACCTATAAATTGTAAAAGTAAAGAAAACATTTAGATACCAGGGGCCCAATTCACACTTCCCTCGAACTAGCCTTCGAATCGAACTTGCATTACGAGTTCTAGTTCTACCGTAAAATTTCGAGGGGCGGAGTCAATTCTTCGATTCCTGTATTCTCGGCACTAATCGAACTAACCTTCGAAATAAGTTCGAGTTTAGGGAGTAAATGTTGCCATTATGATGGATACAAATTGCACGATGCGTTTCGTTTCACTTGATAATTGCGTTTTATTAACGTACGTGATAATGTTATATCTTAAATTATAATTTAAAAGATTTTAATGAATATAAAATATTTAAAACAACGTTTTACTCTTCTTATATCCTAATATATCCTGAATCCATAAGTTAATCAATTTTATATAATAATTATAAATTAATATGACAAAATATTTTCTGTGCGTAACGGAAATTCTTAGGCTTATCTGTCATTACTGTTGGAATAAATACTGGCTGCTATCCTTTTTGAAATGTGTATTGATCGTTCTATGTCATATTTTTCATTGTACTTCAAATAAAGCTGTGTAACTGTAAACTACGTTTTTCTATAAATTATGTAAAAATACAACAAATCGTTATCAGCACGAAGGATTGTATTTACAGTGGTAAATCAGAATTTTGTTGAAGTCAGTGGCTGTATTTGTTTTTTATGTATTGAAAATATTGTCTGAATACATTACGATGGAAGCAGCTGGCGATGGAGCTGGACACGCTCACCGCAGTTCATCTTTACCACATTTTACACTTTCGAGCAAGAAAGAATATGCGTCGTGGAAATTTAAGATGAGGATGTATCTAGTACATGATGTTCTCTGGGAGGCGATCGTTGGTTACAAAGAAGGAGATCCTACCCCTCAATCAGTAAGAGACTCAAATGATTTAAAAGCTTTATCAAAAATTTGTCTTACCTTGAACGGTTCAGCTATAACGTATGTTCGTAGAGCAAAGACAGCTAAGGAAGCTTGGGATGCTCTCTTGGCAGCCTATGAAGAAAAAGGCTTAGGCAGAAGACTTGCTTTAGAAAGACAACTCTATAGATATTGCTTAGATACATTTGAAAACAATATGAAGAAGTATATAAATGCTGTACTTTGTACTGTTCAAGATCTCGCAGATATTGGGAAGGAAATTGAAGATGCAAGTGTCGCTGCGATTCTTTTAGGTGGTTTGGGACCACGATATGATCCCCTTGTGATGGCATTGGAGAATTCAAATGTCAAAGTCACAAGCGAGCTAGTAAGAGGTAAATTACTCAATGAATCTTTGAGAATGGAGCATGAACCGAGCACTTCAGCGTTGAGAACTATTCAGAAAGGTAATGTTTCAAATTCTAAGAATATTAGGAAAAATAAAAGCAAGAAACAGGTTGTTTGTTATGAATGTCATGAACCAGGACATAAACGGCCCGACTGTCCTAATAGGATAAATAGTTCTAAAGGTGCTAATGCTGTTACCTTATCGACAACTTTAAATTCGGTTAAACAGAAAGAGAACTGGTTTATTGATTCTGGAGCGACAAATCACATGTCTTCAAGTATGGAGTTATTACATAATGTGAAATTACTTCAGAATGATACTGGTAAAGTAACTGTAGCAAATGGAGAAAAAAATTGACTGTACGGGTGTTGGTGAACTTAAGTTTAGCACTAAAGATGGTACTGTAGATACTGTTACTGATGTTACAGTCGTTCCAAATTTGAATTCAAACCTCATTTCAGTCAAAAAGGCAGTAGATAAAGGTTATACTGTAGTTTTTGATAAATAGGGTTGTAATTTTTATACAGATTTTTCTTGTACAGGTCAAATTGTTTTACATGGTTCTATTAATGGTGGATTGTACACCTTGGATTGTACTGTCAAAGCACCAGAGGAGTTATCAGCCAACATTGTGCATTTTAGACCGTCGCAATATCGTCTATGGCACAAACGTTTAGGTCATCTTTGTCGTTTTGGTATGAATAAGCTTAAACAAGGTCAAGCTCTTGGCCTGGACTATGATGAGGTTGATAAGGATCCTTGCATCGCGTGCATTGAAGGTAAGCAAAGTAGGAGACCTTTTAAAACAATTCCGCATAAGAAAACCACTTCTTTATTGGAACTTGTGCATTCTGATCTGTGTGGACCAATGTCCGAAACATCTTTCCAAGGAAACAAATATGTTGTCCTATTTATAGATGATTTCTCGCGAAGAATCTTCCCCTATTTTATTTCATCAAAGACAGAAGTGATGAATAAATTTTGTGAATTTCAGTCTTTTGTAGAAACACAAACAGGAGCAAAAGTCAAGATACTAAGGACGGACAATGGGACTGAATACGTGAATAAAGAGTTCACGGATTACTTGAAGTCAAAAGGTATCGAGCATCAGACCACCGTTCCATATAGCCCTCAACAGAATGGAGTTGCAGAGCGGACTAACCGGTCAATCGTAGAGAAAGCACGCTCGATGCTGGCGGCTTTTGAAGCCGCTGTTTATTTGAAAAATAGGAGTCCCCATGTAGCTTTAAAAACACAAACACCAATGGAGAAATGGACTGGGAATAAGCCTGATCTATCTCATTTACGAGTGTTTGGTTGTCGAGCACTAGTCCATGTACCTTCTTGTCAGAGGAAAAAGCTAGATGCTAAAGCTGCTCAATATATTTTCGTTGGGTACAACCCAGACCCAAACAGCTATCTCTTTAGAGATGCTCTATATCCGAGGAGACTGATAAAAGCAAGAGATGTAACATTCTTTGAAGATTGTTTTACAGATCTTAAGAAAAACAGAGTTGGTATGACGGAAAATATTGTAACTTGTCCATCTGTAGAGGAAGTTGCAACTTTCCAAACTGTTCCGTTGTTGCTCTCAACTGATTCGTATCAAGAATATTCTCAGAGGCAGGATGAGGTTAAAGCCACAGCTGATGCCCCTGTTGCTGACTATAATACTCAAGATCATGAAGCTGAGGATTTCTGTGATGCAGTTGATCATGATGCAATAGAAGTTTCAGAGGAGCAAACACCAAACGCTATTGAAGAGCAACATTCTAATACAAGTGGCTATCCACTTAGAAATAGAATGCGTAATCTGAAAACAGAAATGGCTGATGATGAAGAACCTACTTCATATCGTGAAGCCGTCACTAGTGATGACAAAAATAGCTGGATCACTGCTATGAAAGAAGAGTATAGTGCTTTACTTAAAAAGCAGACTTGGACCTTGGTAGACAAGCCAAGTCATAAGCCCTGTATACCATGCAAATGGGTATACAAACTAAAACGAGATGCTCAAGGTAATGTAGTAAAATATAAAGCTCGTCTAGTAGCTAAAGGTTTTGCACAAGTAGAAGGTGTAGATTACTACGAAACCTTTTCTCCGGTTGTACGTAACTCATCATTGCGAACTTTGTTAGCATTGGCAGTGCATGAAGGCTACAAGGTTCGGCATATGGATGTAGACACAGCCTTTTTAAATGGAGACTTAGAAGAGGAAGTCTACATGCTACAACCTGAAGGATTTGTTCAGCATAAATATGAAAATAAGGTATGCTTATTAAAGAAATCCTTATATGGTTTAAAACAAGCTCCAAAGGCCTGGCATTCAAAGTTAAAAGAAATTTTGTCTGCAATAGGTTTTATTCAAACTCCTTCGGAATCTTGTGTTTTTATAAAAAGGATTTCGAATAACGACTCCTTGATTTTAGCAGTCTATGTTGACGATCTTGTCATTTTATATAGAAATAAAATGACATTTGACAATTTCAAAAGTCAGTTTGAAGAAAATTTCTCAACAAAGGATTTAGGAGAAATAAATTTCTTTACGGGAATTAATATTATAAGTAACGAAAACGGTATTAAAATGCACCAAGGGACTTATATCGAGACATTGTTGAAGAAGTTTGGAATGGAAAAGTCCAAACATGTTTCAACGCCTCTTTCACAAAAGAAGCTAGAACCTGGTTCAGGTGAGTCTAGTAATTATCCATATCAAGCATTGATTGGATGTCTCATGTTTCTCGCTGTAAACACTAGGCCTGACATTGCATTTACCGTAAGTTATTTGAGTCAGTTTAATTCATGTTACGATAAGACTCATTGGAACGCAGCAAAGCGTTGTCTTCAATATTTGTGTGCTACTAAGAATGTTGGTATTTCTTACAGAAAGACAAATGATGACACACTGCGTGGCTACTCAGACTCTGACTTTGCAAACTGTCCAGTAAGTCGACGCTCATATACAGGATTTTATTTTGAGCTGGCAGGCGGTCCTATTTCTTGGGAATCAAGAAAGCAGCCTACGGTGGCGTTATCTTCAGCCGAAGCTGAATATATGGCTTTATCTTCAGCTACCAGAGAGGCTTGTTTCTTGAAGAGATTAACTGAAGTGACAGGTAAATCTCCTAGTACTGTTATTTTCTCGGACAGCCAAAGTGCACTAATGTTGGCTAAAAATCCGATCCACCACAGTCGAACAAAACATATAGATACGCGTTATCACTTTATTCGTGAAAAGGTTTCTGACTTAACTGTAGAATTAAGATTTTTACCTACAGTCGAAATGCCGGCTGATGTATTAACAAAGCCTTTAGGGCGTGTGGCCCATGATAGGTGTATACGGGCCATAGGCCTTAGTATAGATTAAGTGGGGGTAAGTAGCCATTAAGTGGGGGTATGTTGGAATAAATACTGGCTACTATCCTTTTTGAAATGTGTATTGATCGTTCTATGTCATATTTTTCATTGTACTTCAAATAAAGCTGTGTAACTGTAAACTACGTTTTTCTATAAATTATGTAAAAATACAACAATTACGTTTCCAAATGACAACGTAACTGTTTGACGTTTAATAGTTCGCATTCGAAATACGTTTCGAACGGTCCCGACCAGTCGAAGCAGTTCGAGCGCTAGCCCTCGAAAAATGAGAGAAAATGGCGTCTTCGAAATTGTCAGAATAGACTAACTTGATTTTGACTCGAAAAAAGTACGAGTTCGAACTTTATTTGAAACGAGTGGTGAATTCGAGTGAATGAGAATTGGCTCCCAGGCTTGCAAATGTATTGGAGATTCTAAATAACTAACTTTTTTTCACAAACTTGTAAGATTTTTTCACAAGAAGTATACTCCTGGAACAAGTTTTATGAATGCGAAATCATGAATGACGACCTAGCGAAGCGGCCGCGAGTGATCAGCGAAATTTACCGAGTGATAACCGACGGCTCTGATGCTGTCTCTCTTTTTTCGCAGTCAAACATTACGTTGGATGAAACAACAAGTTTTTAGACTATGCTTGCGTTGAAATTGCGCCGGCCACAGAGGGCCGCCTTAAGGTATTTTGTTGGAATAAAAAAAAAATATAAAGTATTTTAACTGATTTTAAGTCGAAACCTTTCCGACAATGCGAAAAACCAAAGTTTATATCTTTTGGCTATTACAAAGTTATATGAGTAACAAACAAATTATAATTATATACAAATTATCCCACTTATAACATTTGTATATTAGAAGATATAATAATAAATGTTTCTAACAAAGTTGTTTCTACCTAAATCTTATTCAAAATTGTAGGTAACCATACAAAGATACTTTGAAAGCGAAGAAAGCAGAAACATTACCCTTCATCCTTGAAACTAATTGCTAACCTCAATTAGTCTGAGAAAAGCTAAGGTCAAAGAACACTTACAAACAAACACAATACCATAAACAACAAGTATACATTCCGCACTTACAAGTCTTCAGGTCGGCGCTGTAAAGGCGTACGTACACATTCATTCACATCCACATGTCAGCCGCAAGAAATATGTTAATTAAATCCGCGCGCGCGGATGAAGCTAGCAAACTCACTCGCAATTAAAACCCGATATAATTGAATACGTAGTTCAGTGTCAACGACGCGATGACGCCTGGCTTATCGCTGAACCTTAATCCAAATTAAACTCATAACCGCGATGCCTCTCGCTAATCCCAGGAATTGTGCCGCCTTTTCAACATTGCCGCGTAATAAACTGTTGTTAACGGTAATTTTAAATGACGTTGACGCCAGCTGATATTGTATTAATTTAATTCACGTATAATAACGTTTTAGTAATTAATGCTGACGTGAATAGCATTAATAAGTGTCAAAGCTTTAAATTAATTTAACTTTGTAATTCTAAAAGCATATGCTTCTTTATCATTGTAGTCTATTGTTAGATTTGATTTTAAATATCTATTTCATATACCTACATATATTTAGATACTAAATATTTATAGATTTTGGTGGCCCGCCTGCTTGCTAGCATTCTGACATAAATAATAATACTGTCCTACTTTGATACTGCCACCTTTTGTATTTTTTTAGACTCATGTCAACAGGTCATTAGAATTTAAAGTAACCTAGGTACATTTACCTTTATTATAGTATATGTACAGGTACCATTCTTTTTAGGGTTCCGTACCTCAAAAGAAAACGAAACCCTTATAGGATCACTTTGTCGTCCATCTGTCTGTCTGTCTGTCTGTCCGTCTATTAAGACCCTTTTTCTCAGAAATGTAAGGAGGTGAAATTAATATCAAATACTCAGATCTGCAATACCTTGGAACAGTGAAAAAATCAATCTTCTGAGTCAACGCAATCAAAAGATACAGCTGTTTATGCCGAATATTTTGACGATCGCAAAGGAATCAAAACCTATAGGGTACTTTCCGTTAACCTGGAATCATGAAATTTGGCAAAAAGCAAGGCCATGTATACAAGTAGAGGAAGAAATCTGAAACCCGTAAATTAATAGCTACACCTAAAAAAATTACATAATCGGAAAAAAGGAGAAAAATCTTCGAGACTCGATTCCCGTGATGAACGAACTATTTACGTACCCTCTTTTTCTTCTTCTTATGCGTGGCTCTTGACAGAGTGGTCGTGGTCGCCATGACGTGTAATTTGTGGCGCGCTTCACAACACGCCGCTATTCTTCCCTAACTGCTGCCCTTCTGGTGCAGTCATTGATGGGACCGCCTATTGCAGCCTTAATTTGGTCGGTACATCGCATGGGCGATCTACCACGGGCTCCGTTTCCCTCCACAAGTCCGTAAGGAAGATTTACATACCTACAGTAAGGAAGCCTCGGTGCGCGAGGCCGACTCGCACTAAGCCGGTTTTTATTTATAGGTTAAGTTATGCAAAAGTCAACAGATTCATATTTTTAAGTGGTGCTATGCCATGATAGCTTAATTTTATATCTACTTGCAAATATACGCCTCACTTAATAGGGGTCTAATGTTCGTTTTAAATTCATGCAATGTTACAAAGGTTTTATCCTTCTAATTAAATACTCGGCATTAAGTTCATGAGTGCTTTAAACTTTAATAGCTACAGCATTATTACCATAATCATAAGCGCGGTGTCTTATCTCATCACGCTAATATTATAAATTTGAAACTTTTGGATGTTTACGACTAAATCACTTACCCCCTTATTCATAATAAAGTTATCAAACGTTGATTAGCTAAAATGCCGAAGTCTCTATCTGACAGGTGACATTTGGTGATCGAAAGAGTGAGACGGGGCGCACTATTACTTACTTTTTTTTGCACTGATTTAGTTAAAAAGCGATTATGAATAAGGGGGTTAATGTTCTAGATTAATACATTCAATGTTTTATCTGAGGAAAATCAGATAACATTAGATAATTTATTAAATTGCTTTTGTATACGACGTAGTCGGTAAACAAGCGTATGGTCCGCCTGATCTGACCTGAAATCTACTGCTGATGTAGTTACGGGGATTACAGATTACATCGCACAGCACATTGATAAGAAAAATAAATGTTTAGGGATATTTTTAGATCTAGCCAAGGCATTTGACACAGTTTCCGCTCCTTTACTCCTAGAAAAAATGGAAAAAATTGGTATCCGTGGAGAATCCCTTCGCCTATTTGAAAGTTATCTTTCAGATAGAAAACAGAGAGTAAAAATTGGTGATCTGATTAGCGTGGACTCTGTTGTTTCCTTTGGTGTGCCACAAGGTAGCGTCCTCGGTCCTAGTCTCTTCTTAATATATATTAATGGCCTATGTAGTCTTAATCTTAGTAACTGTAAGATCTTTACATTTGCAGATGACACGGCTCTAGTATTTCATGGTAAGACTTGGGAGGAGGCTAGGATTGAAGCTGAAAGGGGACTAAAACACACAATGCAATGGCTTCGACATAATATACTGACACTAAATACATCAAAAACTAAATATGTAACTTTCGGTATATCGCATAGTAACATTCCAGACAATTTATTTAACATCACGGCACACTCTTGTTTTGATTCACCCTGCAAATGTACAGTACTGGAGCGAGCAACAACAATGAAGTACCTTGGTGTAGTTTTAGACCAAACTCTTACGTGGATACCACAAATTCAGATGACAGCGGAAAGGGTGCGTAAACTGATTTTTATTTTCAAAACGTTACGTCATGTTGCTGATACAAATTTACTTAAAACGGTTTACTATGCAATGGCGCAGTCTATTGTATCTTACTGTATAGGAGCGTGGGGAGGTGCTAAAAAAACACACATGATCCGTGTCGAAAGAGCTCAGCGCGCATTACTTAAGGTTATGACTTTTAAGCCGTATAGATTTTCTACAGTCCAATTATATGCGTTATGTGACGTGATGTCAGTTAGACAACAATTTATTTTGAATACTATTTTATCCCAACATAGTAAACTTTATTATGAACAAAATCAATCCCAAAAACGTAGGTATTACAAAGTGTGTTCCGAAATTTCCTCTCGGACATTTTTTATTCATAAATTTCAATGCTTTCTCGGCCCTTTCTTATACAATAAAGTTAATAAAATATTAAATATATATCCACTTAACAAAAACGACTGTAAAACAAAATTGACAATTTGGCTTAAATCACAACGTTATGAAGAAATCGAGGATTTATTAACAGTAAGCAGGTGAGCTAGATTTTATATTTAGAAACAAAAAGCAATATAAAGAGAGATTTTCAATTTTTATTTAAATTTTTTAATTTATGTTTAAATAAAGTTTTCATTTTTTTTTTATTCATTCTCTTCAAAATTAAGTAATCTTAAGTAATATTAAAATCAAAACCTTTCACGTTACTGAATACATGATCTTTTGAAACGGTTTGTTGTGTGTGCTTTTTCATAACACATTTAGGAAGACACTAGTATCTAAAATACAGGCTTGGCCTAGTTTAGATACTAGCATTAAAACTATATTATTAGTATACACTCATGTTTTTAAAATTCAAGAACTTGACAAAATTGTATATTTTTTAAATGTTCGCAGTTTTAGTGATCGCACTCGGCTTGTATGTCGACTTGGATAAGAACATTTTTGTAATACACTCTTAGTTTATGTTTAGTTCTTATTTGTGTCATATCATTTGTGTATTTTGGATGGTTCTCAATAAATTTATTATTTATTTATTTATTTGATGGTAAGCGGTCACCGTAGCCATATGATCTCCTTCAATACTCGGGGCATCACCCCTCTCCAATGAGCACTGACGACCTTACTCACGTGCAGGAACACAACATTATTTGGCTGGGGTGTTCTGTAATGGAGGACAAAGAGCAGCTTGACTGGGAAACAGTCAAGCTGCTCTTGGAGCGAATATACGCTATGCTCTACCAATCTTAAAATATGTATAAAGTGCGTTATATCATATTTTAACTTGACTCTGAACCCTAAAATACAAATTTCCCACATAGCGCCGTGACCGCATTTTCAAAAATTTCAACGAATACCGAACTAGTATCATATTTTTTCAGTCTTATTTTCGGAATGTAGTAGATTGATGGATCTAACAGAGAACACATTTTTCAAATGCCAGTAGCGTAACACGTACCCAGGAGACCATTTGAAAAAGAAATAACAAAATCAGACAATCATAATAAACCATCAGAAAGTATTTTTTACAAGCGAAGTCGAGTGGTTGCGCAGTTGATAGGTCTGAAAAAATCTAAGCACTATTTTGAAACCGTTGGAACCGAAAAAAAATGTCCTTAACGTAGCGGGTTGGCAATGCGCGATGGATGCTCTTGGTGTTGCCAATGTCTATAGGCTAATGTAACCGCTTACCATGAGGCGGGTCGTTTGCTTGTTTGCTAACGTTGTATAAAAAAACTATTTTAATTTTTTAATATTAGACAGAATATGATAATACCATCTTATCTTTCGACTTAACATAAATGAACCTCCACGAAGGTACTATGGTTCCTAGTCCTAGTCTATTTCTGGATCATCTACTAAAATAACAATTTTATACGAGTTTGGCCGTAAAACTATGAGAAATATATTTGGTCTCGTAACTATAGTCAACCCATTCATTTTTATTCATGTCCAATGACAAAACACGTTTTCTGAAGCAGAGTTCCCGAGAGAGACAATTTTGTGCGTGAGCACATACACCTGCGTGCCATAGGATAACCGAATATTGTTCTCTACCTACCAGCAGGTATTCTGGAGATGTCACGCGGAAAATGGATCCATCTGTGTTCTCTGGGGATTTGAGTAAATCTCAACACGTGTGCTTAGAACATTTGCGAAAAGATTGTTGTATGATAGCAATTGATGTTATGCGTTTCTGTACACACGTGTATCTTTTCAGGAATGAAAAGGTAGTGGTCCAAAGTAGTCTAATTTTCAAAGAATTTAATATTTTGAAACGGGAAGTTGCGTTTTTTTTTTTTCCTGTTAATGGGCCTGTATCTGACCGCAATCTCACCATGGTAAGTGATGATGCGGCCGAAGGTGGTAAGCACACAAAGCCTAGAAGAAACTGGCTCTCAAGTACAGCTATCGGAACATACCGAAAGGTGCTTGGCGACAGATTTTCAACATGAGGGTGGTAGCCAACCAGGCGGGTACTACAAAGTACCCTACCACCACCGTGCTATATTTTCCTCACGATGTTTTCCTTCACCGAAAGCTTCAGCTCATTGTAGAATTGGATTGAGCTATCATCGCCTTAAAAATGAAATGTAGGTGTAAGAATCTACTCAGTACTGATACCGCCTACTCAGTACTGATATTTTAGTAATAAGCGTGAAAATATTTTCTTTATTTTTATGCTACTAAACCTAGTGAACTGTACTCAACTAGATAACCACAATAATATATTTTTAACCTTAACCTAGTTGAGTGAAAGTCGCAATCAGATCGGCTCATTATCTTTATTAATCCGATAAACCCGCCCACGGGTCTTCCGCTCAATCGGTCTAATCAATTTCTGTGGCCTATTGTGGGCCGATTTTAGACATTTGTATGTATACTGAATGTATAGCTATTTAGTGTGAGACTAGTGAACGCTGAGCTGAGTAGTTTTTGTCTTTAAAATTTCGTATTGAATGACGGTAGAATATATAGACAAATATGATTGATACGAAAACCTTTAATTTTATTTAAAAATCAATTTACGGCCAATTTTTTTAATTTTTAAAATAAAGAAGCTTTTATTATTATAGTCACAATAGGTGGTAGTATATCAAGCCCGTTAGAATTATTTTGTTCTTATAAAAAATCCTTACTAATACTGTAAATGAGAATGTGACTTTGTTTGTTACGCTTAGCTATTCAACCGATCACGATGAAAGGCATGCAAATAGCCTGTGGTATGGAGTATGACATAGGCTACTTTTTATCCCGGGAACACGGGTACAACCGCGGGGACAGCTAGTTTAGTTTAAACTTGAGAATTACCTTTGACATAATTAAAAAAACTTACCCCCTTATTCATCAAACGTTGATTAGCTAAAATTCCGAAGTCTTTATCTGACAGGTGACATTTGGTGATCGAAAGAGTGAGACGGGGCACACTATTACACTGATTTAGTTAAAAAGCGATTATGAATAAGGGGGTTAGTCTCTAAATAAAGTTAACTAGGTATGTTAAGTTAGTAAGTAAAACTTATATTTCATGATCCATCTGCCCTCTGCTATTTGGGGTCGGCGCAATATGTACACTTTCCATTCGGCTTTTCTATCCGTTATACCAGCATTCACTCCTTTCTTACTCATATTTTCACACAATCCATCCATCTATCTCTATTTAGGTTTTCCTCTTCCCATATATCCGTCCACTTTCATATTCATATCTCTTTTAGTCACGCGGCTGATTATTTTTATTAAATAATAATAAAAAAAAATGTTTCCCGCACTTTCACTCTCGTTCGCGGGATAAAAAGTAGCCTATAATACTCGGGGATAATGTAGCTTCCTATTTGAACAAAACAAAAAAACAAACAAAAACTTTTCCGCTTGATTATTTTAGTATATATAGATTATTAACAAAAGTATACGTGTCGTTCAGAATTCAACATTCTGTAAAACAGCAACACATTTTTCCACAAATGATAAACTTACGTTGACTTGTCTCACTTTTAACTATAAATAACTAAAAAAAAACGAAAAAAGAACTAATTTTTCCATGAATTCTCCGATCAATCTCCCATAAAAACCAACCATTCAATAACAATCATCGGTTCCCTAAGCTTAGGCTAATAAAAAATACTTAAGTGAAAGTGATTGAATGGTGAAGTGACTGACGGGAACTTAGTATGGGACCCTCGTCACGTTTCAGGGGAAACAAACTTCGCCTTGCGTCTCATGGTTTTTGTCGACCATCTAATTTAATTTGAAACTACACTCTTTGGTAAACACGTAGGGAAGTGCAATATATAACGTTGTTCTGAAAAATAATTGGATAACTGTAAAATTTGGTTAAAATGGAATAACACTGTTTCATCTTTAAATAATAAGAATACGTACGTTTTGTTTAGTCAAGCATTTAATGCTCATATTAAATAAACAATACATACTAAACGATTCCTTAGAACGTATAGAAAAAATAACCTTAGGTGGATAAGCAAAGCGATGATATTTCAATGATAACAATTTTATGCCACAACCGAATATTTTATTACCTAAAAATAAACATTCGGATACTCGTTAGGAGTAAGCGTTAGGTTTCATTGAAATAATAAAGTAAGTACAATATTGGTGGCAAAAATACTCGAGTAAGTTTTTATACCTTCGACCGTCGAATGAGGTGGTCGAAATTCGAGCACATCGTCACTTACCGTGGTCAAACAAAACACAGCCGTAATAACAAAAACATAATATTCAAAATCAATGAAACAAATAAGGAATAAATAAACGTTGTTATTTTCCACCACGTCTTTATTCGATACAATAAAATTAATTACGAATTTATCCGCTCGAAAACTTCGACAAAAAAGCTCGAAACGTTTTCATACAGTATTTTTGGTTTTATCTCCTTAAATTAATTTGTACATCACAAATTGAGTTAAAAGTTATAAACGGCATGATTTTATTTGTTTTTATACACTAGATACAAAAAAAGTCATTAGAGCGAAAAAAAAGGAAAACCGTTCCTTTCCTTCATTTCCCTGTACACTACAAATGACCGCCCTCTGTCGCATAGCGCCATTTGTTTGAAATAATGAAAAACTAGTTTATTTTCCGTAGTTTTGTATCCGATTACGTGGTCTGTTAGCAAACCCTAATAATAATAATAGGTCTTTACCTATGAAATTGCCGTTCTGCAGTACTGGCCATTTCAAATCAAATAATTTTTGTTTGGCTAAGAATTCTAATTTCAAATTAATTTTATTTTAAAAACATGGAATTCTTTTTCCAAAAGTAGTCATTTGTTTATTGATTAGTGTTATATTTTCATCGCATTTCAATCTTTTTCGTCATCATGGATACGTTAAAAATTCGAGTAATTATGGAATATGAGTAACGTCGTTGGCAGCAACGCGGCACAAGCGGCACGCAACATCAACGACGTTTACGGAGCTAACACTACAAACCAACGCACCACCTGTTATTGGTTTGCTCGCTTCCGTTCTGGGAATTTCGACCTGAAAAATGAACCTCTTGGTCGACAATGACGAATTAAAGGCGATTGTGGAAGCTGATGATACACAATCGACGGCTGAATTAGCAGCAGCTTTCGACGTTAGCGTCAAAACAATATTGGTCCATTTGCGTCAAATTGGCAAGGTAAAAAAGCTTGACAAATGGGTGCCCCACGAACTCAATGATCGCCAGCGCGAAGTACGCGTCGAAACGTGCCTTGCACTGCTCAACAGACACACAAATGAAGGAATTTTGAACCGCATTGTTACCTAAGACGTTGCGCCTACAGACTACTTACTACTTTTTCCAGAATTTGGATAACTTCTTGGCGGGAAAAAAATTCAATACCCGAGAGGCAGTACTAAATGCCTTTGAAGAATTTGTTGCCTCCCGTCCAGCTGATTTCTTTAAGAAGGGCATCAATAAACTGCCACTGCGTTGGCAAAGATGCATTGATTGCATGGGTGATTACTTCGATTAATACAAATAAAAAATACATGAAAAAAATTCGTTTAAATTTTTTCATACAAAACGGCAATTTCATAAGTAAAGACCTTAGGTCTTTACTTATGAAATTGCCGTTTTTGCCGAAAAAGTAGTAGTCTGTAGGCGCAAGGTCTCGTGAGTAGGGCGGATGACGGAGAACTTCCAACCCCAGTTCTTGCAACTTGGAGACCGTCTGTTGTGCAGTATGAGGTCGCGCGTTATCGTGCAGGAGCAGCGGAGACGAGCGATTAACCAGTGCTGGTTGGAGATGTGCCAGCTTCTCCATCATTGTGTTCAGTTCTTCACAGTACACATCTGCAGTAATGCTCACCCCGTTTGGTAAGAAGCTGTGATGAATCACACCGGCGCTAGACCACCAAACAGTGACCATTACTTTTCTAAGGGCAAGTTTTCGTTTAGGGCATTGTTTAGGTGCTGAACCAGGATCCAACCAACTTGCTGAGCGCTTGCGGTTATCAAACAGAATCCATTTTTTATCGCAGGTAACAATGCGGTTCAAAATTCCTTCATTTGTGTGTCTGTTGAGCAGTGCAAGGCACGTTTCGACGCGTTTCGAACATTTGCCACCCCAAAAATAAATAATATATTTTTGGGGTGGGAAATGTTCCACAAAAAATAAATTAAGTAGATACATTGACTTATATATTACTAGCGTATTGATGTAACTGTCATACTACACTGTACAGACATGGTGGATTCTGGTTCCTACTGAAAACCAGCGTTCTAGTTCCCACTGAAAACCAGCATTCTGGTTCCTACTGAAAACCAGCGCTCTGATTCCCACTGAAAACCACCGTCGCGAGTCGCGTCGTAGGTACACTTGTGCTGCGACATTATGCTCAGTGGGAGTCCGTTTCAACTCCATAGATTAAGACCTGGGTTCAGTGATTTTTGTTATCTATTATTTCCTGAGCTGAATAAATAATTTCTATTCTATGCATGTATTTTTCCGGAGGGGTAATGCCCGTAGAGTCTATCCATTGAGGGATATTTTTCATCCATATTGACACGTATTTTAGAAGCATACAATTTATTCATAAGCAGCGCTGGTTCCATTTCTTCTCTCGCTTGTCACGTGACTTTAATCCTATTACCAAAGTGGATTCCACTCACGTACCACGCATTTTGGTTATACGTGACCTCTAATCGAGACCCGTATGCAATGTAGGTGGAATTGTAATTGCTATTGGCGAATTCAGATCAAAAGCAAATAAAAACTGTGGAATCATTTCAGTTAAATGCGTAGCTACCAAACCGAACAACTGGGCATTTATTGGGGCTATAAATCTCTGATATCGGCATCACGATCGTGGTATATATATATTTTTTTTTTACAAAATTAAATGACTATGTATGCAAAAACTTTTCGAATTAAAAAGCACATAAAACGGGGCCTGAAGGACTTTTTGGCGGGAACTTGTAGAGTGACGTCGTGTTTTCATTTTTATTTTCATAAATTCGTGTATTTTGAATTATATTGCGTAATATCGGTGGTATTTTATCCAATAAAGATCAATCCATGTGCACCAGTGAAGTGAAATGAAATTAATTATGTGTATCGTGACTTTTCATGAAAAGTTTTTTTTACTATGACCACCATTGTATAAAATGTCTTTTATGGACGGTGACTGACTGAGGACTATGTGAAAGTGACTTACTGGAAATTGGCAAAATAAACAAAAAAAAACGGCACCTGAATTTTAATAAGTATCCAACGTAATATAAAAAATAAAAAAAAATAGAGTAAATAAAGTATTAAAAATCGGAATAATTCTTTTTTTTACTATTTATTGTCCTTGTGTTTGACCGCAATCTCACCATGGTAAGTGATGATGCGGCCGAAGGTGGTAAGCACACAAAGCCTAGAAGGAACTGGCTCTCAAGTGCAGCAGTCGGAACACACCGATAGGTGCTTGGCGACAAATTTTCAACTTGAGGGTGGTAGCCAGCCAGGCGGCTACTACAAAGTATCCTACCACCGAATTAAATTTAATTCAAATTAAATTTACTCATACTTTAATAATTTGTTATTGTAATATGCACTCTCACAACAACTCTTATTGTCTTATTTTATATAAATTGCTGATTTTATTCACTTGCACATTATGTTTATTAACTCAGTTTTCCTTACAATCGTATGCGTGCGTTCATGCATGCAACTCATTCGGTACTAAACATTCATGCATGTTGCATATAACTGGAAACTCATATTCATGCAAATATATTGATGCTATTGCTCCTCCAGTATGGTTCAATCGTTTACTCGTGGCCATTTTTATAATGGATTGGCTTGGGTTGGATCACTTTTTAACCGACTTCAAAAAAAGGAGGAGGTTCTCAATTCGAATGTTTTTTTTTCTTTTTTTTTATGTTTGTTACCTCATAACTCCTTCATTTATTAACCGATTTGGGAAATTCTTTTTTAATTTGAAAGGTTACGCTTCCTGTTTGGTCCCATTGTCATCAGATCAGGATTTGATTACTTCTTAGTGTACTTTGAAGTCGGTTTAAGGTTTTTGTAAAACAGTCTAATTATAATTACTAAAAAATTTGTACTGCTAATTACTTGAACCTACTGAAGAAGATAGATTTGAACTTAGTGTCTATACTAACGTCTTCCCTGCATAAACATAATATGAATTAAATAAAAAAACAATACTTATATACGAAAGTAAATAAAATTAAAGTGTCTCGTTGTAATTTCAAAATCACAGCTTTTTACTTAATGCATATGAAAGTATATACAGTAGTACGTACAGAAAAAAAACTTAATTTTTTATTTTTGTCTGTGTTGTTTGTAATGGCTAATCTCCGAAAAAGCTGGACCGATTATGACGGGACTTTTCTTTTTAAACACTAACCCCCTTATTCATAATCGTTTTTTAACTAAATCAGTGTAATAGTGTGCCCCGTCTCACTCTTTCGATCACCAAATGTCACCTGTCAGATAAAAGACTTCGGAATTTTAGCTAATCAACGTTTGATAACTTTACTATGAATAAGGGGGTAAGAATATACATTTAAGTGCCTATATTACGAGAGCTAGTTCCTTGTTTTTTATATGAGGCTGTATATATTTTCAACTTAAACAATCATTTTAAATTTAATTGACTTTATTCCTCCAATACAGAATTTCTTTATCGTTGATCAAACCACGGCCTGGTACGGATATAGTCATCTATGACATATATGTCAAAAGAGTTGAATCGCTCCTCCACGCTAGTTTCGCCTATTTATTCATTCAACTCGAATCTACACTCATCATTCAATGCCACTGCAGTTTCCACACCTCTACTATGTGTTCTCGAGTTATTGTCACTCATAAAATAATAACGTAAATACAATTTATTATTATTGGCTGTCCTCCGTGATTCTGAGATAAGAAATTTCCTACATCCTGCTCCAGGATATAAAGTAACCTTGTACCAAATTCCATGAAAATCCTTTCAGCCATTATGGAACTGAGAGGCTACGAACATACACAAAGATCCGCATTTATGATATTTAAAGCGTCAATTCAAAGCCCTACCTACCAATAGCGTTACCAACTCAATGCCATCTATTTTGATGATATTTTTTTTATACCACTAAGTGGCAAACAAGCATACGGCCCGCCTGATGTTAAGTGGTTACCGTAGCCTATGGACGCTTGCAACACCAGGGGTATCACTAGCGCGTTGTCGACCCTGCAGAAATCTCTTCACACCCTTTTTGAAGAACCCCATGCTGTACTCCATTGGGAAAACCACGGCGGGGAGCTCATTCCACAGTCCAAGCGTCCGCGGAAGAAAACTCCTTCTAAAAATGTACTCTTCTTCACTAAAATCGTGAAAGAGAGCTTCCTTCCATCTCTATATCCCTTAACTTGCGGTTAAAATATAACAATAAATTTCTATTGTTTTCCTCGCCCGCGCGGATCGTCAAACAGTCAAAGGATTAAAATTTAATTAATTTATTTTAACTCTAAAACCATACGAGTTTTGATCTCATGGTTATAACTGATATGCGATAATAATTTTATTGGTTAGTTCGTTTGATACCTCGCGAGTTTTTTCACCAGCATTTCAGTTTCCAGGCATACCGGCTCACTCACTTTTATGATCTTCAACATGTTTTGCATTTCATTTGCAGCATTCAAGACACAAAGTTCTTTTGAAAATATAAAAAGGTGATAAAAACCCGAGAACCAATAGTTACGCAGCGGGCACATTTCCTCAGAACCGGAGCATTCTTAGACTCTTCGCTTCAGTATTCATTTGTATTCAACATTCGAGCGCTTTCTCTGACATAAGACAATGGGACGTGCCCTCTGCAGGCCTACTGCTAACGGTAGACAGAGCTGCCAAGTTTTGATCTGCTCAATTGTTCATGACAATCACGACTTTACATAATTAGATTACATTTCATATATAGTTTTTAATTTAACAGTTATAGTCTTGATCTTACATCCAGACATTCACATATACAAATGTTTGTCTTGGACGGGAATCGAACCATAAACCTACTTCCATAATATTTACTCGACTCGCACTCCCTCAAGCGTGTCAGGGGGCGGCACCGTTTTAGCAACACATATTGATATTGATTAAAAGCTCATTAATTTATACCTGCGCTTCCGAGGAATATGTTAATCCAGGATAATAAAAATATTTTACTCCTAAATACAATCTATGATCGAGCCAAACTTTATTTAGATATATTCACTAACGCTTTGATTGCGTAGCAAACATAAACATAAACTTACTAATTTACAATATTTAATATCGATGCAATCATAAACTTCACTCATTAAAAAATATTCCACAACGATAAGGGTCGGTACACACTTGTTGCTAGTGGGCGTTACTTTATTGTAATCGCTCTATATTACTCGTGATTTACATTTCACTGGGAGCTATTAGGCGGATTTACATAACATCAGCTTCACGTATATTAACTGCTGATTGTGGAATTGAATATCATTCCAACAATTTACTACTTGCAAATCAAAGATAATTGATTCAGTAATTTGCGATGTATTGCTAATTTAGTCTATTTAAAATCCATTCAATCCATTGCAATCGCATCCATCAACACGTGTTTGTATTTACCTTTTTTTTCATTTGTGTCACACAAAGGTAAATACAATAATTTCCCAGAAACCGTGCGGTTTGAAAGCGAATGCAAATTTTCGGTACGTTTCCATGAATATTTTCATAATTCCTCGAGCCTTCGGGACGTGAGAGATAATTTTGTGTTTTAGCTCGAACATTAAGAAAATATAAGGAAGTGTACGTTCCGTTTTTTAAATACCGAGATAAGGTTTTTTTTCTTTTATGGCCAAATAATACCTTCAAATGACGGGCCAGTTGGCACAGTTGGTTAAGGTTCACCTTACGCGCTGCAGGTCGTGGGTTCGATTCCCACACAGGACATGCATTTGTGTGCATGAACATGTCTGTATGTCCTGAGTCTGGGTGTAATTATGTATATTAAGTATGTATTTACAAACAAAAAGTAGTATATGTATTATATCAGTTATCTGGTTTCCATAGTACAAGCTCTGCTTAGTTTGGGATCAGATGAGTGTGTGTGACGAATGTCCCAGGATATTTATTTATTTATTTAAATATGATCTGACAACACTGAAAGACGGCTGATAGCTTAGTACTATTTGTTGTGATAATCCATAAGGATATATTGATTTATGCGTTTTTGCTTATATTTATGTAATATTCTTAAATCTTCTTCTCTTTTGAAACATTAATATCCACTTTACAAAGAATGGCAAAGGTCCATAGTAAACGCGTGCTCAATGCACAAACATTTATTTATCAAAGAAAAGAGAAAGGAAATATTGTTCATTCGAATTCCCAATACTAGTAAACAATGTTCACTATTTTTATTTACGAGTACACAGAAGGAGGATAGTGAAAATTCTAAATAAAACAATACAACAACATGTTGGTCACGTAACCGTATCGGTCAAACAGGGCCGGCTCGTAAAGCTGTTTATAGCTTCTTCTCACTTGCCTCCAGGGCCGAAACGGGGGTTATAAAATAAATGTCAATAGAAGACTGCCGAGTGCTTTCGGATTTACGGATTTAAGATGACACAGAATAAGTACACAATATGGAATTATACAAATGGGAATTATAGAAGCTTGGTAAATTAAAACGTATACAAAAATCATGAATATTATTATATATTCAAAACACTTTCGGACTAACCCTTAAAACACTATACAAATAGTGTCATTGTCAAACCATGTGACATTAATTACGCCTTATTAGTTAATAGTATATTATGATACAAGTGTGCAAAGTTGGTTATTAACACTCCAGGCGGTATTGAGCACGTGAGCCACAGGTGAACGCGATAAGGGAGCCGAAACTGTAATAAAATCAATGCACACGCGTGTCATACGACGTTTTTCAACACACTTGCGAGGAAAAAAACAGACTTGTATTTTGCAATAAATGTCACTTTACGAGCGAGTGTGTAGAAAATAGCGTTTAATGTTGGTTTTATGAGTTAGGGGATTTATTTCTAATTTCTAGAAAGGTCTACTAATTTCTAGGTAGGTGACAATCAGGCAGACAGACAATCAGTCCAACTAATGGTAAAGTGTGTGTCTAAATAAATAAAATAAAAGTGGCTGCCGTAGCTAATGGACATTAGAAAATGCCAAAGCGATTGTCAATGTTGCCGACTGCTTCAGTTGCATCCACATTGTACACGGCAACTGCCTCTCAAGTGCACTACCGAAACACACTGGTAGCTAAGATGCGTAGGAAGTGTACTCTGACTTAAATTTTGCCTACATTGAGAATCTAAATAGAAGAAAACCTGTTGTTAACTTGTTAACAGATTAGAATGCAATGCGACTAAAATAAGTATAAGACTGACATTCTGCCATTTCATCTAGGTATCCTTATTCAACACGTTTGTTCAATAGAGGAGAAGATGGCGGAAAGTCGGTCCTAATTCTTATTTTGAATATTTACCATGTTCGACATCAACTGTAAAAAAAAATAAGAATAATTAAAAAGTGTACATTTTCCACGCTTTTAGGTCACTTCAGTGAGGTTATTTTCCATGCGGTTGTCGTCCGGCGGCGACCCGACAGCCGAGACAGCCGCAGACAGGTGATGACGACCGTGGAATGAGAAGTGGGACACTTAGAATACATAGGTTGTCAGCTGTTTGAATAATTAAAAAAATGCTAGATGATTTTCGGCTTTCAATTGTTTTTTAGCAATACAGGTTTATTGTATACATGTCAAGTTTGAAGGGGATGGTATCTAGCTTAGTCCTCGGCCATGAACTGGAGCTTTTGATTTCGGTAAACTGTGATGCTTAGTGTCAAGAATAGATCGTGTTAATCGAAAATAAACCTAATATTATTTGTGCAGCTTCCAAATTCAACTTCACTACTATCACTGAATCGATTTCCAAACAAACTTAATAAAACAAACAGAACAAGTTCTGCTACTTTTGTTCATAGGCAATAGAGAAATAAGAACATTCGGCGGGTATGTACATCAGCGGTTTTATAGTAGTCATGAATGACTGGCACAGTTTCCATCTTGTCGTAAATCTGACCGTTTACGATCTAGCCGAACTGCGAATTAGACCGATGAACTGTGCTACAATAAATACACACCAGGGAAATAATACGTATTGTCCGACTTGAATATATTTGTATACTAGTTACGCGTTAGGGTTCACTCGGGTTACCAAGGAACGTAATGTTATCTTGGAAAAAGTTGTTTTATTTAATTTATGTATGATACATGTGCTTTTCATCTGAACGGATTTGCAGGTACTTATAAATTAATATAATAAACTATACTCTATTTCACATAGGATGAGTCGTCAAGTCAAGGGTTTTTTACCAATATCTACTGAAATTCCATTTGATTACTCTGAAATAGTACTCACAATATTTCATGAAACCTCGATCTATCATAATATTCCTTTATTATATCGAAATGAACATGTGTCACCGAACTCATGTTATTTGAAATCTACTATAGATGTCGCGAGCGGTTTTACCCGCGTTCCCGGGATAAAAAGCCTATATCCTTTTCCATATCATAGGCTATCTGCATGCCTTTCATGATGATTCGTTGAGTCGTTGAGGCGTGAGGGCGTAACAAACAAACTCACTTTCGCATTATTAATATTAGTTAGGATAGTTAGTTTAGTTGTATGGAAGATCAATGATAAATTTAGCAAATGTTTCTATGATACTAAAATGCTGACAGTAAGAAAGTGGACAAAATATTGTTAATGAATTCATTTGAGCGCAAACTCGTGGCACAAACCCAATTTGGAGACAGATAATTTTTTGGCAAAAAAAAATATTTTACTTTGGATAGGTTGCGAAATTATAAAATGGCATTATGAGTGAACTCATGATGTATGCTCCGCTTAATTTCGGCAACTCGTTAAACTTTCCTTATACAGTGTAACCCGACCCTTTGTGCGCGGCCAAACTATACACAATGAAGTCGGGAAGTCTTACAGACTCGCTGTAAAGCCTGTAATGCCTTTTACAGTTTATTGTACGAAATATGAAACCCTGGAAAAATAAAAAAGTTTACCTAGAGTAGTTAAGAGTGCGTACCAAGCCAGAAAAATATCGCAATGTCAGATGAAACAAACTTATGTCTAATCTTCGCGTGGAGATGAGATGGAGATAGCGTGTTTCGCGGCACAAAAATGAACGAAGCGCTTCTTATCTAAATAACTCGTAAAGTATAGAATATTTTAAAAAATCGTTAGTAGCAGCCCTAGGTCATATGTTAGTGATATTATTTATCGAATTTTTGTCTTAATTAGATACACCATGAACGAATAAAACCGAAAATTCATTATTATTAGAGGTAGCTTTGTGATTTTTTTCTATCGAGGAAATTTCATTCCATTATGTTTTTGCTCAGGCAGAACCCTCGCGTATATAATGAAAATACCCATATAAAAATATTTTTTCATTTAAATACTATTTACTTGGGTAAATTTCAATTCTAAGATTGTTATTTTGCTTTATACGCAGCCTTAATCATAATCCTGGGTAGATATATGAACTGAACGAAGGCCATAAGAAATTATTATCTTTTATCTACTACTAGCTTCGGTACCGCGGTTTCACCCACGTTCCCGAGGGATATATTGTGTTCCCGGGATAAAAAGTACCCTACACTCGGGAAGATTGCAGCTTCAGCAACGAATTTTCAGAATTAGATCAGTAGATTCGGAGATTATCATATAAACAAACATACAAATCCGCTCTCTCTCTGTCTATAATATTTGTATAGACAAAATATATTTATCGATGTAATGTTTAGCCCAGATAAAGTTTTTCAAAAAGGTTCAAGAGGTAACAAACATAGAAAAAAAATCAAATTCGCGTTCATAATATTTGTAGAATCAATGTTCGCTATCCAAAAAACACATGAATAAAGTTCGAAAACCAACGAAAGTACCGTATGAAACCATTTATCTTGCAATAAATTCCCGTGAAAAAAGGACTTTGTAACACATGGTAACAAAAATCTAATACGCGATTCTTTCAAATCCGACTACGACTGGTAGTTCCAGAGATTTGGCCGTTTAAACAAACAAATAATCTTCTGCTTTTTTTATATTAGTATTGATAGTATAGTATAGATAGTAGGAAGTAGGATTAAAATTATCTATTAGAATCTCATTCCTTCTGTAATATTCACATGTCCGTTAAATGAAGAGAAGATACTCCATTTCCTATGACCATCGGTTGCCAATGAGTTTGACATGTGTTTGTTATAAATAGGTTGACTGCAGTATTGTAAAAGACAATAGAATTGGTCTTCATCACAGCAACCGTTGTGCTTTGCGTATAAGTGTCCCGTTCATCGAGTATATTTTGTCTTCTCTTTTGGCGCCATCTCATCTCACTTCTCATCTCCTCTCATCTCATCTCATCTCACTGAACTAATCGGAACGTTTATTTGGTACCGTTTGAATGCATGTTGATGACATTGCAACTGAAGCTTACAATTTTATTTCTACCTTGATTACAGAAAATATGCAATCGGCAAATATTTTGGAAACCTGTTATAGAGAATATAAACTATAATACCCTTACTAAAGACTTTAAAAATATAACGGTTATAATAATAATAATAAAATATAACAAAAGTTAACCAATAAAATATAAATATTCGAAACAGCATAAAGCGTTAGATTTATTGGACAGTTTCACTCCACTCCACCATGCTTGCCTTTATAGTCGCGTACTTTTATTATGTCATAATCGCACAACTGTTGCACAATAGTCTCAAGTAAGATTTTCGGTATGGAGTACAATGTCAAGGGCCTCGCTAGGCGTGAGACACGCGATCGCGTGATTCGACGATACTTCGGCAACTTTATCGGAGACACAGTCGGCGCCTAAAATGCCGCTTGTTACCGCTGCCGTCTGTCTCCGAAATATTGATATATAAAGTTTGTAAGGACTTTTGTATCAATCACGTTGGTAGAGTTAGCATACAGTCAGGCTCATTGTTCACAATAAGTATTATATGCTTGATCGTTTTTGAATTTTAATTATGAGTTTTTATAATAAGTAAAATATTATCAGGATAAAAATTATACTTCCGAGTTGAACTTTACGTATAGATTTACAATTAGCTCTGCGGTCAAAAAAAACTATCGTATGAAAAATTTGCGGGTGTGATTCGTGTGAAATTCCCAAGGAAATAATCCCAGCATGATGACGAAGACTGAATTTTACCAATGAAAAGATTTTATTTTTAAATACATTGCATATCAGAAAATGTTCCTACCAAAATAATAACAACGAGAGAAACGTATGAAAATGAATATTATTAGCAATTCAATTGAAGACGGAATTAAAAAAAAAATTTGATTTACATTTTCCTTTTTATGTCATAAATGTAGTTAGAAATGTTCAAAGATCAAGTTTACTTTGGTATTACCGGGCTTAATTTTGCTCTCTAGCTCCGCTACTTTCTGTTTGATTTTCCGGGCCTATTTTCCAATATGGCTGCACAGATTTTGACGGAACTTTTATTGGCAGATAGTTATCAAGGCTATTTTTTATCAGGGAACGGGGTCAAACGACGGGGAAAATCTGAGTGACTTACTGAGACTAGGACGAAAGGAACTGGCTCTCAAGTGCAGCTGTCGGAACACACTGGTAGTTGTTTGGCGACAGATTTTCAACTTGAGGGTGGTAACCAGCCAGATGGGTACTACAAAGTACCCTACCACCGTGCTATGGTTTTCTCACGATGTTTTCCTTCGAACAACGACCAGTTGTTAACCGATAATCTTTAATTCAATTATAGCCCGATAAACAAGATAACGATCCCCAGGCAACGATCATTCCAATTAACTGAGGGTAGGTGTATAAATATTTTCCTTATACAAGTGGGAAGTGAAAAGATGGGAAAACTTACGTGAAGGTGCAAAGCTGGTAGCGGGAGCATCCTTCACACAAATCATTTGATCCTTCCGACCCGGGTAGGTACTACTGAATGTTCTCGATGATAATTCCCCTCGAGCAACATGAGCGACTTTTTATTATCACCTTACCTTATAAAGCTGATTAGCTTCTTCTTATTATAAACCTATTGTAGACAGTTTTTCTTCTCTTATTTTAAGTACTAGTTGTGCCACGATCTATACATACAAATAAATAAAATTGAAAATTCCGATTGTAAAATCAAAATAACAACTTTTTACTAAATGCATATGTCCATCCTAGTTTTATACATATTTTTTTAAAGTGTTTGTGTCTGTTTGTTTGTTCCTGCTAATCTCCGAAACGGACGGAACGATTTTGACGGGACTCAGTGGCTGATGTTATAAGGAGTAACTTGGGCGACTTTTATTTTAGAAAAAAAAAGGGTTTCGCGCAAAAAAAAATGTTAATGGGTAACCGCGGGGTCAGCAGTCCTCAATACACGGACTAACTAAAGCATATTTTTCATTTGGCTGATATTTCCTGAGAACTTTTAAACAAAAAAAATTCTAAAAGATTATAATATTCAGGCCACTATTATGTATCCATTTTTTTACAACGAAACAGATTATACAATTTGTTTCCATATTTGATTGAGCTATTTTTATTAATGACAATAAAACATAACACACAATCTATGAGCGAAATAAAAGTGATAAATAATATTCGAAGTTAATTTGAAGTATAATATACGCTTTACCAAACCTTTTACCATAGTAGGGGCTTGCATGGAAGAAGTTACATAAATAATAAGTAACAAAAACAAACGCTGCGTGTGAGGGAAAGTAAATAATGACTAGAATTGTTGTCGGGGGAATTACCTCTTTGGCGGAAATAAAGATAAATTGTTTTTTTTTTTCAGCAAATACAAACTTCACCTTTCAATGTTTTCTCTAAGATAAAACTATTACAGCTAAGTATTTCAGTAGTTACCAAGTTTTCAAATTAGAGTTGGGTCTAAATGAGTTACAGCCAACTATCAAAGTTTCGTAAGAGATTATAGACAAAGTGCTAACTTAAAGTTTACGTTATTTTCAGTAATTTAAATAACTTTACCGAACAAAAGTGTTTTTTTATATTATTTTTTAATCTCATCACATACAAAGTTATTGCTTAAAATATGTAGAGTATACGTGCTATACAGTATGTACAGTACCGTTTAGAATCAAAATCAAAACTATTTTGAGAGAGGTAGAGCGTAGCGTTTATTCGCTCAAAGAGCAGCTCGACTGGGGAAGTACCTCCACCTTACAGAATACCGCAGCCAAATAACTTTATGCTGTGTAAAGTTGTGTTCCTATGCGTCAGTAAGGTCGCCAGAGCTCATAGGGGCGGAGGCAAAGGTCGGTAACGCGTGAGCGATGCTTTTTGTGTTGCAAGCGTCCATATGGCTATGGTAACCGCTTACCATCACGCGGGCCGTATGCTTGTTTACCGACATAGTTGTATAAAAAAAAACTGAAAATTCCCTAGAAGGGCACTTATCCCTATACATATATAGGGAGTCCAAGATACTACTATTCTCAACTGAGAAATGACATGAATCTCATCAGAAAGGCTACATTTTTTGGCAATTTTGACAATACGAGCATTTGCTATTTAATTAAATAACTTCAGAAAAGCTCTATATTTGGCGCCGATCCCACAGCGAGCGGTCTAGAGTTCTGCGTTCATTGTAAATCTATGCGGCGCTTTTGATCATTGCACTCAGCGGCCGCGGCGAGTCAAGGAGAAGGCGAAGGCACGTAGAACTCTGACCGCAAAACACTAGACCGCTGTGGGATCGACGCCAAAGAAGCGTTTTTTTCTAATCCTTTAATCATTTCAAAACAATATAAGCATAAACAGTTATATTAATTATCCCTTAGCACTTATACAAAGTATAGGTAGTGGAATATTATGGTATATAGGGTGACTGGTAATTAGTAAACGATACTTAGACACATGATTGTACTCATGATAACAAACAACTTTCCCAAAGAAACAAATAGGGATAAATAACTAAATTAAATAAAAGCTGATGGTGTATTCTTATTCTTGTTAGGTACTAAATATTATGGGCTCCTGTGCTAAGTAAATAAAAAAAAATCTTTGGGAAAGTTGTTTGTTATCATGGGTACAATCATGTGTCTAAGTATCGTTTACTTATTACCAGTCACCCTATATATTATATATTAACATACCTACATGACAACAGTAGACTTTGAAAATGTATTTAAACCGTAGATAGAGAATTTAAACCGTACAATGCCTTAACTAGACGAATCCCCCGAGGTATCTCGCAAATGACCTATGGAATACAAAAACAATAAACTGTTTTATTCTTTGTATCGTTCGTAAAATACTAACGAATTTAATTCGCAAGCTTTCTATCGACTTTTTGGCTTCTGTCCAAAATGTATTGTCGATTGAACGAATACCCCTGAGGTTAACACCGACAAAATATACCTCCGCTCGATATCTTTCATCTGGCACATTGTTTGGTACAATCTTCGTTACTTTGTGACATCTTCTTCTTCCTTGCTCTATCCATATAAAATATAAAATATAACACAACACATGACATAAAATATGTAATTAACTAGAAAGAAACAAAATATTTAATTGACATCACTAAACATGATTTGATGAGAATTTTTACATAAATCATAAATTCATCATTCATTTTACTTACATTTTAAGGCGATGATGATGGTAACACTAGTGACATCGATACCGAGACGAAGGTTCCGGGTTCGAATCCTACAATGAGTTTGAAACTTTGAACTTTCAGTGAAGGATAGAATTGTGATGTAACCATAGCACGGTGGTAGGGTTCTTTGTAGTACCCATCTGGCTGGCCTCAAGTTGAAAATCTGTAGCAAGCCGGTGTGTTCCGACGGCTGCACTTGAGAGCCAGTTCCTGCTAGGCTATGTGTGCTTACCACCTTCGGCCACATCATCACTTATCATGGCAAGATTGTGGTCACAGGCAGGCCTATAAACAGGAAAAAAAACAAGCGTAAGTTTATTTTGTGTTTGCTACTCTATCACTGAAAGGATGTTGATGAAACATGGCACAAAGATAGATCAAACCTTGGATTAACATCCCTCCTTCGGAATGCGGCTGAAACTGCGTGGCGGAAGCTAGTTATAATTTAATGCAGCGTTGAATGAAATCTCGTGAATATTGTAATGCAACGCTTTCAGCGCTGCATTGCGATGCGATGCAAGCGAGCAGTGTGCGCTGAGCCGATTTCCTACAATTCGTACAGCGAGTGTGGTCTACGGAAATTACTCTCACTGTTCACTCTGCATACGGTGAATAAATAATTTAAGCTTAATTTCTGGGTACTTTTGTTTTCAAACTTGAGCAAAAGGCTGATGCAAATTCGGTTAATTTAAAAAGCAAAAACTCATTCATTTGTAGGCCATAATTGTCCATATTACTTTTAAATAATGGTCGTTTCCAAATGTTATGTGAAAATATCTTTTTATTAAAATAATGAATGAAATAAAACATTTATTTAACACACACAGATTACTCGCTAAGATATGGATTGTTTTAAACTTACTTCTTTAGTACGAAAAATTCTTTTTTTGATGAGTTTAGTCACAAAATATCGTGACCCCTAATTTCGATTCCTACGTAATACTGAGCAAACAAAATCTGGAATATGATATTCATAGAATTACCCTGTACCATAATAAACTAGCTGTCTCCCGCGGTTTCACTCGCATTCCTGGGATAAAAAGTAGCCTATGTCCTTCTCCATACCATAGTCTATCTGCATGCCAAATTTCATGATGATCCGTTGAGTAGTTGAGGCGTGGAGGCGTAACAAACAAACAAACTCACTTACGCATTTATAATAGTTAGGATATTATAAATACAAATTCCATAGCAGTGGTACACTGAACAGTACCCTGAATAATGTAAGTACTTGAGAACTTAGCAAAATTATCAAAATATACCACTTCAGACTGACTATTCGTGCATAATAACGTAACTTAGATAATCTCTGGAACTAACTTACAAGTTTGCGCCAAATCAACATAGTTTCAAGTGGTACAGAAGTTTCAATTGGATTGATAGTGAAAGACTGCACCGAAATTGAATTTCGTCCGAATTCTAAATCTCATATAGGATAATCGGCTCTAGCAAACGTGTCGATGCGAGTGCAATCCCAGGCGGGCCGCCTAGATTTGTCACTCTGTTCCTCACATGCAAAATATACTCTCGCGAAAAATACCGTTCCGTATCAAAACTGAATTTTTATAGAGTTTTTTTGTATCTGTCTCTAGCGTTCTGTAAATACATAGGCTACTTTCCTGAAAAAAAACTAATTAGTCCGTCATTTACATTATCAAAAAATATTAGACACGTATTTTTTATTTTGTCAATTAAACAAAAAATACGAAGATATCGTGTGTTGAAGTTCCGCGTGACGTCACGGTGTGGTACACTTTTTAGGAACAAGTGACGTCACAAGCCCCCACTCCCGAACTTAGTCGCGCTTTATCTTCGTCAATTGTTAAGAGGAAAGGATGGCTGCATGAAATTTGAAAAATAGGTATTTAACAAATCTATTGCTGTCGCGCTGTTGCTGGGATATAAATGTATAAGGGACGATAGAGACACCTGCAGCTTGGATCGATTATACTATTTAAAATGGACGAAATCGCTATTTCGTAATCCCCAGTTTCCTCCTCCAATACTGGATCGTTTATTTTTTCAAGAATATAATAAGAAGGGCTTTGGCTATGTCTGTCGGTTTTCCTTTTATTTTTTATATTCGTCAAATTTGTTTGCTAGACTCTGTTTGTTTGGTGAATCTGATAAGGGCAGTAAAAATGGACAGTTTTTGTCATTTTAGAAGGCTCCTAATTCTTATTATAATTAATTTATGGAGAAAAACACAACCGAGAGACATACAGAGGTACCTACAGATTTCATGGTAAAATAATCTTAACTCCAGTGTCATTATCCAAAGAGGAAACTGAGAATTACGTTTGTATGGAACAAACGCCACCAGCGTTTCCTCTTAATGATTTGGTAAAGCAAAAAATACGTGTCCAATATTTTTTGATAATCTAACTGACGGACTAATTAGAATTATTATATTTTTACCCAAGCCACATCCCTATTTATATACAAACACCACAAATAATATTTTTTTTATCTGTAAAATTAACACATTTTTGGGTTATCTGTGACACAGATTCCGTTTTTGAGTTTTTAAATTATTAATACAATGTATGTATAGTTAATATGTACTGCTCCATAAAAACTAATTTTCAAAATATTTTACATGTCAAGATTGGAATGGTTGGGACCATTCAAATAAAATTAGAAACACTCGCATTCTCACATAAATAACATCCAGATTAAACAAGCTCAAAACCAACTTAGCGCAGCAAATATGCAGTGCTGTTTTCCCTTGTGATAAATAAAAAGTACCCTCAAAAATGCAAAAGGCGACGTATCTCCATAGTTCTGGAACACATTCACGCCTGCCGTAGTTTGCGACGGGCTGGCTGGCGTCCACACGCGCCCACACTGCGAAATTTCCGCTCCACAGACCAGCAAAAAGCAATTTCCTGGTGCTTGCTATTCTCTTGTCGCAATGCCACTAATATGAACACGGCTTTACCAGCTGAAAGAATTTCACTTCGCTCGTTACACAGATTTTTGTTTGGATATTAATAACATGAGTATGTAGGGACCGAAGTTGGTTTTAATATATTAAAATAAACTAAGACACATATTTTGTATTCTGACAAAGGGATAGGATTAACCTACGTCCGAATAGAAACAAATTCCGAAAAGTTTTTCTCAAGCCTCACCTACGTAAACCACATATAAATCTACCCGTGGAAGACGTATTAACACGCTGATAAAAGGGAGGGAATTCTTGGAAAACCCATGAGAAATGGCACTAAAAGTTTGCACAATGCAAGCTTTCGAAGATTGGAAGGGCTTGGGACATAATTCAGGCGAGATATAACTTGCCATTTAAATTTATGGGTTTGTGGCCGGTGAATTGATTGTTACAATCTACTACAGTCCGCTTTAAATTATCATGTTCTCTATTCTTACAGTTCTATAATTACTATACAGGGTGTTGTTTTCGTCGGCGACAAGCGACCCAGGAGCGATAGTACAAAATATATATTCCCCAAAAATGGACTTAATTCCATTAAATACTGTAAATATGTTGAGATATACCTTATCCCACCAAAAACATTTTCATGTAAAATGTAGCCGCCAAGACATATGGCTCGTACTGTCAAAAAGTTATCAGATCTCATGTAGAGCCAAGCTTATAACTACATGCACTTCAGTGGCGTGCATTCCATATAGGCAATTAAGCAATGCTTACCTCATAAGATTCAATAAAATGATATATTGATTCAATTAAACTACATAATCATTTTAAATAAAAATTCTAACCTAACATTCAATACAAAATTTCAAACTTAGCCGCGCAGGCACTCGCGAGTTCGTGTAACAATTTCACGCACACTAAATCGATTTCGGCATATGTATACACGCACACACACTTCTTTAGGATAATACGACGGAATCATAAATCACGTTTTTGCTATGCGTCGCACACTGACATTTGGCATTCGCGATTTAAGGACCAAAAGTAACCATACCTACTCTGTTGTGACACTAGTAACCCAGCCAAATTAAAAAGACTACAGTTTACCAACGTTAGAGCAACTCAAATAAAACTTCGCAATTTATTTGTATTGTTTTGTTTATGGTTTGGCTGGCATTGCATAGGGTTACCGTACTTTGACAAAATTTATCATCGATAGATTCAAATCGAAGTGACTGATATCGATTTAAAATAAAATATAATAGGTTGATCCTTAGAAATTCAATATTTATATTATATTATGACATAAAATATATTTCTTAGTTAATTAGAAGCAAAAATATTTTAAAAAATGCACTGTTAAATAGGTCACTAATAATAATTAAACGAATACCGTTATTCGATTAAACTTACACTGTCTTTTTTTTATATGTGTTCATGACCATGGACACAAAGTCCTTCAGTCGCATACTTTTTATTTATAATATCAATTTCATATAGTCCGCACATTAACTTTTACATAGTCCGCATTATCAGTCACCGTCCAGTCGTGTTTTAGTAAAATTGTACTAAAACTAAAACTTTTCACGGACTTTTTGAGACAACTTACACACACATAATTCATTTCATTTCACTTCACTAGTGCACATGGATTTATCCTTATTGGATAAAATACCACCGATAATATGCAATAATACAGGAATTTATGAAGATAAAAATGAAAACGCAACGTCACTCTGGAAGTTCCCGCCAAAAAGTCCCCCTATATAGTTTGGCCTATAAGGCCTCAAACTACTGTCGCAGAGATCAAGGCTATCTTTTATAAACCATAGGTGCCGCACTTCGAATCTATTATTCTGTTATCCTTGTATTTTGTTTTCTAATACGAAAAGTGTGGAATAATACGGGATACGCTGACCTAAATAATTTTACAAATCTTGCCAAAAACATGATAAATCTGAGAGTACGATTAATTTGCTCCATCTGCCTAGTACTTGAATGCCTACCTCCTCCAAAAACCAATGCACGCCACTGATGCACTTACTATTATAAGCCCTAACTTCACAACCTCTACACACCGTAGTCAAAATTTGTGGCTTGGCCGTTTCGCTACCATCACATGGGAGTAAGGTGAAAAATGTATTCACTGTTCATTGCTTTTTTGTTATTCAATAGTTCTTGTAGTAGTGAAACGGCCAAGCCACAAATTTTGACTACGGTGTGTAGAGGTTGTGAAGTTAGGGCTTATATAGTAAGTGCATGTAGTTATAAGCTTGGCTCTACATGAGATCTGATAACTTTTTGACAGTACGAGCCATATGTCTTGGCGGCTACATTTTACATGAAAATGTTTTTGGTGGGATTTCACTTCTTTTTTTTTTTTGAAATTTCCAAGTTTTATATTTTTTTTGTTGTTTGTGTACTAATACAAGCTTAAATACCAAATTTCAGCTTTCTAGGACTTCAGGAAGTACCCTATGAGTTTTGATGATCATCAGTGAGTCAGTGACGAAATCGGGGTTTTTTAGATATCAATAAAATCTAAAGTATAAGAGCTATGTTATTGAAACTTAATATGCTTAATAAGTTCACTATTGAGATCATGTTCCGAGAATTTTGTTTATCTGGTATAATCCAAATCCAAGTTATGAGGGTTCAAAAAAACGACGAAGCGCTTCGAGAAAAGGTAGGTAGTGCCCTTTCGCTTCGCTTGGCTGTCTTGGCGGGGGGCACTCCCGTGCCCCCAGATTCAATTTGAAATAAAATTACTGCAATGTATGGTCACTAGGCACGTGCACAGACTAGAGCTAGGCGCAAGCCGCCATCGCCCCACCCCTTTACTCCCTCGTACTCCCGTTGAGTATTATATCTACACTTTAGCTTATTACATGATTTTCAAAATTTTATTATTTTTATTTTTATTATTCAAAAAAAATAAAGTTTTTTTTTAGCACCAGTATCATTTGTATTATCGACCCTGTGTTGCTCGTCGCTGACCAAAACAACGACCTGTATTACGGTGATATAGCTGGGTAATGACTTTGAAGAAGATCGGGAGAAAACTGAACATAGTGGAAGTGGTGGTTTGTTAAGTTCCCGCTTGGTTACCTCCCTTAAGTTGAAAACCAAAGTACCTTCTGATTTGTTCCAACTGTTGACATGAGAGATTGTAGTCACATCATCATGTGGCAGAAGGTGCTTATCATACAAAACCTCAATGGTATGTGCAACTATCAGATCACACCGTTCGGTACTTGGGATTGCCAGCCATCAGGCGGTGTGACTATAAAAGTTCAGGAATATGTTTTCATTTAAAACCCTAGTTTTATCTAGTTTTTTTAAGGCGATGATAGCTCAGTGGTAGTGACGTCGGATACCGAGATGAAGGTCCCGGGTTCGAATCCTATAGTGAGCTTGAGCTTACGGTGAAGGAAAAACATCGTGAGGAAACCATAGCACAGTGGTAGGGTACTTTGTAGTACCCGCCTGGCTGGCTACCACCCTTAAGTTGAAAATCTGTCGCCAAGCACCTTTCGGTGTGTTCCGATAGCTGCACTTGAGAGCCAGTTCCTTCTAGGCTTTGTGTGCTTACCACCTTCGGCCGCATCATCACTTACCATGGTGAGATTGCGGTCAAACACAGGCCTATAAACAGTAAAAAATAAATAAAAAAACCTAGTTTTATCTTACTTATTAACTTATTTACTTTGAAGCACCAATCTACCTTAAAATACGTTCAATAACACAACATGTTTTATTCTATAAAATAGATAGATTAGTCGATTATTTCTACCGCATACAAGATTTATTATAGATTCTGCAAGGGTCGTCGGTTTCTGAAGACGACCTATTTCATTTCAACCAATTCTGTTTCGATAGACTGAATTCATGGGTTGAGCCCCAAGGAGATTTATGGGCCTTTTTTATTGATTCGACTACTCTATTGCGTTCATTTAATTCCATGTTTTTCTTATATAATGTTTTTAAACATCACTTGATAACTATTTGTCTATGAAAAATGCATAGTTATTTTGAGACAGCCGTTGAATTATTTTGAACAAAACCTTACGGTTTATAACCAACCTGTGCTAATTAATATTACTCATGGGTCACCTTATGAACCCTTTCTATGATAAAAATTTAACACATGTCCTGCGCAAGGTGACCTAAACTTCGTGCCCCTGCATTGCATAACAGAAGATAATAGTCAGGTATTGCATTAAAACCCATACCAATTTTAGCAGGCTTTTAAATGTTCTCACAATTCCACAACTCTTGAAGATAATACGAGTCTCAAGAACGATTGCTAATATATCACGGATTGCCGAAACTCCGATAGGCTCTCAAAACTTGGCAACCATTCCGAACACCTGGTTACTGATAGCTATACTATATGAGACAATCTGCTCTTTCCTTATTATTCAAATTATATCTACTTTACTATCAGTTGATAGAAATGGCAATGGGTGGACCCGGATTCATGGGATAAAGGGCACCTCCTATACCAAATATGCTGGTCTGCATACGCCAAGTGAGCGCGTTATCTAGATATAGCGCCTTAAAAACTAGTTATCGTTACCAAAAAACGATGAGGTAAATGGCCGAACTCGACGTAGAAAGTAATTGCTAGTTATACTTTCCAATTAATCCGTCAACTGATCAATTTCCCTTTAACTGTTTTTTTCTAGAATTATCTATGCATTTGTTGATATCCTGTCGTTGAATTGGTGTAGGGTTTTTATATTGTGACGAAGTGTTTGGAATGCTTGCCAAGTTTTGCGAGCCAATTGAAGTTAATCAAGAATTCAATTAAAAATGAATAAATTGTTAATCAATGTTCCTCAAATGAATAATTAATCCTTGTTTTAATATTCCTTTTCAGGTTAATTATTTTTTCATAGCAATACCTTCCAAATTTCACGTTTTAAGGTTTTCAGTCACGAAACAGTTACAGATCATCGTTTTTGTGGGTTTATAAGTGGGTATTACCGTTAGTATAACCATGGTCATAATGACTACAGTATTATATCGTAGTAGTATAAAGTCTAGTATGCAATGCAATAAAGGTAGGTATTACAGATAGATTGAAAATTCATACGAAGGTAAATAAATTCCTTTGCAGAGCGCTGGTTCATGCGTGTAAGCTGGCGAATTTCGTAACCAGTCCTTACTCTTTGTTATTTTCCCCACATCCTAACTTTAATGTATGTTCCTTTAAAGTTTTAAAAATAGTCGAAGAAAATCTTAAAATGTACCCCGTGAAAATTTATCTTCAATGCCGCGCGCGCAACACTAAATATACTCAAAAACTTCACGATACAAGTTTAACCTCATAATTTATAAACTTTTGTTGCGAAATGCTCGTTTCAAGTTTGTTCAGATTGTACGCAAGTCATTTACGAGCATTTTCACGGCATCCAAAGTGTCAAACGCACGTAGTTGGTATTCATGATTGCGGTACGCGGTACGCACGCTACGCACGTACCGTATAATCCAGCTGTGAACCGAAGCTGCGAGTTCCACTTCAAACTGTCGCCCGATAATATCTGAGCACTGTGCTCAGATTACTGCTCAATTTTATACGTGATCATTTTAGACATACTTTCGGGATATCATACGATCCTACGAGGCCAGTCGAGCGGAATTGGGTCCACTGGGTTTCTAATTCCAGCGGATTTGAAATTTGATTAGGGTAATTTAAATGTAATTTCTATTTCAGTTATTTTAACCTTTATTCTAAGTTATAGTCGAATAAAAATAATAGGAATCTGTAGAAACGAATATTTTTTGAACATCTAAATACGCTAAGGTACCGAAACAACGTAATTCTTAAAATCGTTATTTAAACACCCACCCTGTCAAATATAGCCAAATCCATTTTGCCATTACCCTTATATTCCCACAGGTATTTTACTTTCCTCCCCTAATCGGATAACAGGGGATTTAGCATCTTTAATAGAAATAGGAGTAAAATTTAATTTTGTCGGCGCGGATTTGTCGCGAGGAGGGGTGCGAATGGACCCCGGCAAATATTCTTATTTTAGATTTCTTGTGTCCATAAAATTAAAAACCCATCCAAGTGTGAGTTGGACTCGTGCACCATATTATTAGTCAGGCTATGAATAATATTATAGTACGCTTATTAGCTTCTTACGTTTACGCGTTTTTTGTGATAATAGGCAAACATTTATTTTTAATCAGTATTAGTTTTGGTTCTCAGAAATACATTTTTTTTAAAAAGCTTTCGTACCGTGCATTAGAATATTAGAGTCTGACCCAGTCTGACCATTCATAAGTGCCTGTGAAGGCCTATTTGAATCAATAAATTATTTCAAATATTTCAATAAATTAAATTATTAAAAGAAACAAAAAACCCGACTGCGTAAAACATAAATTAATTGAAAAGAGAAAAACAAGCTCTTAAATCTATAGAATTTTGAATATAACTTGAATTTTATAAGGTATTGCAGTTGGGGATAACCAATAACCTGAGTACTTATGTATTTTTTTGTAATATTTGTTTATCCCCGACTGCAATACCTTATAAAATTCAAGTTATATTCAAAATTCTATAGATTTAAGAGCTTGTTTTTCTCTTTTCAGTTAATTTATGTTTTACGCAGTCGGGTTTTTTGTTTCTTTTAATAATTTAATTTATTTCAGACTTTTTAGTTTTATACAGAAAGAGTTGTATGTATTAGTAAGTAAATGACCGGTACGGTAAAGGAACGCTAACAACCATCGCAAATCTGTGATTTACGTATGGTAACGGCTCAGTACCTACTGTCCTTGCATTAAACGTGGTTTTTTGCAGTTTACGTCAAAATGGTAGCACAAAAGTATTACAATATATACATATATGGAATGGTCTATTTACAAGCTTTCATTTGATACCCATATTGTTATAATAACGAAACTATTATTTTTAATATATATATTTTTTTATTCAAAGTCAAAAGTCAAAGTCAAAGTCAAAGCCATTTATTCAATTTAGGCCCCAGAAGGGCACTTATGAAGGTCATATAGGCGTTATTCTTAGGCGCTATTTAAAAATAATATACCCTATGACACTCCCCCAGTCAAGACGAATCTAACGACACCTCATATACTTAAATCCATCAAGCCGTTTAGGCTGCAGAGCGGCACAAAGAAATAGACATACATACATACATACATACATACACTCGAAAAACATAACCCTCCTTCCGGGTCAGTCGGGTAAAAACCGGCCAAGTTCTTAAGTTAATTTTATTTCCTTATTTGTTGTTCGGGCAATAGAAATACACATTCATGGAAATTTCAACGGTCTACCTATAACGGTTCATGAGATACAACCCACTGACAGACAGACTGATGGACTAACGGACGGAAGGACAGAGGCTTAGTAATAGGGCTCCGTTGGCACCCTTTGGGTAGCAACCCAAAAACCCTAAAAATATTATGAGTTGTGTAATGTACCATCAATTTGACTACGTATAATTAGGTACTGATGTGAAAATGCAATTTAAAGCCGAGGCTTCAATTTATATTTAGATTGCACTGACTAAATAGACACATCAGTCTGCCATAGTCATGTGCGTCGCATGACGTGTCATGCATGCATGACTCCGTAATGTGAAACACGTTCATGAGAGGATCAATCACAATACATCACAGAATTATCATCAAACATGATAGTGTTCATATGTAAGGAAGGAGCTATTTCCTATCATGAATGTGTTTCACATCAGGAAGTCTACTCAAATATAATACATACAGGTATTAGACTCGATCGAATTGCGCAAGACTCGAATTTTGTGCAATTCTTTTAATTGATATTTTAATACGATGATCGGTTGTGTATAAATTGATTTTAGAGTAGACTCCAATAGTTGGGGCTATGTTATGTTCTTTATTCTGTATGAGGCCTTGATGGCATTGCGGTTGGCTCGTAATTTCAATATAATTACTGTCTGATTTTAATGGTGCCAGTATAACACAGCCATTGTAACACTTTCTTTTTTAAGTTCTTGTATTAAGTTACATTTTTTCATATGGTGTAACAATAAAGCGTTATCTATCTATCTATCTATTGTTATATATTTCCACAGGAAGTAACTTTTGCCTTCAGGCATTTTTTTGTTTTCCTCTTTTGATATGAAATTTAACTTCGAATAATATCAGTGTAGGTAATTACAAGCTTTTATTTACTTTCACCTGTCCCGTTGTCTGTAATGGAATTTTGCAAGTTAAATTTGACCCACTTTCCGGTTTTCGATTGAGCTGAAATTTTGCACGAATATGCAAATCGCGTAACAATGCAATATTAGGATGACGTGGAGCTGATCTGATGATGGAGCTGAAAGGTGGCCATAGGAACTCCGTAATATAACCACAGATAACCACATAACCCCATCGAGTTTAGGCTCGTTTGATTCGTCTTGATGAGTACTATAAAAAGCTTGTTTTAAAAATGCAATTTTTAACAAAAACTTGTTTTTACTTGTACATTGTCGCGTGTGTCGTTGTTTTTTGGCGAATGCAATAAATGATTACTAGGTATTTTCACCGCGTTCATTTCTGAGCGATAAACTGCCACTTGTTTACACTTGTTTGCTCTACGTCTATAACTTCCCAAGCATATGTAGCAATGAAAAAACAAAATTCTCCATCCAAATCATTACCCTTTAGAAACAACCCGCACTTTTAGTTACGATGGTAGTTCCAAAGAGATATATAATGTGGAAGGTAGGGAACATAGACCATTCTTCCTTCATATGCTTAATTGGAACGAACGTAAGTATTTAATTTCTTCGTAGGATTTTCGTAGGGTTACTAAGTGTATTATATGTTTAGACTAGGGGTCGGCATCCTGCGGCTCGCGAGCCGCATGTGGCTCTTTCGATGTAAAGTTGCGGCACTTGCGGCTCTTCAGTTCCATACGCAAAAAATAATAATTTTATCAAAACCCTTTAAAATCATGCAATCGATTCATTTGGAGTGCTGACGATCTTCGAGTCGACATATTCGTGCGAGCAAGCCTTCTCTTGCATGAATAAAATAATAAAAAAAACAGTTTTTAAAAAGCCACAAAAAAAACTATAAACACAGGAATTTTGTAAATTGTAACATTTGACTATTCCGTCTCAAAAGGTTGCCGACCCCTCGTTTAGACTGTATTAAAGGATCAAACAAAATAAGAAATGATATTGGTCTTTATATTATTTTGATCCTGTCATAAACCAAACTTATATATCATATCTGAAACGGATCATAAATAAAATATTTATTGGTAAATGTTTATTCCAGATATTACTCTTCTTAAGTAATTATCTTCGCTTTACCATACGTAATACGTATAGGCTAACGTAACACAAAACGTAACGTCACAAGCCAAGATCTTCTAGATGTGGCCAGTGAGCATCGTCGAAGTACGTGGACAGGTACTTCTCTCTCTTCTCTACACTCTCCCACAAGTTATATGGTGGCTTTTTTATACATATTTAGAGTAGACACATTATCATTTGATACATTTTTAGTGCTGGCTGATTGCTTCTCATAACTTATAGGGTATATACTATTAGCAGATTATTCAATCATATCTTCATATAGTAAAGAATATATATATATAACACACCCTAAAAGCTATAAATGTTAATTAATTGACACCTAATATAGCCATCAAAATTCATGAATTTGGTAATAACACCGGCGCCATACCTGTATAAGTTAGGCATTTAGTAAGCGGTGCTGATTAATATTCAGTACAGTAAGTACATATTTATGAATAACACACCAGTGTTCCCTGAGGAGGAATAGGCAAACGGCCTGTGGTTCGATTGACGTAACAAAACTTCAAGCTGTGTCGCAGCGACAACTATTGCCAACTATTTAAATTGTGTTTCGTGAAATACTTTGTATGAAAAACTTTCAAAAAAATCAATGATTTTGTCTATAGGATCGTTTGTCAATTGTTCATTTGGCATTAAAATAATAAAAGTTTAATTGTCGATATCGCTACGAAACACTTGAAGTTTTGTTACGTGAGTCGGGCCATCTGGAAGACTTTTTAACTAGATTTAGATTTCAAAAAAGTAATAATATAATACTGAAGCTGTATGGCGAATTTAGTTCGTTTTTTTTACTTGGAGGATTTCATCGTTGTGATTTACTAGTAGTTACTAATACCTAGTTTACTAAGTTTTTCGTTGCCAACGACACCAATATGCTTTTTTATAAATACAAAAGATAATATACCCGTTCCATTAAAGAATGGTTCGCCGCGCGTCCTCTATTAGATTTATATATGTGTTACAAACTGTATAAGTACAAGCCGCCATTTTCAAAACATTATTATTATTACAACCAATAGGCTTACTATTGTATACATGTGTGTGTGAGGCTTGTATTTACGAGACGGCCCGGCTTACTTGGGGTGCTTCACTTTGTATAATGCGACACTCCGTCCTAATTTTTTATATGTCCATGGGAACAGGTTATTCCAGGGGTCGGCAACCTTTTGAGACGAAAGAGCCAAATTTTACAATTTACAAAATTTCCCAGTTTTGAAAGAGCCATCATTTTTAAGACATTTTGATAATTTATTTTTATTATTTTATTTATGCAAGAGAACGCTTGCTCGCACGAATATGTCGACTCGAAGATCGTCAGCACTTCAAATGGATCGATGATTTTGATTTTAAAGGGTTTTGATAAAATTATTATTTTTTAGGTATGAAACCGCAACTTTACATCGAAAGCAGCCGCATGCGGCTCGCGAGCCTCAGGGTGCTGACCACTGGGTTATACATTTACAATGCCTAAACATTAATCATTAATAAAAATAATTTGCAAAAGTAACAATTGTAACGCGAGGCCATTAGCCTTAGCCAGCCGCGCTGTAGGTAGCTCTCGCACTCGTTGACTGCGCCCCGCGGGCCTCTCGCCCGCGTCTAGCGACGAAGTGGGACGCGAGGCGGCTACACGCCAGTCGACCGACCGCAACTACTAGAGACGCTGCTCCTTACAGTACCTAATCCTTTTGAGAGTCGTTTAATGTGTAAACGTTTGATTTTGATATACATGCAAGAGACACAGCTCCTTACACTGGCTCCCAACCGTGGGCACGTCCCATTTTTGTTGTGAACATGCCGAGGAAGACGCGCGCTGCTTCACAAAAACAACCAAAAGGAGACGAGGCTATGAGCGACAGCAGCGGCCAAGAAGATTACGACTCGGCGGCAGAGCCGCATGGGAGCGGCGGACTCAATCCCGCCCGCACCCCGGCCACCGCCCCTTTCACCGCCAGTGAAGACCCTGGCTGCTCTGACGCCACGGCGCCACTTGGAATGGAGAGGTTCATGTCCACCATAATGGAAACATTCGTAAGAACCCAGGCGGAAGCGAACAGAACCCTCATCGAAACCATGCGGTCGATGCAATACCCAGCGGCGTCAACACCGACGCCAGGTTCCCCCGCGCCCGCTGCAAATACGTCCGCTGTGACAGGAGGTAACTTCTCCAAGTGCACGGCGAGGTTCAACGGTGCAGCTCGCGACGCGGAGGTGCTGGAAGCCTTCATTGACGCGGTCGAGGTGTACAAGGAGTGCGCCAACGTATCCGAGGAGCACGCGCTGCGCGGGCTCCCTATGCTGCTGGAGGGCGACGCCGCCGTGTGGTGGCGCGGCGCCCGCCGCGGCGTTTCAACCTGGACGGAGGCGACGGCGCGCCTACGTACTATGTATGGAGTTCAACGACCGGGATACAAAGTGTTTCGAGACATTTTTGCTAATGAACAAAAAGAAAGTGAACGCGCGGATGTGTTTGTCGCGAGAGTGCGTTCATTAATTATTAAATTGCCATATGATGTGCCAGAGTTAATGCAAATAGATATAATATACGGATTGTTACATAGGCGAATTCGCAAACGGTTGCCGCGAGATGCCGTAGATAGTGTTGATAGTCTTATCGATAAGGCGAGAGTTACCGAGGATGCAATACGCGAGATAGAGAAGCCGCCGAGCATCCCCGCGACCGCGACCAACTCGACATCAACTCGCGTAGTCGAACGCGCCGAGCGCGGCGTTACCACGAGTGCGAGCGTTACTACCGGTCCGAAACTCACTTCAAACTCGAACGAGATTTCGAAACGTACTCGCGTTCGTTGTACTCATTGCAAATTTTTTGGGCATATTTCGAGTGAATGTCGTAATTTACAAAATAAATCCGCGAAACCCCAGTCGAGTGATACTACCGAGTCTAACCCGATACGTTGTTATGGATGTGGCCAGCAGGGTGTATTAAAGTCAAAATGCGACAGGTGTGCAGTTAATCGACATCCTGCGAAACCAGCGGAGTTCAACATGGTATCGAGTGAGGAAACTTCGCATCCTACGGTTGAGGTAAGTATTTTAGGATCAGAGGGTGTAGCGATAGTTGACACAGGGGCCACGCACAGTGTAGCAAGCCCATCGTTATATTCTATGTTACAAAAAAAAGGAATACATTTTCAAAATAAAAACCGTACTATTGGGCTTGCTGACGGTGCGCGAATATGTAAAACTGTGGCAACCGGTACGGTACCGGTTATTTTAGGTGGTCGAGAAATTTCCACAGAGTTCATGGTGTTTCCTGGGGACAACACCCGAACTCTCCTCGGTCGCGACTTCATCGCCGCGGCCGGGATGGTATTGGAAATAGGCCAGGAGTCATGGTACTTTTCTGATGACCCATCCAGTAAATGGCCTTTTGTCAAATCTTTTTTTTTAAAAGATGCACAGGTTATGCTAACGGATGTCTCCAGCGTCTGCTTACGCGCGGATGAAGGCACGGAGCTTACGGCAGAGCAAAGGGACAAACTGAACGAGTTCTTGCAAAGCCGTGAAAGCCAGTTTGCTACCGAGGGTCCCCCTACGGATTTCGCCACACACAAAATAAAGGTAAGAGACAATCAGGAGCCCTTAGCTTCACCACCATATAGGTTATCCCCGTTGAAGAAAGAAGCACTCGAGAAAGAGCTTCAAAAGCTGCTGAGTGCTGACGTCATCGAAGAGTGCGAGTCCCCGTGGGCCTCTAATGTAGTCCTCGTGAAGAAGAAGGATGGCAGCTTTAGGCTTTGCGTAGACTACCGCAAACTTAATGCGGTGACCGAACCTGATCGCTACCCTCTTCCGAGGATAGAGGACGTACTCCACGCCGCTAAAACTTCGAAATACATGACGACATGTGATCTCAGAACCGGTTTTTTCCAACTTAGTGTGTGCCCTGACGACAGGGACAAAACCGCTTTTACTACACCGCTTGGTACATTTAGATTCAAGCGTATGCCAATGGGTCTGCGAAATTCTGGGGCCACTTTCCAAAGACTGATCGATCGGTTCAAGTCCAACCTCCCCGAAATAATGATAGTAGCTTATTTAGATGACCTGTTGATTTTGTCTGAAGGGTCATTCGAAAAGCATCTAAAGGACCTCGGGGCCGTCTTCGATCGCCTTGCAATGTTTAATTTGCGTGTAAATAGAGAGAAGAGCCATTTTGCTAGGCAATCTGTTAAGTTTTTAGGTCATGTTATTGTACCAGGTGGTATACACGTGGACCCGGATAAGACCACTGCCATTGCAAATATGCCAACACCCCAGAACGTGAAGCACCTTAAATGTTTCCTGCAGACCTCTAGCTGGTTCAGACGATTTATCCCCAATTATGCCGAGATCGCCAAGCCGCTGACATTATTGCTAAAGAAAGCAAGCACATGGCAGTGGGGAGCTGAACAGCATGACGCATTTGAGCATATCAAAATACTGCTGGTGTCTGCGCCAATATTGCGTCAAGCTGATGAGACAAAGCCATTTGTCCTCAGAACAGACAGCAGTGGATATGCTCTCGGAGCAGCTCTGCTCCAGGGGGAGGGTACTGATGAACGTCCTATAGAATACGCCAGCCGCCTCCTCACACCTGCTGAAAAAAATTACAACACGACGGAGAGAGAAGCTCTAGCAGTCGTGTGGGCCGTGTCAAAGTTCCGTGGGTACATAGACGGAGCTGATGTGGTTGTCAGGTCAGATCACCAGCCACTTAGGTGGCTGATGAATATGAAAGCCCCGAGCGGTCGCCTTGCTAGGTGGGCCCTCTGTCTGCAAGAATACAATCTTAAAATTGAGTACACACCTGGCAAGGCTAACGTTATTGCAGATACCCTATCCCGCCCTGCATGTACTGAAGAAATACAGTGCGACTTGTGTTACACTGTAGTCGACATGCCTGCACGCAGCCCTAAGAATGTTCGGGAAGGTCAGTTATTAGACCCCGAAATATCCAAAATCGTAGAGGCAATAGAATCCGACGATCCATTTAGGGGGAGGGCGTGGGCCGATAAGGGATACGTACTTGTCGATGGTGTATTGTACCGGTACGGGCCGGAAAATGAAGACAACGACGACGCAAGCCTTGTAGTACCGGAGCAGGAGCGTAAGGATGTTATGGCTGATTACCACGACGCTCCTACTGCCGGTCACTTTGGCATAGAGCGTACGTTGCAGCGTATCGCCGGTAAATATTACTGGCCGGGAATGCGCACGTATATATCGCAATATATAAAAAACTGTGCGCAGTGTCAACGGTACAAAGCTGATACGAGAAAGCCAGCTGGTTTGTTACAGACGCCTGCCACTGCGCGCCGTTTTGAAACTTTGGCCGTAGATTTGTTTGGGCCACTACCAGTAACTGCTGATGGTAACAAGTGGATCCTAATAGTAGAGGATACCTGCACTCGATGGGTGGAGTTATTCGCACTCGCATCTGCCACGAGCGAAGAGTGTGCAAAGGTCTTGGTCTCGGAAGTTTTCTTGCGATACGGAGTCCCTAGAAGGCTCCTGAGTGATAATGGCGTACAATTTATTAGCGAGGTTATGCAGCAAACTTGTCATGTCATGGACATTTCGCAAACCTTGACATCCTATTATCACCCAGAGAGCAATCCGGTGGAACGTAAAAACCGGGATCTCAAACCACAACTTGCTATCCTCGTCGGGAATGACCATAGTTCATGGGATATACACCTTTCAGCGATACGATTCGCCATGAACTCAGCAATTACGAGCAGTACTGGCTACTCACCGGCTTACTTGTGCTTCGCTCGTGAGATGCGCGCGCCAGCAGATGTGTTGTCTGATATGCGCGCCATCGTTACAAATGACAATGTAGCACTGAGTATAACACCGTATTTGAAGAAGCTATCTTCTGTGCTGATGGATGCTCGAGACGTCCACGAAAAGGCCCAGGCAGCACAGAAGAAGTATGCGGATGAAAACCGTCGGCCAGCGCCGGATTATAAGGTAGGAGATTTGGTGCTACTAAAGACCCAAGGGTCTAACGATACTTCTAAGGGGCAAACGCCAAAGTTTATTCCCCGCCGCGACGGGCCATACAAGATACAGGAGGTGGTTGGCACAACCACTTACTCCTTGGAGCGTATCCGCGATGGCACCGTCCTTGGTAAATACCACGCTTCCTTACTAACCCCATTTGTTGGTCACATCCAATCGCCAATTCAAGAGAAACGTAAGAGGGGAAGGCCACGTAAGGCTAACCCGAATTCGGGGACGTAATTTCCGGGTTAGAGGGGGAGGATGTAACGCGAGGCCATTAGCCTTAGCCAGCCGCGCTGTAGGTAGCTCTCGCACTCGTTGACTGCGCCCCGCGGGCCTCTCGCCCGCGTCTAGCGACGAAGTGGGACGCGAGGCGGCTACACGCCAGTCGACCGACCGCAACTACTAGAGACGCTGCTCCTTACAGTACCTAATCCTTTTGAGAGTCGTTTAATGTGTAAACGTTTGATTTTGATATACATGCAAGAGACACAGCTCCTTACACAATGACTTTTTCGCGTCTGTTTTTTTTACCAGATGCTATAGGTACAATATTTTACCAAGCGACGCGGCGACGTTCCCAAACAAATAACATTTGCCAGGCGCGTGGTTTTTCGGTTGTATAAAAAGGATATACGGTACGCCGAATTATTTGTTTGTGTGCCTTATTATATGAAACCGAATTTCGTGTGACATTAAAAGGCTTCAAGCTTCAACGGAAATAGGTATATAAAGTTAGCAGATATGGACAGCGTATTTTTTTTTAATATGTTGGCTTCACTCGGTTTTGTATTTTGCCATTTTCCAATTATATTATACATATATTCTAATCACAATAAATCACATATTACTCAGTCAGTCACCGTCCATAAAAGTCATGTTTTAGTACAATGGTGGTTATACTAAAACTTATCACGGACTTCTTGAGACAACTTGAATAGTCACGATACACATGATTAATTTCATTTCACTTCACTGGTGCACAATGTGATAATATGCAATAAAACTCAAAATACGCGAATTTATGAAATTACAAATGAAAACGCAACGTCACTCTGCAAGTTCCTGCCAAAAAGTTGGACAGCGTATTGAAGACTTTTCAAAGCTGAAAAGGAGTTCGAAGATTTTTGTTCGGCACCTGGCATACCCATCAGGCGCCTCTTGATTTTTTTTAAATGGCGGCGCATCTTGAACCCTTTATATATCGATTGGGGACACTCATACGAATGAAAAATTATGGGGATGTATAATGTCCTAAAACGTCACGTTACAGAGTAATTTGCAAAAAAAGAATTGATGTCTAAGAAATTCAATAACCATGTAAAATAACTTATTAAATGATTGTACGCATTATATGGTGCTAGAATAGCTAGAATGATTTATCCAGCTAATTTGTTATGTGTTTACATTCATAAAATAATTATGAACAGATACGTTAAAGCCCCTTGTAGACCATTATTAATTTACACAGCATTGGATCTTATCCATAGTAAAAGGTACTTATAATAAATGCGAAAGTAACTTATCTATCTGTCTGTTAGCTTTTCACGCCGAAACCTCTGAAGCGATTGCGATAAAAGGCACGTAGATAGCCTATGGAGAGGAACACAGGTGACTTTTTATCCCGGGAACGCGAGTGAAACCGTGTAAGACAGCTAGTGCAACTATAATTAGGTTAGATTTATAGTAACTTTTATACTTTTTATCTGTGAGTTGTGAGCGACAAATAAACAGTACACTCACACTCGAGACGAAAGTGACATTAGTTACAACTTTAATCTGTGACATTAGTATTCCATTTTCAAATTTAAATTGTAACAGTAGCAAAACTAATAACTGGCATCTAAGAAAACGGTATAATTAACAAGGTCTTGTGCATTTGCGGTCCTATTCTAATTCTACCTCTCGACGCGCCGTGCCCCCACCCCCCACCCCTTATGGAGAACGCAATAAATTACTCGTTATCAGTCCTAATTGCTCAGGAAATGGAATGCGAATTCAAGACGAATTCGGTAGCAATTAGTTGAGACACAGCAATTTAGTGACAATTTGTCGGCAACCAAACGTTATATTACATGTGACGTGAATTTTGTCAGTATTTGTTACTCTTTATCTGTAGTAATAAAAAAATTGCGTCTATACGTGGTCGCGGTGTGGTCGGTATCACACACGCGGTCGATAGTGACGGCAAAATGTGGTCCGTGTGAATTCAACTATTGATTTTCATACAAATTAGCGCCCGACCACGTGGTGTGGTTGTGATGTGGTTGCGGTTGTAGTGTGGTTGTGGTTCGTGTGAATAGAGCCAAATCCTAACCGACTATAACAGTATATATCTATGTTATTTTTAATCAATCCATCAAGTTTTTCATAATATAAAAATCATGTCTCAACTTAAAAAAGGCCACTTAGGCCTATATTCTAAAGAGCCAATAGGTTTACGTATTTAAACGAATCCCCCAAAATTATTTTCTCGAATGTTCGAAATGGTTATAATTATATTATTATAATTATACTCATTATTTCGAATGAGTTTAATTTTACTCAGCAAGAAAATCTGCTGCTTTCTACGCACCTTAAATAGGCGCAAAAACTTAAGCGCTTACTCAAAAAGGCTTTATTAGTACGCAATGAGGACTATTTTACGTAGTATTACAATGTCAGTAACATATGACATCTAGCGCTCTAGGATTATTACATTATATTATTACGTCATATTCGCGCAATACTCAACCTAAGTCCAAGGGATTCCCTTATAATACAGGGTGTTGTTTTGGTCGGCGACAAGCGACCCAGGAGCGGTAGTACAAAATATATATTCCCCAAAAATTGACTTAATTCCATTAAATACTGTAAATATGATGAGAAATACCTTATTCAATTTGAAATAAAATTACCGCAAAGTATGGTTACTAGGCACGTGCACAGACTAGAGCTAGGCACAAGCCGCCATCGCCCCACCCCTTTACTCCCTCGTACTCCCGTTGAGTATTATGTCTACACTTTAGCTTATTACATGATTTTCAAAATTTGAATTTTTTTATTTTTATTTTTGAAAAAAAATAAAGTATTTTTTTTATATTTTTTTTAGCACCAGTATCATTTGTATTATCGTGACCCTGAGTCGCTTGTCGCTGACCAAAACAACGACCTGTATAAGTTGAAAACCATAAATACCGGATGGATACGACAATAAATGAAACCACGTGAAGTACTCATCAATACGAATAAATTTTACTTTTACACCATTGTTTACACCCCGTATAATGACGTTGTAGTCACAGTAAGTACATGTAAGATAACTTCATTTAATTTCGAAAAATATACTTAACATTCCTAAAAATAGCGACACTCATAGTTTAAACACTAGACTAGTTTAAGACTAGACTCTTGGTCTAAACACTCTCATACAGTTAAAACAAAAGTCAGATTTTAAAAAATTGGCGCCCGTTCTACAAAAACTTTTTCAAGGACCCTTGACTGTTTGAGACAACTTGAAAAGTCATGATACCTTTTTTGCATAACACGTTCAATCAAACTCAAAATACTACACGATGCATGTAATCAAAATAAAACAAAAATGCTACGTCACCTTGCAAGTTACCGCCGAAAGTCAACGTCAATTAATTTAATACAGTTATCTTGTAGTGACACCAACATTTCTGATAAATGATAGGATTATAAACTGGCCGTATCTAACGGGGCGTTATTGTTCGACCTCTCATTGTGCGAACATAAAGGCAAAGCTTTGTCGATAAAGCACGAAACTCTGAAGGATACAAGAAACGCTTTCATCTCGACCGTTTCACAAGTGGTCTAGACGAGGGTGACTATACATGAGGATATATTAGGATATTTCAAGGTTGTTCAGTTATTGGTAAATTCATTTCAGTAGACATTTAAGGCTTGTGCAAAATTACCATGAAACTATAAATCCACTAGCTGTCCCGCGCGGTTACACCCGCATTCCCGAGGGATTGTATGTTTTCCCGGTTTAAAAAGTATCCAGAACGTATTCTATATGTGTGCCAAATTTCATCCAAATCCCTTCAGTAGTTTTTGCGTGAAAGAGTAACAAACATCCATACAAAGATAGATAGATAGATATACAAACCTTCGCGTTTATAATATTAGGAAGGATGATGACATTTGACCACTTTCGCACCACAATATTTGAAGGTGGTAAGCGCATCATCATATCAGCCTAGGGATGTCCACTGGTGAACATAGGCCTCCCCCATTAACTTCCACTTCGAACGGTTTTGGGCCGCTTGCATCCAGCGGCGCCCAGCGATTTTGACCAGATCGTCGGTCTACCTGGTGGGAGGTCGTCCCGCTCGGCGCTTTCCAGTACGTGGTCGCCACTCGAGAATCTTCCTTCCTCATCGACTATCGGTTCTTCGAGCGATGTGGCCTTCAGCTTACTAACTCTACGAGCTATATCGGTAGTTTTCGTTCACCTACGAATGTCCTCGTTTCGGACCCTGTCATGTAGAGAGATTCCGAGCATAGCTCGTTCCATAGCGCGCTGAGTAACTCTGAGCTTATTTATGCGGGCAGCAGTAAAAGACCACGTCTCTGTCCCGTATGTCATCACTGGTAACACGCACTGATTGAAGACCTTTGTCTTCAGACTCTGAGGTATTTTTAAAGTGAAGATGGGCCTGAGCGAACGCTGCCCAGCCGAGCGCATACTACCTAGGAATTATTCCTATTCTAGAGTAGGACTAGCTCTCAAGTATAAATAATCCCACCAAAAAAAATTATCAGATCTCATGTAGAGCCAAGCTTATAACTCTACATGCCCTTACTCTACAAGCCCTAACTTCACATACTCTACACCTTAATCAAAATATGTGGCTTGGCCGTTTCGCTACCGTCACATGGGAGTAAGGTGAAAAATGCATTCATTGTTCATTACTTTTTTGTTATACATTAGTTATTGTAGTAGTGAAACGGCCAAGCCACATATTTTGACTACGGTGTGTAGAGTTTATGAAGTTAGGGTTTGTAGAGTACTTTGAAGAACTTTTTGGGCAAAAAACAGATGTCCCACCAACTTCAACCTCACCACCAGTGAGATAGTGGTAAAAATCAGCCTATCCCTACAAAATAGAAACCATCAAAAAATTATATTCCCGAATGCTAATAAGTCTCGTCAAATACGCTCACATTTTTACAAAGTAACTTAATTTTTAATTCTTAATTATGGTAACCCTAGTCCTCACTCCATCGTACGATGGACCTCGTAGTAATGTGTGTTGGCTCCCGTCCGGTCCATCCGTACAGTTAACTTCAGAATACTTTATGTCCAAGAATGAAGATATTCCAAGTTTAATTGAGACCAGCTGTATATTTAAATGAGGGTGCTACAATAACACCCAAATATACAGCTACTGTGCTAATATACAGCTGATGTCGCCGATGCTTACGTAATGTTACTTAGATATTATATGAAATGTTGATATTAAAGTGTGTAAATACTAGGTGTCCCCCGCGGTTTCACCCGCGTTCCCGGGATATAAAGTAGTCCTTCTCCATTCCATTGGCAATCTGCATGCCAAATTTCATGATGATCCGTTGAGTAGTTGAGGTGTAAAAACGTAACAAACATACAAACAAACAGACTTTCGCATTTAGGTATAAAATAAATATATTAGTATGGAATTATGGATATGTATAATAATATGTCCTGAAAATGTTGAAATTAATATGCGAATGGAATGTTGTCTACCAGGCGTACCTACTCGGATCTTGTAGGAATAAATGCTTCTATTATACATAGGACTATTCTTTCTTTCTTTTTGGTATAGAAAATTAGACCTATTTACCATAGAGATCGCTATTTACAGTATATTTATGGACTCTATTAATCGAATACGGAATACGAATAATCACATTAATTTATTCATATGAGTACTGGCCTAAAACAACTAGCATAATATTCCACGCTTCCAAATTCAAAAATCTTTTTTTTTTATAATTTCAGATTCGGAACTCGAGGAGTTGGGTGAGCAGCTGCCGCGGTACCGGCCGGACTCCATAGCAGCCCTGCGCCGGGCGACACGCTTCACAGAGCCAGAACTGAAGAGGCTCTACCGAGGGTTCAAAGCGGAATGCCCCACGGGAGTCGTCAAAGAAGAAACCTTCAAACTTATTTATTCACAGTTCTTTCCACAAGGAGGTAAGTAGGTATATCATGAATATAGTTCGAAAACTATCTTGGTACTTGGGTACTTATAATAATAATAAGTACTTAGTTAAAACACGTTCTTTGGTCTAAATGAGTAAAATTTATTTTGCCAAGTTTTTGGCTAGCATAAAAATTTCAACACCTAACTGTGCGTATAACATGACGTCATAATACCTAAGTTTTCATAGACACTTTGTAGTATAGGTAGATAACTAATTATTTGCAAGGATCACGTCTCAGGCTACGCTTTTTTCTATTGCCATATTGAAACAAATAGGTAAGTATAAAATACCGAAATCAAGCTTCCAAATTCTCAAATCGGATGCAGACATGACATATCGACATGTAAACAATCAACGATCAACTCTTCATAAAATGGTAAGTCACTCACCAAGTGTGTTCGTACAATAAAAATATTTTTAAAATAATTTGGTTTTATTTACCCTCATACATCGTTGGAATAAAGCAAGCAGCTACGAGTGCCGCCGCGCGCAAAAAGAAGATTGCATTCAGGTATGTCGTAGACTAGACGTATTTCATTCATAGCAATAGCACGCAATAGTGATTATATTCAGGTATACTTATATCTATGGTCAAATATTTTAGAAGGAAATTGATATTAAGGCGGCCCTCTGTGGCCGGCGCAACTTCAACGCAAGCATAGTCTAAAAGCTTGTTGTTTCATCCAACGTAATGTTTGACTGCGAAAAAAGAGAGACAGCATCAGAGCCGTCGGTTATCAGTCGGTAAATTCCGCTGATCACTCGCCGCCCGCTTCGCTAGGATTCATGATTTCGCATATCATAAAACTTGTTCCAGGCATATACTTCTTGTGAAAAAATCTTACAAGTTTGTGAAAAAAAAGTTAGTTATTTAGAATCTCCAATACATTTGCAAACCTGGTATCTAAATGTTTTCTTTACTTTAAAAATTTATAGGTACATTTAGATATGGCCAAAGTTCAGGTAAAATTTGAGCAAAAACGCTGTTTTTGCGAGGCTTTTACTGAATTTGTTTCACACTTTTTTTTTTATTTCGCCTAGATACACGGCTAGATATAGTGCACAAGATACTAATTTGTTCAAAATGTTTAACAACGCCATAATAAGTACAGAGGTTTTATATGAAAAGTATGGCGACTTGAGTGCTCTTAAGTAATGACTTGCGACATACATCGACATTGGATGGTTTTATTTTTATAAGATTTTCATATTATAAAAATAAAACCATAACAGCAGTAACAATGAATATTTATCAAAAGATACCCGACCGTCCTGAAAGAATAAATGAGAACATGAAAAACGCATTACATAATCCTATCAAGTTGAGTGGTTGAGGTGTGGGTACAGGTTTACATTCGCGCAAATTGTCCAGGAGGTCGTGAGTTCGCGAACTATACGCATATTGACATGGAAAATCTATATCCAACAAAGCTTGAAAACCTTGGCGCGCGGTTAAAACAATAACAATGACATCAATTGTTATAATAGGACGCGCAACCCACACAAGAAACCTCGATAAATACACTTTTTTAACGATTGTTGTGCTCGTTAAATACTTATTATTTCAATAAATTAAATTATTTAAAAAAAAACGACTGCGTAAAGCAAAAAATAACAGACATGGACAACAAGATGCAATACCTTATAAAATTCAAGCTATATTCAAAAATCTATAAGTTAAAGAACCAGTTTTTCTATTTTCAGTTATTTTTTGTTTTACGCAGTCGGTTTTTTGTTTAATTTGTTGTATGTATTAGTGACTTGAGTAAATGAGCGGTATGGTCTATGAATAATAAAAGTCATTATTCGTAGGATACTAGAGGTGTGTAACTCAGCTCTGAACCAGCTCAATGAATCAGATCACACGGGTTTGAGCCGTTGAGCTACAGCTCAACAACAAAATTACTAGCTCACGGCTCAAACCAACTCCTATTGTATCTGCGTCTCCCTCCATAGATTATTCTTGTGATTCTAATCTACGAATTATGATTTCATTCTAAAACATTTAAATAATTTTAATTCAAGTAATAAATATGTAACATATACAGATAATATAAAAAGACAATTCCAACTCTGAAGTATGAAAAGAGCCGCTCGGCAGAGTCGAACGAACCGCGGCAGCTCAGTCAGCTCGATTTGTCGCGCGGTTAGCGATGGGTAACTAGCCGAAATTTCAATAGCTTAGCTAGCCGGCTATATGTGGTGTAAAAGCCAGCTAGCTAGTCAGCTATTTTGGCTATTTGGCTAGAACGCCGCCGTTCTAGCCAAATAGCCAAAATAGCTTAGCTGGTTAAATAACGTTCAACTGCGATCCGAGTTCGATCCTCGCCGCTGCAACAAGTCTAGTCTAGATGATAATATAATAAATTAATGTAATGTTTTTTTTTATTATTAACTATATATACAAATAAACTATAATGTTCTATATAAAATTAAAATTAACTAAAAACTAAATTAATAATATATTTTTTTAATTTACTTTATATTTTATTCTATACTCTTTTGAAAAGAAACGACTTTCTCTCACATAAGTATTACTAATAAAAACATCGAAAATCAACAATAACGTCATCTTTATATATGGATATGAACGAAAAGCTTTCACAGTACATAGACTCAGTCTTTAGTTGTAGGCAAGTAAATCATAGATGTCGCGCTGCTTCAGTTGATTAAAACGATTTATTTAAACCCAATTATATTACATTATTAATTGAAATTAAATTTAAATTAAAAAAAAAAAAAAAAATACCCTATGTCACTCCCAAAGTTAAGACGAATCTAACGACACCTCATAATGTTTAAATCCATCGAGCCGTTTAGGCTGCATAGCGTGCCAAAAAAATAGACATAAAAACATACATACACTCGAAAAACATAACCCTCTTTCCGGGTCAGTCGGGTAAAAGTTATGACTATTATCAAAATGAATATTTTGTTGCACCTACGATTAATTTCATAGCAAAGTTGAGTTACAGAACCATAGTCAGTTATTTTATTTCTATGCCAACAGCATTGAATTGGTTATTATTATTATTGTGCGGAACCCTGCTTGGTTGAATATTGCAAAACCAGGGCCCATGCCCCGGGCGGCAGTTTCAGTGGGCGCCAAAAACATGTTTGAAAAGAAAAAAAAGTAAAAATATACCTAAATGTTTCACAAAGCGCCTATCAAGCGCAAGTTCAATCGTTTTTTCTTTCTTACTAAACAATAATAATAATTTTTATCGTTAATTATTTAACAAATTATTTAAATTGGCGCCAGCTAATAGAGGGACTATTAGCTGGCGCCAACAATCTGCTGCGCTCTTAGAGAATCTAATATAATATTAGATCTAATTTGGATCTAATATAATATTAGATTCTCTAAGGCTGCGCTGCAGATGGTATTGTTTGGTTGTTATAGGTACATAAAAAAATATTTTTTTTATCAAAAACTGATTCACTTATTTTTTAATGCTCCGAGTAGAACAAAATACAAGTTAATAGTCCCGATTCTATGAAATTACAAAAAAAGTCCAAGATAATTTTTTTAAATTTGCCTTCCATAATCTTTTTTCAAAATGTTTCCAAGATCTCTTTTGAAAACAAAAAATGTTTTTTTTTTCTTCAAATACTTCTTTAGGAAGATTTTTTTTTAAAACAATTTCAGACGCTGGAGAGGGGCGCATATCATTTTTTTGCAAAAAAACGTAATCCGGGGCTGTTGTGTATTATAATAAACTGCATGGGTACTTCGATCAATAGTTTTGCATTATATTTAATTTAATTAGGTACCTAATATTATAATGTTGCGCTGACCCCATATGATTGGGAACAGCAGGCAGATGATGATGAGTGAGTAACGTACCTATTAATAAAATAACATAAATTAATTTTGAACTATCAGCAAATAATGCAATCTCGTTGCAGACAAACCGTACACAACGAGTAGGAAACAAAGAAATATCAGAAAGTAGAAAGCACTTTGTTTTCTATAATAATAATTTATAAGAAGTGTCATAGCGCCTCTCGCGGAATACTCATGGAACTAATACAAATAAAAAAAAATTTATAGTGAAATCCCCATAATAATGACTGTCATTATTCCGAGCAAACTCAAACGCGATGTAGGTATGCGTCATTTCTTTACACTCAGGGTAGGTATATCTACTGAATCTACTTTAACAATTTTTGTCTTATATTGTGCAATAAATTACAATTAAACCCTTACACACACGTTGCAACGTTAAAAAAACTATACAAAGTGCAAAATTTTGAGTACCAAAAAAATCTTAGTTTTACGGAATATTTTTGCTATTATAATATCGTCACTATAGTATTTTTATTAATATTTATTATGTAGGTACTACTTTCAATAAAACACCAACTTTCAAATCAAATTCTATGTACCTAACTAACGTTCCATAAATCCAATGCATAAAATCGTTCATCGTTCATTATTTTTACGAATGACACGTAAATATTAGAATAAAAATCTAAACGGTTAGCTAATACGTTTACAACAAAACATGGCAAGGAAAACAAAAACGCTACATATAATTTTCACAAAGGTATATTCTATCCGTATAACGAAACGTAACAATCGTGTGAGCATGTACAACACTAGCTTCTTCCTGTAAATATATATCGATAAAGGACAACACTAGTGCAGGATGTAGTTCATTTTGTTCAGTTGGTAAACAAATAATTTAATTCAACATCCATTCTTTTAAATGAATTTTTAATAATAAGTTCATATTTATTATAAATTATTTTAGGATAAAATATAAGAAAATAATATTGATTAATTCTATTTTTTAATTCATCGATTTTTTGAATTTTAGGACGCAACGTAAACACATCAAGTTTTACAAAATGTAGATTGAACATATTTTCCTTCGATTATTGAATCAATGTTTAGCAACGAACAAAAGAAAGTTAGCAATTCAATAAGTGGTACATAAAATATAGACTACAGAAATATTTTCGCACGTTAGCATCGCGCAGACGCGCGCCATTTACGCCGTTTTCTCTGCGCATATGTTGGCAGCATTGCGCAGCGCTCTGTCTGTTTCCTCCAAGCCACGGTCGGGCGTCCGCCATTACCACGCCACCGGATCGCTAATCTGTCAGTAGTGCGTCTTTTGTGGAAATAATCGTTGAACTTTCTTGAAGTTCCTGTTATTGTGCTGATAGATTACTAAAATACATTAATCCCAAAATGTCCGACGAAAAAAAGGTACGTTAATTTCCGTATCATCAGTGTTTCAAACAAAAAGTGCTTCACCGACATGGCGTTGTTCATAAAATGTGGTTACTCGACTAGAATAGGTGGGAAATTATAACGTTCGTCTATAACTGAAGCATTGTATTCAGCTGAGTTGTATTTATTTTTCAGGGAGAAAGCGAACACATCAATTTGAAAGTGCTAGGTCAAGATAATGCTATTGTCCAGTTCAAAATTAAAAAACACACACCCCTGAGGAAATTGATGAATGCCTATTGTGATAGAGCAGTAAGTACTATTTCATTTTTATAGTTTATATCTTCAACACAAAGAAAAAAAATATGGTAAACCGTCTCTTTGGATGCACAGCATCTTTGTCCAAAATAATGTGCAATGATTTCTTTTGTCATACTTACTAATTCTCTTATGCCTCACTAAATTATTTATCACTCTATGATTATTATGGCCCTGGTCTGCAAGACATTGTCTCAACAGTGTATTCACTAACCTACATTCTAGAAATAGGCATTTATTAGTATTGCAACTGGTAATAAATGTTTAATCAATTGAATAGCACATGAAGAGAGCTAGAGCATAGCATTTTTTGCTCAAGAGCCGCTTGACTGGGGAAGTACCTCCACCTTACAGAATACCACAGCCAAATATCAATGTAGTGTTTCTGCATGTAAGGTTGCCAGAGCCCATTAGAGTCAGTAATGCGTGAATGATGCCCGGATTTTGCAAGCAACACCTGTAGCATCACAAGCATCCATAAGCCTACGGTAACCGCTTACCATCTGGGTGGGCCATATGCTTGTTTGCTGACAGTGAGATTATATTGTTTTTTTCATATGTAGTTTTATGTGTGGTTTATGTATCGTGTTTCATACATCATGTAACATGTTTGTTAATGAATTATCTTGTTATATAACCTGTTGGCTCCTAATTGGGATCATAATTACATATTAAAAAAGGATGTGCTATTCAAGTGATTATTGTATCCTGTGCTGTGCTTATACAGTATCTCGATTATGTTGAAAGCTCTTGACAAAGTTCCACATTAATGCTTGAGTTTTGAATGAAGGAATATATTGAGGAAACCACAGCATGGTGGTAGTTTACTTTTTATTACCTAGCTACTACCCTCAATTTGTCCCAAATCACCTATCAGTTTGTCTCTGCAGCTGCACTTGAGAACTCCTCTGCTGTGTGCATGTTTACACCTTTGGCCACATCATAACTAGCTATATCACAAGCCAAAAAAAAAAAAATCTTGTTATTGTCTGGGACTGGGACACATTGAAAAATTTCCTCACCCCCTGTTCATTGCAATTATTTTTACTTATGTTCTGAACTAAAAGCACCAATCTGCTGAGATGTATGCATTCTTCATGGGGTGAATCATAACTTGGTTCAATAATAACTACCCAGATGTTGAAAATTCTTTCAACAAACACTAATTTTATACATAGTGCCTGTGAAGGCCTATTTGAATGAATAAATTATTTCATAAGTAGGCCTTAGGCCCCTTTTTTATTATACAACAAATTCGGTAAACAAGCATATGACCCGCCTGATGGTTAGCTGTTAGCCATAAGGACATTTGCAACACACGAGGCATCATTTACGTGTTACCGACCCTTCCCCCCTCCCCAATGAGCTCTGGCGACATTTCTCGCTTGCAGGAACACGACATAAAGCTATTTGGCTGCAGTATTATGTAAGGTGGAGGTACTACCCCAGATGAGCTGTTCTTTGAGCGAATAAATGCTATGCTCTACCTCTCTTAAACTTATCAGCTATTATTGCACAATATGATGAAATATTGAAAATTTTTACATACTATGATTAAAATTAGAAATAATAGAGAAAAATTAAACTTTTATTTTTCTTTTCACAACATTTGAATGAATAGAAATGCCGAGTTTCTTGCCGGAGTCTTCTCAGTTTATGTGTATTCCGACCCGTTGGTAAATTCAACTGTATGTAACGTTCATAAGTGCCTTACTAAACTGAATAAATGACATTTTGATTTGAATAAATAACAGTTTGTTAAAAGTAGAATTAATGCTGGTTGAATTAAATACTGACAAATGCAGTCAGTGTCAAAAGTAAATGGTCACTTTGAATACCCTTCCATATTCTCTTGACAGTTAGTATGAAAACTGTGAATTGCATAATTTTACTGGACAAGGACAAAGAGTTGCACTGAGATTACAATAAAGATCAGACATTTTAGAGATATTTTTAAAATGTGTGGCTTAGTTTTGAAATGCCCCAGCATATAAGTTTATTGAACTTAAAATGATCTTCATTGTTTCCAGGGTCTATCAATGCAAGTAGTACGATTTAGATTCGATGGGCAGCCAATCAACGAAAATGACACACCAACATCACTGGAAATGGAAGAAGGAGACACAATAGAGGTGTACCAGCAGCAGACGGGCGGCGCGCCTCTAGTGTAATACCTTAATGAACTGTCCATTTCTTATGGGAAAATCGATGTGGTGTCCACCTCAAACCTTAACATTAAGTTAATTTTTAATTAAAAACAAAACCATTGCATCGGCACATTGTAAGACGAAACTTTCGTGTTACACAACTGCCTGGCTAAGCCACTTGTACGGTCAGCATCAGCATCGTAAACAGCCGAATAGAGCTTATTAACAAAACAGTACACCAAAACTATCCATAATGTAGAAATTTGTAGCATGTAGGTTTCTGTAGACATTTACAAAACATCTGTTTACGTAATCTTTCCATATTATTAATAGTTATAGTGTTAAGGTGTTTTGCAAATGCGGATCTATTCAGCTACTTATGTTGCCGACTATACCTGAGCGATGTGCACCGCGAAAGTTTCTCATTAATTAAGATAGAAATTTGAGGTAAACCAAATGATTCTAGGTAACTTCAATAATTATTCCATTGTGATAATTTTAAGTTGACACTTCAGAATCAGCTGCTATTTTTTAAATGCGGGGTAAGATAAGAGTTCTGTATGTGGTAACTTATTAAAGTTAGGACTTGTGTCCGACCCGATTATCAGGTATATAACCACTGTACTATTTGAATAAAGTAAATGTAATGATTGTCGTTGTTTCATTCATAGTAATGTAAGCTGAACTTTGTAACTTTATAGTTTCTTATTTAGAGGTATTTAGGTATAACTCTTAATTTTAAACTTTCCAAGGTCTTGAAAGTACTTCTGTATTTATTTTAGGATTTAAATGTTTTATTTTAAAACATTGCATTTCAATAAACTGTAAAATTTCTTAACTTGTTTTTCTCTTAATTCCAATATTTCATCATTTAAATTAACTCTTGACGTCATAGATTTTACGTGATGATGCATACTATGAATCATATCCTAAAATAACTACAGTAGGTATCTACTTGCATTACCTACACTACACCTACCATTCAGAGGACAAGCTTGATTAGACTACTAATTTGCCTAGGTTTTATGTTCACAATTTTATTCCTGGCTAGATTACATAATTCCCGTTACGTTTTCTGTAAGGCGATTTACTTATCATGTAGGTAAATAAACCATTATAGGTCATGCGATTATGACAGTAGGTTTTAGAATTGATATTTGTAAATCTGTGGATAAACGCTTATGATCGCCTTGGTAGTGAAATTGTACTTGTCGCGTCGGCGACAAGTTAGCGACATTTTTTTCTAGTGACTAATAAAATTATCACAGCGCCACGCGGAATATTCACGGAACTAAAATCTCGTAATTCTTTAGGGTCTTCACACAGACGAAACACGGCGCGCAATTTTTAAGATAGTGATACAAATAGAACTTTATTCTGTACCTAACCTTCACAAAAAGGTATAACCCAGTGTTTGTTCACGAAACCTTAGTCGGAGGGTCGCCGGCAGAAGGAAAAAGGCAAGGTAGACTTCGCGCAAGCGGGCGTCCGTTGCAGACTAAAGTAAAGTAAGTAGTTGTGTAAGTAAAGGTATCAAAATAAAGAAAATCATTAATCGTAGTCTTTTAATTTATAAATTCTTTGTCTGTCTAGCAAGGGGGTCGCCAGAATTTTTCAACCTGTAAGGGAGTCGCGAAATCAATAAGATTGAAAAAAACTGGTATAAACAATCTCAAGGCGTCGCGGTCGCCCGCGCTCCGCAGCGACCTCTTCAAGCATCGTCGCATCTCTGTGTGAATGAAACTGACCTGAAATTACCGAAGTACCAGGTACCCACCCATTCACAGTGCGTGGAATAACAAAACTACGGCAAGCTGACGCACTATGACTTCTAAGAGCTATCATCTCGACGGCCACAATCATAGAACATTTATACTCTCACGAGCACCATGCATGTGAGAATACAGACGTGATCCTTGCAATTTTAAAATAAACAACACAAATATAAGTACGGAATATTTAAGGTATCCTACCTTATATACCGTATATTAATAAGATACGTTATGAAAAAAATAATTTATGTTGCAGCAAATACCGCACAGTACGCGCATTTTGTTTTTAACACTTTGGACCAAGACGGAAGTGGGCTGTTAAGTTTTGAGGTAAATGCATAAGTATCTTAATTTTAATAAAAGTAATTAAGGAAATTCTTATTCACAATTAACTCAAAATAATAAGATGGTACTTAGGTATATTAGGATAAAACATAAATACCTAAATATCCTGCCTGGGAGATTCTTTACACACGGCTATTTAAAATCCCTAACTAACTAAGGATAGATTGTGCTATGGACACCAGATAACTGATATTTAGATAATCAAGGCCGTCGCCAGACAAGGGGGGCAAGTGATGAATTTTAGGTACAGTCAAGAGCACATGAAACTACAGTTGTTTGTAGTGCGAGTCTTAAGTACTACCTCTCCTATAGGGCGATTGTAATTGAGTGGAATTTGGTTCCTTTGCATTTGGACAGTTTCTCCGGTAGTACCTACAAAGGCGGAGTATCCCACTCTCAAGTTACTGCACCTAGCTGTTGAGTCATCTTATAATGATGAAAATAATTTTAATAGATACTTAATTTATTCCCACAGGAGTTTGTAACCGGTTTATCAATATTATCGAGAGGAACGCTAGAAGAAAAGCTGCGGTGGACATTCTCGCTGTATGACATAAATGGCGACGGATGCATCACCAAGGAAGAGATGACCGAGATTGTGACCGCTATATACGATCTCATGGGGAAAATAGTGGAGCCCATGCTGGATGATGATGTGGTGCAGGAGAAGGTTGAAAGATTGTTTCAGGTAATGTTGATACTCTTAGTGTGATTTGGAAAAAAAAAGAGGGCGCCACTTGCAGGTTATTAAACTTGTTTTTTTAGTACCGGATAATGTCGCAACATGGCCGACAAGCATTACCAATAACAAAAGTGAATCTGGCTGTCTGGCTGTTTATTGCGTTTCCACGGTTATTACTCACCTTTTTTGAGGAAAATTGGCAAAGCTTGGACAACGATATACTTTGTATCCATATATTGGCCCAGCAACACCCAAGTTCTATGAGAATTTTTCATAAACCTTCGTCAGAAATCTGTTTACCGGCCTATCCAAGAATTACATTATTAGGATTAGTCTTCCGCCCCACAAATTCTCAAAGCAAATTAATGTTATCATTTACAGAAAATGGACTTAAACCGCGACGGTGTGCTAACAATAGACGAGTTCCTGGACTGCTGCGTGCGTGACGAAGAAATCACGAGATCGATGGCGGTCTTCGACAGCAACTTCTGACGGCCTGCGGGGGCGCGCGCTCGCACACAACGCGTCACATAACCTCTTCAAATAAACATTGTACATACAAATATATATATAATCCTACATTCCTTTCACACTCGGTCAGTCGGCGTAATTCTTCTATAAAATGAGTATTTATTTTTGTTAGCAACTGTCGACTGCGATTGGCAACTTACATTTTAATTTTAATTTAGAACCTCTTATCTCTTAACTTTTAACGCTTATTATCTTGACCAATAACGTGTGGATTCTAGAGTAGTCTGTACCCTAGGCGTAATTAATTGACTAGCAAAAGCTATCGCGGTTTCGTTTACATTTCTTTATAGGAACTGGCACAGCGCCTCTCGCGGAACAATGTGGAACTAATTCCTCCTATACATTATAGTGAACACAAACACATATAGTAGCGATTGCCAACGTCAATTATTTACACTCAGGGAACTGTTTAACTTTTCACTATTAGAAATTCGTCTAGTCAGCTGCTGGTGACAAACGGATGAAAAGTTAAATTGTAACTATGGAGCCAATAATGATATTGAAATTGGGTACACGATAGATGGGTAGTATTTATATGAAAGTAATGTAATAGGTACTTAGGATATGAATTGCCTTGTGACGATTGGTTTATGAAGATAAAAATTGCGTGAATGAAAAATAAGCTGTAATAGAAACCGGACATGGTTGGTTTTTGGATGTAGTTAAATTTTAATATGTATCTTATTTTAAATGAAGAAAGGGATCCAGATAAAGAAGTTATCCTAGCTAGGTAGTTAGGTAGCGATATGTTTTACGAATGTACCTACAGATTAAAAAAGAGTGATCATTTTGTATAGAAAAATAACCAGAGCTAACTAGGTGTAAATTACGATTTTCATTATTATACTTGTCCAACTAAGGGAGTATGATTCCAAATTAGTTTTAAGGCCAAATTAGTACCTACCTAACTATTTTAAGCCCTCGCTAGCTTAGTTCAACAAATTCCTACTGGCTTCCATGATTGTTTCCTCTATGCTTAATTTTCACAAAACTCCATAATTATGTAGGACCTACAATAGACACATGCAAAGAATTAGTACTTATATCTATAAACTTTTGATATTTCTACTAGTCTAACCTCTCTTAGTGCTTCTAGAATACCTATCAAACGTGTTCTTAAATTAAAACTACGGAATTTCTGAATTTCAAAATCGTAGTTCGATGTGAGCATTGATAATAAATTAATTCTAAAGTTTAAACTTCAAAAACTTAGGTGTAGGGAATTTGTCTTCGTTAGTTAATTGAACAAGCAAACTCCACTTCATCCTTATCAACTATTTTCAAGAAGTACTTATTATAGTAAACATTATCAAAACGGTCGTTACACACTTTGCCAGATTTATATTATGTACGAATTTTCCTATTTCTATCATGCTCCGCTTATTTCTTTACAAATCCGGCCATTTTTGTAGCATTTAGAGTTAATTAAATTCATATTCCTACCGAACTAAAGGAAGAGAAATGATTTTTTAATAGTGTCTGTTTATTTAATCTTTAATGTTCTCATGCAACACTGATATGGGCACTACCATTCAGCCTTTTAAAATAGTGTGTTCTCTTTCTCGAAATATTCCTACTCTAAGTTGTACACAGATACCTGTATTTAAATATATTCCTAGTTAACTTACGTTCACTTTATCGAATACTACTACACTGTCGAATGTTGGTGACTGTTTTTTTTTAAACAGTAAGAAAAGAAAACTGTAACAAGAAATAAGAGATTTCAACATTTTTTGAGTATCTTTGCAATATCTTCAACAACTAAAGGCCTAAAATAGATCAAACAGGATATAAAAATCACTGCCATACATTTTATAAAATACTTACCATTAGCATGGACGAATAGAGATTACTCTATGCCATTAGACAACTCACACATGTTGAAAATCTTCGCCTACCTTCCTTACCCATCCATATTTTTTTAGGCTACAAATAGTTATTTTTTTTCCTGTTTTTTTTTAAATTAAATTATTTACATTTTCAACCTACATTTACCATTATCCAAATTAATTTTATTTCCTATGCTTTTATTTATCGTGTAAATAGTATTGTAAATAAACGATGACATAGATTTAAATGTGTATATTTTCATAGTGAAATGTTAAATGGAACCAAAATAACTAGATGGCATACTAAAATAATATTTATTTAAACGAATATCTAAAACCAAAGCATGCTGTTACAAATAAAATTAAAAAGATAGGTCGGCTTTAGGTATGTTTTTTCTATTATTCTGCCCGAGAATGTAATTAATGAATCTAGCTTGAAATGCAAAAAAATATCTCTAATGCCGGCTCTATGATTGAAACATGAAAAATGTGATTGAAAGGTGACGTAATAAAATTCTAAAAAATAATGCTATATTCTTGGTTTCCTAATGTAATAGCTATTTATCGACAAAGAATTTAGTTTTATTGCCTACTCTACAATGGATAACTCACATATTTTTCATGTAAATCAAACATAATTTAATCGAGCTTACATAGTTAAGAACTTTGTGTGTCTTCCCATAGAAAACTATTGAGTTCACATTTACACTGTCCTCTAGATGTTCCATAAAATGTAATACAATTACTTACTCATATTGTATAGGTATGCCCGGTGTATCCATTTAAATGTAATAAAAGTATATTGTGTTTAACAAAGACTTAATTGTAGTTAAGGATTGAAACAGTCTTATGATGTCTAGATAATGTTTAGATAAAATTAAATCACAAATTACGATCCTACAAATATGACCTTACAATTTTCTCCAATAGTTTTATTTTGTTATTTAAATAGCGGTACATAACATTAAATTTTGTGTTAAGAGATTTATAAGCAAATGTGTCTCAGTGCCAAATAAATTATACCAAAAAGTGAACTTTGTCATGTGAAGGATTATTTGTTTCACACTGGAATTTTTCATCATTTTGTTTTTCAGGCTTAAAAGCGTTTATATAGGCCTATTAGGAAAATAAATGAATAAATATCGATTTTGTCTTAAGGTCCATGTACTAGTCTAAAATCTACAGGTACTTGATGTTAGTTACTTTAGTGTAGATGCTGTTTTGTCCTTAAAGGACTTAAATGTTACATTGCATGCGATGTCATATATCAAAGCTTGTGCGCTATTCAGTTTTAAAATAATAAATTTAAATAATTGTTTCTATTTCATTTTCAATTGGCACAAAATTATAAATTTCCCAGAATCCTAAGAATATAATGGTATTAGAGAAGTTTTTCATTAAGTACTTTCGATACCTTGTAATATTAGAAACTTAGACCGCGAAATTGAAAGCGTAGTATACAATATTTATTCTCTAATCAAAGCTGTTGCAAATACCCTTCAAAATAGTTTTTTTTAAAGGTTTTAATGTTGCGTTTTCCCTAATGAAACCTTGTTGAATGGAAATGTATGGTTAGGATGCCGATCAAACATTTTGTGCCTATTGATTGCCACCATAATCTTAATTTTGTTTGTACATCATACTTACACCATTATATGCTGAAATTGAATAACATATCAGTCATTGGTCGTTTAAAGTATCACCCATCAGCTAAATCGTTAATTTTCACATATGAATACTGTTTAGTTAAATCAGTTCATTATTTTTATGTTATCAGTAACTTTTTTTCATGTTTACGGTCCACCATCCACATATTACAATACTAATTATAATATTTGTAGTGTGGAAGTAAATGGATACATTTAGGATCGAAATCTATAAATTAGATATTTGAATATTGAATTGTTTATTTACAAATTGTATGTGTATTTTATAATAAAATAAATAAATGGAATTAATTATTGTTTTATTTATAAATAAATTATGCTTGCACGCTTATAAAATAAAACTACAAGGTATTTGTAGAAAATATTTATTACGAGAAAAATCATTGTGACACACATTCGAGCAGTTACAATTCTAGGAAGTAGAATAGAAGTGTGTGCGTTTGTAAACAGGCTATGTATTATTATTATATTAATTATGTAAAATTGATGCATATTCTATTTTAAATATGAATTGGATATCGCATGCGACAATATAATATATTATCTTATTTTAATTATTATTATTGCATCATAGTCGAAACGAAATAAGTCTAAAATCATTAAAGATAAAGAACCTTAAAGAGAACTTGAGAAGATTAAATATACTGTTTTTTATAAAAAGCAAAGACACATTAAAAGTAATGCCGTTAAATCCGCCGAAACATTAGATTTGTTTATACAACGTGTTCATTTAGATGTCCGATAACTCTAAGGTTATAATATAAGGTAAAAATAATGCAAAAAATCCTAGAAACACTTGTTCCAAAAATACATATTTTCGGAGGTAATCATAAAAAATTGGTAAAAAAAATTACATTACAGAAAAACTTACGCAATAGTGTAGCGGGATAACGCAACTAACCGCCGGTTGCTAGAAAGCAAAATTATCGAAAAATTACGTAACATGCTGTCAATCTCCAGTCAATCGTGTTTTGGGTTGCTGAAAGAGGCAAATAACAATCTGTCAACAGTTTGTTATTCCAAGTGTCAAATCTCCAATTATTCGTCAATTATCGCATTTTTGGGTTTCTGAAAGCTAATTCTCATGTCAACGCCTTGTCACATTGTCAGTTAGCTAATTGGAGATAATGGACCAATTATTCGAGAATTAAAGTGTTTGTTGTGATAAATAATAGGTTTTAAAGCAGTTCAATATAAAAACTGAATATAAAATTAATTTTAAACCTTAAATTAAGTACTTTTTTGCATGAAAAGCTATTTTAAAATGCAATAAACGACCTATTGAACTTGCCAGGGTCATCTTGGTTGATATGAAATAAAATGGCTGGAACAACCAACATGACACTGGCTGCTTTGTAAGCCATAATATGTGTATGGTTATATTGTCAAAATAAGATAAAGATTTTTTTGAATTTGATGAATAATTGAAAATAAGACTAGGCTGTATGGCTTTTGACTTTATGACCTTTGCCAGCCTTTTGGCGAATATCATAAACAACAACAACGACAATGAAAGGGACAGTGCTACGCGAGAGACAGAAACAAAACACAAAGGAGTGAATGAAAGTGAATGAAATAAATAAATCATCCGTTGACAATCAATTAGATAATTTATCTTTGTTTTTCTTTTCAGCAACTCAAAGGCTGTCAACAGATTGCTAATTATGACGGTTTGTCACCTGATTTGACATTTCATACACGTTCTAGCAACCCGCGGTAAGTTTCATTGATAAATACGTGTAAATCATTTTCATTCAAACCATTCATATAGTTAAGAAAATGCGACGTCATATTTAACGTAAAGGTGTTTTACATAAAAAAATCGTGACTGTCGAATTATTTGGCATGAAAACTGAAATGGAAAAAAAAATGAAATATAATTCATATGCCAGCAACGATATCTATGTGGGTATTCACTAGATACGGCGTTCCTAACAAAAAATCTGTCGAACAGGTCGAACTTGATGACAGCGGGTGCGTGGCGGGGCCTGCGCGAAGCGAATGCGCAGTGGACTGACTGTTGCAGCGCTAAATCAAGCTGTGTCTAACCTAACTATTAAAAAATGCAGCGCTAAACGCTTATAGAGCTTATACGCATTTCATAGCGCTGACGCGTTTCGTTCATCGTAGTGTAACAAAAAGTCGTCCCTATAGAATTTAAATTAAGAAATATTTATTCTTTTGTGATATTACGTTATTATTACTTATTTATTCACTTGAAAAACAAATAAGCTTACTTTCTTCACTACTAAATTGTTTATTTTCGTTCAGGTTCACACTTTGACACGATTTATCTTATTATTTAGCGCCGCGCCCCGATCGGTACGCGCCCATACTGCATGAATGTTGAAGCAACACTGAAGTAAGGTGCACGGAACACAGTGCAGTTCATTCGAACAGAGTGAATGTTCGGAACGCCGTATCTACGGTATCTAGTGAATACATAGATATCGTTGTATGCCAGTTGATTCTTTGACAAGATCTCATTAATACCCTAGAGTTATGGAATATCAGAAGGAACACGTTGTAGAGATATAGGTATGAGAGTTGAGAAACATATTTGGTCACGCTTATAGTTACATAAAAAGAGAATTCAAATTTTATATTAATTGGATGTAAAGGTATAATCTTTCTTAAAATAAACACAATTCTTATCCAAGACAATGTTAGTAAACTAGGTATGGCGAAAATATGGCATCGAAACTATATTTTAAATCTAAGTTGATCCGAACAGGCGGAACAGGTCGTACATACTAAATGTAATAAAGTCAACGAGACAATTTTTCACGGGAGAATTTTTACCAGGCAGAATGATTTCTACCAAAATATAATGTGTATCCAGCAAAAAACTGTACTCGAAACGTAATTTGAGCATACGTATTAAGTTTGGGACGACAAAATCAGTGGTTTCTACAATATGAGCATTTTTAATACATTATAATTTGCTTCAAAAGCAATTAAAGATCTTTGAAACACACATCATTAAAAATACATTAAATAGATATTAATACATATACGAGTTCATCAAAAGAGGTAATCGTACAAGCTCGACTTAATGCCGGTTTCTTGCCGGAGTCTTCTCAGTTTAAGTGTATTCCGAACCGGTGGTAAATTCAACTGTATGTACATAACGTTCATAAGTGCCTTACTAAGGCCTAAACTGAATAAATGACTTTTTGATTTTGATTTTGAATGACTGCACTGCAGTACCCCTCGTTACTCGTCCAAGACCGACTCAATAAAATATCAATTGTAAAAATAAAAAGTACCAAAAAGGTACATTCATTTAAAATTGGACATATAATTAAAATTGTAAAAACAATTTCAATTGTGATGTTTTATCATACTATAATTTCTTTCCAATATCTCCTAAAAGTCCTAATATATAATTTTGATACTTATCTAATTAGTCTTTTTAGATATTGGTATAATAACCTACTAATTGAAGACATTTTGTACTAAAAATAAAATAGATAGTGGCGGACTAAGTGTCTCGACAGACGGACTGTATTTCAGCTGCACTGTGACTGCAAAGTTGCAGTTTGAATAAACCATTCCAACGCCAACTGCACACCGACTGCAATCGGGCTGCACGGTTGGTTTGCAGTTTTTTTTACAGTCGTACTAACTGCATTCAAACGCAAATTTGCAGTCGGAGTGCAGTTAAATGCAGTCCATCTGTCTGTCGTATTGAGTCGAAATAAGTTGTGGGGCGTCCACAGGCCTGCTGAGAAATTGATATATTTGCAGTGTAGTAGTTTAGGTGGGTTTGTTTTTTCAGACACCCACAACGCATAACACTTTTAAACAGAGACCAACATAAAGTGCCCTTAGTCCGCCACTGACGATAGAATTTCATTCCTAATCAAAATAAAATTGTAAAATAAAGTCTTAGCATCTATACTGTACTTTAAAATAAAATATAGACTAAAAATACTTTAAAATTAAGAGAGCCAATTAAGTATTAAGAATTTTCACGGTGGTCTTTAATGTCTTTTATAACTAATTTCTATATGTAAGTATATTGAGTTAGTAAATATTATTAAAAAGATCTATTGAAGATCAAACAAAGTACACACATCATTCATATGTACAAAAATAGAAATGATAACACGTCATGTATAATAGATTTAAAATAATAATATTATTATATTTATTTCATCGAAAATATTCGAAATTTATCTAAATCGTACAATCATAAAAATGTCAAAACAATGATATTACCACTCGAAACTCTAAACAAGAAACCACTTACGCCATTTTTGCTTGTACAAAATGAGGGACGTGATCATAGGCCTTTAAATATCTACATTATGGGTTTCAATAATTGACAAACATAATTTATAGTACCTTTGGTATGATGATTGAAGGTACTCTTTTACAATACCTCTGCCAAGCGGCTCCATACCGACGTTTGCACCTGGCGTTATCCCTCCAAGACCGATGGATTAACACTACAATAGTGAGCAGTGCAGGTGCCGCAGCCATTATCTGATGCGTGAGTATTCCGGGCAATGCCAACGCTACGTGTATCATTATATCACCAGTGTAATTTGGATGACGGAGAACACCCCAAATGTTTGATATAAGCAGTTTTTTGCCGTGGAACGTTGGCATTGAATCTAGGTCTGAAAAAAAAATGTATTTGTTATTTTCGTTTTGTCAGTAATGATGAAGCCGAAGATAGTAGATATACTGCAGGAACACATCGGCATTCAACGTCACTGAGCCATCATCGCCAAAATACCATGACTAGAATGTTTGTCATACCCAACACCAAAACGATAAAAATATGTATTAGGCTTTTGGTTTAACTGAGATAGATGCAACGTCGGTTAAAGTGGCATGAACGTGAGGTCATCATGGGCGCAGGCGCAGGACACTTTTTGATAATCCTCGGATCAATATGATATTCGTTGTCAATCAGGGGCTTTATCGCGTATCTTTGGTGGTAATCGTAATGAACACCATGCGTAAACTACTTCCGTAGTGTAACAAGAGGATTAAGTTAGGTCTACCATATACCGTATGAGAGTCATCATCATCAGCCTATAATGTCACACTGCTGAGCACAGGCCTCCTTTCACAAATGAGGGTGAAAGGAAGAATGGGCAGATACTCCAACACGCGTGCCCACTGCGGATTGGTGGAGGTAGGCTAGTGGTCAACCTACTGTTGGAATTTTTCAAGCCACCTAGGAGGTATCCAACTATCTTAACGACTATCACAATTAAGTGATAACCGGGACCAACGGCTTTACGTGCCTTCCGAAGCACGGAAAACGCTCGATTTGAAATACCACTAGGCGGTCACCCATCCAGGTACCGACCACGACGGTGGTAGCTTAACTTTGCCGATCGATTAAGAACGGCTAATCATGCTACACCACGAGCGCTGCGTATGAGAGTAGTATGACAATATTCGGTGGAATATCGACAAATAAAAACCGTTCGGGCTGCGTGCGATATGCTAAGCAAGATACTATAACAGCTCGACAGCTAGCGTTTGGACAGTTTGAAGTCACGTCAAGCGACGCCTCGGAGTTCTGCCAGTGCCAGAACATTATGCGCGCAATTGATTTGAAGAAGTTTGAGAAAATCTTGCCGTTGTTAGTACATAGGGACCATCTCAGTGAAACATTTGCTTTCAGTAAATAGTATAAGTGACTAAAGGCCTATATTAAATATGAAGCTATAAATATTAGGCTCTCGTTATCAGCTTTGTATTGCAGGTTGATGAAGTACAGTCAAGTGTAAAATGTTTTCACACTTATTTCCATGTAAAATCTTTTTACCTTTGACTGAACATGAATATAATAGAGGCAATAATTGATATGTTACTTACTTGCTAAGCTGGGATGCAGTGGATTTTTCCTGAACTCATACTTAATATTGTTACTAATAAGCATTAAAGATATTCCCAGCAAATATAGTACAGAAGCAGAAATTAAAGTGTTAGTTGACAGTGATAATTCAGTGTCTACCACATATTTAGATATTGTCGTGAAATAAAAGGGATATAGTGCACTGGCTACTGTCTGCATGTACCCTACGCCTTCAGAATGCCAGAAGAATGTTGTTGTTATTCTATATTCCCTCATAATAAAGTTTAATATGTATATTAATTGCATCATTGAGAATATTAGTATTGTAGGCTGCAACTGTACTTTGTTTAGGAGCTCTTTGTAGTTGCCAAATGATATTATGTCATTGTCATTCAACGGGAGGTCCAGTCCACGTTGGAAGATCAGTGCTGATAGAATTAGCTGAAACAGAAAAGGTCCGAATTATAGGATGTCAATCAAAGGTTAAAGGTTAAGTTTGGTTTCAACACATAAGTACAGACAGAACTTTTGCTTTTGTTCATAGCTCATGGTTTGAATACATTTTAGAATAGATTAATAAAATCTTAGTAAAGATTTCACCAGGTCATCCCAGTCCCCATTTTCTTCAATAATGCTCTTTCAACATTTGGTTCATTATATTGGTATCTTTTTGTATAATTTAAAAACCAGTTAGGTTTATAGTATCATGCCTTGCCATCTGGATATAAATTCCGAGCTATCTTCATCTCTATTTTTCAAATCTTATAGCAAATGACAGAAAAACAGATGTACACTTAATGTCTCAGGCTCAGGAGTATTAACACGTTACTATGTAAGCAATTGTAGACAATTAATAATATCATTGTATTTGCTTTGAATGTTTACTGTTGCTTATCTAAATAAATAACAAAACTAGATTGTTATTAATTAATGCTCTTGACTTATTAACTATTTAATTAACCAGGTGGCTTGCAGATGGGATGCATTATAGGACCTACATAATATTAAAAATATAGAATTCCAGTAACTGCAAGTCAACGAATTACCTAACCTGTTGGTTTTCACGAGGTACCCGCATCCTATAATAACCCACGAAAGAACGATTAACAGAACCATGGCTTCAATATTGAACCACCCGTTTGCTTTTCATAAAGCCAATCGTTTTTAAATATAGATCACAATATCTATAGGATTCTTACTTAGTAAATATCTTGAATTCTCATGTAGTTATAAAATATAAATTATAGTATGCATACATAAACTATGGGTAAAGTCGCATGTCATATCACATCATGATTACAACATATTTTACAATTTTTCCTGTTCTCAGTTCTCACCAAAACTGTTGTAAAATCAGGATTTGAATGTGTATACCGTATTGTAATAAAATATGTTTTTCCATGCCGCAGTTAAATAAGCAAGTTTTGTTTAATGTTATGCTGATTGGTATTAGAATAATTATAAAATATTTTTTCAAGGTTAACTACTCTATAAATATCTGGCGAATACTTACAGCATTAATATTTGAGATTCTTGATATCCAAACTTTTATATCCAGTCCCATTACATGAGGGTGTATTTCCCGACCCATGAAAAAGTCATACAGGACATATCCTGTGTTCCCGTACGGATTCAACTCATAAACATCAATCTTACGACTCTTCACATAAGCAACAATACTCAAAATAACAGCAAATATGTATGATACAACTGCCAACTTCAAATAATCATTTATTAATGCATCTTTGTCTATAATTTGCCAAAAATCCAGAATGAAAAGTAAATGGATGGTAAAAATGCTGGAGAAGAATGCGTTGAAACAATACTTAGTGCCGGATTCATCCATTCGGTCAGCTTTCGTACCTAGTATAGGTAAAACAGCAAATACAGCTTGTGTTATAAGTTGTACAATGACAAATAGAAATGCTTGCAGGCTGAACCATTGTGATAATGATTTATAAGTTGACAGATTAAGAACTGCCTTGTGAGAACATGAATTCATACATGAGATTAGTAATGTGAATACTGTCAATGGTATGACAAATATCAGTAGAGCGGAGCCTATTCGTCCACCAAATTCCCATCTGTCGGTTACTTGCACAAAATTACCAATACTGCTTCTTAGTGGAGTGGCCAGCTTTCTTGTTACAGACTGGGACTTAGATTTCTCCCTAACTAATTCATCATCAGAATTTTCCCCATCAGAAAAAGTGTCTATTGATTTACTGATGGATTTACTCACAGACTTACTGAGGCTACGTCTAGTGTCTGGAACATTTTCCGTATCTCGAAGCCTGCTAGACCTACGTGGGACAAGCTCCTCTATATTGTCTTTTTCTAAAGGCTTTCTAATTCGTAAGCCATAAGAGTCATTGAAAGTCTCCAAACCATTGACATTCTCCAACGAAAACTCACTCGGTGTTATACTTGATGTTACATCTTTGATTGTATATTCCAAGCGTTTTGAGCGAGTGCTGCGGAATATTTCAAGTTTTGAAGACAGGTTATCTAACTGAACAGAGAGTTCGCGCGCACTCGTTTTAATAGCGGGCCGCTTCGCTGGAGACTTTTGTGTTACCTCTATAGTTTCTTTAGCGGTGGCCCTCGATGGAGACTTACGCGCGGGATACTGAGAAGCTGGTTTCCTACTCGGAGACTTTCGTGACGGCGACTTACGCGCGGGAGATGTTGTCCGCTTCGGTGGAGAACTTTTCCGCGTTCTGGCGGGAGAACGAGTAGGTGATACTCCTTTGCGTGTCCTCGGAGGACTTACATCATTAAGGCTAGTTCGTATTCGTCTGCTTCTAGTAGACATGCTGTTATAGAATTTCACAACGTGATAAACTAGTTCTTTTTTTGTAGTTCTAAAATTATCTTGATAGCCACACGCGTAGCAATTTAGTTTTCACAGGCATCAAAAATACACATTTGACGAAGTATGTTCGAATGATTTCAAAATTAATTTCTATTTATTTTAGACACTAGACACAAACGCAACTTCAAATTCTGTTTTATAAATAAACAAACGTAACTCGCAACGACACTCGATAAACGCGAAGCCAAAGCCAAGCGCCAACGACAACGCTAGAAAGATTTTTTTAAAAGTTGTGAGGAGCCGTCTGTGATTGGCTAAACTAAATTGCCGCTATCTTTGGACCGGAAATGAAATATTCCACTATTTATGGTTTTGCACGAATTATTAATAAACATTTTTTTTATTACATTGTACGTCACGTTGGTACGTGAATAAAATATTATTTAGAAAAAAACCGTTATATATCCGAATAAAATTTTCTTTTCAAGAACATCTTGTTAAGGTTAGCAGAACATACTTAGAAATAATGTAAGCCATACACGCTACGGTCTACCGGAGAGGTTATCTGTGCAGGTTTGCCTGCGCAGGTCAATAGGGTGTATGGGGACGGTCCGGTATACCGGAGCGGTCTTCAGTTCGTTTTGCTATGGGATTGATTGAAGATGACAACGACGCACTGGCATTGATAGGTCTTGTGTTAATTTTGAAAAAAGTATTTATGGAAAAATAAGCACACAAAGTGATGTAAACATTGGTTATTAAAAAGAAAACTTAACTATTTAAATTTGATGATTTTAAAAACTATCTCTGAATTGATGAACGAGACAACATAAGTACCTAAAACGTATAACATTAAGTCTGTGTATTTGTCTTCGTCTTGGTTGCAGGACCAATCAACCTCATCGCTGCCGCTGCGGAGATCTCGTCAACGAGCTCGGCCACCATGGGCTTTCGTGCTCTCTAAGTGCTGGTCGAATATCACGACACTCGGCTATTAATGACATTATCCGCAGGGCTCTTGTTGTCGCTAACGTGCCTTCCGTACTGGAACCAGTCGGTATTGCGCGGGTCGATGGCAAGAGACCGGATGATATGTCTTTGATCCCTTGGAGTGTTGGCAGGTCGCTGGTGTAGGATGCCACATGTGTCGATACACTCGCGCCATCTCACTTACCGGCGACTTGTAAAGCTGCAGGGGCAGCTGCGGCAAGTGCGGAAAATTCAAAATTCAAAAAATACGCATCGATTGGACCCAACTATATTTTTGTGCCTTTTGCGGTCGAGACCATGGGACCGTGGGGGTCCGAAGCTCGCCGTTTTGCTCGCACCTTGTCATCCAAATTGATCGAGACCTCCGGAGACCAGCGGGCGGGGAGCTTTTTCCGCCAACGCGTCAGCTTGGCTATCCAAAGAGGAAACGTTGCCAGCCTTCTGGGAACCCTGCCGTTAATCGGAAGCAGCGGCAGGCTTGAGGAAATTTACTATATATAGATTGTATTTTATACATATTTGTTGTAAATAAAGACTTCAGTACCTAAAATTACTTGATTCAAATTTAAAATCATTTATTCAAATAGACCTTCGCGGGCACTTATGAATAGTCTGAATCTTGCAATGGTTACTCCTATTATTGTAAAAAATATACAGTTATGAGTATACCGTAACTAAACAACTAAAACTAACGCGACCTGCGCAGGCGAACAGAGTATACGCACTCACACAGTACGGTGTCACTCAAAAGAATTGATTTTCGACACTGCGCCGCCACAACGGTTTCCTGGGCAGGTTAAGAAAACTGCACAGTTCTATTGCCACACACGCTCCGGTCTACCTGCGCAGGTACGACTGCGTAGGTAGACCTGTCAGATACACCGGAGCGTGTGGCCGTCATAAGAGATGTTTGTTATTTGTTACTTGAATAAAATGTTGTTTTTTTTTTGTTTTTACTAATATTTCACTTCAACGATCTTTCGTTTGTTATGTTGTGAAATTAATTTGACTTTAGACCAAGGATATTGTATACTAACTAACTAGTATAAAAAATCCTTGCTTTGGATACAACTTGGCAAGAAAGTATAGAAAATAATGGAGGCATTACTGTCGTTTGTTATGGCAACTTGAATGAGAGCGCTTCTGTAGTTTGTCATTATTTTCTTTCAAAATAAACAAATATTTCTTAATAATATCCTATGCTACTAATAAAAATTAAACTATTCTTTGGTATACATCATCACACATCTTAGGTTAATAATATATAAGTTTACTTTTGAAAAGCCTACTTAATTGCTTTTCTCTGCAAAAGCAACCTTCTGAACCGAGCATTAGATTCTGAGGATTCATAAGTGCCTGTGAAGCCCTATTTGATGAATTAAATATTTCATTACAAATTGACAACCAATGAGAAGTTTTCTTATGATACCTTTATGGTAAAAAAAACCTGTCAAATCGTGAACATAAGGTTCAAATTGATTATAATTTTCGACAGAGCAATGTACAGTATTTTGAGCATAGAAAGAGGTATCATAAGAAAATTCCTCATAGACCGGGAGATACTGGCAAACATTTCCTGGTCATTTGTACCAGTATGGCGAACCTTCAGAGGCCTAATAGGAAGCTACATTATCCCCGAGTATTATCGGCTTAAGGGTAAACATCAGTACAGAGGCGGAAAATTTGAATTTTTTCGAGTGTTTTTTTAACCGACGAAAAAACGGAGGAGGTTTACAAGTCGAAGCGTAGTTATAAATATTTTTTTCGTACCACTTGCTCAAAAAAGTGACATTCTATGCCACAAAAAGCGAACATAACAATAGTCATTTTTAATCTGTTAAAAATAGGGAAAGAAAATTGTACTGAATTTCATTCATCCTCTAGGGGGAGAATGTGATTTAAATTTGGAATACTTACCGAAATTTATACTGAACTACATCTGTGTTTACACCCTTTTTTACACCATTGAGTTTGTATATAAAGCATTATACATCTTTTTGAAAAAGGAATACGCAAATCAACTCATCAACAATAAATGTACCGAACAAAAATTTAACTCTATCAATAATTGGACCAAATGTTTCGAATGTTAACTTTTACTTTTAATTGTCATTAATAAATGCTTATCTCATATTATTATTGTGTAAATTTTTTCGCAAATGGTACGAAAAGTAGAGTATTTTCCTCGGTGATAAAGCTGTCTTAGTCTTAGGTGAACTTAAATCCCTCGCTACACTCCGGAATCGCCGTTTTTAACACCCTCGCTACGCTCGGGAGTAAACCTCGAGTCCTTCGTTACGCTCGCGATTTAAATCGTCACCCGCGACAGAAGACACTGCTTTATCCCCTTGGCTAATAATCCACTATTTTTATTTTAACGCAGGAACGCGGGTGACATCGCGGGGCAGTTCGGGATAAAAAGTAGCCTATTAACACTCGGGGATAAGTAATGTAGCTTCCTATTATAGTGAATGAATTTTTCGAATCCAACTGGTAGATCTAGAAATTAGCTCGTTTAAAAAAGCAACCACTGAGGTCTCCGGTTGATTTTATAAATTATTTAATTATTTTTTTTATGTTTTTTAGGTCGGTATGGTAAGTTTTAAATAACAGATGGATTTAGTTTGGAGTAGTACCTATATTTCATAATGTAAATAGGGTGTATCAAAAATATAATGAGGTAACTAAAGGTTTAAAAAAAATTACTCAATCACCAAAACTGCTGAAGCGATTTCACCAAATCTAGTGGTTCAACTTCGTGGCCATATCGTTCAACTGGAATCCCAAATCTGTTTATAATGAATTTTGTGAAATTCCATTTTATAAGTTTTCCCTTGTCTCCACGTAGATTGTGCTGGGCTGTAATATTAAGAAAATCTTTTGACAAGTAGGTAAATAGTTATACGTTTTTTTATGAATATATTTATTTACCATAATAAAAATTTACATTTTATAGCCTCCACGGAAGCCTCGAAGGCTTATCTGTTTTGATCACCGAAATGGTTAAACATCAGTTACGAGGCGAGAAATTTGAATTTCTTCGAGTTTTTTTTTTTACCTTTGTAGAACATTGTGGATATATATTTCAGTGATCATAATAGTTCATTTAGCATATTGTAGAATTATTGATACTTTTTGTTTAAGATTAACTATTTTTGTACATTTCCCAAAATAAGTTTTACGGTTTTTAGAGAAACCTTGAGAAATGTTCAAATATGGCTCATATTATACAAAAAACATTCATAACACAATGTGCCAAATGAACTTCTACTGTCGCTAATCATTGAAACATCTATCCATATTGTGCTACGAAGGTAAAAATAATAAAAACTGGAAATAAATCAAATTTCCCGCCTCGTAACTGATGTTTACCCTTATGTAAAGAATATATAGGTAAGTAATTACTTTTAAAAATTTCCACAATGGACTAGCATTGTCACAATTGACATCAATTTTCTCAAATAGGTCAAATTTAACATTTTGTTGTGAGGTAAAACTGATAATTTCCTTCGCACTGCCTGGTTCCTCCATTCCAAATTGATTGCAAGGAAATGCCAAAATTCTGAGACCTGTTTTTTTATTAACTCCTTATTACACGTTCGCGAAAAGTTGAGACTTGGCGCGGTGATATTACAGTTGCTTGTATACTACACAATGAAGTCAGACGTCATGAAGCCAGCATGAAGCATATATAACAATACGGGCACTCGCATTCTACTCGGTCTCAACTTATTGCGCACGGGCCTGCGTAGCCTGAGTAGGCTTGAGCCTAGGGCGCAGACTTTAGGGCTGATGAGTAGCCTGCTGGGTGCCTGCTGGTAAATCCTCCACTGATTTCATTTCATTTTTACGTCCCACGTACATACGATTAGGCTATCTTAAGAATTGGAATCTTTTGAAATTAAAGAACTGGCACCTGGACCTTAAAAGGGCGGTAAACTTGGTCTGCGCCCCGGGCGGCTGAAACCCACTCTACGCCACTGTGACTAATAGCCCAAGAGCCCACAACGATCTGACCTTCGTCATTTTATAAAACCTGAAAGTTTATCTGTGTATGTCCCTAATAGAGGTAAAAACGATCCCCGAATATGAAGTTTGGATCGCGGTGGCTTTGGAAGTTATCAGGTAGCAAAGGTGTCAAAAATTGCACCTCAAATTCGTTAAGAGGACTCAATTCGTCATACTTTTCATACAAAACCTCTGTACTTATTATGGCATTGTTAAACATTTTTCGTTAGATGTTTTGAACAAATTAGTATCTTGTGCACTATATCTAAAGTGTGAAACAAATTCAGTCAAAGCCTCCGAAAAACAGCGTTTTTGCCTGAACTTTGGCCATATCTAATGTACCTATAAATTGTAAAAGTAAAGAAAACATTTAGAAACCAGGCTTGCAAATGTATTGGAGATTCTAAATAACTAACTTTTTTTTCACAAACTTGTAAGATTTTTTCACAAGAAGTATGCTCCTGGAACAAGTTTTATGAATGCGAAATCTTGAATGACGACCTAGCGAAGCGGCCGCGAGTGATCTGCGGAATTTACCGACTGATAACCGACGGCTCTGATGCTGTCTCTCTTTTTTCGCAGTCAAACATTACGTTGGATGAAACAACAAGCTTTTAGACTATGCTTGCGTAGAAGTTGCGCCGGCCACAGAGGGCCGCCTTAAAGTATAAAGGTCAGTTTTTATATATTGTATTTGGACTAATATAAGAAATCACGTCGTCCATTGTCAGACACTTTGAACAGTGGAAACCCCCTGTCAGACACCTTAAAGTATTAAAAAATATTATTCAACTTTCGTCATTTTATAAAAGCTGAAATTTATGTTACTTGACGAACTATCAAAAGATGATTTCTCAGTTGTCAGACACTTTCGATGGTGGGTTTGCCGTGTCAGACACATTAAAGGTATATCGTAGGTGCGAGCGCGAGGTATATTAAATGTGTTTTTTTACAAACGAAAAGAGATAGACACATAGACTACATTCTGTCAAGCAATTTTGATAACATCCCTTTGAAAATACACATTTTTTTTCATTTTTTATGCTTTTTTTTCTTCAAAATTAAGCTCATGGTTTCTTTCAGCGTTCCTTTAAGACAATCTTACACAATACCTTTTCTTTAAGTCATGTAGTTCAGAAGTTGGCACTAACGCAAGAGTAAAAAGACTTCAGTAGATACGTGGATGACATAACTTTGTTGCAATCTGCAATCATATTCAGATTGAAACAACCTATTAAGAGGTTTTAGTAGAATATTACAAAATTGAAAATGGTTCCATTTGAATGAAGCACTGTTTGCATTTTCAGTTAACAAAACGTAATAAAGTCAGAAAACCGCTATATTGCACCGGTTTCATTTCGTAAGTGATTGGAACTCCCCTGGGAGTTTACGGTCACGTTTAGCCATTTTCATTGATATATCAATGAAAATGGCTAAACGTGACCGTAAGGTAGGTATGTATATTAAAAAAATATCTTCCTGCCATTGGAAGATATTTTTTTCCTCCGCATACCAGTTCATGGATCGTTACGTGGTCGTGGTCGTGGTTCGTGGTGTTCGTTGATCCACGAAGTGGTAGGTATGCGGAGGTCTCGTAACTGTACACAGTAAAATACCAAGCTAAATAAGTATAGGTAATTTACAATTATGTTTCGTTTGTGAAAAATATTTGAACCTTTGCTCTCCCCGTATTTTTCATATAGTTGATTGAGTTGTTGGTATTGATTTGTCGCAAATCGACTTTCAGAGGCTACATTCACAAGGATACACACATGATCCTTGTATTCGTCAAGTTTAACAAATTCACCTCTGATATTCTTTACAGTAAACTCATAAATAGACGATGCCCTTTTAAAATCTGGGTTCATGTAATTTAAATCCATTTTAATTATGTACGTACTTTAATATTAACAATTTAAATAAAATTCGTTTTTGTTAATCCATATTGATTGTTGTTGTTGATTGTTATATTCGCTAAAAGGCAGGCAAAGGTTACGCCATACAGCCTTGTCTAATTTGAGTTTTCTCCGAGTTGTATTATTATAGAGTCTGGCACACGAAAGTTGAGCCTGAGACACAGAATAAATAATAGTACAACAGAAGGATAACTTCCTGATAGCAAACATGCGAGTTTAAACCTAGTTACAAGGTTCGCACGTCTCGATGTGACCTTCGTTATAATAGCGCGGCGTAGGCATATTTTTCTCGTGACAAGTGCGCCCACTCTGCCTGAGATTTAATTAAAACTCTATACATTGCAACATTAACCTGTCTTAATGTATGGTTCGGAATGCTGGGCAGTAAAGAGGATGGATGAAAGACGATTGCATGCAGCTGAGATGAGGATGTTGAGATGGATGTGTGGAGTGACAAGAATGAATAAGATAAGAAATGAGTACATAAGGGGAAGCTTGAAAGTAGCGCCAGTGACTGAAAAGTTGAGAGGGAACCGTTTATCCTGGTATGGACATGTTATGAGGAGAAATGAAAGCCACGTCACTAAAAAAGTGATGAATATGAAAGTAGATGGATATACGGGAAGAGGAAGACCAAAAAAGAGATGGATGGATTGTGTGAAAGTTGACATGGGTAAGAAAGGAGTGGATGCTAGTATTACGGATAGAAGAGACGAATGGAAGAAGCATACATATTGTGCCGACCCCAAATGATTGGGAACAGGGCAGGCAGATGATGACATTGCAACATTCTATAAATGTCACTCGTCACCTGGCATAAAAAGTATCAACTAGTTTACCAGAACTAGTTTTGATACTAACCCTTTATTCATAATCGCTTTATAGCTCTTCCTTTCGTTTCGTTTCTTGCCGAGAGTCTTTTAAATGTATTACGAACCCGTGGTAAAATCAATTGTAACGTTTGTAAGTGTCTTATTAGGGACTATATTAATTTTTTTTTTTTTTTTTTTTTTTTTTTTTTTACTCTTTATAGGCCTATGTTTGACCGCAATCTCACTCTCATGGTAAGTGATGATGCGGCCGAAGGTGGTAAGCACACAAAGCCTAGAAGGAACTGGCTCTCAAGTGCAGCTATCGGAACACACCGAAAGGTGCTTGGCGACAGATTTTCAACTTGAGGGTGGTAGCCAGCCAGGCGGGTACTACAAAGTACCCTACCACCGTGCAAAAACAATAAACAATTTTTGAATTTGAATATAATTTAGTACAAGCTCTGCTTAATTTGGGATCAGATAACAGTGTGTGAAGAATATCCCAGGATATTTACTTATTTATTTAAAAGCATTCTACCTATATAAAAAATAGTTTATGTAACATTTTATCTCATTTACATGCAAATATTACTTAGGAAAATCAAACTTAATATTTATATTATTTTTTGTAATGTATCAAATTAGTGATGCCACATCTAGTTTTTTTAAATTTGCCGCGCTTTTTCAGGTTCAACTTTCGTGTGCCAGATTTTAGTCGCAAAGTAAATCACTTTATGTAGTCCGCACTGTCAGTTACCGTCCATAAAAGTCATGTTTTAGTACTATGCATGGTACAATGGTGGTACATAAACTTTTCACGGATTTCTTGACTCAACTTGAAAAGTCACCATACCTACACATAATTAATTTCATTTCACTTCAATGATGCACATGGAATTGATCTTTATCGGATAAAATACGGCCAATAATATGTAATAAAACTCAAAATACACGAATTTATGATACTAAAAATGAAAAGGCATCGTCAGTCGCAGCTGCAGGTTCCCGCCAAAAAGTTCTATTCCCTTTTGAATATTGATAGGCACGGTTGTTGTTTATATGCACACAAAGGTAGGTAAAGGTTTGAGCCATACAGCCTTGTCATATTTTAATTTATTCAAATTCAAAAGATTTTATTTATTATATAAAAAAATAACTAACTTGTATTAGGTATATATTTATTTAACCAAGAATATGCATTTTATCACAACAACAATCTTATAAACTATAAACAACAAAATATCACTCTTTGCTGTGCATTATATTTTGATGTCCTAGGTACCTACTTTAGTACCAAAGCTAAATAGTTGAATAAAAGAGTGCAGATTACCAAATAACAGGATATTTTTTTCTAAAAATGCTTCTTTAGTACTGTACAACATTCTTGTATACAGGAATGTTTGTTTAAAAGCAAACTTAGATCATAAGTAATAAAATATATTTTTATTTGTAAGTATTCAGAAATAATTTATTGTTTGTGCAGTTTTTACCAGTATTTTTCGAGTGACTTAACCAAGTCTAATGGGTCAACATTGGGCCCATGGCGCTCCACGGGTACACCATTTTTGTCAATAATGAACTTTGTGAAATTCCATTTGATGAAACTGCCAAGGGTGCCACCCTGCTTGTTCTACAAAATAAAACAAACATAATTACATTTATGTAAAAGTAGGAAGAAATGTGTTATCTATACTAAAATCACAGACTACGGAGGACATATTCTCGCTAACAAAAAACTGTGTCTATGGAGTCGGCCACCTCTCACGCACACCTTAGTTGGCTATTCTGTGGGAAATTAGACTCTGTCGCCGTTTACACAGAGTCGATTACTCGCGCTCAACTTATGTGTGACTGTGTGCGTGCTGGCTTGTACGTACAGCGTGGTGGCCGACTTGAGTGACACAGTTTTTTGTTAGCGAGAATATATCCGATTTTTTTAAATATCTGTGACTTAAATAAATAGTTTTAGATACTATTATTTATCAGTGTTTCATTATTGCTATTTTTACACAACTCATCGTAAATGAGAGGTAGAAGTAGAACACTCATTAGAATGATATAGGTGTACATAACAACAGAGGCCTATTGATTTTTTTACTCCACTATAATTTATTATTCACAGTAATATTAGACTAAGTGAATTATCTATGGTATTTAAGGTCAAAGCAATCACTACTCAATTATGTTGACATGAATATTTTATCAGTGATTATCAGTTATGTTATATTAATGACTTGGCTAAAAAATATCTAATAATAAGTAATCTGATAGTACAACTCATACATGACATAACAAAAAAAACTATTTTACATCATCTATTTTTTAAATCACATTCAAAAATAGAACAAATAAAGTTCTATTTTTATAAATGTATACATCAGGATGGATCAATGGATTTTATATGAATTGATTTCATGATATTAATAATTGTATATCAGTTGCTCAGTTTATCAATCAATTCATAGAAATATCTCTGATTCATAAATAAAAGATAAAAATAAAGGTAATACCTTCAAAAACTTCCATAGTGGACTCGCAGCATCTCCATTGACATCAATCTTCTCAAACATATCAAACTTTACTTTGCGCTCAGATGCAAAACAAACAATTTGTTCAGAATTGCCGGGCTCTTGACCAGCGAACTGGTTGCATGGGAATGCCAATATACGTAGACCTGAAAAATAAACAATAAATATCATTATGATGCAAGATAAATAATTATTTTAATCAATATCAGTAGAAAACTTACCTTTGCTCTCAGCATACTGTTCGTATAGTTCATTCAACTGTTTGATATTATTCGTTGTGAGACCACACTGGGACGCGACATTCACAATGATACAGACATGACCCTTATACGCATCTAATTGTACATCTTCTCCTTTGATATTCTTCACAGTAAATTCGTGGATTGATGTCGCAGTCTTAGGGTCAGGATTAGCGGCCATTTTTCTGTAAAAAATATTATTAAAACTCTTAAATAAGCCTGTCTGTAAGTATTGTTTTGATCATTGGGTGACTGACTGAAGTTGTTTGTCTGTCTGTCACTTCATTTACTATTGGATTGCAAATTTGACATTATAGTGATGCTCATCAATGACCGTGAAAAATACCGACAATCTGTGACAATATTTTGACTTATTGCATAATAGCTTCACAAGAACGTCTAAAGTATTTCATATTCTCATCAATTTATAGCCTATACTTACATGGTACTTAGTTGGACTCGGGATATACAAAGTGCGCTACCAACTACCGGCACAACAAGCTTATAAACCGATCGAAATCCGATTGTCATGTTTGTTACGAAAAAAGTAGATAAAATAAATTCCTATATCATATACCTACCTACAAGATTATAATGTTTAGAAACCTCAAACTTTACGGTTCGTAGGTTCTGCGTTCGACTTGGTTTATTTATTGTTTCAATTTACAAATGTATACTGAAATTATATAAATAATTATTTCAATGAAGAAACCTAAGTTGCTGGTGCATCATTAACTTCGTTCTATGATTTCCACAGAATTTTTGTTTAAATGAATTTATAATGTAAGACTGTAAGAAGATCGCAACTTGACTTCCGAACGTAAGAATTTCGAAATGTATGTCAAACTCAAATTGTTTGAAAGAGTGTCCGTCCGCTGTCATTTGATTGAAATTACTACTTCGATAACACTATTTTTATAATATTGATTTTATAATATGTTTATTTCTTTTCCTTTTATGAACAAATTTTAGTAGTCTAAAATCATATCAACTTAAATTGATGCAAAATTAATCTATTATAATAATAAATCGAAAAAAGTCTAAATCCGCTGTATTGTCACTGATTTGTGACCATAGTTGCTTTTTTTTTGGTTTCTAAACGTTAACGTCACTATGACATCCATCCACCGTGAAAGGTGACACTGACATTCACTCAAGTTTCTTTCTGTACAAACAATTACGAGATAAATTTGCAAGAGAATAAATTAGATTTATTCGTAATAAATCTAAATTTATCCACCAAAATGGCGTATCTGGTGACCAATTTACGGAGGTGTGTAAGTCTGAAAAACTTCAATAGTGTGAGCGTTATCCAGAGTGCTTCGTATCATGCAAATGTAAGTTTGATAAAATGCAACTGCATTGCTCAGGATTATCGATTTCACAATAGCGTCGTAGTTTCAACTTAGACCTTGACCGTCAATATAAAGCAAATATTAAAATTCTTACATCACATCAATATATTCCAAATCAGTTTAGAATTTGAAAAAAACATATTTTAATTTTACAGGTTATTGACCACTACGAAAATCCCAGAAATGTGGGCTCAATGGATAAGAAGGATAAAAATGTTGGGACAGGACTGGTGGGTGCCCCAGCATGTGGTGACGTCATGAAGCTGCAGATCAAAGTAGATGATAATGGAAAGATCATTGATGCAAAGTTTAAGACTTTTGGCTGTGGATCAGCTATCGCGTCTAGTTCCCTTGCTACGGAGTGGGTGAAAGGCAAGACCGTTGATGAAGCGCTTAAGCTGAAAAACACGGATATTGCTAAAGAATTGTCTTTGCCGCCTGTCAAGTTACATTGTTCTAGTAAGTCCACTTTTGTTTTATGCTTAGTTATTTGTAGCGAGACTTGGTTTTGATATTTCCTGTCAGTCACACTTAAACAGCATTTATGTGACACTATCATATAAATGCTGTTAAAGTGTGACACTTCAATATCAAGGCTATCTGATCTGATAATTTTACATGTAACTTTACATGTTTACTTTGTACAGGTAATGTTTTTTTTTATTTCAGTGCTTGCTGAGGATGCTATAAAGGCTGCCCTGTCAGATTACAGAATTAAACAACAATCAGAGAAAAATAATTAAGTAGGAAAGCTGGAAGGTTTGGAACAGATCTGTGATTTTGTAAAGAACTGTAAGACGGAAAGTAATAAGTACAGTGGCAGTTAAAATGAAAATCAAAAGCATTAGTAGTTGTTATGCACATAATATAGTCCCATTGGTTTTTTATAAGCAGTTTATTGTCACTAGATATAGAATGTTGTTTTTGTTTAAATAAATAATGCTCTAGAAACTGTTTTATTGATTACTTTTATTGATTTCCCAACTTTAGGTAGATTTAATTTTATGATTTTTGTTATTATCATTCGAATTTTGTCTCCAGCAGTCATCAGGCGTAACTATGTTACTTTCCATACAAAATAAACTTTCAGCAAACAGTCACACTGACAGAAAGTGGGTAGTCTACAACTACTGTTATGCATGCCGCCAACAGTAGTTGTCACAAAAAATCTACTTTTGAAACAGTGACCAACAAATCATTCAGAATTCAAATAAATAAATTAATATCCTGGGACATTCCTCAAACACGGTCATCTGATCCCAAACTAAGCAGAGCTTGAACTGTAACAGATATTATACCTTTTTGTTTGTATATACATAATTACACCCAGACTCAGGACATACAGACATGTTCATGCCCACAAATGCATGTCCTGGGTGGGAATCAAACATGACCTGCGGCGCAATAGGTGGAATCTTAACCAACCGGCCCGTCCAATCAGTGTGGATCCAATGGTGACCAATCCCAGGAAGGGTTACACTTGTGACCTCATAGGCGAGACTTATCAGAAGATTTGTGACATTTATTCCAAAATCACATCATTGATCCATTTAACGTTAGGTTATACAATATAGGGCTAGTATATAAAACAATCGTAAATATATAAAGCCATGTATATTAACACTGTTTCGTAACAAAATCTACGTGTTTCAGAAACACATTAATATGTTTCTGGAACATGTGAAACTTTAACTGTTAACACTACATGTAACTGTCATTAACGTGTGTATGTTAAATTGCACCCACATGATTTCAGTAACTCGAGTAGGTGTACCTTATTGTGTAGTAATATATGGTATTTTTAAATGAAAGAGTTTAGTTTATTTTCAACTTTATTTCGGTATACATCATGGTAAAATAACCTAAATAATAAATCAGTGGAAAATACTATTCATATAATTTGTACAATTACGTTACTATCCCAAGTTTTTGTAAAGCCAGCTGAGCTGCATCAGCCTTTGCTTGTTTCTTGTTTGCACTCGCCACTGCTGGTTGGTATTCAGTACCAGCTACCTTCACCTGACAAATACACATGAATATAAGTAAACTAAGACAAAGCAATCAACCAGTTGGTCCCACAATTTCTAATAAGACTGGGCTGGATGTGGATGGCAAGGAACCGAAATGAGTCAGTGGTGAACTTAAGAGAGAGTATTTCCAGAATCATGATGTACATTCAGTGTCAATAGTAGCCAAACTACTAACAACTTTTCATATACTGTCAAGACAATTTTAATAGACTTATTAAACGGTACTAAAGAAATCTTCGATGCTAACTGTACAATTTTAAACCCTATCCTATTTGCAAAAGGTTCAAAATATTCGTAATTACAAAGCTAATTTACCTTGAACAGGAAATTTTTCTTATGATCAGGGCCGCACTCGAAGCATAAGTTATATTCAGGGGGTCCTAGTTTCTGTTTGGAGCAATATTCGCCAAGTAACGAGACGGGATGTTTGCCTCCCGCCACCAGAGGCGCTGGTCCTCTACCGCGACCCGGCCTTTGTGGTTTTATCTAGGGACAAAATTGTTGTCTAGCTAAGCAATCCATGTTTACAATTTACTGTTTTTTTTTATAGGATGATGGACAGGTATAGTATGCTAATCAATGGGCTTATTTTATAAAGATTACAGTAAAGATAAGAGCAATAAAAAGTATTGTATACTAAAGTCGCCCGTTTATACATCCCTTCCCTCCGGACCTCTGTGTAGTTCAGACGTGTATCCATAAAATAATTATATTTCAAATTATTTTATTTTAAATTTGGTAATAAAATACACCGCAAAATAACCGTTGGATAATAGGAAAACATAAATACAAAGTAGTGACGCAGCGCATCGCATCGTTTACCAACGCACACTTCGCCACCCTCCGTGCCATCCCCATCTGTACGTGAGCGTGAGTGATCACACACTCACACAATCCTATATTGCTGCACTACCACAAAATATTTTGGCACGACATCCACGCACACTCCCGCATTTAAAATCAAAGGACATCTCAACATAAATTCATAGGTGTGAAAGTGACACCCGTATCACTGATCACAGGGTTCTATCTAAACTGGACGGAACGCACTTTACTACGAAAACGTCGATACCGACCAATATAGTCTGACCCCTTGGATTGCTGTGTTATAATTTGCTTTGTTACTGCTTGCCTTGCTACTAGCCTGGTACTTTGCCTGCTCGAAAGAGCCTATTTGCCATGCCGATTAACCGCACGCCGCCGCCCTCCACCCCTGCCTCTTCACCGTTAGCTTCCACCGCTGCTACGGCGCCCGCCCGGACTTTAGCGCCTGAAATGACACAGCCCGCAGTCAAAACACATAATATACCTCCTAAATCGTTGACCGTCCCCATTGCGCAGCAACTACACCATTGCTCTTCAGAACCAAGCCTGATCGAAAAAGCTAACGTCGCTTTACGTAAACGTAAGCGATCAGAGCACGACGATGAAAAGCTTAACATATTTATGGCAGAAATGAGGAAACTATTCAACGATTTTAAGGAAGACCAAGAAAAACGGTCAGATAAACTTTGCTCTGCTGTGGAGGAGATCCGTTCGACAGTTGATTACCTGGCTCAAAATTATGATTTACTCCAGACTAAGCTTCAAAAACTAGAGACTGAGCGTAGAGAAGACAGTCAGTATATTCGATCGTTGGAAGAAAAACTAGAGAACTTTGAGCGTGGAACCAGATCTACCTGTCTGGAAATAAGGAATATCCCTGTTTCATCCTCCGAAACAAAGGCTTCACTCTTAAACACATTGATTAACACTGGAGAGGTTCTTAATGTCCCCATAAAACAGAACGAAGTAAAAGATATTTTTCGGATAAACTCCAAGGATCCAGAAAGCAGGACCATAATAGTGGATCTCACTAGCGTCCTCCTTAAAGAAAAAATCATTGCCATGTACCGCTCTTTTAATAAGGGGAAGACTAGGTTGACAACTGAACACCTAAAGATTAGTGGAACTGCAAAACCAATATTCATCTCGGAAAACCTCACTTTCAAAATGAAGAGATTGTTTTTCCTGGCTCGAGATTTTGCCAAAGTTAATGATTTCATGTTTTGCTGGGTATCCCACGGAAAGATATTTCTTCGAAAGAGAGAAAATGGTGCACTGATTCGTGTTACGTCTGAAATGGATCTCGATAAACTGAAAACCTCAAATTGACTGGAAACCTCGATCAAGAACTCAAACTCTGATCTTTCATCCCTAATAATAACAGAAATTTTTATTACCTATTTCATTCTATTAATGTCTTTTTATAATGTAAACACTGTACACTCAACAAAAAAATACACTTACATTTTTCAATATTTTTTAATAACACACAATCACATAGTGCGCTATAAATACGTTGGTAAGCCCCTTTCTTTGGTCGGTTTCATGAAATCGTATTATTTAATTTTTTCGTCCATGACAATTTTATTGGCCTTTTATAATCGTGTTTCTGTCCCTTTGTTCTCTAAATTCCTAATAAATGGATAGTATAAATAACGATATTGAACATATTTCTGTATCGGAGTCATTAATGTGTTCTCCAGAAGAATGTTTTCGTTTTATAAAGAGTGAAAATGATTTTTGTAAAATTCTTCATGTAAATATCCGAAGTATAAATCATAACTTCGACGCTCTTCTAATCCTTTTGGATAGAATAAAAATACAACTTGATGTTATTGTTCTCTCTGAATGTTGGTTGAGCAAATCGCCTAATATCCCCTCACTAACCGGTTTTATTTCTTATGAATCAGGTTATCATAATCAAAACGAGGGTGTTGTCGCATACATTAGAAAAGAGTTAGACTGTATTGTAGAAACACCCAATTTTAAAGAAGCTAACTGTTTAGTTCTTAAATTTTCCAACAAGATTGCTGTAGTAGCATTATATCGCTCCCCTTCTTATAATCAGTTAAACCCTTTTATAAATAGCCTTGATGAAACTTTATGTGCCCTAAAGTCCTACGAGACTGCTATTGTCATTGGAGATATTAATATCAATCTGATCTCTGAAAGTAAAAGCAGTCACGCTGATGATTACCTTAATCTGCTCTCTTCTCATGCTATGCTACCAGCTCACCTTTACCCTACGAGAGGACAAAACTGCCTTGATCATGTTATACTTCGAACTCCAAATCCAGCGTCTACACTGGTTCTAAATTCTTTAATTACCGATCATGCTCCAATTCTATTTTGCTGTAATTATAAAGCAAACCCCACAGTTAAAATAAACCACTCTTGCGTACGGACTGACATTTCTTCTGTAGTAAATGACCTGGAAAATACGGATTTCTCTTCTGTCCTAAATTCTAATGATCCTGAACATGCAGCCAATAGTTTAGTAGATATTGTTTCTTCCGCTGTTACAAGAAATACTCGTACTATTCTCATTCCAAGTAGGAAACGTATAATCAGACCTTGGATTACTCCTGGCCTCCTGAAATGTATTCGAAATCGAGACAAGCTTTACCGAAAATTTAAAACAAACCCAGATAATGAAACACATAAAATAATATTCATCCGCTATAGGAACTTTTGCAATAAAATCCTAAAAAAAGTAAAGCGTGATTATGAACAGAAAGAATTTCAGAAGGCCAGTCGAAGCCCTAAAGATACGTGGAAGATTATAAAGCAAATTGCCAATCTCGACAAGAAGAAATCGACTTCATCGCACCTGTTAAAGCTTTGTGATGACCCATCTTTATCTGTTGACAGCGTTAATTACTTTTTTGCTAATGTGGGAAAAGATCTAGCTGCAAACATTGTACCACCAACTAACAAAAGCAGACTGCTGCACACTAGTAATTCCTCCTTTTGCGCAACTAGCCAAATGGCTCTAAATTCAATGGTTTTATACAGTGTGACCCACATGGAAGTAGAAAATATAATTCTGAGTCTGAAAGAAAAGTGTGCTATTGGCTGGGATGGCATCTCTACTGCTGTAATCAAGTCTGCTAGACATGTTCTTATCCCTATTATTACTCACGTTCTTAATACCGCTCTCTCCTTAGGGATCTTCCCAAATGTTTTTAAAATGGCAGTTGTGCACCCCATCTTCAAGAGTGGCGACAGAGGCAGTGTTACAAACTATAGACCAATTTCTGTTCTGTCTGCTTTGTCTAAGATTTTTGAAAAGGTCTTAAACAGTAGATTGTTAAAATTCTTAGATGGAAATAGCTTCTTGTCAGCAAACCAGTTCGGCTTTCGAAGTGGCAAGTCCACGGAAGATGCTGTCCTGGAGCTAACAGATACGATAGTTAAAAATTTTGAAAAGAAACATAAAACATTAGGTATATTCCTGGATCTTTCTAAGGCGTTTGACACTGTCTCTGTCCCTATTCTCCTTTCCAAACTAGAAAACATCGGTATAAGGGGTGTAGCGCTTGACATGTTTCGCAGCTACCTAACAGATCGCTCGCAGTTCGTTGTGATAGATGGTAATAAAAGTAAATTGGAACCCCTTTATTTTGGTGTCCCACAGGGTAGTGTCCTCGGACCTACCCTTTTCCTTATTTATATTAATGAACTCTGCAGCCTATCCCTTCCCAACTGTAAAATTGTTACCTACGCTGATGATACTGCGCTACTTGTGAGTGGACGAAACTGGCAGGAAGTCAGGGACTATTCCAATAATGCCCTCAGAAGTGTCATGAACTGGCTCTCCACAAACCTCCTTACTCTTAACGTATCTAAAACTAAATTCATTCCTTTTGCTCCTAGCCTCGCGTCACTACCCCCTCTCAACTACACTATCGTTGCCCACGTTTGTTCTGGGGATGCTATTTCAGACATGTGCAATTGCAAAGTTATTGAACGTGCATCTTGCATAAAATATCTTGGTGTTATGTTGGATGGTACTTTGTCCTGGAAACAGCAAATTGAAACTACACTTTCTCGCGTCAGGAAACTGTTATTTGTTTTTAAAAAGTTATGTTTTGTTGACTTTAAATCCTTAAAAACTATTTATTATGCACTCGGACAATCAGTTATATCTTATTGCATCAGTTCTTGGGGTGGCTCAGCTAAAACGCACATGATTAGACTCGAAAGAGCTCAGAGAGCTGTCCTAAAAGTGCTTACTAAAAAACCTTTGCGCTTTCCCACTCACGACCTTTACACAATCAGCCAAGTACTTAGTGTTCGACAGCTTTTCGTTCTTCAAACAGTCCTCCGTAAACATTCCCAAACTTTTTATGACGCCCAAGTTACAAATTCGAAGCGTAGATCTGATCGAGTTTGTCAGTATATGTCTCATCGCACAGCTGTGGCAGGTCGTCACTACTATTTTATTAGTCCTATGCTGTACAACAGAATAAATAAGGAACTAAATATACACCAGCTACCTTCATATAAGTGCAAATTAAAATGTACCGAATGGCTCAAATTGTTGTCCTATGAAGAGACTGAAAACTTATTATCGCGTAAATAGCACTATAAATTCACAAAACTCACACACTACATACATTCACACACACTAACTTACACTCACTAACACACACACTAACATTCACACAGTTCATATAGGCACACTTTACAATTACACTCGACAATTCAAAATAACATCTTGTCTTGCATGATAGATTTAAGGTCATCATTTCTTACTGTTTTAGACTCTGTTCATGTTTGTAAAACGGAGGAGGGCGTTGATATCTGCGACACAGTTTTATACTATAGTAGATGTCATCGTTTCAAATGTAATTTGTAATAGTGTTTTATGTGCCTCAAATAAATTTTTATCTTATCTTATCTTATCCATGTGAGACTTGGGAGCACAGCCAAAATTCCAATATGCATGCATTTTCGGTATTAATAATAAATATATTTTCATTTCATGTGCCAAAAATAGGTAGTGCAATTAGAAATACCTCAACAAAATGGGCAAATTAGATTTTGATTGTTAAAGAACGTAATACTAGCTTGATCGTAAGTTCTCATAATAAATACATCAATAAAACCATAAGCACACAAAAATATAATAAATGGTTCACTTACTCCTTTGTTGAATCTGCTACTGACCTCTTCTTTGGACTGTAAGCCCCTAGTGTCTAACTTAACTTCTAGAAGTAACGGTTGCAGTGCTCCCGTGCCCTCTTTGCCCAGCCCCCGTCCTGGAGTCCAGCCCATTTTCTGCAGCAGGTGCATGCCCATACCGCCTTCTACAGGCGCGGCGCGGACTAGCTGATCCTATATGAGAATTTAAGTATTATTATATTGTAAATTAATTTATGATAAGTTGTTTATTTGATGATTTATTTTTGATATAAAAATAGAAGATTTGATTAATTGTTTGGTTTTTAATGTAATATTCTTCAGTAAATAATGGATCAATTTATTCGATATTAATTATGCTTTACTATGATTGGTATAAAAAATATACATGAGATTTTAAATTACATGAGGACATTTTTTTTTGTAGTTCATTGTTTAATTTTCATGTTTATGTAAGTAATAAATCGGATATCTTATCTATACGATTTTTGAACACTGCAAAGTTATTGACAACAAATACGTGGGGGGAAATCAATCTAGAATCTGGATCGTCGAACTCTGACAATGATGTAATACCGTCCCATTTTTTGATATAGTCCGGGACACATAACTTAATCTCTGAGACTGAAAGGCGCTAATTTTGACGAACCAATCAGAGCCCCTCTTAATTAAGGCCACAATGAGTTCATGAGATCAAGTTACGTGTCCTAAACTATACTTACCTCTCAGGCATGTGTACATGTTATCTTTGCACCTATAGCACCGCGTAGCGTCTAACGTAGTAGCATCTTCTTATCACTTAAAAGCTGCAACAAATATTCATGAATTCCCCATAAAAGCCATGTTTTTCTATGAACTGTGTGCATTGAGTTTTAATATATTTTCTTGCTCAAAGAATCACCAGGCTTTGTTTTTTATAAGACTGACAATTTACAATTAAATAACATGTAATGTATAATACTGAGACATTTTTAACGCTTTTTTTGAGTCTTTTTATGCTACTAAGCTGCTAAGGTAGCCAATGAGCATACGGCCTGCCTGATGGTAAGCGGTTACCGTAGCCCTATACACGCTTGGAACACCAGGGATATCATTAGCGCGTTGCCAACAGTGTGTATTACTAATATAATTTTTAAAATCTGAATTCATAATAAATATATATTTAAAGTAACATACATTATATAAGTACTTTATGAAATTGATAAAAGTACATTAAAAAATGAAATGAACAAATGTAAAGTAATACAAAGTCAGTCATAAAGGGGAACTCTGAATATTTGTTTGCAATATTTTGGTAATGATGATTCGCATGCCATACAAAATGGCATGATAATTACCATTATACTGTCAATATATGCCATTGCGTTGTGTAATGAGTGAACTGTAAGAGTTCTCACCTTACACACAAAGAAACACCGAGTTTTTTAGTGTAATGGTTGCAGCAACATTGATAGATTTCATAATATTATATAAATTATATATATTTTTACATATACTGTTACTAACCAATTTGTTATTTTCAGTATAAATTGTCTAAACAATATGTGATTTTGTCAGCATATTCTTGAGTACTAAACCACAGACATAAATCTAAATAGATAACGCAAGACCCTCCATCCGTATGAAAACCAAGCGTGTAACTTTTTTGTACCTACCATAATGTCACAATATTGATTTAGTTAGCTGGCATTAGATTTTTAACCTGAAAATGAAGCTATCCTATTTGTCCGCTAAACACATCCTTCGCTACACATCTCTGGTGGACATGCAGCCTTATGCGAGTTCCCTGTCCGCGCGAAACAGTTTCAAAAGAAGAACATTGTGCACCATTTTCTCGCGTCATCTATTCAGATGTATATCTGTGTAGATACTAAACATATAAATAAAATAATATTATTTCATAACGATTAAGTGGGATTAATAAGTGTGGTGATACAATTATACAATGTGTAACTGGCGTGCGTTATTAAATATAGATGATGACTACGTATAATAAAAATATAAATCTTAAATCATAATATAATCTCGAAAGATAATCTATAGGTTATTTCGTTGACGTGATGTCGTGACTGTACATTATATCAAACAGACTAATAAGATAAGGTCTATTGATGCGTGAAAAAGCCTATGTCATACTATAAAAAAATATTATTTTGTTAATAATAATGATAAAAAAATCACACGTCATATAATTTTATCTAAGTGTTTATATAGGCTTATTTTCTCCTATTTCTCAGTATAGTTAATTCGATTTTTTTTATTACATTTCCGCCCTGGTCGAAAAGTATCATTTTCAACCCTATTCTTAGATACTTTTAGGTCTACTTTCAGAGTATGAGAGACGAAAATCTCTTTTTCAATAATTATTCGGCCCATCTCATCTTATTCCGTAATATAATACCATAATATCCAAAATAACGTTATTGATATAAAATACATTAACTACAGTACCGACCAATGTTGTTGCAACTATGACAATAACAACAAACAAAGGTCAGAAAGCATAATACATGAGTATTATAAGTTCTGACCGCTGCAGCGATCTGCCGCAGAGAGTGTACACTCGCGAAGAACGACGCATCGAGCTGAAAGAAAAGTTATTGCGGCACCATTAAAGTATTGAACGAAACCTTTGTGACTATATGTATTGGTACTTTTATTATGATTAAATAAAAAACGACCCTGTCTCATATCATTAATGTTGAATATCGCATGGCGTTGGTACATTTGTATAAGTCGTGTTGTAGTAATGTCAGTTTCATGAGGTCAAATCAAAAACGACCCTATCATAATATCGTTATTGTTAAATATTACATGGCGCTGTAAAATGATGATGATTTTGTATAAGTCGAACAATTAGCAGGGTTGAAAGTAATCATATTTTTTTTTTCTATTGGACCAACTCTAACATTGCGAATCTACCCCAGCCAATGTGTGGACTCAATAACAAAATCATCCTGTGATATGTATGTCCTCAAGTATGATTTATTAAATAATTCCCTCAGACGCGATGTTGGCGACACGTGTCTTCTGTTTTCAATAGGGAACTAAATGTGAAAAAGGTCTGGAGTTAACTAGAACAAATTAATTTGTACTGTTTATAGGCCTGTGTTTGACCGCAATCTCACCATGGTAAGTGATGATGCGGTCGAAGGTGGTAAGCACACAAAGCCTAGAAGGAACTGGCTCTCAAGTGCAGCTATCGGAACACACCGAAAGGTGCTTAGCGACAGATTTTCAACTTGAGGGTGGTAGCCAGCCAGACGGGTACTACAAAGTACCCTACCACCGTGCTATGGTTTCCTCACGATGTTTTTCCTTCACCGAAAGCTCAAGCTCATTGTATGATTCGAACCCGGGACCTTCATCTAGGTATCCGACGTCACTACCACTGAGCTATCATCGCCTTCAGATATCGAGATCTTATCAGGACCTGAACTGAATAATTTTGAAGAGTTTATGATTTTTATCGATTTTACAAGCAAACTCAATAAAAAAAAGTTTTAATTGGTGGGCGCATTTTTATCTAAAAGCCGAGTTCATTACATGATGAAACGTTCTGAATTTCACGCCGCAAAAATTAAATAAATAACGTAGTGCTTTCGATAAATGTTTCTTATTGGCGTTTCAATGCTACCAACATTGCGTCGAAGGGAATAGATTAGAGAATCTCACCCTGCTAAAATTATGTTCAAATTAGTTTTTAGGTTACAGTCAGTATTTCTTTAATTATTGTCTCAGTGGCAAACAAGAACACATTGTTTGGACACAAAACATAACTATAGCACATTTTTCAGGTTTCGTTTGATACTTTATCAAATTTTTTATCGTTTTCTAAATTCATTGTGATGACACAATTTCATGTGTTACTAAAATCATCGCTAATTAATTTTCTTGATATATTTTTATTTTGTTTAGATAACTTTGAGTCTTATAGCGCATGTATATAAGTGCGAGTATACCTTTTTGGCCCAAGCTTGAGTACCGCTGGCTAGTTCCCTCGGAGTAAGTATTTGTGCACCGGTGGATCCCGTAAACTGACCTAGTGTTGTATCTTTCGCACTCCAACCAAACTAGAAAGAAAAATTACAATGAATATATATTGTATTGTTCCATAATTTTAATCCTTACTTTCATAGATATAAAACTGAAATGAAAGGAGAATGACCATTTTCTAAGGGAAGTTGGGCCCACTTCGAAAATGTTTGTGTCACAATGATTTATTTGTTATTTTGTAGAAAAAATACTATATTTTCATAATCAGTAAACAGTTTTAATTTTCTGACCCGGGTTTAAGAGCTTTTTTCTTTTTTCTGATGCAGAATTTAAGGTTATAAAATGCAAAAAATGCCTATTTACATAGTTTGTTTTAGTAATTCAATGGTTTAGAATTAGTAAGTCGGTAATCTTAAGGTTTTTAAATGGAGGCCACTAAAAAAATCAATTTGTGTTTATTGTAATGTTTTGCGAAAGATTAAACGACTGCTAGACTTTTTGGCGGGAACTTGCAAAGTCACATAGCGTCTTCGTTTTATTTCCATAAATTCCTGTAATCTCAGGTTAATGCATATTATCAGTGGTGTTTTATCCAATAAAGATCAATCTATGTGCACACAAGTTCAGTGAAATGAATTATGTATATTGTGACTTTTCAAGTTGTCTCAAAAGTTCCGTGAGAAGTTTTAGTACAATGACAACTATTTTACTAAAATATATCTGTTACGGACGGTGACTGATAGTGCAGACTATATGAAAATGATTTAAAAAATAAGTCCTCATAAAAAAGATTTGGTAGCCAAACTTACCTATTCAAAATATAACTCGACACTGGCAAAAATAAGTCCTCGTAAAAAAGATTTGGTTGCCAAACTTACCTATTTATAATAAAACTCGACACTGGCAAAAATGAGTCCTCATAAAAAAGATTTGGTAGCCAAACTTACCTATTCAAAATATAACTCGACACTGGCAAAAATAAGTCCTCGTAAAAAAGATTTGGTTGCCAAACTTACCTATTTATAATAAAACTCGACACTGGCAAAAATGAGTCCTCATAAAAAAGATTCGGTTGCCAAACTTACCTCTTTATAATATAACATGACAGTGGCAAAAATAAGTACTCATAAAAAGGATTTGGTTGCCAAACTTAAAACTAAGAAGATTTTATTTTTCGTAAAATAAATTAATACTTTTAAGAAATTATTTTATGTTACTTGTTACTTTTTATAACTATAATATTATTGTAATAGGTACTAACATACTTTTTGGAAAATAATCATTGTCATCAAACACAATTATAAATAAAATGTGTATTTGGAATTTCTGCTACCTTTAACCGACGAATATTATCTAATATCACTCTCGTAATTTCGTTTCATCATTACTAGCGTTATTCAACAGAAAAAGCTATATAGACCGTTTTTAACTACGACAAACCTAATTTAACACCTGGCAACATTCGATATTAATAAAACTGTGATTCGGATGGCGTACGGTTTCAGATATCTGTGGTGCGGAAGGCGTACCTACAGGTGTAAAGGAGTTCGAGCGAATATATTATTGATGCTGTTTTTATTCCTCGGGATAGAACAATATTAATATTTTGTGAATGAACATAATAAAATAAGACTTGATTTTTGAATCATATTTGATTGAGACACGCGATGACACAATAGTGGGCCCAAATATGGTCAATCTCCTTTGTCCGTTTAATAGGTTTTAAAATGTTGTCAAGAAATATTGCGACACGTATTTTTTGCTTTATGAAAAATGTACAAAGTTAAAGCGCATCAAAGTTCGGGAGAAGGGCTCGCGACGTCACTTGTTTGTGAAAAGTGTACCACCGCGTGACGTCACGCGCAACTTCAACACGCCCTATCTTCGTCATGTTGTAAATGAAATATACTTACACCACACATGTTGGTGGTAATCAATTCACTTTCCTCTTGTTCTTTGCGAAGCATCAGCAACTTTTGAGACACGATGGAAGCTACGTCCTGCAAACAAATACTAATTAAAACCTGGATTTTTATTTTTCTACTGTTTATACGCCTGTGTTTGATTACAATCTCACCGTGGTAAGTGATGATGTGGCCGAAGGTGGTAAGCAAACAAGCCCTAGAAGGAACTGGCTCTCAAGTGCAGCTGTCGGAACACACCGATAGGTACTTGGCGATAGATTTTCAACTTGAGGGTGGTAGCCAGTCAGGCGGGTACTACAAAGTACCCTACCACCTTAGTATGGTTTCCTCAGGATGTTTACCTTCACCCAAAGCTCAAGCTCATTGGAGGATTCGAATTCGATTCGACATCACTACTACTGAGTTATCATCGCCTTAAATGTCGCATTGTCAGAATAGATTTCAAACAAAATGAACATCATTGGGCTACTTTGGGTTAATAATAATTACACTTACGATTTTGGGAGGTTCGATTCCTGGTGGGTAAGCTTGTGGTCCCGGCGCCGGCAATGCGGGCACTGAAGCCAATTCTGGACATAAATCAAGATATTTTTATAAGTATGGGTAGGCTTATATTTGGCCAAAATCTCAAGTATGTAGCTGAATAGAACTGGTAGATAATGCAACCACCGTAACACACCGCTAGTTGCTTGACTAAAGATTTTGTTACATTTTCTGATAGTTTTTAAGGGAAGGTTTTAGTTAGGTACAGTAGTACCCAACTAATATGGCTTACCGATGTACCTGCGCAGAAGATACATTTTCAAAGCGCGGAAAACGCTATTGGTCGGCAGCTGCCGCCATGTTAGCGCGCGCCGTGCGGAGGGGCGTGATGTGCGAGTGTGACGAAACTAACAGCTGCAGTGTATTATGAACCTTATAGTAGTGATTTAAAGTTGATTGTAAGTTTTAAGCATTCTTTCGTTAATCTTCGGGGCCATACTTTCTTTTCTGTGTGAACGAAGATTCACGACGCGCCATATTAGTTGGGTAATACTGTATGTAATTTCGTAAGGCGTAAGGTGACAATATAAGGTGTTAAAAAATTTACTCGAATTTCATGAGGGTGGTAATATAGAAAAATCGACATACCTATTTAAAAATAAAAATTGAAGCGTTTCGTAAAACTATTTTTATGCGCACAGTAAGCAGGAAGTAAATTTTGTTTTTTATTTTATTTTATTTTTTAAATATGTATTTTTTTCGATACCGAGCACCCTCATGAAATTCTTAAGAGTTAATTTTGGGACAGCCCTATATAATAATACAGAGAAAAAGCTGCAATAAGACGAAAGTGACAAAAAAAATGGCACTTTAACATACATACTTTCCCCATTTGTAATATTATAGTAGGATACCACATAAGCCACTGAGCTGATACGTCAACATTGATAAGATATTGTAATTTGCACCTTATTTATTAAGTAATAAAGTTTGTTATACTCACGGTTCCCAGTAGTGAAAGTCTTCATATAAGCTGGAGTGTTAGGTGCCGGTGGGGCGGGTAAGGCCAATGGCGCTGGTCTGTGTGAAATACAAATATAACAGAATTATTATTGAAACAATAGCTTTATATACCCAAAAGGGCCCAGGGTCCCTATTAAACACAGCGATAAATAATTTATCCACGAAATTAAATTAACGAAACACCATAAAATGTTCAATAACTTATTGAGCCAGTAGAAGTTAGTATTTAAAATATAATTGATTTTAATTTCATAAAAACATTCCGATTTTCTAATCACTTAAAATGGAACGTTATGCCATCAACAAAATCTGTCAGTTGAATTGAGTTGCAATACTATCGATAGTAAGTCGCAAAGAGCGATACAAACACCATGATTAGGGTTCGATGGCATCTAGATTTGATGGGCATAGTGCAGGCAATGAAACAATATACCATCTCTCCAGAAAAGTCCCGTTTGAGGAGAAGATGCGACGCAAGAAACTCCTCACGGGCCCGTTCGGTTTATAAAGGTCCCGTATGAGGAGAAGAAGCGACGCAAGAAACTACTCATGGGTCCGTTAGGTTTATAAGTCCCGTATGAGGAGAAGTAGCGACGCAAGAAACTCGTCATGGGCCCGATAGATCCAAACAAGGTGGAGGTACAAAACATAAGGCCTTAAATTATGATATGCTTCAGAATGGTTTTGAAACAACAATTGAATTTGCGTGGAAGTGTGGGAATTTAACTCAAGAAACCAAAACACCAAATGGGGCCAATTGACCCGTCAAACTAACAAATTACTAGTGTACTACCGTTTCTGAACGAAGTTTTGCCGACATATACTTATAAGACTGATAGGTAGTTTGTATCTTACTTTGCAGAGTCTGTTGTTGCGGTCGTTTTAGTTGCCACTACCGCCATTGCTGTAGTTGCCGGCTTCGAATTCAATTTTGCTACTTGCTGTAAAAGAAGAAACAAATTAGTTGCTGCCATACGAACAAACTACCTCTATATAGCTCAAATTTATTATTAGTTTGATTTGATATATCGAATAAACATAAATAAGAAAAAAGTTGTTACAACTATAGTTGTTAAATTAAAAATTAAATTAAAATTAAAATTCATTTATTTCGAGTAACAGAGACACTTTGTTCTGAATATAAGATAACATCTCGTCAATAACGATGTTACACTTATTGCACTTCATAACGTTCGACATTTTGTTATTTACACGCGTGAATCAGCGCTTCCGAGTTTATGCGACCGCTACGTATCGGTGCGCAGGCGTGACTGACTGTTTTTTGATTTAAATTAACTATGGAGATTTTTTTACATCAAATATGACTTATACCGGTTGTTGGTTTGGTCAGCGACGAGCGACTCAGGGTCGATAATACAACTGATACTGGTGCTAAAATAATAAATAAGTATAAAGTATTTTTTTTAATAATATAAATAATATTATTAAAAAAAATACTATTTTTTTAAATAATATAAATAATATTATTTTGAAAATCATGTAATAAGCTAAAATATAGCCGTAATACTCAACGGGAGTGCGAGGGGGTAAAGAGGTGGGGTGATGGCGGCTTGTGCCTAGCTCTAGTCAGTGCACGTGGCTAGTGACCATACTTTGCGGTAATTTTATTTGAAATTGAATAAGGTATTTCTCAACGCATTTACAGTATTTAATGAAATTAAGTCCATTTTTGGAAAATGTATTTTTTGTACTACCGCTCCTGGGTCGCTTGTCGCTGACCAAAACAACACCCTGTATATTTAATTACAGGTTTTTTAAACCTAGGCTTTTATCATTAGACACTTTATGAGTGATGGATATATTTTAAGCCTGGTTTCAACTACACTTTTACCATCCTCTGTAATAAAGGGGATAGTTTATACAAATAAGAATAATATATTTACCATATCTTTCTTAGGCGGTGAGACGGGCACCCATTCAGATGCTTTCTCTCTGTGTTGTGAGCCCGAAGACACTGGAAATTGTATCCGGAGTTCATCCTTATTGGCTACTGCCAATACACTGCTCTTTATAGGCAGTGGTGCTCCACCCTGTAAGTAAATCATGTATTTTAATACAAGCAATAATTGTATATGTTTTGAGATCTCGAAAATAGCTGTAATTTGCAATATGGGGCTTTTTAGTGTGAAAAATATTCCTGTTTGCAAGTCAACTTATAAATGATATAAGGAGTCCTAGGGCATTGTTATTCCAGTTTTTAATTAAATTCTCAAATGTTCTGTTTTGAATACTGTGAGCGCGTTCACGAGCATTCCGAATTGATGACAGTTCTCAGCTGTGATATCTAACTCGGTACGCAAAATTATTGCTGTGAGCCTGAACTGTTATTTTGGTCAATTCGGAATGCACCCTTATTATCAAAGTCGCAAAAATATGAGAAAATGCCTCATAGAATCAAACTATACAGGTTGTTGTTTTGGTCAGCGACGAGCGACTCAGCGTCAACAATACAAATGATACTGGTGCTAAAAAAACATACTTTATTTTTTTTAACAATAAAAATAAAAAATATTTTTTTTGAAAATCATGTAATTAGCTAAAGTGTAGACATAATACTCAACGGGAGTAAAGGGGTGGGGCGATGGCGGCTTGCGCCTAGCTCTAGTCTGTGCACGTACCTAGTAACCATACTTTGCAGTAATTTTATTTTAAATTGTATTAGGTATTTCTCAACATATTTACAGTATTTAAAAGAATTAAGTCCATTTTTGGGGAATATATATTTTGTACTACCGCTCCTGGGTCGCTTGTCGCCGATCAAAACAACACCTGTATATAAAATGGAATCTCACCCTTATATTCATAACAATAGGTGCCTTTTCCTTGACAAGGAAAGGATGATGGAAAGCTAGCGTGTCTTCGTTCTCGCTCATATCATCATCATGCGATGAGACAGATGATAATTCTCCAAGCGCTTCTTTCTTTGATAGATGCTTGCAGAAATCTGTTAGTTCATCCACTGATTTTCCTATAAAGACATAAAAGATATAGATTATACTTTATTGTAAACCACATGAAAGAACATAAGTTATATTATAACAAAGAACGAAATGGGTGTCACATAGGCGGCCTTATCACTAAAGCGATTTCTTTAAGGCAACCTTTGGGTAATAAGGAAACGACTTTTAAATGGCATGTGTAGAACCTAAATGCATAGCTCTGTGAGCTGTAGACCTCGCGAGTCTCGATAATTATATGGAATATCCATGTCGATTCAGTTTTTGGTAGTAACGTCGGATACCAAGATGAAGGCCTCGGAGTCGAATCCTACAATGAGTTTGACCTTTCGGTGAAGGAAAACATTGTGAGGAAATCATAGCTCGGTGGTAGAGTACTTTGTAGTACCCATATGGCTGGCTACCACCCTCAAGTTGAAAATCTGTTGCCAAGCACCTATCGGTGTGTTCCGACTCTACTTGAGAGCCAGTTCCTTCTAGGCTTTGTGTGCTTATCACCTTCGGCCACTCAAGCCTATACACAGTAAAAAAAAAAACAGCCGGACATTCCGCGGACCTCTGGACATACGAAAGCATTTTTGTCCAAGTTGAAACTAAGACCGCAGCGCCAACAGGCACGGCTCCGTTCTTGAGCATGTTGATTTTGTGTTGTAGCTACCACCACTCCACTCCACTCCAGCAGACGCTTGTTATATGATAGTATAAAGAATAAAGGTGTTACCTCCACTCCAGCAGATCCTTGTTATCATCATCATCAGCCTATAATGTGCCACTGCTGAGCACAGGCCTCCTTTCACAAATGAGGGTAAAAGGGAATGGGCAATACTCCACCACGCATGCCCACTGCGGATCGGTGGAGGTAGGTTAGTGGTCAACCTACTGTTGGAATTTTACAAGCTGCCTAGGAGGCATCCAACTAGCTTAACGACTATCACAATTAAGTGATAACCGGGATCAACGACTTTACGTGCCTTCCGAAGCACGGAAACGTTCGATTTGAAATACCACTAGGCGGTCACCCATCCAGGTACCGACCACGACGGTGGTAGCTTAACTTTGCCGATCGATTAAAAAAAGGCTAATCATGCTACACTACGAACGCTAGTTATCTGCTAGTATTGCAGGTGTTACCTCCACTCTGTATAGCAGCCATGACCTGGCTGCGCGTGTGCGGCGGCAGCGCGGCGGCGCCGGCGGGCACGGCTCCGTTCTTGAGCATGTTGATGGCGTTGCGACGAGCTACTTCCAGCAGACGCTTTTTCTCGCTGTCCGCCAGCTTCACACCCGTTGGTGATCTGTGAGATTGTTATACAAACATTATTGATGGTGCCCTAAACGGGCCCTGTATCAAAATTTGTTGGGTGGGCCTTCTGCCTGACTTCAATGAAGCCGAAATGGAGTAAAAAGATTTTTACAAATTTTTGCTTACACACATTCTGTGCCCCAGCAGCCTGGGTGCCCCGTATCTTTGATACGGCGGTAGCTACGCCCCTGGATTCTAAAAAGATTGTATAGTGCAAATTTCACTATACAAACTTTTTCATTTAAAAGGATAGAAAATATCAAAAAGTTGTTGAATTAGTTTATATTATTTTCATTTACGCGTACCTAAATGGATGTCACCAAAAGAGATGGTGGCTAAATTCAATAAGCAATTGGACTAATTTGACAGGACTACATTTCTTATATCCTTTTCTACTATTCCTAAAAAAAAATGTACAGGGTGGGAAATACAAACGGTACATGGTACATTAAATATTTAAGATATCAAATTGACTAAAAAGAAACATTTCATATAAAAAATATAGGACATTGTAGCATTTCGATGATGCTATAATCAGACACAGTGGCATGACTTATCTGTTGCCACATCTCAAACACTATGTAGAATTATTTTTTTGTTGAAACTTTTAATCCTACATAGTCTTGTTAATAGGCTTCAAACAAGGTACTGTGTAGTATACTTGCCTCGATCTCCGCCCCCTATGTCTAGGTGAGTGATGTCTAGGCCGCACTCTGGACCTGGACATAGACCTTCGTCTTGTTCTCGACGTGGAGCGGTGCCGCGACCGACTCCTGCGTCGAGACTTTGATGACGAACGGTGGTGACGTCTACGTGACGCTGAATGTGATCTTGAACGCCTTGATTTACTTAAATTAAGAATGAAACATTGTATTATCTTGTCTGAAAATCAATGCAACTTGATTGACATGTTGAGGTTAGTCAAAATTTAATTTTGATAATAATCTGTGTGTCAATAATCAATAGTAAGGGATTCAAAGACTTCTATACAAGAAATCCCTGTTTGAAGAAATAAGTAGTATTTATTTGAAAATACCTTTTAGGTGATCGACTCTTGTCCCTCCGTGATGATTTATGTGAGTTCTCTGAAGGTTTACTTTTCTTTGAGTGATTTTTTTCCTCCTCTGACCTGCATTAAATTAAAATAAGTCTTTATTCATATAGGCCTTTACAAGCAGTCATAAATAGTCTGTCTCTAATAACGGTTCAGAAGGTTTGCTTTTACTGACCTTTTATTTATGGAAGAAAATTTTCATTCATATTTTTTTGCCCAAAAGTAAATAGCAAACACAACCTGTTCAAAAATATAACACATTTCATAGCTGCCACCATATTGTAGAGAACTGAATTATTATAAATATTTTAAACATTCAATAATACTATTATTGAAGACAAAATAAATAACAAACAGATTTTATTAGCCATTAACTTACAATTTTAAATCTTCTGCAGCTTGTTTCTTTAATATACCCCCAGGATCTGAGGTTTTAGGGAAGTGTGAATTAGAAATAACCTCCCTAACTGAGCTACTTGATGAATCTGTGTATTCTCCATCCTCATATTTCTCTGCTTTCTTTCTAGCTTCTTCTTCAGCCTTCTTCACTGTTTCTTCAAACACTGCACTGAATTTCAAGTTCTTTATTTGAATTTTACCCTTAGCTTTATCACTCTCAGTGTCTGCTTTCTTGCCATCCAACTTTATTCTCAAATCATTTAGGTCTAGTTTTGAGTCTTTTGGAGATTCTGGCATGGGAATCATGCTGGCATCAAAGTTAATAGAGCCTGTATTTTCAGATTTGATTGATATTCGCCTCTTTTTTTCCACTTTCACTGCAACTTTCGCTTTAACATCTTCAGTTTTGATGTGATTAGATTCGTGCTTCACTTTGATAGGTTCAGGATCCGGTTTTATTCTGAGCGGTGTGTGGGACCGGGAGTTTGACCGTGAGCGACTGTGTTTTCGCTTTTTAGACTTACTACTCTTTTTTCGCTTTTTATGTTTGTGAGAGTCGCTATCATCAGAGTCACTGCTGCTGCTGTGGCTCCGGCTGTGTTTCTTCTTTTCTTTCTTATGCTTCTTCTTGCTCTTCTTAGCCTTTTTAGTCGAGATTTCATCAATGTTAGGAGGGTCAGCATTGAAGGCACTGAACAGCTCTGATAGTATTTCGCTAGACGACTTCTTGGAGTCATCTTTCTTACGATCTGGTGTTGTTTTCTCACGTTTAATTAATTGTTCTATTTTTTCTATTAAGCTCGTCATTTTCAAATCTTCTACGATAGCAATATTTTTTATTTCTCAATCACATCACATCACATTTCACAAATTCACAATGATAACAAAGCGCCATTTTGCCATTTGCATAAAATGTTGCCAGATGTTAGATGACAAATTGTTGACAATTCCATGACAAATACGACTATAGTAGATTTCAAATAACATGAGTTCGGTGACACATGGTATTTTATTAGATTTCTCAATGGTTAATGTTCATTTCGATATAATAAAGGAATACTATGATAGATCGAGGTTTCATGAAATATTGTGACTACTATTTCAGAGTAATCAAATGGAATTTCATATTATATAGATATTGGTAAAAAACCCTCAACTTGACCTTGACGACTTATCCTATGGGAAATAGAGTATACAGAATAGAAGAAAAATTTAAAAAGGTTATTTGGATGCGTCTTCTTCTTCTTTAATTAGGACTTATTTCTGCCAGTGTCGAGTAATATTTTAGTGTCCAGTCACATTAAATCACTTTCACACAAGAATCTTAAATATATAAGATTCTTGCTTTCACATTAGTCCTCAGTCAGTCACCGTCCATAAAAGTCATGGTGGTCATTGTACTAAAACTTTTCACGACTTTTTGAGACAACTTGAATTTCATTTCATTTCACTGGTGCTTGGTGGATTGATTAAATTTCAGAACGCAACTATAGGGCTGCATTCCGAATTACCGCTGTAATCGATTTGAGCGTGCTTAAACCCGTACCGAATTGAATAATGACAGTTAACGATGTCCCGTGAAACGTCATAGATGACGTCATGACATGCGCCATCTTGCGCTCACACCGACCATGCCCTAAACTGATATCACCGTGAGCGCTGTCAAAAGTGACGGCAAAAATCTAATAAGATTCTTGGTTTTCTATTTGGCAAAGATACTTTTTATGATTTTATGAGAGAAAAATAATAAAAAAAGCAGATATTCCTTTTTGCGAGTCAACTTATAAAAGATATAAGGAGACCTAGCGCATTAATAATTCAGATTTTAACTAAATTCTCAAATGTTCTGTTTTGAATACTGTGAGCGCGATAACGGGCGTTCCGAATTGTTGATAGTTCTCAGCTGTCATAAGCGTGATATCTAATTCGGTACGCAAATTATTGCTGTGATCGCTGTGATCGATATTATCCATTTCGGAATGTACCCTACAACTGGACGGACTTTTTGGCGGGATCTTGCAAAGTGACGTTGCGTTTTCGTTTTTTGAGTTTTATTGCATGCCTATTTATATTGGTGGTATTTTATCCGATAAAGATCAATCAATGTGCACCAGTGAAGTGAAATGAAGTAAAACGTGTAGGTATCGTGTCTTTTCAAGTTCCGTTCCGTTCCGTCTCTAAAGGTCCGTGAAGAGTTTTAGTAGAGGTGCCACCATTTTACTAAAACTTGCCTTTTATGGGCGGTGACCATGCGGTGACTGACAATGAGGACTATATGAAAGTGATTTAATATATAATTGTGACTAGTAATTATAATATAATATACTTAACTCGACTCTGGCTAAAATATTCTGTATGGGGTGGGTGAAACGTAAAGTCTGTATTACTATCGAAAATTATTTATTTTACTGTTTTGCACGATAAACATTACACAAATGAACTTTACAACAGAACTAAACTATAAGAAAAGGCGCGAATGTTTAAGAGCGGCTGAGAACGTGACTATGGGAGTGATACTGGACGACTCTCGAATCAAGTTTTTAGTTCAGTTTCCAGTTTACAATACTGATTATTCAACTTTTTTAAATAACTATTTTTTAGCTAAAATGTGTTTAATGGGAGCTTACCCATTAACTTTAAAAAAAATAGAAATATCGATAAAAAGGGTATTTAGTCGTTCAAACAATGAAATCGCAGTTCGTTTCTAGGCATTGTTGCACATACCCGTGCTCACGACACAGATACTATCTAGTACAGTCGCTCTATCAATATTCTATCTCTATGTATCTAGCCCGCAATACGTGACGAAGTACCGAAAACTCAATAATTTGTAGTAGCAATATCTATTTTAGATTCTTTCCTAGTAAGTAATGTCATAAATGATAAAGTTTGTTTCGATGTTTGTTATTAAATTACACCGAATTTGCTTATCAGATGTGTATAGTACTTAGCACATCGATAGATCACAAAGATCACAACGATTGGCACATCAAAATCAAAGTTCGAAATACACTCCATGGAATCCTAATTCTAACTATCCTAATCCTAACTAATATTATAAATGCGAAAGTAAGTTAGTTTGTTTTTTACGCCGGTATGGAGAAGGACATAGGCTACATTTTATCCCGGGAACGCGGGTGAAACCGCGGGGGAAAGCTAGTACTATTATATCAGAAAATATATATAAACGGAAACATTTCTTTACACAGTATTTTGTTTTTACGTGACTATCTTTTCTACCCATGGATTCCAGACTTGCGGTCATACAATGAAATGAAATGATGCCCTCGATCTAGCTAACAATCAATAATCCACCATAGGAAGTACCTACATATTTTGGCAAGGAGCTAGACGTAGGTGCTTTTTAGATTTCCGAAGCCAAATGGCAAAAACGGAACCCTTATGGATTCGTTATGTCTGTCTGTCCGTCCCTTCGTATGTCACACCCACTTTTTTCTGAAACTATAAGAAATATACTGTTGAAAGTTGGTAATTAGATGTATTCTGTGAACCGCATTAAGATTTTCACACAAAAATAGAAAAAAAAACAATACATTTGGGGGTTCCCCATACTTAGAACTGAAACTCACAATTTATTTTTTCATCAAACCCACACGTGTGGGGTATCTATGGATAGGTCTTAAAAAATGATATTGAAGTTTCTACTATAATTTTTTTCTAAACTGAATAGTTTGCGCGAGAGACACTTCCAAAGTGGTAAAATGTGTGTCTCCCCCTGTAACTTCTAAAATAAGAGAATGATAAAACTAAAAAAAATATATGATGTATATTACCATGCAAACTTCCACCAAAAATTGGTTTGAACGAGATCTAGTAAGTCGTTTTTTTTAATACATCATAAATCGTAAATCGCAATTTACCTTTCAATCAACTCAAATATAAAAAAAAAACATTTTTATATTATGTTACTTGCTGCTACGGAACCCTTCATGGGCGAGTCCGACTCGCACTTGGCCGCTTTTTTAATCTTTCCATTATACTTACTTAATACGTGGGTAACATTGCGGGTCTCTGCTGCTGTCGAAAGTTTGGTGCTTCAATCACGCGTAAACGGCTGCACAGATTTGTATGGAAATTGACACACAGATACCTGCCCACTTTTCATCACAGATGTGATCATCACAGATTAGGATGTGGAATGAGCTTCCCATTACGGTTTTCCCACAGCGCTACGATATGGGGTTCTTCAAAAGGGGCGTAAAAAGAGCTCTTCAAGGTCGGCAACACATCGGCAATCCCCCTGGTATTGCAAATGTCCATAGGCGGCGGTGACCACTTACCATCAGGTGGACCGTCTGCATGTTTGTCAAACTTTTTGACATAAAAAAAAAAAAACAGATAAACATTGGGAGACCGTTGCGAAGGGTAGTAGAGTTAGAAATAAAACTAATATTGTTACGTTATGTTTTTATTGTTTTCTCAATACCTTTGCAAGGTAAGTAAGTGATAACTGATAAACAATAGGTACAGAATGGACACTACATTCTTTATTTATATAAATCTGCAGGAAAATAGACTGCGATTTTTATGTCAACTGCAGTTTTGAGGACGGAGATCGTGTCCTTTTATATTTTAATTAGGTACATTAGGTATGTAGGGGGTAGTGTTCAGTGAAACCTTATAATTAATAATGTCAAGAAAAATCGTTCTACTTATTTGACATGTACCTACTTAAGTAGGGAAGCTTTAGCATGATCGCATGTTTTATGAATAACATTTCCAAAGAAACAGTTGTGATTTTCCATAGACGCTGTGATTCTAATTATTTGTACCATTAGCAAAAATACGACAACTGTTCATTTGAAAATTAACGATAAAGGTGATAAAATAATGCGTAGGAATATTAGAGAATCATTAATTTTAACGTTATTCCAAAATCCAGGATTTCATATCTTAGACTGTTCATAAATAAAGGCAAGCACATTTTGAACACAAGAATCGTACAGTTCAAAAATTTGGCCGTTTTTTTTTATTAAAACATAGAAAATGGTGGAAGCTTCTCTTTATTGAGCAAAATTTAATTTCGACGCACATGCCGTTGCCATTTTTACCAAAATCCAATGAGTGCTATAAAAGTCTTAATGCACGACGCTAAAGGAAAAATTGGGTAATATATTTATTATTATTATCAGATATAATAATCTATGATTGTTATCCTTGAGAACTACCCATGTCTGTCGAAATTCTACGCGTCAATCTCCAGGAAGACAGTTAGAACTTACAAATGCTGTACTTAAATAATAAGTTACAATACTAAAAAAAGCAATAAATATCATATCACACAGTACCTAATATCCGTTATATCAAATAAATCGATAATTAAATCAATATTTCTAAAGCCATCACGGGTACAATAATAAATAATGTATATACCTAGCAAACATTTCCAATATTACAAAATGTAAATCGATAATAGTTTTAAATACATTCCCGTATTAAAATACCTACCTATCTACCTTTTCGTATCAAATATTTAAATGATTTTTATTTATAATTTAATCAATTTTGTAAAAATCATTGGGCTACAGATAAATTATACTAAGTCAACGGAAAACTACATTTGTATACTCTTCGCGATTATAATATTTAATCTCAATATTAATATTTTTAATGTAATAAACGAGAATACTCATATAGTTTCCAAGTATTCAAATACAGCGTCAGGTAAAAGTAGATTGCAACTTTGTCCGTATCTTCTTACCTACAGAAATGCCATCTGCACAATTTAATCATTAAAAGAACTAACATTTCCTTTAGTTATAACTATATTATCCAATGTCATTATCAGCATAATAAGGGTGCTTGAAAAAATGAATTTTCGAATTGTGCAACAGGAGTGTTACGACGGCAACCTTTCTTTCTCATGTAGGTACTTTATCAATTATACACACGTTATTGTTATCGCTAACGTTTTATCACACTTATAGATCATAACGGGTCCCAAAATTTTATAAACCATGAGACAGAACAGTTTCCGCTCGGTCAACGAGTGGTTATGAAGCGTTCGCCTAAATGAGTTAGAAGCTAACCATGTCAACATGCACCAGAACCCTCGCTTTATAAGTTAGCGGCGTCTGAACCGTGTGGAAAGAAATGAGCGGTGGGTTCATAGTGTCTGTCGATACGGTAGAGTCGTTGAGATCAGTAACTAGGCTAGCGCCAGGGAAGAAGGCTACAACTCTCGAATCTGATTCCATGAAGCGAAGTGAAAGAGGCATTAGCTATCATTTAAAACATATCAAAGTAATTGGCCAAACTCGTATTTCAGAAATATTCGACTAGAAAGCCATTCGTTGTCGTCTCGAAAAAGTATTAGATACTAGAGGAGATAAAAATGCTAGTGGCAGAAAAATATCGCAGAAGCTCTATTTTCAAAAGCTACCGGAGCTAACACCCTTCGTTTCACTCGAGTCTCGCAGACCGAGAGCACTAGCCGCTCCAATCTTAAAGCTACTACTAAAATTCTCTAAGCGATCAAAGATCGCAAGCTAAATTGATTTTTCAAAAGTCTTAAAAAAATAAAATCTGCAAGTGTTCAACTTTAACGCGCTAGCGGGGACGCAAAACGGCGCGCACCGTTCGGAAACGTTTCTCGAAGCCGAGTTTAGTGTAGAGCGAGCGAGACGCGTCGTTCTCCGGACGAATGACGACAAACGGCTTATAGCCTCGGGCGGCCACCTCCTTCGTGAGCCGGCGCGCTAGGTATATCCCGTAGCCTTTCCTGCGGAACTCTGGGCGAGTTTGCATCGAGAACATGGCGCCGTAGTAGGACTGTACCATCCAAGCGGCGAGCTGCCCCTCTACGAAGATGCCGTAGGCGGGCAGCTCGGCCACCAGCTTCTCGAACACCTCGCGGCATTCGATGTCGCTCGCCGGGTACAGGTCGTGCACCGCCTTCATGTGCTCCGGCTGGAGACGAACTAGCTCCACGTCCGGTGGAAGTCTGTATACATGGAAAATACAGTTAGTAAGTCGCCCGAAATAGGACCATACGGAAATTTTTAAAGATTGAGTTATCGAAATTAAATCAATAGACATTATTTCGCGAAGCAAGATCAAAGCAGAATCAAGATTTTTTAATTCGACATCTAAGTGAATTGAAAAGCTTTAAGAGAGGTAGAGCAAAGCATGTATTCGATCAAAGATCAGCTCAACTGGGGAAGTAGATTCAGCTTATAGAATAACGCAGCCAAATTCTATGTTGTGTTCCTGCGTGTGAGGAAGGTCACCAGAGCTCACCGGGGAGGGAGAAAGATCGGTAACGCGTGAGTGATCTCGTATGTTGCAAGCGTCCATATGGCTACGGTAACCGTGTTCCATCAGGCGGGCCGTATGCTTGTTTACCGACATAATCGTATTAAAAAAAAGATCTTCTGTATTTTTGCGACCTTACGACAGCATGCTCATATTAGCAATAACTACGTAAGTACTGAAATAGAGTCTCCAGATGAGAATCTTACTCTTCAATATTGGCGTCCGCCGGTGGATTATCACAGACGTAGACATCACCGGTGATCTTGTCGTGGGCCTCATAGCGCTTCTCGAAGCGGTTCACGATGGCCTCGTGAGTGAAGTTCAGGTACAGCGGCTGCGTGAGGTCAAGGAGCACGTCCTCTGACGTCAGCAAGTCAATTAGTTCCGCGCGTTCCGATGGACAGAATGCTGTCACGCTCTCGTAAATGTTCTGGCTGTTCGGCTGCAATGTGGCGAACTTTAATGAGTTAAAGATATTGATTAGTTATTGCACATATGATGTCTATCACAGATTTAGAGTAGATTAGATAGATACCGCAAGCAGATGACCCAAGTGTGCCCAACGCAATGCAATGCAACAACTTGCGCTACTTACTTTAGTTTGCAATCTGAATTTAGTCACGCCAGTGGCAAATAAATCAAATTGTGCCAATCAAATGTCAAAACTTAGGGTAGAATAAATGGGGATGTTTCATTTCATCGTAGGTAGGAAAAAGGGACACCTTGGTTTCATACTATCCCGAAAGAATGCGTTTTGACACTGTTAATATTGGCCAAATTACTGAAACTAATCGCAAATCTGAAAACGATGACAATCACTAAGCTAAAGTAAAAAACTGAACCTTCCTGTAAAAGTCCCATCGCAACAGGATTAGCCGTTTCCGGGAATAGCCCAATATTAACAGGTGTTAGAAACGCATTCTCTCGGCAGTAACACTACTTGTGGTATCTAGCCTACTGTAAATCTGTGATGTCTGTTCTATCAAGCTTCATTAATGTCTGCACCTGAACAGAAGCTTCTTTATAGAGTTTTACAACGAAAAATCTTGATTGAGCCAATCGTATCCTGCGGCTCAAATACTTTACTACACTCAGGTCATTCGATTTACTTGGCGGTAGAGAAGTATCTATGTTAAGTAACCTACTTGCTTTTTTTTTTGGACGTATTATTTCTAATACCGAATGTATATTTCATATCATATAAATCATAAAAAGAATACTTGAACTTAATTAATGTGGGCGGTCTCAACGCTAAGAAAAGATCTCTTACAGACGACCTTTCATACTTGTCTACAAACAATTCTGAATAGTGGGTGCTATTTTATTGGACGATAATCGAATTTGGAATAAAGTCCACATCTTTTATTTAAATTATAGAGACGAACACAAGTGTTGTCATATAAAGCTCGTTATTCGTTTCGCTCTAAAAGACATACTAATGACTCAGTTCTTTACATCAAAACGAATGGCAGTGAAGATAGACGTCCCTGCCATTCAACAGAAACCGCTCAATAGAAGGCAGAATAAAACTCGCTCGTAACTACGTAGGTACAAAAAAGCGGGACTCTCGGTTCCGTTTTATTATATTCAACCTATTTGGCAAAGCCCCTGATTGTTTTGTACCTGTGTAGTATCTATTTGAAGATTTGTGTTTCTGTAAAGTCTTGGGTATTCTGTGGTTATCTAAAGCCAACTTTGATGAAAAAACATATTGATATGGTAAGTAAAATTTTGAACATACAGGACAATCAAAGCGAAAACAAGAATTTAAGTTCAAAGGCTCAAAGGATGTTCGTTTTGTTTGAAATCTATTTCGCCCTTATTCGCTCTTATTGGCTAGTCAAGGACACGCTACACATTTAGATGCGGTGGTTGGTCCTTACTGTTCAAAATCAGTGCAACATCACTGACTAGTTGCGGAATTGGATTGCTCGGTGTTACTACTCTCAAGGGATTTTTCCTCGATGCAACGTAGAGAATTATTATGTAGAATGTCCATGGGTATAATTATTATCACAATCCGTATGAGTATCTGCTAATTGCTGGTATGGCGTGACCATGCTTTGTAATTGAAAACACATCTATATACAACAGTATACCTACCTATATATTTACAGTACCTACACCTAACAATGTTACGCCCAAGTTGATTATGTTAGCTTCATATTTTAGACCTCACCGCTGAGGGATTAAGAGTTATCTACTGATGATGACGTCGCTGTGACGTCACTTCGGGTAGGTAGTGATTAATATGAACATATAACGGAAAATATCAAAAATAATTTCAACAAGACATACAAAAATAATATCCGAGAATTTGATATGAATATCATATGCAGATTCAAATACTTTTAATGAAACTAGTCATCTTCTAAGACCGTATTATTTTTTAACTGTAATTACTTTAGTAAATTTTTAGAATTTTACCCAAAACAAGCTTAATGTGGTCATTATTTTGAGCAAGGCCAACTTCCGCGCTACTTGAATAAGGCGCCAGTAAAGTTGTATGAAATTAAGCCACCAGAAATTTCTTTTGAAAATCCTATCTAGACTATCGAGTTTTGCTTCAAAAATACTCACGTGCAAAAAGATTTTATTCAGTTTTTTTATTTAAATTATCTGCATTGTTTGAGTAAAGCTCTAGGAATGCGTTGCTGGCAGAGCGGTGAAGATAGCTATGCCGACAACGCAGCTCTAAGCCAACACAGTGCGGTCAGCTTTGCAGCCCTTGATGGACAAGCTGGAATAAAGACCGAGACAGAAGGTCAAGGCCTTTATAGCGGGGACAGCGACAGTCTATACAGATCGCGGCAGTCATGTACTATTATTACTCTAAATATAGAAGTATAATCAAAATACAATAGTAGCCCTTCAAACAGTCAAAGGATTTAGTCCATATGCTCTACCTGAACGATAATGACGTCTTAGCGGCACGATGACACTGTATAATTTTTTTTTTTTTAATTAAATGGGCTTGCCTTTGGCCACTGACTCGCCCATAAGTGGCGATGACGAAGCCTAAGATGAAACACGCTTACCCAGAAGAAACCTATTCACTCTGGCCTTGAAAGTACCCAGATTGTAAGCGTCAGGAAACACAGACGCCGGAAGCAAGTTCCACTCCCGCTGTGTCCGTATATTCGGTATGTCAACAACGTACGGGTGAAAATTTTCCCGGCGTCTTGTGGTTCGGTGTAAAAATGGGGATGGTGGAATAAGGTTGAACATAAATAGCATTTGAGTCGGGAAAGAACAAAACAAGGGTAATTCGAATCCTATTTTTCCGCATGAGCAACAAAGACATGAAATCAGTGAATTCAAAAAAGGTTAAGGGTCGGCAACGCGCGAGTGATACCCCTGGTGTTGTAAGCTTCCATAGGCTACGGTAACTGCTTACCATCAGGCGGGCCGTATGCTTGTATGCCACCTTAGTGGTATAAAAAAAAAAAAAAAGGTTGTCACTAATCCGGTCATGGACATTCGAACCTACAGTCTATTAACAGCAAACAGAAAACCTTTACATTGAAATTCTTTTGATTTTACAGAATGTTAACGAGTAAAAAGTGAGAAATACTACTAAGGGAATAATTTAAAAAGCAACATTTCCCTTGGGCAAAGCTACACTTGTGTGCTGAAGACCACTCGAGGCGACGTTGGGCGGTTAACGCGAGTGAGTTATGTCGCTTCGGTAATCGGGAAATACTTGGTATATTTGAAGGCTGTTTCTTGAAGAGCGAGCCAAACAAAAGCAAGAAAAAGAAAATGTTTTTTTTTTAAAGTTATAAGATTGAATTAATATCACTACTTGCGAATAATTGTCTACTACAGCTATATATTGCCGAAAAATAGATGCAGGTTGCCGGTAAAGGCAGCCTAGAGTAAATAAGCACTTTCTGAGCACTCGAGTAACATCCTCTTCCTCGACATCGCTCGTCCGAGAGCAATTCTGAAGCCCAAGCTCATTTTATATTAAAAAATAATAAAACGTTTATAAAACTAACTCTAACCCGCATCCAAGTTTCTCCCTGACATAAAATGCGATGGTTATTATTATATATACTTAATTAAAAAGGCGTTGATTAAGTTTACTTACTGAACTAGTACAGCCAGGGAAATGAAGACAGATAGGATCTTCAGGCCAGTTCTTCGCTACATAAAAATGGAAATCCCACACCTTGTTGTTCAGATATGTTTGAATCGTCTGATGAAACTAGAACAAGAAACATTACAATTAAGTATTACATGACTTTATAAGTATCTTATAAGTTTTATTAAACACATATTTAAAACTAGCTGACCCGCGCGGTTTCACCCGCGTTCCCGGGATAAAAAGTAGCCTATGTCCTTCTCCATACCATAGGCTATATGCATGCCAAATTTCATCGCGATCGGTTCAGCGGTTTAAGCGGGAAAGCGTAACAGACAGACAGACAGAGTTACTTTCGCATTTATAATATTAGTTAGGATTAGGATATAGAAGCGGAAGGAAAAGTTTGATTTTAGGCAAAAATAATCAGAATGGTTTCGTAAAGTCAACTCCAAACTAAACTATGATACTTTTCGACACATAACCTATTTCTATGCAAAAAATAACGTCAATTTGTTCGTCAATTTACACACTTTCATATAATATAGTAGGATTAATTACCTTTAGAGATTCAGGCATATACTGCACTAAGATATCAGCCAAAGCCGGGAGCTCGTCTTCTGTTACCAATCGAAAGTTTTTCCCCTCGGGCACGATTTCCATCTCTGAAACAAATAAAACAAATACGTGTTCGTTATTCCCGGGTGCGTCGATGAAATAACTGTGTCATGTCAAAGAACTCGGGAAAAAAAAATAAGTTAGCTTCTAGATAAAAGTTTGTATATAGGGCGAACCAAATGAATGCCCCCAGGGAATTTACCCTAAATATTAAAGATATACATAATATTGATATACATTATCTGCCTGAGCGGTTATCGAACTGGACAAATAAAAAAAATACCCTGAATTTTTAAGATAACGAAGGATCTATCATAAAAACTAAATTCTTTTAAGTGACACAGTATCCTTAATTAAAAGAAGACTATGAAAACAATAACTTTTAAATTACAATAGATCAATTCAAGACGAAGCACTTTTGGCATTTTTTAATTTAGGTAAAAAAACATGCTATCTTCAATATTTAGGGTACATTCTCTCCAGGGTTCATTCGTTTGGTTCCGCAGATTCACTCTCGTCCCCGATTGGATCTATTGTTATGATATCGTTTTATAGAATTCAAATTCAGAATTTAAATTCCGTCAATTTTGTCAAAAAATATTATATTAGGTCTTTTTTTTTTGAGAGAGGCAGAGCATAGCGTAATATTCGCTCAAAGAGCAGCTCGACTGGGGAAGTACCTCCACCTTACAGAATACCGCAGCCAAATAACTTTATGTTGTGTAAAGTTGTGTTCCTGCGCGTGAGTAAGGTCGCCAGGGCTCATAGGGGAGGGGGGAAAGGTCGGTAACGCGTGAGCGGTGCTTCGTGTGTTGCAAGCGTCCATATGGCTACGGTAACCGCTTACCATCAGGCGGACCGTAAGCTTGTTTACCGACTTAGTTAAAAAAAAACCCATGAAATTGCCGTTCTGCAGTACTGGCCATTTCAAATCAAAATAATTTTTGTTTGGCTAAGAATTCTAATTTCAAATTAATTTTATTTTAAAAACATGGAATTCTTTTTCTAAAAGTAGTCATTTGTTTATGGATTATTGTTACCAGTATTTATATACTCTGAGGTGTTACATTTTCATCGCATTTCAATCTTTTTCGTCATCAAGACCTATTATTAATTTTGTTTGTCGATGCATCCGTGCTCGGGGAACTGATTTGATTTCCTACAGGAAGAGAAGCGATATATGATTTAAGTACTTGACTGCAGCTCGGGTCAAGGCCTGCTTTTGCTGCATGCAATTATATGGGGCAATGCAGGCAGTTCGACCGTTATATGTGTTGCTAGCACTTGTAGATTTACTATGATAAACCTTGCTTTTAAATAACACATAGGTACCTGAATTTTTTTATTACATATATTTTGTTTACCCACTTATTCATAATCGCTTTTTAACTAAATCAGTGTAGGTAATAGTGTGCCCCGTCTCACTCTTTCGATCACCAAATGTCAACTGTCAGATAAAGACTTTCAAATTTTAGCTAATCAACGTTTGATAACTTTATTATGAATAAGGGGGTAAGTTTTTTTACTACTATATGATAGGCCGTTTATTTGAATTGTTTATGTTATTCTATTACCAAACTATCATTTCTACACACACGTAAAAAACGAAGGAGGGTACGATGGCAGATAACTTTTTCTAAACCTTATCTAGGAGAGATGTCAGGTATTTGGGATTGATTATAGATAATAGATTCAATTGGAAACTACAAGTAAATAGTGTTTGTAATAGATTAAGATCAATCCTTAGCAGATTTTATCATCTGAAAAATATATTGAACTGTAGCTGTCTGTATATGGTCTATTATGCATTAGCTGAGTCATTAGTAACATATGGACTTAGTTGTTATGGTCTTACATTTAAGACGTACTTACAGGAAATCAAGAAATTACAAATTAGGTTTTTAAAAATATTAGTAGATACTAAAGTTAAAAATAAATGCAAAGATGACTACAATAAACTCTTTTCCCATTGTAAAATATTGCCTGTAGAAGAAAAAATAAGCTTTTTACATGCCATAGAAACGTATTATAGTGATAAGTATAAGAGTGTGAGTCACAGTAAATGTAATACCAGAGCTAAAACTAAGGGGACATTGTTTGTACCTAAGATTCATAACTATTATGGTAAAAGAACTCGCAAATATGTAACCCCAAAATTATGTAATATGTATCCTAATCTGCTATTAAATGAAAATAAAATTAAATGTAAAATAACTTTAAAAAGAAAAGTGAAAGAGAATTTATTAGAGAAGCAGTCTAGTTGCTTAAGAAATAAATGATATATTATGTTTATTTCTTAAGTAACTGGACTAGACTAGAATAATATAGGTATAATGCATGTGATTGTTAATAAACTAAATAATGTACGTACAAAACCAAAACTGTGCAAGAGTGCACGCCTACAAACTGCAATAGTAGTTTGGCGACTATTAAATAAGCAAAACATGTAAGGTTTTTTGGAAATTAAAAAAAAAAAAAAAAGATCTATGGTATACAATATAATCGAATTTGTAAAAATGTATCTGTTTGTTTTGTAAAATATTTATTATCTCATAATTTATTTAGTGCTCTACGAAAGTGCTACGAATGTCTACGAAATTAAAATCTATACAGATGATTCTGTTTAATTAACATAAGTAGTCCCAGTATAAATTAGCATTATTTGCATGTCTACGAAAGAGCTACGAGTGTCTACGAATAAATCACTAAAGGGGAGGAGTTTGATAGCGATTGGTTATAGACGGCACCAATTTATTATATCGTAGGTATATTTTAACAAACAATTTTAAGGTACAACCATCTCTAGGAAAGCCTATGTTTGAAGTTAAGGTAAGGTATGCAATATATTATATTATATTTTAGGGTCGGCAACGCGTGCGTGATACCCCTGATGTTGCAAGCGTACATAGGCCACGGTAACCGCTTATCACCAGGCGGCCGTATGCTTGTTTTCCACCTAAGTGATATAAAACAATAATTGAAAACAATCATTTTTCGTAATTTATTTTGTGATCTACGTAAGTGCTACGAATATCTACGAAATTAAAATCTATTATGTTAAACATACAGTTTTTTTCTAGTTCATTCATTTTTTTATACCACAAATGTGGCAAACAATCTTACGGCCCGCCTGATGGTAAGCGGTTATAATGGTATTCATTGCACTTCACTTAAAAAAGAATGTAATTTCACCGTTGAAACAAAGAAAAAAGAGAACGCGAATAAAAGCGGTGAAACGATTCAAAATGGGCATAATTCACGCTATCGATCAAAAGGATATTGAGGCCGTATTGTGTCATCACGAGGTTTTATGTTGAACCATGAACATTTCGTACCATAAATTACGATAATATTGTCTATGATATCTAATAATAGCGCCATTATGTAAGAAACTGTTATTAGCAGAAAGTGTTTTTTTTCAGGGCTGTGTTGACTATGTTGTTTCGGGAAGGTTTAAATATCTATTGCATACTTACATTTCTTTACTTATCATTATTCAGCGAAGGATATTTGCGTTTTTTTTTTATTTAAAAAAGGTAGATTGTCATTTAGAAATAGATCTAAACTGATGTTATAAAAGCTAGTTTAAAAAGTAAATATTCTTACATTCTACCACATTTGACTAAGCTCTATAAACATTTCTAAACCGTATAACACCCATACAATTAGTTTTGGCACCGCATACCATTTGCAATTCTAAGTAGGTGCTTGTAACACGCCACCCCTTCAGTATTAGCAGGAAGGGGCACTCAATGCACCGGGGTTCAAGGGCGGCTATGACGTCATATCCGCATCCTATAATGGTGCACGTGTTTAAAAAAAACATACGATCCGAGTATATTGAGTTGGCCACGCGAACGACGTGATTTTATGTTTTTGTTGCCACGAGAATCGTGGTAGTAATAGGTGATTTACCTTATTATTTAGTTCGTTAATTAGTAACGTAGTGTAGTATAAGTTTCATACAATTAATAAACTAAATTATTAAAAGGAGTAAAAAACCCGAGAGCGTAAAATAAAAATTTACTGAAGAGGAAAATATGCTCTGTAATCTATAAAATTTTGTTAAGCATTATAATGTTATTCTTCGATACTTATTCAAGCAAATGATAAAATATAAGTTACTTCTATGATAATCTATACTAATCCTAACTAATATTATAAACTAGCGTTTCCCCACGTTCCCTTTCCCTCACTTTAGCACCCTAACAATAATATTATAAATGCGAAAGTGAGTTAGTTTTATATTTTCAATGGAATACGTCGTGCTCTTTCGCTGACTTCAAATCAGTATCAGATTAGAGTTATTTCATACTTTTTAGTGTATTCTGAAGTCGATTATTTTTTTAAATTACTCTTTTATTTCGTCATTTTTAGTTCTTCTTAAATGCACTAGAATTTGACCAAGGTTTTGAGATATTTTTCCTTTGACACCACACCCGTAGCTCGTGTCTATAAGCCAGGCCGTCACACATATTTGTCCATATCTTGAAAACTACTGAACCGATTTCGATGAAACTTGCACTGTTCCCTAAGCAAGCGTCCATAGGCTGCGGTAGCCGCTTACCATCAGGCGGGCCTTATGCTTGTTTGCTACCTAAGTAGTATAAAAAATAAAAAAATAAAATTGAAGTAAATGTAAACCAATAAAGAATGGTTACAATCCGATTAATATCTTCGGAGATATGCGTGGACAAACATACATACATACAAACATACATACATACACCCATGAAATTTTGTAGGTATATATATTTGTTTGGAAGCCCTAATAGATTATCATATGTGAATATCATTTGAAAGCCCTAATAGATTATCATATGTGACTTCCAATAATATTACATACATACGTGTCGAATTGATAATCTCCTTTTTTTTAAGTTGATTAACAACACTTCGGCTTTATTATATTGTAATACTCGTATTCAGTACTTGTAGATTACCGGCGGGGACAAACCAATAACCTAAAATATGTTTGGTAGTCATATGATAAGAAAAAAACTATTTTTACAACCAATAAACTAACTATACTGTGTATAAAGGAGTATATTTATTCTTTAAACTATTAATCTTGCATAAAAAAGTTAATCTAAAACTATTTGCAATGTAATATTCAGGGTATCGACAGGTAACTTATAGGGTAATATGTTAACTTCACTTGCATCTGATACTCCCTGCTGATTAATTGAAGGTTCTGACGTCAGATTGTTATATTCACAGGTATATATTATATAGGTATTAAATCTAGTCCAAGCTCTTGCTGTAGAAATATCTACTGGATTGAATAATATTTCAATAATTTTTTTTTTATTGTGAATATTTATTGTGTGTATTTATCCACTATTTCGCCATGGAAAGTAAAGATGTGGTCGAAATTGAATATAATAACATTCTCCACAGGCGGCTATCTGTCCCAAGCTAAGCAGATGTCGTACTATGGAAACCGGATAACTGTGGACCAAGTCTGCTAAAATGTCATACTGACACGATACTATGGCAATTCCATTATTATTGAGCCGATGTGCGCTCTAGTCTACTAATTCCTAATGGTCTCATAATGAACGAAAAGAATTTTAGTACAAAAAAGACAAAACTGACAACTAAAAGATCATTGTGGTATGTACGATATGGCGCCATTTTGATGCTATTGTGTTAGTAGACTATCAAAACTGTAAAATGTATCAATTTTGACACCAAAACTTTGTTACGCTTGCTATGCCCCGAGTGGGGTTAAGAACTCCGAAATCAAGAGTCAAACACCTTTGTACATTTAAATAAAGTATTTACATGAATTTATGTAACGACGAGTTCAAACGCTATTTAGCATGAAGCTGAAATTGAGTATTCCGTGGCTTTGTAACTTGTCCTTGGAATTATATTGTTGAATACTAGCTTTTCCACGTGACTCGCGTGGCAGAGACTTTTGTTTCTGGCTTGTTTAAGCTCCTAATCTTCATCTCTCTTTATCCAAAGCGCAATTTATTTTATCTATCGCAATATTTTAAGATAGAAACGACATAAGTAGTTTTAAGACAGGGGGAAATTACTTCAAGAGACTTATTACCAATTCAATTAGCTTTACGCCCCGCGAAAATAATGTGTAATACATTTATCTTCAATCCTTTGACTGTTTGACGATCCGCGCGGGCGAGGAAAACAATAGAAATCAATTGTTATTTTTTAACCGCAAGTCAAGGGATCATCCAGTTTTGTAACTATCTTTGTTGTAAATAAATACTTATAAAGCGAAGTTTTTCTCTATATCTTATAAGATGGTCAAGTTCTTATATTGGATCGCCATCTGTGTAGGTAGCTTATACCAATTAAATAATATAGTTACCTAAATCGTTATTACAATAAAATGTTTGTTATATTTTTAAGGAAAATTATAAACGGAGTTATTCATTCTCAGCGGGGATTACAACGTTGCAATCTCTCGCAATCTCTTCAGTCTACTAACTATTTATAAGCACAAGAAAATACAAGAAAAATGAAATACTGGTTGTAAAAAAATAATAGGTACTATTATTGTATTTTTTTTTTCAGGCAACTGTTGAAGAACGAGGTTATTTGATCTTTCTCAATACATTACCTCAATTATCCAGCGAAAGCAGGCAAAAATTTTGCGATCACATCAAAACATAATGTTCAATTAAGCAGACTCTATGATTTACTCTGTCGTGTCTATGATATCATACGGCCTTACTCATAAACGCTATTTAAAGTTAAGTCATACTTAAAATAGTTATTTAAAAAAATCTTCACTCATAAACGGTATTTATCCGTATTCACTGCTTAAAAACGTTATTTAAAGAGCTGTCAAATTAAACAACCTACGACCCTTGTTTAACGGGCTAAATAGCAAAATGGCCGCCAAATAAACAGCTGTTGCTTGATTGCTGTAAAATATTTTTCATTGATTTCCGAAAATAAGCTGGATATATGATGTTAGATTATATAGAAACACCATAAATTACTTAAACTTGTACCTCGATGACCGAGCTTTGCTCGTTTTTTTTTTTTGGTTAAATCATATTAGTTTTTCTCACAAAAGAACTCAAAAGCAAAAAAAATTATCATCTGGACTCGAACAGTTCTGGTTTCGGGACCGCCCGATTTGGCTATGATAACCTTGTAAATGGTGGCAAAATTTACATTCGTATTCTAATGATACTGTTCAACCTTATTGCACCATCCCCATTTTTACACCGAACCACAAGACGCCGGGAAAATTTTCACCCGTACGTTGTTGACATACCGAATATACGGACACAGCGTTTTGCATCCTCATTTATAATGCGGACAGCAAGGGAGTGGAACTTGCTTCCGGCGTCTGTGTTTCCTGACGCTTACAATCTAGGTACTTTCAAGGCCAGAGTGAATAGGCTTCTTCTGGGTAAGCGTGTTTCATCTTAGACTTCGTCACCGCCCCTTATGGGCGGGTCAGTGGCCAAACGTAAGCCCATTAAATAAAAAAATAAAAAAAGCAGTTTTTCATTGCCTGAAAACACGGATAAAACGACGTTTTCTAAAAATGAAAACTAGCTAGATCGATTTATCGCCCCCCGAAACCCATTGGAGTTGTTTCCGAGATTCAGATCATATACAATATAATATTATCATAAAACACATAATAAAACTTTTCAAATTGTTGTTTTTTATTTTTTTTAAAACCTCCATAACTATCAAATTTATGGTCTTGACGTTGGTGTCGCCATATATAATATTATTTTTGCTCTTTAAATCCTTCAATAACTAAATCATGATTAAAATGCGTTTATGAGTAAAGAAAAGTTAAACACTGAATAACATTTTAAATAGTATTTAGCTATATACTATTTAATCTGTTATTTAAGAGATTTTTATGAGTAAGACCGTGTTTATACCACAAAAGTGTCAAACAAGCATACGACCTGCCTGATGATAAGCGGTTTCCGTAGCATAGACGTTTACAACTATATCACTAACGCGAACATATTTTCGAAGACTTGGTATTAAATACTATATCTGCTTACATGTCCAGTTTCATGAATCAATTAACTGACGCCTAACGCTTTGACCCTGTCCAGAAGGAGCGATTTCGCCGTGATTCTCTCGCGAGTATACAAGTCAAAGTATGGGGGAAGTGCACGCGATGTATTGGTGACTAGTGACTCGCCAACGTACATAATGTATTTGCACGAGTGAATCACTGCGATTTCGCCCCTTCTGGGCAGGCACTTAGGAGACCCCTAACGTATGTCAAAATAATATCTTACAAATGATTAAATGTGTCATGATTTTAGGCGTTGGTTAGTGAAAACGTCTCTCATCCCAGTGACGGAAAAAGAAAACAGGGTCATCCTAAAACCAGATGGGATGACGATATTCGCACAACCTTGGGGCCATACTGGACTAGAGTTGCGGATGAAAGAGTCCAATCCAAGTCCGAGGAGAGAGTTGGAGGATGCCTATGCCAAAAGGCACACCGAACTGCGGAACATTCTATAATTGTCTTTTGTTCCAAACAATTACTTTGATCAAACAATGTTGTACCTTAAGTTTCGGAATAAATTATTATTATTATAATATTAGTGAAAACGTGCATTAATAAGAATCTAATATAACCTCAAAACGCAATAACATCCTAAACTTGAAGTTTACCTTTGAACTATGACATAAGTTTATGATTGACGTCAAATCAAAATAATTTCCTGTTAGAAAAATATGTAATATAAAAACAATACAATCCGTAACATTCACCTATATAGGCTAAAAAAGCTTTTCGTGTCGCAAAAAAGTGCTAAGTTAGCGCCATTATGTTGGTAGTAGGGTAGTGTGCGAATAGGATCAGCTGTCGCTAGCCGCCCGCCCGCCGCCGCCCTTGAGTCTGAAACACTGCAGTGCCCGCCCATCGCTTACGCGTCTGCGATCGAAGTATAAGTGTATTTTTTTACTATCTTGAATTATTATTGCTTGTAGAGGAATTCAAATTCAAAATGATTTATTCAAATAGACCTTCGCAGGAACTTATGAAAATTCTGACTCTAATACCGGTTTGGAGGGTTGCATTTGCTGAAATATATTTTGCATTGTATGTTTTGTTTTATGTTGGGTATAGAAATGAAATATTTCGATATGAATTGTCAGACTCGAACGCAACGGTTTGATTTTGCTGATAAGAGCCTGCAATAAACTCAGCAATAACTCTTATCAAAACAAACAGATTTAATCCATTAGATGTGTCTGCAAAAGCGTATTCTGTAGAGAAGTATATAAGAGAGGTAGGGCAGTTTATTCGCTCAAAGTGCAGCTCGACTGGGGAAGTACCTCCATCTTACATAATACAGCAGCTAAATAACTTTATGTTGTGTTTCTGCGCGTGAGTAAGGTCGCCAGAGCTCATTGGGGAGGCGAAGGGTCGGTAACGCGTAAGTGATGCCTCGTGTGTTGCTAGCGTCCATAAGGCTACGGTAACCGCTTACTATTAGGCGGGCCATATGCTTGTCTTGTATACCGAGTTAGTCTATTTCAGATAAGGTGCTTACTATATTTTTTTGAAAAGCAATGTATGTCCAATTATGATTCAGTTACATTCGATCAGCTGACTGTACAAGCTTTTATATACATCAAAACGTTGTGTAAATCTGTTATTCCAATTGATATTCCGTCAATCCATCCGAATTACAATGTGTTTTGAACCATCAATATTCAATGAGCACTTTGTATGCCCTTAATCGGATGAGCGTGACGAAAACGCTCCATTCACGACTTGATCAATCAAGTGTCCCCATTACTGGTGAATTAGATTTCTTTCCGAAACCCGGCCTAGATAGAAATTGCTTGAAGGAATACATCAACAGAATCTAAAGATACCTTAATCCTAAATTATTTAAGGCTTTATAGTTTTAAATCTTATTAGTTTCTATAAAAAGTTTATACAGATTGAAATCTAATAATATATATAAAATGCTTTTGTGGGTACGTAAATACGCAGTTTTCTCAATCACCACCAACTCCAATCAACTTCCCGTTGGGGTGGTAAATACCCCTTGGTCTCCAGGTGGTAGTAAGGTAGTTTGGTCGCGGTGGGTGGAAGGGAGTGGTTGTGGGTGGCGAAAATGTTAAAACATATATTGCTGTCCTTTTCTAACGCATGAGGACTTCTGAAAAGATCTCAAAATTTCTAATGGTCTAGAAAGTTCCAAAATGTGTAAAACGGTTATAATCGATCTGGAATGTTCTAGAAAGTTCAACAAATATCTGGAATGATCTAGAAAATTCTAGAGTGAATGCAAACTATTATAATCGATATAGCATGTTTTGAGAAAGTTCTACAAATTTCTGGCTTCATCTAGAAAGTTCCAAAATGTCCAAAACTGTTATTATCGAGTTAGGATGTTCGAGAACGTTCTAGAAATTTCCCTAATGATCTGGAAAGTTCCAAAATGAGTGCAATTGATTATGATCGATTTAGAATGTTCGAGAAATTTCATGAATGCTCTAGACAGTTCCAAAATGAGTAAAACGGTTATAATTGATCTGGCTTCATCTAGAAAGTTCCAAAATGTCCAAAACTGTTATTATCGAGTTAGAATGTTCAAGAACGTTCTAGAAATTTTCCGAATGATCTGGAAAGTTCCAAAATGAGTGCAATTTATTAGAAGCGATTAAAAATGTTCGAGAAAAATCTCGAAATTTCTAGAATGATCTAGAAAATTCCAAAATGTGTAAAACGGTTATAATTGATCTGGAATGTTCCAGAAAGTTCCAAATTGAGTGCACTTTATTATGATCGATCTAGAATGATTGAGAAAGTTCTAGAAATTTTCCGAGTGATCTGGAAAGTTCCAAAATGAGTGCAATTTATTATAAACGATTTAAAATGTTCGAGAAAGTTCTAAATATTTCTAGAATGATCTATAAAATTCTAAAATGAGTTCAATTTATTATAAGCGATTTAAAATGTTCTAGAAAGTTCTTTTTTTATACCATTAAACATGCGATGTCTTTAACCCGAGCTACGCCGGGTTTAGCTGCTAGTCTGTTTATAATTCTATTTTCAAAATATAAAAATGTTAATTTAAAAAAATCAAAATACGGCGGCAAAATTGTTAGTAATTCGTTACGTTAAGGAAAATTAAAATTGTTTATTAATATTAATTAATGAAAAGGGATTAGATTGTTTTTCTTTTTTAATTTAACGTGCCGTGGGCATGTTAGAAACTTTATGTTGTGTTCCTGCGCGTGAGTAAGGTCGCCAGAGCTCATAGGGGAGGGTGGAAGGGTCGTTAACGTGTGAGCGATGCTTCGTGTGTTGCAAGCATCCATATGGCTACGGTGACCGCTTACCATCAGGCGGGTCGTATGCTTGTTTACCGACTTAGTAGTATAAAAAAATAAATATTTTTCCCATTTGCCTCTTATGCACTAATACACAAGAGTAATGTCATCATGTCAATGGCTTCACAAGGATCACGAGCAATTGAGTGATACACACCTGAATAGCGTTGCCAGGCGTCCGGATAAAGCCGGACATAGGTAGGCTTTTTGATTGCGTGTCCGGCCAAAATAAACGGTGTCCGGCTTGTCCGGCTTTTGTTAGGCTTTTTACATTTCGCGAACGAGCGAGCGCGAATTTAAATATGTTGATAAATGTAATTTAATTTTGACTGATGACTATTTGACTGATTAATAATACTTAAAGTACCTACCTAAGACTGATTTGGCATTCGATTTTATTTTTTATTTCACTAGAATTTAACAAGATTTATGATAATAATCAAAATAGCTTGAATTTACATGTTTTTTTTGTCGTACCTATTAATACTGAGACAAAATCCTCAATAATGTAGGGTGTCCGGCCTTTCTACCCAAATGTCCGGCCAAACTGGCTGGTCTGACCGGCTATTAGGTTTGGCGACCTGGCAACCCTACACCCAAAGAACGGGTTCGACGGCTTATTTTTGCCTGTTTTCCGAGCCGTTAGATCCCCGTTGTGGTGATTTCAGCTGGCAGGCCAGATCAATAGATCTTCTTCGTTAAGCTTTTTACCACCACTAACCTTGCAAGGCTTGACAGCAAAAATTAAAGAAGAAATCACCAATTTGTAGCCATATGTATTGCGAGCAACAATTCATAATGCTGTAAAACGAGCACAAAATGTGAATCCACCTATATTGGTAAAAGGTTATTTGAACGATATAATTTTTTCAACTTTATTTCATAAATTTTATACCTTCAAATAAACTTTCCGTGAAAACAGAGCCATTTTATTTATTTCTCACAAAATGGCAGTCAATTTACATTAGATATTACTTTTACCCCACATATAGAGAGATAAAGGTAAAATTGTATAATAAGGTAATCTCCGGAACTACTCAACCAATTTCAAAAATTCTTTCACTAATAACAAGCGAAATAAAATTATACCCCAGTGATATAGGCTATTCATCCTGGGAGTGGGGGATTGAGTGTAAAATTAAGTTATTGGTTTGACAGAATATCATGTACAATCGAAAGTTTCTTGCCGGAGTCTACTCAGTTTAAGTGTATTCCGTACCGGTGGTAAATTCAACTGTATGTACCTACCAATTTAACGTTCATAAGTGCCTTACTAGGGCCCAAACTGAATAAATGACTTTTTGATTTTTATTTTGATTTTGATATAAAAACTAAATACCTATTACAGTCGTCTGTTGTATAAATATATCACTCTCACTTACAAGTAACTTACAAGATTTTATTAAAAGTGCTTTCTATTTTCACAAGTGTTTGCGTGTTGTAAAATATAGCGTGTTAATTTTGTAAGTTCCAAACACGATTTATGTGCTTCCTGAGCTTAGTAACATAAAGGAAATTATTAAAATTATAATACTAAATCAGGGGCAGTAAAATGTTAAATAATAGTGTATTTGGTTGACTTATTCAAAGTATTGGACAGGGTTGATTTTGTTTCCTATATTTATGCAGTGAGGGTATTAGTTTAATTGACGACATGAGTTTCTTGCCGGAGTCTTCTTAGTTCAAGTGTATTCCGAACCGGTGGTAAATTCAACTGTATGTACATAACGTTCATAAGTGCCTTACTAAGGCCTAAACTGAATAAATGACTTTTTGATTTTGACATCCTGAAACTAAATAAATATAAAAGTTGTTATAGAAAATATCATATTATTAACGATTTAAAATCCACGACAAAATGCACGCTTTAATTTTTCATCTTATAATTTTAATGGATGTTTTAAGGAATTGTAGAAAATTATAATAAAACACATATCATCATCATCTTGTTATCATGAGTACAATCATGTGTCTAAGTATCGTTTAATAATTACCAGTCACCATATATATAAATAAAATACTCATGTATGTAACTCAACAAAACCCATCGAAATCAGTCAAGTTACAAGTTATTTTTCAGAAAAATGGTACCAAATACAAACATTCACAGACACACCCCCATAACAGTCGAATCGTCTGCATTCCGACTTGGGTAAAGTACTAGAGCTTAAAAAAAATATTTTTCAATATAAAGTAATCAGTCGCTTTATATTTCACTCACTTTTAAATTTTTATCTCTAAATTCATTCACAAAAAACCACAGAACAATGAACTGATTTCTTAACAGCATAAGTCAAATAATTTTCAGATCATCCAGATAAAGAAAGAATAATTACGAGACACGAAGATAATTCAAAAACACCCAATTTAATACGACGATATCATGTCTGCAATCATTTAACACTATTCTTAAAACATTGTCATAAAATTTAAATTGCACTCACTCATAACAGCTTGCGGCACCGGCATGATTGAACCAGAGTTTTATACCAAAAGACACGCGATTGTGAAGACAAGAACAAAACTAGTGGCAATGCATTCGATTATACACCACTTTAATGTCACAATTGTTAATATAAAACCAATATATGGGTTAAATAACAAGGTAACTGACAGTTGTTGTCAGATAGAAATACTAGGATTTTCCTTAAAATCTCATCCCCCCTTATTTCAAAATATGGTTTAAAGCAAAACTATGTTTTAAAATAGCCTCGTCTCTTTTTATTATAAGATGTTAGAAAGTGACCGCGTGAGAGTAAAACCTGGGTTTGCTTTAAACCATGTTTGTAATAAGGGAGATCGATTCTACTGATAATAATATTGAGTGAACGAACTTCTGGAAAAATGATATCGATTGTCAAATATGAAGTCTCTATGAAGTTCGATGATTAAAATCTATATTATAGAATGTATACTATTATGTCTATAATATAATAGTGTTAAAATACCACCGAACTTTCTGCATGTTTCCTTATTTAGGTGGAGTGAGTTATTATTATAATAATAAATTATTATTAGTTTTAATATTATTGGAGCGTCATTAATAATTGCCGTATAATAATGAAATAATAATTTTAATTTAATCATCACCGGCGGTGATGATGAATCAAGTAAATACTTCATTAGGTATATATCCTACGCACGTTAGATACAATAACTCATGATTACAGTACTTAAACTTAATCTATCAAAATAGAAACATATATCAATTATCAAATTGAGAAAAAAAAACGAATCGTAAACGACACATTTAAATCACTTACAATTGAGATTTATAAACCTCCGATAAAACTCGAAAGTACCAACCCTATATGGTTTGAACACTTAATAAATCACTGCTCAGTTTAAGAGAGACTTTTTGCGAGATATTTTATCCAACATTGACGCAGACATGTGGCGTGTTTCCTCTAGTAATTCGAGATAGGTTTCCATCAGATTAGCGAGACCTTACATAAAGCTAATGTATACATCGTGCTATATATTCCAAGTATATGGAATATATAATATATATATACTCAGTGTCTCTGCGGAATTGTAGGGAATTATATTAGGCCGTGTACTCTTGAAGCTTGAGAACGAATTGTTTTTTGTGGAGGATAAAGTGTATTATAAAAACCGATATGTTTTACTGTAGATAGGTTTGCGAGGCTTCCTTTAAGCAGCTTTAGCCAACCATGTTAGACTTTTGCTCTGTTTGTATTTGTACGACCATTTGGGGAGTCCGGCCTTTTGAAGACTAGGAAAATTCCCCACATTCGCGGAAAACGAAGCTATACCTAATACGTGGTAGATATTTTCCAACTTCAAGCAAAATATCGCTATAATGTCCGGCCCTACTTCCCAAATTTCCGGCTTTTTCATTGGCGACGTCCGGCCTCACGAAAAAGTTACTTGGCAACCCTAACCGCAGGAAAAGACTACCATGTCATTTTCCATTCCACTCCTTCGGAACCTGAGCTACTTAGTGCAGTAATTGCAATTGCAAAGTGTCTTATCGTATAGCTGCACGGTACACATTCAAATATGTATCAACTTGGGTAAAACAGAGATCTGTGAATAGAATTTGCACCAAATCGTAAAACCTGAACTGATGTAATATAATTCCTAACCTTGAGACTACATGATATTTTATACGCTAAGCGAAAGTCAAATAGTGCTTAAGACGGTGGCTTTGTTAGAGAAGTGGTTTTACACTCGAGATCGATAGCGGCTCTGAATGGCGACCATCTCGATTGCTTAGGGAAGGTCGTGAGATGATGGGCCGACAAGACGACTTAATAAAAGTCGTATTATTGTCTGCTCTAGATTTTTGGAATGAACAAATGCCATTTCAAGAAGGGTAGCATAGACAGGTGGTCATTTTATAACAAATTTTATAGAAATTTGATTATACTATTATATTTTTGATAGAGGTGGAGCGTAGCGTTTATTCGTTCGAAGAGCAGCTCGACTGGGGAAGTACCTCCACCTTACAGAATACCGCAGCCAAATAACTTTATGTTGTGTAAAGTTGTATTCCTGCGCGGGTGTAAGGTCGCCAGAGCTCATAGGGGAGGAGGGAAAGGTCTGTAACGCGTGAGCGATGCTTCGTGTGTTGCAAGCGTCCATATGACTACGGTAACTGCTTACCATCAGGCGGGCTGTACGCTTGTATACCAACTTAGTCGTATATAAAAAAATACTTAGATTATATACAGAACGGTATCAGAAATAAAGAATTGAATGTAATTCGGCGTGAAAATCCGTTTCAGAAATTTACTTGCTCAACTTTTCTAGGTTTCTAAATATAAGTTTTTTTGGAAATAAATAATTGCTGTGTTTATTGCCGCCTCTGATCAGCAAATGCAACCTTCGGAAACGGTATCTCAGGAGTCAGTCAGACTAATCATAAACTTACATAGACTTACATTTTTGAAATTTTCCACAATCTCGGATTGTTATTCTGTCCAAGCTCTATTTTCTGTTCAAAGTATTAATATCAAATTAATATCGAGTTTCAAATTAATCGAACTACGCGTTAGGTTTCTTCCATACAAACTTTAACATCTTCTAAACCCCCTATTAGGAGTAGTTTTGAAAAACTAATAATGAGAAACTTTATGATTTATTTAGGTAAGCAAGTAAACGTGCTACGTTTCAAGTCTATAAAAAGAAATAAGATTTTCATATAAAGAAAATCCCCCTTTTCACTCCCTAAAGGCTGAATTTCCAAAAACCCCTTTTTAGTGGATGCCTATGTTATAAAAAGGGACCTGCGTGCAAAAATTTTACTTTGTAGCCCCAGCGGTTTAGGCTCTGCGTTGATGAATCAGACAGTCAGGACAAGTAATAATAAATTAGGTGTGGATAGATAGATATATACCTAGATAGATTCAAAGCCCATTATTTATAGGATAATTCGTTGAGCCAATATTGCATAGCAACTATTTTAAACTCGTAGCTGAAATTCCAGAACAACACAATTTGGAAATGCGCAGTTACCCGAATCTCGAATCTCAGTCTTTCTAGAAAATGTTGACATACGATTGGACGTTATCTTTATTTTTAGTGAACATCTATTTGTTTATTCTTTGAGGCAAAATGGAATCGAAATTCAAAGTGGTATAAAGTAAACAACAAAGTGAAATTCATGTCGTAGCTGTTGTATAAACGTTCTCGACGCGTCGTAATCACGTAACATGGTGCAATTCGTGTTTAAACTGACTATCGAGTGACTATAAAGTGTTGTAGGTTAATTTGTCACGACATTATGTCTTTTTTTTGAATAAATTGGGGAAAAACGGCGCTAAAACGGTCATATTATGCCTGTTTTACTAATTGTCTACAAATCTTTGGAATGGTCGTCAGTGTAGAGGGTCTACGAACATAGATTTTATTATATTTAAGTAAAAGATTAAGGTGGTATATTTCAGGAAAGACTAATGCTATTGATTTGAAATTTAGAATAGTTTTAAATATTGCTTACATAACCTTTGCAAACGAAAAAACATTATTTTTGCGAAAGGGGCCGAAATGCGGTACCCAAATTTCAAAGTAGGGTTACATTACAAGTTAAAATGGCGGAATGGGCTTCATTTGTATATTCCAAAACAGAATTTTATTTTATTTTATATTGGATTTGGCATTATGATGAAAAATTGTATATTTTTGTAATTTTTATACCCCTTATCTCCGAAGTTTGCAAAGCAAACAATCTGATATAATTACAATCATTAAACATTGGTGTGAATATTATAGGAACTTCCAACTCGCACTTGGCCAGTTTTATTATTTGAATGCGTAGGTTAGGTATCGACAGCAGTGTTTAATTTTTTTACAGAAACATATACTGAGTAATTAATGATTTCGGCAGCTTTACATACAATTCTAGACATTCATTGACAACACTTTTGATAATCTTTTGATAATAGTAGTAGACAATATGTAAGTAATTTACATATATACATTTTGACCTACTAAATAATGTCTAGGAACTGAGCTACGAAATGCAAATTATGAAGTCTCTCGGTGGGATTATTACTAACATGATATAAAAAGATTTGCGACATTCCAGCATTTAAATGCTATTAATGTAAATTCTATAGAAGAAGCCATAATGAGAAAGGTCAAGCACAATACGTTATCAATTAGAGGATTAAATGTACAATATAACCAACGTACGGCTGAGGACAAAGAATACGTAGGATTTATATCGCTCGCTCTTTTGTCATAATGCAGCAACCCCAACTTATTCAACCAAAATCGGATGTTTTTTGCAACGCTACTGAACAATTAAATATGGCATTGTACCGCAAATGAATAGCAATTCAGGGCGGACATGTCATTTCAAATGTTAAATGAAAGGTATACCTTTATCCGGCGAGGCCTGTGTGCGAACGCCGGCGTCCGTGGCGCTTTGCCCCCGGTGGTGGATTGGTAGAGTACTAGGCTGTTAGAAGCGCCAAGGAGGGCTCCAGGCCGCAAGGGGCCGGCGTTGCTTCGCGTAGCGAGCGATGGGCGCGCGTGTGCCTCGAGGTCGGTTTGGCGGCGGAGTGGCCCGGCCTGTGACAGCCGGCGAGGGTGCGCGCGCCTGCACCACCGCGCGTGCGCCCTACACCACCGCAAGTGATTAAACTAAACACACCAACACGCAGTCGTTACATTTGCTATACTGACACGTGCAATTGCATTCAATATTGAGGTGAGCGATGACTTTTTTGTAATTTTTTTGGCTTTACTATTAAGGGAACAGTTCTTAATTCGTAAAATAAAATTTTCATCTTGTGTTACACTTTTGGTGTTAATTGTACGTAAGTGTCCATTTTTGTAATAAGTTAATTGATTTTTTTGGCGTTTGGTATTGTGTGTGTACTGTGTAGGTAGGTAGGGTGTGTAGATCAGCTGTTTATAGGAGGTTATCGCTAGGGTGTTATCGATTGGCGCCACTTTCACCGCTGGGCGCGAAGTTTTGTACTGTTTTGGCGGCGATCCAGTTATGGCGTCCGGTATGCCAGCTAGTTACGTACTAAGTACACGCCATTACCTTTTATATTAATTTACAATTAAATAACTATGTACTAACTTAAATTGTAAGACTAAGTTTTAGCTAGTAGGTACAACACAAGTTTTGATTACTATGTGTATATCAATTACTCGAATGATACCTACTTGAATTACTATTAATTATATTTTTACTAAGATCTCTGTAGTTTATTCCCGTCGAAGAAAAATCTATATGAAAATCTAAGAAATAGAGTAGAGTACTGAGTGTACCAATTCCGCATCTAGTAAGTCCAACCAATCACTGCATCTAAATATTTAATGTGTCCTTGAAATAGCCAATCAGGACGCATTATCGATGGTGGGGAGATTACGGAATAGATTTTAAACAAAATGAATGGCATTGCGCTTCTTACCTATCCCACAAAACCGAAACATTGCATCTTCGCAAATGAGGAGTTTTCTTATACCTTCTCTCTATGGTCAAAATACCTGTCAAATCGTATACATAAGGTTCAAATTGGTTCGAATTATCAACAGTTTGACAGGTTGTTTTGGAGGTATCATAAGAAAACTCTTTATTGCAGCTGTTACCTATAGTATGGTGTCTTCATAGAGATGGTTTTAAATAAATAAGAAATTGATTTTATTTATTAATATTTTTATGGGAAGCTTCAAAGAAATTGGATATGCTTACAGTGATTAATCTTAATTGAGATATCAGGAGCTTTTTTTTAATGGTTCTTGTGTTTCCTGAGATTACCTACATGCATTGCAGCTCTCCAGCTTTATAATATTAGCATACCTACTGTTCATTCGGTATTCTGTAATATTACATCATGCAGAATCTTGCGTATAAAGCAAAATAACAATCTTAGAATTGAAATTTAACCAAGTAAATAGTATTTAAATGAAAAAATATTTTTAAATGGGTATTTTCATTATATACGCGAGGGTTCTATCTGAGCAAAAACATAATGGAATGAAATTTCCTCGATAGAAAAAAATCACAAAGCTACCTCTAATAATAACGAATTTTCGGTTTTATTCGTTCATGGTGTATCTAAGTAAGACAAAAATTCGATAAATAATATCACTAACATATGACCTAGGGCTGCTACTAACGATTTTTTAAAATATTCTATACTTTACGAGTTATTTAGATAAAAAGCGCTTTGTTCATTTTTGTTCCGCGGAACACGCTATCTCCATCTCATCTGCACGCGAAGATTAGACATAAGTTTGTTTCATCTGACATTGCCATATTTTTCTGGCTTGGTACGCACTCTTTGAGTCCAATCTATCTCGAGTCATCGAGGCTAATCCAGCGTTTCTTTATTTATCAAATATGGCTGTATTGCTCACCAGAATAAATAAAAAAGCAAACTAACAAAAGTACATACGATATGTGGGTGTGATACGTACCTTCTAAGAAATAATCTTTTGTAATGATCGTACTTTACAAAGGATCTTTGAGTATTGGGTTGCGTATCGACAGTCAGGTAATTTTATTTTATCTCTATCAAATTACACGGCTCACAAAAAGTGTTTTTTTTTTTAAATAAGTATTTAATTTTAATAAACATGAAATATTAAATGTTCCCAGCATAATTAATATGTAGTTTTAGGTCTCGTATCGACTAGCTGTTTCGCGCGGTGTGAACCACGCTTCCGTCAAGTATAAAGTAGCATATGTCAATCCCATGTGAAAAAACAAGAATATTTTCTCGAATTTTCCAATTTGCCTGGCATATTTCCAATTTTTTCTTCTCGTAAAAACCTTATTCCTTTTATTACGAACATTAAAAAAAACTTTATAAATCGGTTCAGCCGTTCTCAAGTGATGCGAATACTAAAGAACAGCATTACATTTTAAAGAAAAGACACCAAGAATCATAATGGTATGGTCTTAACTTCAGTAGCTTTGACCTTCATAAGTGTCCTACTAGGGCAACTGAATAAATGGCTCTTTGACTTTGATTAATAACTTGTTTGCTAAATAATCTAAATATCTTATTTTTTACGTACTACTTACAGAAGAATTAATAATTCATTTTTGAGTCACCATTGGTGATAAATTCCCGTCTATAATACCTTACCTAGCCATACGAAGTTACGAACGTACATAAATTCCATTGTAAATGACTTCTGAAGTTCCAAACAAGCCACACACCTTCAAACTAATGGTTTGCCAATATTGATCATCATTGTATTAAATGGTTTTACCAACGTCACCATCACCAACGCATTTGGAATTGTGTTGTAAAGCTCAACGACCGTACTGCGTGAGCGAATGGAGATTAGAAACAAATGTTGGCCCATATTGAAGTCGAGGGCATTCGCCTAACCCTTTGGCAATGTACCCGAGGCGTAAATTTTTTACTGTTTCAACCCCTTTAACGTTTTTGTTTGCATTTCGTTTGTGCCAGTATCAAACGTGCCACCCACGCTGTAGTGCAATTCTGCTTTGGTATTCTGAAACGTTTTTGACAGCAACCGACGACGACTCCGTTGTGACGGTTAGTCCGGGAGGTAGCGTTGCAAACACAAAAGTCATAGTAAGCCGGCTGACGTTGAAATGTATAGTTGATCTTATATGACTAATAAGTGAACCGACCGTCTGCTCAAGTAAGTGCTCAAGTCTTCTACATCCGTCATCAGCCACTCCCAGTAAAAAAAAAGACATAGTACGCCGGCTCAAACTTGTTTCATAAGTATTTGACATAATACTGAGCTGAAAAAAATCGTCTGCTGCATGGTGGAGGGGGGAACACGCGTCAGTTGCTCGCATGAATTTGTAAAAAAAAAAGTTTACCCCTGCCGTAACCTTCCAATCCTAAACCCACCGCGGGTGCATCGCTGATGCGTGGTTCACATATTAGTCATTCAAGATCTATTGAAAAAGATGGCCATCGATCGGCATATTAATACTACCTAAAATGCATCAGTACCTCCCGGACTATTGCATGTCGAAACAATTGAATACTTGAATAGGTCAAAAGAATTAAAATGGGCTGGAAGGTGTATTGTAAACATCAACTGCGCTCTGCGAGTGGATTTCATTTATTTTAATGATCTGAGTCGTAATCCCAAGCTAAGCAAACTTATGATATGGAAACTAGATAATGGCTAATTTTATTTCATATTTTAGTAAAACTTTAATGTACTGAATATACCAATTTTAAAGGTTTAATATGAAGGCTATTCATTGGTTTAACTTTATCTTAATATTACGACTTAAACTTCACAAAAAGAAAGCTAGATATAGCGCCCATATTTTGAAAATATTGAAACAATTAATTCATTTTTTTACGAATAATGTTTAATAACATACTCGTATGTAAGTACATACTACTAAATTGACGAGGTATTATTTTTATAAGGAATAATAAAAATAAGCCAGATATCAAAGACTTCTATATAGAATTTGGAAGAATTTTAGCATTTCCAGTAAATAAAAATGCATTGACTTTGTAGTGCTGTGCACAATTTAATCAATGTTTATTTCAACAAGAATAGTTAAAGAATTACTCGCCAAAAGTCTCAACTGTTGAGCTTGACGACGTTTTTCTAAGATATCTTCATCATTGGCTGATTTAAGGATGCCCATAATATGACTTATCCGAGCTGCAGACATCTGAAATATGTATACCAACTCTGTAACCACTATAAAATTAGTATCATCATCATATTCTGTCACGAGATGTCCTCTGCTGAACTGGGCCTTTGTTTTTGACTGATTTCGACAAAGAACAGTCTTGGATTTATAATAAATAATTTGTAATAAAACATACTTACTTCAAATATCATAACATTACACAGAAACTATCATAAATGAAAGTGATCCACAAAGTGACAGGTTTTTTTTTATAATGGATACATAATACGACCTTAATAGGAGCTTCCTAAAATTAAACATTAATTAATTAACCAATTGAAAAATGTAGCACCGCACTACGAATGTATAGAGAATAGACCGCGACGACGGACGTCGTCGTCGTCAGCTGTCAAAAAAGAACAGAATTGCACTACTGTTCTTTTTTTGACAGCTGACGACGACGACGTCCGTCGTCGCGGTCTATTCTCTATACATTCGTAGTGCGGTGCTACATTTTTCAATTGGTCAATTAATCAATGTTTAATTTTAGGAAGCTCCTATTAAGGTCGTATTGTATATATCGTATTGTCGTATGTATCCATTATAAAAAAAAACCTGTCACTTTGTGGATCACTTTCATTTATGATAGTTTCTGTGTAAAGTTATGATATTTAAAGTAAGTATGTTTTATTATAAATTATTTATTTAAAATCCAAGACTGTTCTTTGTCGAAATTAATGGGAAACAAAGGCCATATTCAGCAGAGGACATCTCGTGACAGAATATGATGATGAGACTAATTGTATAGTGGTTATAGAGTTGGTATACATATTTCAGATGTCTGCAGCTCGGATAAGTCATATTATGGCCATCCATAAATCAGCCAATGATGAAGATATCTTGGATAAACGTCGTCAAGCTCATCAGTTGAGACTTTTGGCGAGTAATTCTTTTTACTATTCTCGTTGAAATAAACATTGATTAAATTGTGCCCAGCACTATAAAAGTCAATGCATTTTTATTTACTGGAAATGCTAAAATTCTTACAAATTCTAGATAGAAGTCTTTGATATCTGGATTATTTTTATTATTCCTTATAAAAAAATACCTCGTCAAATAAGTAGTATGTACCTACATACGAGTATGTTATTAAACATAATTTGTGAAAAAATGTTAATTATTTAAATATTTTCAAAATATGGGCGCTATATCTAGTTTCTTTTTGTGAAGTTTATGTCCTAAATATTAATATAAAGTTAAACTACTGAATAGCCCTCATATTAAACCTTTAAATTTGGTATATTCTTTACATTAAGTTTTACTAAAATAGGAAATAAAATTTGCCTTTATCTAGTTTCCATATCATAAGTTTGCTTGGCTTGGGATTAGAGCTCAGATCATTAAAATAAATGAAATCCACCCGCAGAGCGCAGTTGATGTTTACAATACACCTTCCAGTCCATTTTAATTCTTTTGACCAATTCAAGTATTTAATTGTTTCGACATGCAATAGTCCGGGAGGTACTGATGCATTTTAGGTAGTATTAATACGCCGATCGATGGCCATCTTTTTCAATAGATCTTGAATGGCTAATAAGTGAACCACGCATCAGCGATGCACCCGCGGTGGGTTTAGGATTGGAAGGTTACGGAAGGGGTAAACTTTTTTTTTTAAAAATTCATGCGAGCAGCTGACGCGTGTTCCCCCCTCCACCATGCAGCAGGCGATTTTTTTTCAGCTCAGTATTATGTCAAATACTTATGAAACAAGTTTGAGCCGGCGTACTTAGTCTTTTTTTTACTGGGAGTGGCTGACGACGGATGTGGTAGACTTGAGCACTTACTTGAGCAGACGGTCGGTTCACTTATTAGTCATATAAGATCAACTATACATTTCAACGTCAGCCGGCTTACTATGACTTTTGTGTTTGCAACGCTACCTCCCGGACTAACCGTCACAACGGAATACGTCATGTGTTGTCGTCGGTTGCCGTCAAAAACGTTTCAGAATACCAAAGCTGAGATGTGTTTTTTTTTTAACCTTTTTGCCAAAGGCTTGCACAAGGTTTTCCAGTCGGGTTCGATTTTTGAATAGGTATAGATTGTGCGATTCACATCGTTTGTAGATTATGGTCGCACCACATAAATTGACGCCGAAGAAAAAGGTTTATGACTACGGCATAAGATTATAGAATCAAAAATCTTGTGTGGTAAATCATAACCACCGCTTCATAAAAATACTTTTAGTATACTATATATTTTAGTAGTTAGTTCACTTATTATCAAGTTTTAAAACTCTCCCTCTTGTAAAAAACAATTACTTGATTAGCCAACTTCCTAAGTAGTAGTAGTTGAAGCAACGTCAGGGTAGGAATGCATTATTAAGATCTCATTTAAAATTTCACGACTAGGCTACCAAAATCTTTTTTATTTCACAAAACAACTTTAACGATAGCAATTCTTGAGTTATACTCCGACGTGACATACGAGTATGTACATAAAGAACTAGAGATAGCTTGCAGTGCCATATGGGCAAGTGTGTACGGCTTGTATATTATTGTAATTTTTTTAGCTGGATACAGTGTCACAGGAAAGAATTGTCTCTACCATCTACTATACCTCAATATTTAATTGGTAAACCTGTGATTTCAGCAAAGTAGGCTACATTAAAAAATGGAAAACAGCCACGGCCCTGAAAGTGTCTGACATTAAAAACCAACTGTAAAAATCAACCAACCATAACTACCGGCTTATTTGGCTTCCATTTTTAAATAAGATGAAGACGCTTGAATCGGTGCCCCATTGATCGAAAAATGTAGTTATTCGATAATGAAGAATACCTCGAATTCAAATTGATTTTGCGTTTTAAAGATTAAATCAATAAATTAGATATAAAATTTTAAAAAAATATAAAAGTATATTGTAAGTAATAAAGTGGAAGTCTTTATTTACAACAAATATGTACAAAATACAATCTATATATAGAAAATTTCCTCAAGCCTGCCGCTGCTTCCGATTAACGGCAGGGTTCCCAGAAGGCTGGCAGCGTTTCCTCTTTGGATAGCCAAGCTGACGCGTTGGCGGAAAAAGCTCCCCGCCCGCTGGTCTCCGGAGGTCTCGATCAATTTTGATGACAAGGTGCGAGCAAAACGGCGAGCTTCGGACCCCCACGGTCCCATGGTCTCGACCGCAAAAGGTACAAAAATATAGTTGGGTCCAATCGATGCATATTTTTTGAATTTTGAATTTTCCGCACTGGCCGCAGCTGCCCCTGCAGCTTTACAAGTCGCCGGTAAGTGAGATGGCGCGAGTGTATCGACACATGTGGCATCCCACACCAGCGACTTGCCGACACTCCAAGGGATCAAAGACATACCATCCGGTCTCCTGCCATCGCCCCGCGCAATACCGACTGGTTCCAGTACGGAAGGCACGTTAGCGACAACAAGAGCCCTGCGGATAATGTCATTAATCGCCGAGTGTCGTGATATTCGACCAGCACTTAGAGAGCACGAAAGCCCATGGTGGCCGAGCTCGTTGACGAGATCTCCGCAGCGGCAGCGATGAGGTTGATTGGTCCTGCAACCAAGACGAAGACAAATACACAGACTTAATGTTATACGGTCTAACATTGTTCCAGTATTTGTTGATGGAATAGCTTGTAGCCAGTGACCTGATTCACTCTGAGAGACAGCTAACAAGCGCGCGCGGTCTGTATCTATAGAAAAGTTAGTAAATAAATTTTGCCAGGTTTTTTCACAAAGAGGCTTGTCCCACGCTCTCTGAGAGTGACTCAAGGTCGGAATATTTGTGCCTGGACAAGCTGCCTGCCAGGCGTCTCTAGCATCGGACAGGTAAGAAACCTCAACAGATCCAATAGAAGGGTCCAAAACAGAACTGACGAGGTTGCTCACACTGTATACCGAGGATAGAAACGCCGGTACTGATATGCTTGAAATTTTCCGCACTCCTAGGCCACCATAACACACGGGTAGGGTGGCCTGAGACCACACTTTGTTTTCATAAAAACTGCAATTTAGAATTTTGGAAAGAGACGTTTTGATCATATTATCCAAAGTATCTAATATGTGATGGAATTTAAATAAGTGCGTACTGCGGAGCAAATAGGTAAACTTCGGCACGAAAAGGCAGAGTCGAACAATAAAAAATGCATAATGAGCATTAATTTCATAAAGTCTATTTGAAGAGTCATTAAAATTTTGAATCTTTTTCTCAAAGAAACTAGGAATGGATTCGTCTAAGACTGGGGCTCCAAGAAGATGAAGCGACTCCTTTGACAGTAACTTAATATTGGGAGCCAAAACATTAAAATTTTGAATTAATTCTGGTTTTTCAGATTCTGAAAAAGAATCTAAAATAAGGAGCTCACATTTGGAGCTATTGAATTCTAGGCCAATCTTTTTAAAATTTTCTGTCAATGTTTTAAAATCACTGAGAACGGAAGCCGCATCACCCCCCAGCGTACCGTCGTCTAGATACCATACATTAAATTTAGATTGTAACCCGGAAATAATTGGATGAATGGCCAAACTGAAGATAGCTGGACCGAGAGGGTCGCCCTGTTGACAACCCATGGCGGAAATAAGTGGGTGTTCTCTGAAAAAAAGTTTTGATGGATGCCCATAGCATTGCCAAAGGTAAGGATATAGGTCAGGACAGATATCCCGAATTTGGGTCAATAAAGCACCCCTATCGACAGAGTTAAATGCATTTTTTATGTCAACTTTAAGCAGCACTTCACCTCCGTTATTTAAAAGAAAGGTCCGAGCCGCATGAACAGCTGCCTCACAACCTCCCTTTGAGCCAAAACCGAGTTGAATGGGCTGAAATATTTCTGAAAGTTTCGGGAGAATGTGACGACAACAAATTTTGGAGGCCATACGACGGATAGTATTACCCACAGCGATGGGTCTTACTCCACCATCTTTTTTGGATAGCGCGCAAAGGTTGGCCCCATAAATGATCTCAGTGAATGGGCTTGGCACCTTTCCTGCCAACATTAAATTTATAAGAGAGGTTAATTTTGATAATAATTTGGTACCAGCGTCTCCGGCGGCACCACAGACAAGATCTTTGTAATGCTGTGGTGTAAAACCGTCGAGGCCGCCAGCAGAACCAGGTTTAAATGACATAATGACACTCAAAAGATCTTGGGCGTTACAATTTAGACAATTTTGGTCTAAAGATGGGGGATCCGGGAGGTTTATATTTGAAAGCGGAGAAGGATGTTTTGATTCTAAAGCAGACAGGGTTTCAGGTGTGTCTGAAGCGACAACATCACTCGAAAATAGCAGATGTGCTGCCCCCTTGAAATCGCCATCGTTCGCTTTAGTTTCGATGTATATTGTAAGTTATATTTTGGGTGTTATTTTTTTGTCCCATGATGAGGTATATTTTCTACATACCTACATCATTTTATTGTAGGTTTTGTAGTGAGTCGTACCGTAGCTACGGATCGCTACGAGGTGCTACGAAAAAAGTGAAAGCGACAACCATGATGAAATTGTTATGTACAGTCGATTACAATGATATTTACCCGTTTAATGTTACAAAATTATGAATAGTATTGGATGCAATTGTTAAAAAATAAGCAAATTTTGTAGAAAATTACAAAATTGAAGAAAACTTTACGGCAATAGTTTGGGATAAAAAAGTCTCACATTTTTTATTTTTATTTTATTTAATTCATTACTTAGGTACCCGAAATAAGATTTAAATTTATTATCCAATTATATTTTGAAACCAGAGTATAAGAAAACATACAATTTTGAGAAACAAGTAACTAGGTACCTATAATTGCATACAATAAATATTATGTAATAAACTCAAGTTAGATAAGCACAACATGCACGTTTTACAAGTTCACTCAGTAGCTGCTGGCCTTCCAATGTGTTCGCTGCGGACCGCTGCACGCTGCATTTGGGTCAAGGGCGAATGCACGAATCCGCAGTCTCCTGTTTTCGACGCAGTATCTGGGTATTCTGGGCATTATCTTTATAAAGGGGACCTATCATGGCAAGGTCGCTTCTCGGCCAATGTAGTTTGATTTCATTATTTAGTTTCAGCCAGTGGTCATATTTTTTGTTGGGATTTGGGCTTTCAATATTTTTCTTCTTATTTTAATTGACTTAAAAAAAAGGAGGTTTTTATGTGTGTTCGCGGATAACTTTGTTCGTTTATGAAGCGATTTTGATGATTATTTTTTGTTGGAAAAGAGATATCCCAATGGTGGTACCATGATAAGGAAACCAGGATCTGATGATGAAATCCCAGAGAAATCGAAGGGAACCTTCGAAAATCGTAGTGGCGACTAGTGCGTTTGTTATTATTTTCATTAAGTATTTAATGAAGTTCTAGAGTCGATCTGATGATGGAGCCGAAAGACAGTCGACGGAACTCAACGATTTACAGCAATTACCTGGTGTTTGGGCTTGATTAATTTGTATTGATGAGAACTTTATACCTAGAAATTGAAAAATAAAAACATTTAACAAAAAAATTTAACCGCCTTCAAAGTACACTAAAAAGGTATGAAATAACTTTATCTGACATATCTGTGATCTGACACTGTTCTGAATTCACCAAAATATTTTGCTATAGAACACGGCATGCTCTTTCGCTGACTTCAAAACAGTGTCAGATAAGACTTATTTCATACTTTTTAGTGTACATTGAAGGCGGTTTAATTTTTTTGATAAAAAGTTTTTATTTTTTGGCGAATGTATTTCAAAGGTACATATTTCGAAAAAACTGCTAGTCTGCTATACAAAAATGGTAGCACAGAATATTTAGCTAGGTACGTAAGTACTAACGTTGGTACCTACTTCGAACACCTCTACATACTCATTCACATTGAAATGAGAAATAAATATTTTTTCTAACAACTAGAAACTTTTTCTTGAAATACAATGATTATTTGTGCCTACGTCTGGCTACGTCCTAGTCCCACGTGATCCAGTAAGAAGGATATAACAAAGCTACCGCACCGGATTCCGACCTTTCGACCTTTCCATTGATATCGGTCTTGTTCAAATTATTTCTATGCAACCTGCAATATTGGTAAAATCTGAACGTCTGTCCGGCTGTTCTCAAAATTGCGCAGGGGTTCTTTTTTAGAATAACACTTTCTTCTGATCCTTCACACTTTACTTGCCCTATATTTTATGGTATTACGGAGGAAATAAAGGCTCATCCGGCAGACAAGTTTCTTGAGGCGATGATAGCGGTGTTAATGACGTCGGATACCGAGACGAAGGTCCCGGGTTCGAATCCTACAATGAGCTTGAGCTTTCGGTGATGGAAAACATCGTAAGGAAACCATAGCACGGTGGTAGGGTACTTTATAGTACTCATCTGGCTGGCTACCACCCTGAAGTTGAAAATCTGTCGCCAAGCACCTATCGGTGTGTTCCGACAGCTGCACTTGAGAGCCAGTTCCTTCTAGGCTTTGTGTGCTTACCACCTTCGGCCACATCATCACTTACCGTGGTGAGGTTGTGGTCAAACACAGGCCTATAAACAACACTCGTCCGAGCCGTCCGAGCATCAAGTAGAAACATAATAATATTGTGATCAAAATTGGAACTACTTAAAGGTTCGTTTGAAAATTAATGTAGGAAAATTTTCGATAGTGGCGCCCCCCTCACCTGTATAGATAAGTTGTGTTGGGACTGTAGCAAAATGTAGTAGAGGTCCGGTCCGTCATGGAGCCAAACAAACATACACTCACGAACTTTCACTCTTTTAATAGAATACCTGTCCAAAATGCAATAAAGGCATCTCATTCTAGTCACGTCACAATCCCGACCAAGCCAGTCTCACCTTGGAGTCGTGAAAATATTTTTTCCTTTTCACATTTCCACATGGATTTTATGATGAAATTACAATACCAAATAAAGAATTCCATTTTAAAATTATAAGTTTTTATGTAATAGGTATATGGAGGTGTCTTACATTAACTTTATAGTCATAATTTTTGTTACAGGTATTTCAAACATAATGATGGGCTAGATCCTGAATAGAATTAAAAAGGATAACTACTTTTTAATCCTTTCTGTTTATTTGTTCCTGAAAGTAATACATAAGTTGCCAACCCAATTTATTTTAATGCCGCTCCTACTTCATCACTTTCGAGGTAAAAATATTATTTAATTATTACTACTAACTAAATATTTTATATAATACTACTTAGCTGTTCCCAGTGGTTCCATACACTTTCCTGGAATAAAATGTGCCCATGTTTCTCTCCGTGATCCAATTTAGAGAGGTAGAGCGTAGCGTTTATTCGTTCAAAGGGCATGCACCTTACAAAATACCGCAGCCAAATAACTTTATGTGGTGTAAAGTTGTGTTCCTGCGCGTGAGTAAGGTCGCCAGAGGTCACTGGGGAGGGGGGAAAGGTCGGAAACGAGTGAGCGATGCTTCGTGTGTTGCAAGCATCTATATGGCTACGGTGATCGCTTACCATCAGGCGGGCCGTATGCTTAACGACTTAGTCGTAATAAAAAAAACTAAACTATCTCTTAGGCAAAATTCATCAAATTCGGTTTGGGCATGAAATCATAATTTTAGCCACGATTTTTATAAATTATTTTTGATAGGTGCCACAAAGCCAAGGATATTAGGTATATGTAATAGATCCCACTTGATTTGAATAAACCATCGAGATAATCAGAGCAATATTTTTTCCCCATTCTACCCACCACATTGATTATTAGTATAATTAACTGCTCCGAACAATATTTACACCAAGTTTTGCATTAGAATTCGTTTCCAAAAAAAGTTACATACAAACTATCTATATAAAATACAAAACCAAGTGTTCGAATTAACAAAAAGTGCAAATTATTTTGGGTAAATAAATCTGTTACATCCGTTTTTAAAAACGGATCTGGTAACAGAGTATCATTTTAATTATATTTGCTGGCAGCCCTGATCTGTCAAATTGTCCGAAGCCGATGCTGTCAGCTGTCAGTCGCTGTCAAGAAACATCGGAATTCGGAATTTTCATAAACAAAATAATTTTACTTGTAGTTACATATCATTTGCAATATATGATGTAAAAAACCTTTTATATTTCTATTGTAGATATCTTACTTACGGGTTCGGATAATTTATTTGCGTGAGTAGTTTCTCCTATTGTGGGTGGAATCGATCAGTAACAAAGAGCAATGTTTGTTTACATTTTGCTTTTTACCCTAACAAGTAACAACTAGGTTTCTAAGTTTTGAATAAGATATACTTTCTATAAATAGCCACATGTACGTAATAATTTCAATAAATTTAATTGAAACGGTAGTACTGTGCACCGTTTAAATTAAACACTATTTTACAGAACAAATAAAGAATCTGAAGATGTCCAGATTCCGTTTCGGACGTCAACACGACGGCTACCACCTAGTCTCAAATGACGATAGCGGATTCACTGATGCACAGTTTGAAGCGCCACCAGCAAAAATACCTTGGAAAGCGATATCTCTAGCTGCATTCCTCTTCATTGCTGGCACTATACTACTTGTAGCCGGCACTCTAATAGTCACTGGACACATTGACACAAAATATTCTGACCGCTTGTGGCCTATGATTGTTTTAGGTTGTATTATGTTTTTACCTGGTGCATACCATATTAGGATAGCTTATTATGCATACAAAGAGTATCCTGGATATAGTTTTACAGACATACCTGAGTTTGATTAATTATGTAGTGATTACCAATACTTGTGATTGGCTGATGTAGGCGAAGGTTGTAGGCTTAAAGCCTTCAAAGAAACTGCCTTCTAGCTAAAGTAAAGCTATGCTCCAAATTTTTGTTATTGTAATAATAAGCCCGCAAATTGTGCGGTAATTCACACCAGACCAGGGTGGACAATAGTGGACATGCATGGCGAGACAAACCAGAGGTTAAGTGCAGCTGTTAGAACATACCAACAGGTTCAACTAGATAGAGGGTGGTAACCAGTCAGGCTACCACCATACTATGGTTCATGGTGGTGTTTTCCTTCATCGAAAGCTATGTCATCAAGCTTTTGACTGTCTGACACACTATCAACTTATAATTTTTATCTGAATATTATGGTAATAATATAAACTCACCAGCATTGAATTTGGCCCAATCTCGAAATTTCATAAAAGGGCTTTTTCAAAAATTCTCTACTTTAATATTGACTTTTAGCACTGCATTTGATATTGTTTCGAAGCTAAAAGAGCCAGTTTGCAGATGATGTCATTTTAAATGTGGAATAGTTCATTCTTCATATAAAAATTCACTTTGCACTGTCCATACAAATTATTTTTTTTGGTGTAATGAGAAAAGACACAGTAAATTCAGTTGAAGTTTCCATCCAAATGCTTCGAGTGTAGATATTATTCAAATAAATAAAACATGTATGTATAGATAGTAATTCACTTTTTGAGATGTTCACTATTTGGAATCAATAATTCACTATTTGAAAACACAATAATAATTATGTAAATAAAATACTCAAATTGGAACCTGTATGCCCCATTCCTATGCATTAAGATTTTACTGATCTACATCTATTTCTAGGCCTTGCTAAGAGGAATTTTAAGTTTGCCTATTTTACTAATATTTTTTTAGGACTGGCATGCGAGAGAATATAATATGAAATATGTTTAAACTAGGTATATTGTACAATTATTTATATTATGTGAGTGTTTGAAGTGTTCATCTTTGTAAAATAAATATGTTGTATTTATGTGTTCTTATTTAGATGACTTATTTCACCTTACATTTTCTACTTATTAAAGTATTCAAATCTTTTTTACAGATATGTAAACCGATTTTGTTTATAATGGTTAATAAAAATACAATATTCATGTAGGCATAGTTTATTGACAGTGATCATAATTTTAATAAATAGATTGATAAAGTCACTTTACAACTTGTAGAGATTTTAATGAAAATCAAATTGATTCTCAGTGATTAATTTATACTTTTATCCTATCTAAATTCATTGCACATGTTTACCTATTCGCTCTCTTACCTTTCTTAGTTTGTGTGAAGCTAGTCTGAGGAAGTGGGACTGAATGCCCTGTCTTTTTTAAATGTTCAAATAATCTATTCTTTGATGCAAAATCTGTTTGACAAACTGCACATCTAAGATTTAAAGCTGTGCTGGAATCTTCAGTTTCACTAGTCTTTGTGCGTATTGGTTTCCTTTCCACTGGCTTTTTTGGTTTTACATTTCTTTGCATTTTGGGCAATGCTGGCTTATCTCTAGGCAGTGCCGCCTCTCCTAAAGCGTCATCTGTAGGTGTTGTGCTTGATACCTCGTATAGATTTTCTGTTGAAGTTTGAGATTGAGATCCTTTCTTTAGGTTAGCTTCTTTCTTAGCTTGTATTTGACTTTTGAGCATATTGAATTTCTTCGCTTTTCTACTACGTGATGGACCTTCAATTTCGTTGAAGCTCATCTCATCATGACTGTCATTACCTTCACTCTCTGGCATAGGTATGAAAGACTTCTTTTTGTTCTTCTTTTTCTTGTGACTTTTCGGCAGCGCCTGTAAAATAGAAAATTGTAACAATAAGTTAATACAAGAAAAGAACAAGTATTTTTCAATATTGAACTTTGTTACAAACCTGAATTTTGTCTGAGTCATCACTCAATGTTTCTCTAATGTCATTATCATTATCTTCAATATCTGAAGTTGAATTTTCTACTTGATCTATCTCATCTTCAGTTTGTCCATTGACTTTACCTTCTTCAGGAGGACCCTCTACTGGAGTCTCGTCTATTTCATCATCATCATCATCATCATCTTTGTCATTATCTGATATTTCTATATCATCATCTAGGGTCATATTAGCAACATTCTCCTTATGCTTCTTGCTGTTCTCATGATTTTCGAATGAATTAACATTCTTGAATAACTTACTGCATGCTGAACAGTATAGGTTTTTCATTGCTGGTTTAGATTTTGTGGACTTTGCTGTTGCTTTTGAAGTTTCACTTGCCTGAAATAAGTCAATATATTAATGAGTAACAAATACAATCTAGTGATTTTCGCCTCTACTTATATGCACCAATATTTCTATGCAATAATATGTTTAATTCATTTAGTAACATACCTCTTCTGTCTTAGAACTTTCCTCATTGCTGCTTTCCATGCCTCCTTCACTAATGGTATCATCATCTGATGATAAACCAAATTCCTCAGCTAATAATGATTCAATCTCAATCAATTTCTTCTGATAGTCTTCATTGTGCAAAAAAGAGATTTCACCCTCACGTTTCTTTGCCTCTTCAATTTCTTTTTGCCTTCGAATTATTCTATCCCTCCTTACTTGTTCAGCCTGAAATTTATAATTTGAACTAGTAGTGACACTATCTAGCTAATACATTGGTGCTGATTCTGTTGCAAATCGCACTAAACCAGTTTTAATGACATTACATCTCTTTCTTGTAAACATTATTGAAAAAGGATAGAAAATATTTAAAACTGACAAATTAGTGTATGCTATCGTCATTTACGGGAAAGTAGTTCGTGACCAGTGTTTCTTTCAGGTACTACTGCCCCCCGGGGCGTTTGGAACTTAATCAATAGCAATAGGTAGCCGCTCGCTCACTTTCGCGCGTCTACAGCAGATTTACGTATATTCGCGACGAATATCTCTACGATTTGGCAAATTATTTAAACCTGGTATCATTTTAGAACTGGAAACCCTTTATTGACGTGACGTGGCACTCAATCAGCACTCACACACTTTCGAGAATATCGCCATTCCTTTTCCTCTAACGCTATCCCTATGAGATATGCTCTCCCACCCTACTCCGCCCCCTCAGATGTTGATGGCGACTTTTACGTAGAAAATAAGCAATAAATAATTTGAGTTTTCTTCTGTTTTTGTTAGAAAGAGATAATAGTGTGACTAAATTCTTTTAGTTGTAATAATATAATCAAACCCATTTTGTATTTTTTTTGTTCTGAATTAAATTGATAGAAAAAATATTATAAAAAAAACCATTCAATAGTTGAAAGTAAATTAATTTGGGCCCTGCAAACTATGATCGTTTTGAAATTAACTTGGTTCTATATTACAGTGAGATACTCGGGAAAATGTTCAAAAGGGTAAGTATAAATTTGCAGTGTTTGCCGACCCTGCAAATATCTTTTTACACCCTTTTTGAAGAACCCCCATGCTGTACTCCCCCCTTGGGAAAACTATGGACTCTCCTTACCTTTCTCTTATTTTCCTCAGCTTTTTCTTGCAGCAACTTTGTATGTTCTATAACCCGTTTGTCCTTCCTGCGTACAAAGCTCACTAGCCTCCTGATTTCCTCATTTCTCTCCTTACGCGCTTTTTGTCTGAACTTATTATTTTCTTTCTCCATTAACTTTATAACGCGACGGTTATCGCCTTGCTGGATTTCGTACTGGTCTAGCCATACGTAGCCTGAAACGTAATAAAGATTGTGGTCAGTTAATGTTTAATGGTTCATGTAAATGTTAGATAAATACTCTGATGGCCATAGCACTGGTTCGATTATTTAATGCTTTTCTGCAAATTGTTATTGAAGTTTTTTTTTAATTAGCTAAATTAAACTATAAACGAGTTTATTATTTGTATGTTCATTTTAGTATCCCTTGTTATAATAATTTAGATTCTTTGTTGTACTTTTTAGTATCACTAATATTAGGTCTTTACCTATGAAATTGCCGTTTTGTATGAAAAAATGTAAACGAATTTTTTTCATGTATTTTTTATTTGTATTAATCGAAGTATTCACCCATGTAATCAATGCATCTTTGCCAACGAAGTGGCAGTTTATTGATGCCCTTCTTAAAGAAATCAGCTGGACGGGAGGCAACAAATTCTTCAAAGGCATTTTGTACTGCCTCTCGGGTATTGAATTTTTTTCCCGCCAAGAAGTTATCCAAATTCTGGAAAAAGTAGTAGTCTGTAGGCGCAAGGTCTGGTGAGTAGGGCGGATGACGGAGAACTTCCAACCCCAGTTCTTGCAACTTGGAGACCGTCTGCTGTGCAGTATGAGGTCGCGCGTTATCGTGCAGGAGCAGCGGAGACGAGCGATTGACCAATGCTGGTTGGAGATGTGCCAGCTTCTCCATCATTGTGTTCAGTTCTTCACAGTACACATCTGCAGTAATGCTCACCCCGTTTGGTAAGAAGCTGTGATGAATCACACCGGCGCTAGACCACCAAACAGTGACCATTACTTTTCTAGGGGTAAGTTTTCGTTTAGGGCATTGTTTAGGTGCTGAACCAGGATCCAACCAACTTGCTGAGCGCTTGCGGTTATCAAACAGAATCCATTTTTCATCGCAGGTAACAATGCGGTTCAAAATTCCTTCATTTGTGTGTCTGTTGAGCAGTGCAAGGCACGTTTCGACGCGTACTTCGCGCTGGCGATCATTGAGTTCGTGGGGCACCCATTTGTCAAGCTTTTTTACCTTGCCAATTTGACGCAAATGGACCAATATTGTTTTGACGCTAACGTCGAAAGCTGCTGCTAATTCAGCCGTCGATTGTGTATCATCAGCTTCCACAATCGCCTTTAATTCGTCATTGTCGACCAAAGTCTTCGGACGACCGCGAGGTTCATTTTTCAGGTCGTAATTCCCAGAACAGAAGCGACCAAACCAATAACAGGTGGTGCGTTGGTTTGTAGTGTTAGCTCCGTAAACGTCGTTGATGTTGCGTGCCGCTTGTGCCGCGTTGCTGCCACGACGGTACTCATATTCCATAATTACTCGAATTTTTAACGTATCCATGATGACGAAAAAGATTGAAATGCGATGAAAATGTAACACTAATCAATAAACAAATGCCTACTTTTGGAAAAAGAATTCCATGTTTTTAAAATAAAATTAATTTGAAATTAGAATTCTTAGCCAAACAAAAATTATTTTGATTTGAAATGGCCAGTACTGCAGAACGGCAATTTCATAGGTAAAGACCTATTATTAGGTTCTATAAAATTTCTCTTCTGAAAAAAAGAAAATATCTATTCTTAGCACATGAACTAAGCATTTGATATACCTATATTGACATAGAATTTCTCATTCAATAAAGGTCAAAACCATAATAAGGGGTTTTGAATTGTTTTAACGCTTGTATTTCACAACTCGTTTATTTAATAAAAACTTACTTTTATTAGTAGAGAATGACATCCAATAAGCATAGAACTCATGTACATCTTCATATGGAGTGCTGGAGTTGCCAAATTTGGGAATTTTCCCAACTTCCTCAGGGTCTTCAAGAAAATCGGTCTCCTCTGCTGCCAATTTGGAAAATACCTGTAAAATGAATAATATTCACATTAATCTACCTACTCATAACTTAAAATACCTTAATGTGTGATTTAAATTGTTTGGATACTTAATAAGACAAACATTGATTGATCTATACTAATATAATAAAGTAGATGAGTTCTTTTGTTCAAGCACACCAATTTCTGGAACTACTAGTCAGATTCGAAAAATTCTTTCACTTATAGGAAGCTACATTATCCTCGAGTGTTACAGGTTACTTTAAATCCCGGGAATGCGGGTGAGACCGTGGGGAACAGCAAGTTTTTTTTTTATACTACTTAGGCAGCGCACAAGCATACGGCCCGCCTGATGGTAAGCGGTCACCGCAGTTTATGGAAGCTTGCATCACCAGGGGTGTCACTCGCGCGTTGCCGACCCTGCAGAAATCTCTTCACACCCTTTTTGAAGAACCCCATGCTGTACTCCATTGGGAAAACCACAATTAGTTAATAATAATTTGTAAATAAAGTGTTGTAAAATTACCTCTGAGTAAACTCCATAGAAACCCTGAACATCATCACCAAAACCTTTGTAACAAGATGGACTGAAGTATGGGAATACATCCAGACTGTCATCATTGTAGGAGCTGCCTGCCCCACGTAGTAGCTGCTCTCTATGGTTGTCATACCTGAAAAAACAAATTATTAAAGTTACTGTGTTGTTAAAGTATCATAAGAAATATATTGGTGCTGATTCTGATGTTTACAACTAATTTAGTCTCTTTTAAGATATCTCTTTCTAATAAATAAAATAAGGAGACGATAGATAATAAATTAGTTAGTAGTTATTAATTGCTTGTTTTCAACATCAAAAATAGTCGCCATAAATTTTTTTTGTCTATTTACCCACAAATTAAGACAACTAAGTCTAATATGTCAGCTTTATTATGTTCCCTGCTTTTTCAATAATATTTGTAAGAAAGAGATGAGATGTGATTAAAATTAGTTTAGTGCGATTTTGAAGAGTTTTCACTGTCTTAAATTTTTTATTCTTTAGGTCCTCCTGGAAGTGGACTGAAATGCAGTGCAAAAACCAGTACATTTTAATACGTCAAGTAAATAGCTGTAAACTCCAGTTTTACCCACATTACCACATATATCCTTCTCCATACCATAGATTATCTGCATACCATTTCATCCTGATCAGCTGAGAAGTTAAGGTGTGAAAGCATAAACAAACTCACATTTGCTTTTATTAAGTAAGAATGTCTTGAATAGTTTTTTCAGATGTTTGCAGCTCAACAACCTGATTTTTGGCATACACATTTCTAATAACATGGAGAAATACTTTATTATCATAGTCAAGTCAATGTAGAAATCAGGTGAAACTTGGATCGAAAGCTAAAGTTTGATAGATATTTAATTTGAGATGGTTCATGCTTTGCAAGGTGGCTAATGGAGTTCACACTTATTCACTAATCTCTCTTCTCTGCAAGTGATGTCTATTAAATCTTATAATATAGTTTTTGTGTGTATTGTTAATATATAAACAATACACTTTATAATATAGTTACTATGGTAGCATAAAGTCTGCACAATGGTAAGTAGTACCATAGCCTATAGGTGGATAAATAAGTAAATATCGAATCATATACTGGTTGTGTCTTTCTCTGAATTTAGGCTCTCCATTATTATACTCAGAGGTCAATTTGGAATACAATGTGTTCACAATGGCATTTTGTACATTGTAGTAGTATAATCAATAATGCAATGAATGGTAATCTGTTTCATTAAACTCAGGCGATGGCTATTTTATGTACCACATGGGTCACACTCAAGGTAGATTGAATGAAAGCCTCTTTGGTTATTAAACAAATATTTTAGCCAATTATGGCTAATCTGTACTAAATATAATAAAGCTGATTTAAATGTGCTAATGTACTACCAGACAGATTCGAAAAATTATTTCACCAGTAGGAAGCTACATTATCACCAACCTTGATACTTCTTAACCCGGGAACATGTGTGAAACCGCATGGGACAGCTAGTTATATTTATAACTAGATTGGTACACAGATCATACCTTGGAGAACTCATCTTAATTAAGAATAAATTGGATCCCTTGGGAACAGGAATGCAAGTAAAATGTATTGTTGCTATTCATGAAAATACCACAAGACACTAATGATGAATGAAATGAAAAACCTAAATATAAATTGTTTGATGGTCAGGCTTAGGGGACAATTGTTTGAATTATGATATACACTTAGGGGTTCTAGAAGCCACCAAGAACTTACTTAGTTCTATTTATTTTTATTTCTTGTGTGCTTCTCTTCTTCTTGTCTTGGATCACATAAACCACAGCTGATAACTAAGAAGTTTTGACCTTATGATATATTTTCAATGATTCTTTAATTATTTTAAATAAATTCACACGTAAAACTTACCAAGCTCTTTCTTGAGGGTCGGAGAGAACTTCATAAGCGTTCTGTACTAGCTGAAACTGTTCTTTCGCTTCCAGTAAGTTGTCTAGATTTTTATCCGGGTGCCATTGCAGGGCCAGCCGACGATACGCCTTCTTTATTTCAGAAGCGGTGGCCTCTTTGGCAATGCACAATACTTCGTAGTGGCACTTCATTTTACGAACATACTATGAATAATTTTTCAAAAATTCACAGCCTGAAAATTAACCTATTTTTTATCATTACTATATTATTATACAGAGAGCCAGCTAGTGTTTTGATTAGCGATTTTAGTACGATTGTCCTATATTTATCAATACGGTTCTTTAGAAAAACTAGTATCGATCTGTTTTGATTGAAGTCTTCAGCGAATTTGCATCACGGATTTACATGACACGAGCTCAATGAACGACGTCCGTCCGTCCGTCCGTCACCGTCAGTGCTGCCAACTCTTCTAACCGAAAAGGAACGGCCAGGAAACAGCGCTAGATAAAACTAAATACGTAAAGCGATTAAATGGAAGAAACCCTATATTCAGCGCTAAATTCAAACTGAAACTCAACACCCAATAAATTGAACTGACTACCATGAATTTATTTATAATATTTTGCAAGAGTAAGCACGACTCGGATAAAAAAAAATCTAATAAAAAAAATTTGTGAAACTTCGGTAATGGTAATTTCATCATCATATGATTCTTGGACTACCTGTGATACGATTACGTTTACTCCAGACGTAGTATATATAGTCGGACTGAATCGGTTTTCGACATAGATTTGGATTTGATTTGATTTATGGAAAAAGCGCTAGATTTAGTGCTAGGCAATAAAACGAGCAATACACAAAAAACACCATGTTGGCAGCACTGGTCACCGTAGTCCACGCTTTTTTTTTTCATCAATTGCGTCACACGGCTTGTGTATTTTGCCAATTTCCAGTAATATGATAAGTTCTAGATAGTCACAACATGGTCACAATGAATCACTTTCAGATAGTCCTCAGTCAGTTACCGTCCATAATAGTCATGTTTTAGTACAATGGCCATCGAAATAATAAAACTAAAGAAATGTAACTCGAGCTCAAAAATCATTCCACGCAAACTGAACCGCGGTGGGCGTTGCCAAAAAAGAGAGACGCACCGCGCTGACAGTTCGCCGGTATCATTGAATCGATGCATTCGTGTCGCGAGGGACTTAGAACTGTGATTATTATCGTGTTTTGCGTTGTTTACATTGTGCAAATATGCCATCATGTGTTGTTAAGTGGTGTAGAAGCCATACAGATATGAAGAATGCTGGAATCACTTTTCATATGTGAGTAAATAAACATTTTGAAATCCTATACTTGTGACTCTGGAAAGTGTTATGCAACATGAACGCAACATGCGTATTTATTTAACACGTTTTGATATTTCACTTAAACTGTGATGCACTAGTACCTATAATTATAAAGAGGATAGAACCTTTGTGGCATAGCGTGCCAGCCGCCATTTTAGTTTTTTTTTTCAATAAAATAACCTTATTCGACTTTTGTCCCGTTTTGACGTCGGATGTAAAAGAAAAACAAAAGTCAAATAAGGTTATAATAATATTGTTTTAAGAGCTTGTGGTTTGCCCTCTGATCTGATCTTAACGCGACCCATCACTCTATAATTCGTATGTAAAAACCATAAACTGATTAAAATACTTCTTAATTTTAGATCCATACAATTATAACACATAAAGAAATATTTTAATCCAAAAAGCACATCACAAACTTTTAAATGAATATAATAGAGTGGTATAGTTAAATTACAACTAATTAATACAACTTATATGCATAGTGCAAATATACGATACTTTATCCTCTTACAATCAATGCATAACATCGTCCACGCATCTCGCACTGCAGCAGGCGTACGAACCAATTAGCATTATCTGTCTCGCCGAGAACCAATCATCGCGCTTGCCGGAATACAACGCGTTAGGCAAGCGCAGCAAATTGGCTTATTTGCATGTGTGTTCTTTCGTTCGAATACTAGAGATATTTTGTCAATGTAGTGAAGTGTGGAGCCGAATTTCGCGTTGATTTTGTTCACAATTACGCTTCCTTAGTTTTATTATTTCGATGACAATGGCAGTCATTGTACTAACACTTTTCACGGACTTCTTGAGACAACTTGAAAAGCCACGATACACATAATTCATTTCACGTCACTAGTGCATATGTATTGATCTTTATTGGATAAAACACCACCAATAATATGCAATAAAACTCAAAAGGCTACGGTAACTGCTTACCATCAGGCGGGCCGTATGCTAGTTTGCCACCTTAGTGGTATAAAAAAAAAAAAAAAAATACACGAATTTATGAAAATAAAAATGAACACGAAACGTCACTGCAAGTTCCCGCCAAAAAGTCCGTTGTCCACGCTTGTTTTCTTTCAGGTTTACTAAAACTTGCCATTTTAAAAAACATTTTATGTTGTCATAATCATCATTGCGTCAAATACATACTTATTTTATTAAATTTATTCAAAGGAAAAGGAAACACAAATCATAACCAATTACGTATTTCAAAATTGTTAAATTTTTTCACTAAAAACAGAAAATGGACTAGCATCAGGATGATTTTTGTGACATGGCGACTTTTAGTGGTCACATTCAGTGTTGCCAACAACACAGGGCCTGATGTAGCAATTTTTCACAGCTTAAGTAACCGAATTTTAGGGCAACTAGCCTAAAGAAGCCCAAAAGCTACAAGAACGCTATGAATAAAATTAAAACGATGTTATCAATTAATGTATATACCTATACCACAACCTATACCTACTTTATAAAACATTTAAAACTTATGTGTCAAATTCAAAGCCATTTAGTAGGGCACCTAAACTAAGCTACATTTCCTAACATAAGTAGGTAAGTTACGAAATGTAGCTTAAAAGTGCAATAACGAGTAGTATTCTTAGGGCTGCCCACCGCTACTTTAGGCGTGTACGTTTGTGGGTTTGTTAGTTTCTTGAAATCAGTATAGTACCTACGTGACATTTAGAGAAATATACCCTCGCATGAGCACCACCGGCCGTGATATTTTCACTGCAGTATCAGATACCCTTAACTAAAATCATCATAGGAAGGTATCATAATAGTTAAGACTAATCCATGGTATTCCCCGAAACAAATCAACGATAAACATATAAGATGGCCATGGTGGATGCGCAGCATAAGGCGGGAAATTTGAATTGTTTCAGCGATTCACGACCGTAGTAGTTCTCGTTGACGGTTGGTTCTCGCGAGGGACGCGCGTTCTATTATATCAGTCGATGCTATTGTGATATTTTTAACCGCGAGCCAACGTATTCATTATTACCATTAATCATCCATTAATGAATTTCATCCGATGACGCGGTAAGTACGACGAAGACCATTGGTAGGCCGGCATTGGATGAAATTCATCATTACAATGCTCACCAAAGATAGTTGTAACCCCGCTGGCCTCCTATCTTTATTTCTACGTCTGTGGGTTCATATAGAGGGTAATTACCACCTTCGATTTTATTCTCTTGCAATGGTTCCATTCCATTAGGAAATAAATAAATCCGAAATGGGTAGTCTACAGCTTACAGCAGGCGCAGGTGTCAAACTTCTATCGGGATTCGAGAGAGCTCTCAAGATGTAGTTGGCGTAGGTATTTTTTATCTTTTCAATCCTGGTGATTAAGCACACACAGTACCCACACCACATTGCAGCACACCACACATATTATATATTTATTTTATTTTATTGTTTATCATTTCTAATTTTTTATACGTGTACTTACGACCGTGACTCACTAAAGGCGTCGGCTGAAAATCAGCGCTGCTGACAGTAGTCAGTAGCAACATGCTGAGCTGCGCCTTTTTGACGGCACAGACCTACTGGTTATTTTTAAATTAACGATTGTTAACTATATTAAGTTTTAATGTGTTCGTCAAATAAATATGTTTTCTTTCTTTCACACCTAAGTACCTGGTTTTTAGAAAAATCTACCTGGAACGCTGTTAAAACTTATCCGCAGTATAAAAATAATTTGGTTGATGTGCTGGAACGGGCCATTATAATGTTTTCCTCCTTTTCCTCATGGTTTTACTTTATTGAAATTTATGAAATTTAAATATGGAATATATTTAAATTTCAACGCAAAATTGTGCTTGTGAATACAAATTTGTTGTTTAAAATTTACCCCGAAAGGAAATAAGGGTCTTTCCTTTGTAGGTAGATACATAACAATGAGCTGTTTTCCACGTGCGTAGGTAGGTACCTAATTATCGTTCGTAAAATTGACGGAAAACCTGTACTAATGGCCACATGGGCGTAAGCATTTTTTTTTCGGGTGGTGGGGCAGAAGTAAATAAACTATAAGTAGTAGGAGTTTATCAATAGTACATTATGATACATGTGTGCAAAGTTTGTTATTAACACTCCAGGCGGTATTAAGCAGGCGATAAGTGAGCCGAGAGTGTAATAAATCAATGCACACGCGTGTCATACGACGTTTTCAACACACTTGCGAGGAAAAAAAGACTTGTGTTTTGCAATAAATGTCACTTTAGAATAGAATATAATAGAAAGCATTTATTCAGCTCAAAATCTTAAAAAGAAAACAAAAAACACATAACACAAGAAAATAACAATATAAAACAACAATCGCTTAACCTATGTATTAATCTATTGAGCTGAAACGGCCTCCCACTCAGCATAATGTCGCAGCGCAAGGCTACGACGCTGGTTTTCAGTGGGAACCACCTTACGAGCGAGTGTGTTGAAAATGCCTTTTATTTACTGACCTTATTTCAATATTAACTTGCGATTCATCGATACTGCATTGTTTCGCGCGTTATTTTTTAAATACGTAATTTATTTTGTTACTAAACCTATTTTTTTTGCTTTGATTCAGGGACCAGGTTGGGCCAGATGCCCCACCAACCCCACTGTAGGTACGCTCATGAATCGCCATGATATTTTAACAACTTGGAGTTCCTCCCTTATAGCCTATTCGGTATGTTTTGATAGTATTTTTTCCAAGTACAAATACTAAGAAAAAACAATGGCGTGTGTGCTTATCATATTTTATTAAGGTGGATGAGGCATGAGGTAAGAAATTCGATTCTTTTCACAAGTTTTTATTGTTTTTTACCTTCGTACAACAATAGGGCTAAATATTTCAGTGATTAGCGACCGTATAGTAGTTAATTTGGCATATTGTGGAATTGATACTTTTTGGAGCTATTTTTGTACATTCATTTTAGGGTCGGCAAGTGTGTTGCAAGTGTCCATAAGCTACGGTACCTAATCGCTTACCATCAGGCGGGCCGTATGCTTGTTTGCCACCATAGTGGTGTAAAAAAAACAGTAAAATAGTAAAACGGCGGGCAGAAATCTATATTATATTTTATACATACGCTAATAAAAAGAAATTTACTTTATGACCTACTTTGTGACTTCTAATCACTTTGAAATAGTGTCATTGGAGCTACGATGCCGACACCGTATCGGTGATCAAAAAAATAAATAAAACTAAACAAAATAAAATGATATCTAACAATCTTTTTATGTTACAATATAAAAGTGAATCAAATTAAAAATAAAATCTGTAACGTAACTAAAACAATTTAATAAAAAACCCGATGATCCTCTTGGACACTTTTGAGGTGAACTCGTTTCATGGAGCTCATAAAGGGGACGCTGTGCCTGTTAAAAAAAATCTTAAATAAATTTTTAGAAACTTATAAAAATTGCTACAAATCACAATACACATTATATAGGTACCTATTTAAGATAATTGAATTAGGATTTTCTACTAGTCATACATTCATCCCATTCGTACCCTTCAGACTTAAAACTCTTTCACCCACGTTCTCCGGATGAAAAGTAGCACTCGAGGGCAATGTAGCTACTATATTAGTAAAATAATTTTCATCCGAACAAACAAACAAACTTTACCTCTTAATAACAATCATCATAAACATCATCATAAGCCTATAATGTTCCACTGCTGAGCACAGGCCTCCTTTCACAAATGAGGGTGAAAGGGAATGGGCAATACTCCACCACGCGTGCCCACTGCGGCGAGGTGGACGTAGGCTAGTGGTCAACCTACTGATGTAGTTTTAAAGCCACCTAGTAGGCCTCCAACTAGCCTAACGACTATCACAATTCAGTGATAACTACTAACACTAGGCGGTCACCTATCCAGGTACCGGCTACGACGGTGGTAGCTTAACTTTGCCGATCGATTAAGAACGGCTACACCACGAGCGCTTCTTGTAATAATATTAGTATAGACAGGACGGGAATTAAGTTACATTGTTCCAATTAGTTTCACTATTTGAATCAATTATTAGATCGATAGAAATATTACAATGTCGAAAATGGTTCTATTTGTGTGAAACTTGTTAGTCTGAACTCATTGAACCGGGATTTGTATCGGGAAGTTGGACAGAAACGGTTTTTTTAAATCTCCACCTGTCAGCAAAATTTGCCGATCTCCACAACGACTTCTTGTAGGCATCGTAGAACAGGTCACCACGCTGTGAACAAAAAAACAAAAAATAAAAAACCGTAAAAATAATATTATGTAAGTAAGTATAGATTTCAAAAGAAACGCCCGGTAGTAAGCTCTTTCAAAAGTAAGATTTTACTAAATTATATGTTTACTTATACATAACAATTATCTAAAACAATATTCTAATAGACATTTCAGTTAATTATAGAACCAAAACAATATTTCTTAACGAAAAAATATTCTTTAGTTATTAAAAGTTCAATCGTCAGTACTGCCGGATGTGTCTGTCATACTATCGCCCTGTAGATTTTTGAATGCCAACTCCTGAAGATAAGATTAGTTTGATAGAGGTTAGATCATAGCTTTTTTTCACTCTAACAGCAGCTCGACTGGGGAAGAATGTTGTGTTCCTGTAAGGCGCCAAAGCTTACCACCAGCCTCGCCATTTGTTTCTTTTCCGACTTAGGTGTATAAACTGTGGCACAGTGACTGTATCCCTCTTCAATGTGACCCTTACATTATGAAGAGATTGATGCAGGGTCGGAAACCCTTTTGTTATCGCAAATATTTATGAGCTACCGTAACTGCTTTCCATCAGGCGGTTCTAAGAGAGGTAGAGCATAGCGATAGAGCAGCTCGACTGGGAATGTAGGCACCTCTACCTTACAGAATACCGCAGCCAAATAACTCTGTATGTTGTGTTCCTGCGAGTGAGTTAGGTAATCAGAGCTCATTGGGGAGGGGGGCAGGGTCGGTAACGCGTGAGTGGCCCATGTGTCGCAAGCGTACATATAGCTACGGTAACCTTACCATCAGGTGCACCGTAAGCTTATTTACCGACTTAGTCGTAAAATATCCCCATCTGAACTTATAATAGAAACATAATAGAAACTCACAACTTCCTGATCCTGGTCATGTGGACTAAAGGACCACGCGTGGCGAGATATGCTCGAAAACGCAGACGAGGCTGATGGAGTCTGCGGAGGGCGAGGATCCACTACGGGTTCACACCACTGTTCATAGAGATCTTGTCTTGGCCCTAGAGGTGGGAGGGGATTGGTGCGACAGTTTTCTATTATCCACTTCTGTTCTTGGGTTGATGGCGACCTGATTTATGCAAAAAAATATAAGCTGTGGAAATGGCATCGTAAATCTAGACCAATTTTTTTAATGGACGAATTCACTGTTGCAACCACCTGTAGGACTATGACAAAAATGTTTATAGCTTTTCAGATTTCATACAAAGTGCAAGGATAGACTCCACAATTGTTTTTATTCTCACTGGAAAATAATAAAAAGACTATCGAAACACTATATCTATCGTTTGTTTTTCCCTGGTATGTTGCAAATAAGTCAGATGCAGTTGCCGCAAAGTGCAAGAGCACCAGCAATCAACGAGCCAATCAACGACAATTACCGTCCGTTTCGACAACGCGCTAATTGAACTCATATTCGTTCCGCACAGAATATCACTGCCGTCAGCCGTGTATACAATATTTATACATTTTTATGCAAATATTACTGAATTTTTATTTACCCTTCTATCACTTATCACGATGATATTTCGGTCAAAAGCCAATGAAAAGACAAATCAAACAAGACACATTACCTAACAATAGCCGATAGATCATCAGCCTTGCAGATGACCCTTGTTTTAGGGTTGTAGAATCCATCGCCGGTGTCATAGAACCCTTCAGGGATGTCCCGGGTCGGCTGATCAGCTGTCTGGTACGTCTCACAGCCAGGCATCAAGTTAGTTTGTTCTTCAATCGTGAATCTGCAATAAGTTGCGGTAGCTTAGTCTTTGAAAACATATCCATTTCTTCTATAGTACCTACAAGTTCTGCTTAGTTTGGGCACAGGTTTGGGTTCAGATAGCCGTGTGAAGATTATTATTATTATCGTCATTACCGTCATTATTATCACCATCAGGTAAAAATTCATCATCACTGCAGAGCCACGAGCTTCTAAGCCGGTGAGTACACCACACAGCGTATATAGGCTTGTATTTTACCACAATCTAACCATCACCAGTTATGATGTGGGCGAAAGTGGTTGTCAAGCCTACCACCGTTCTATGATTTTTTCACCATTTTTCCTTTACCGAAATACTCAAAGCCCTTACAAGCCAAGTAAAACAGCAATCCGGCATCATTTTGAATAGTTTCTAAATTTCCTACATTATGTTTACCATATTATCTTCTACAAGTAGGTAAATAGAAAGAAATAGAAGATCTGACATGAATGATTCGTGTAATTAGGTTAATTAATTATCCAAACGAGTAAAAAAAACACAAATCCAAATAAATACAACAGCGGAATGATGAGCGATTAGTGGCGGATGGGAAAAAATTGGGCGGCCATGTTTTCCGGCGAACAACAATTCATACCTGTCCATTTTTGGGGAACAAACGGAATGAGGGATAATTCTTCGTTTATCCTACAAATGGTTGTGACGGAGAGAGCTGGCAATTTACATCATTTCTCATAATTTAAAAAGCTTTTCCGGCCATAAAATTGGCTAATACTTTTATCTAATCTTCTTGGAACGGTTTACTGTATGTCTACTATTTGTTATATCCCACCAAAAACATTCTGTAAAAAACTAGCCAAGTCTCGATGGAGCTGCTTGTTTATCTTTAAAAAGTAATGAAATCTAGACAAAGTCGTGGCAAGTCTAAAGTTCCTTACTGCGATATCTTTATTATTATAGTCAATGTTGTGTCACTTAGCCGTTGAAGGGTACACAAGGGTACAAAACTATAATACCATTACAAATATAGAGTTTGATCAAAGCGGGACCACATCAACTCCCAGATCTCTGATATGACCCAATGTCATATTCAATTTGGTAAATATTCCGGCGGTCATATTTGCAGACATTTAGGGAAATTTAACCGCGTTATATTGGACGTGTGTCCAATATAACGCGTGACAGTGGAATAAGTATTAGGGCTATACTGTGATCTATTTTCTTCACTATTTTGTTCTATTTTGTTCCCCTATAGTTTGGCTCTGGGCTAAAAAGGATTCAAAGCAATATTGCTACTGGTTTTTTTTCGAATTCACAGCAGATTTTATGCAATTCATCAATTCCGAATCTTGCGCGCCTTAAACAAACCGTTTGTGTTTAAGGGGAACCGCGGCCATTGTACGCGAAATGCCACTATGACGTTTAAAGACACAAGGTTTAATATTAACTGTCATTTAGTTACTGTTCCATATAAATTTTAACTCTGGCAGGTCTCTCTTGTCTGGTCGTGCGCGTGACAAGTTAAATGAATTGAATTGTATGTAATGTTCGAAAAAGTAACTATTAGACAAAAAATATTAGAATTACGAAGGATCTGCCGAGAATTCGAAAGGAATTATTCTTTTTTCCGCTTTAGATTCCTTTTTAGCCCCCTATATTTTAACACAGGATTGTCAAATTGAGTAGATTTCAGTCAAAGAAAATAATTATTATACACTACGCGGACTTCATAAAGGTCAGTTCAGACAGAACGGAAAATGCGCGAGCTATTTACTGGCTCCATTGAAAATTGAGGTACTGGTCACGAATACATTGCGTACAATTACAAGCATCGCGCGAATATATTATAGAGAAGAGAGATTCGCGGCGAATTCGTCATTTCAGGACAGGGTCTAAGAGCTTACGTTGTAGAGCATCTACACATGTCTATCACTTCTCATGTCAACTTCCCATCCCACGGGTTCTGAACAAAACGCGTAACAGGAATCTATTACAAAGGGTCTACTAGACACAATTACATCAATCAACACTCAAGTTTATGTATTATCTCTCCCCGAGCTAACCTTCGATATTTCAAGACAATATGATATATTTACCTTCAAGATGTCTCTATTCATTGAGTAAGATTTATGTTCCAATATTCATTAGTGTGTCTGATATTTGTGTACCTTTTCATATAAGGTTGACTGATATCAATACCTTTACAATCAAAACTCTATCTACCTACTTACTTACTAGGTACATTATTATTTTACTGGATTATTTTGTTGAACTTGCTGTATTGTTTTATTGAACATAAAATTATAATTTATGTGATATATTTTTTTTTATCAAGTTAAGTAGGTTATTCACACTTTTATATTGTTATTTTTTTAAGTTACATACCCACTTAGATTCTTAATATTAATTTTTTTCTCTTATACCTTATTTAAGTTTGTGTCGTCACTCTAGTAAAGGCTCTGTCAGAATACCAGCGTTGTACTGCTTTATGAGCAGTGCAGCTTTATGCTGAGGGACCTTTTGACCCCATACAACAAACTGATGTATTTTCTTCATGTGTGTGTGTACGCAGATCATGTACATAGAATGTTACTCTCACTATATAAATATGTGTACCTTGTCCTTGTGGGTCAATAAATATTTTTTCTTTCTTTCTTTCTTTCTACTTACGTATTAATAACTAAATTTTTTCCTTAATATGAATGATTTTCGAGAATCATAGTATCATAAGAAATCAGAGCTTTCAATTAATAAAAAGTATATGCTAAAGATATGTCTATAGCCTTTAAGTACATTCAATAGTCAAGCAAAAATATTTCTTATATAAAAATCCCTAATAGATTTATTTAGTTAACACCAAATTATATTACAAACTGACCTTCTATCAGGTATTCGGCAGTACTTCCAATCGTGTTCAGAGTACTCCATGTTATCAGCAAATATCAGCGTGCGATTCATCATCATGCCCTTATGCCAATTGCCTCGAATTATTGCGCCACTTGGGTAAACCAGATCACCTTGACCATGGAACACGCCATCCTCGAAGTTACCTTCATATTTGACACCTGGATACAGAAACTGCTTGATTTATTGTGATTTTAATGCACAGATTCAATAGTCGGTACCTGAGGTTGTTGATAGTAGGGGAGGGTGGGGCAAGACGGGGTAGCTAAGGTTTAAAGGTCCATAAAACTAAACCTTTCCATTAAATCGAATCAGTTTTATTATATTTATCATCTTTGGTAATCAGTCTTTAGTGATTGAACAATTATAGGAACATAGGTTTAATTGTTTTTTGGAAAACGTAAAAAATACAAAAATCGCCTACTTCCCCGTCTTACCCGTAAGATGGGGAATAGGCTATGGTACTATTCTTGCTGGCAAAATTCGCAGGTAAAAGTCTCCTCCTCATCCACGGCATCAACTCCTGCACAGCTGCAATGTTTCCACTTTCCACAAGCTTCACAAGTAGCCCAGCCTTCATTGGAATTCAAGTAACGTTTTTAGGGTCGGCAACGCGCGAGTTATATCTCTGGTGTTGCAAGTATCCATAGGCTACGGTAACCGCTTACCATCAGGTGGGCCTTATGCTTGTATGCCACCTTGGTGGCATAAAAAAAAAGTCCAAAACAACCCTATCTTGCCCCCTTGTGCAAAAAAATAAATAAAAATGCAGCACAAAAAAAGACGAGTTTTTACCTGATGGCTCAACGAGCCGCTAGAAGTCAAGCGGCTGACTGAAAGACAATATGGATGCGTGTCGTTCAATGTTAAAACGGCTGTAATTGTTCAATTCTAAGACCATGAAAGGCTAGGTACCCCGTCTTGGACTCCACCCCGTCTTGCCCCACATTCCCCTACTCGAAGCCTCTATACACACGTACGATAAACACACGACAACTGCACCACAATGACACCACGTCGACGGGCGCTAATTAAATAACAATTTACGTGAGGAGCGGCCATATTGCGTACCGAAACCGATATAGAACTATCATAAATTTTGATAAAATTCAATATGTTTTTCCTCGTTCACAATGTGGATACTTAGAAATATTGGAAACACCACATTTTCTAGCACTAACAGGTATTTTGAGCATAGAGGTATCATGAGAAAAACGCTCATTGACTTTGCTGTGGTAGAAAAAAAATAGTAAGCTTCTGTCACCTACAAGTGATTACGGTTAACGCGGCGATAGTCACCGAGCATTTATCGCTCGTGTGTGGGCTCTCTTATGAAGATTAATCGCTATTGGTTGTTAAGACCACCATGGTAATACGTTATGTTATAAATATTCATATAATACGGTAGGTAGATATGGTATCTAATTGACTATGCGCAGCTAATGAGATTATTCATACTTAATTACACATGCTGCTTGCGGGTCGATGAGAAGCTTCATCAAAGGGGTTGTAGATGGGGTAATAGGGCGTATAGAGACAGACTGCCTACACGAAATTTTATACCTACGTTCAGTTGACTATAGGGTTTAGATTCGGTAGTTTATCAATTTCTCGAAAAGGCCTCATTTAGAGAATAAAAACTGGCCAAGGGCAAGTTGGACTCGCACAGGGAGAGTTCCGTAAAATAATAATAATCTAAATACTCAAAGATAATAATACTAACTAGCTCAAATTTGCTATGAAATTTACAGCAGGCACAACAAAAAAATAACGCAAAAAATACGTTTCTTGTGTGTCCCTTTAATTTAATTTAATTTTTATTATTTGTTGTTAAAGCGGCAATAGAAACACATATTATGAGAAAATTTCAACTGTCTACCTATTACGGTTCATGAGATATAGCCCACTGACAGACAGACGCACGAACGGACAGCGGAGTCTTAGTAATAAGTAAATAGAGTTCCGTTTGGCACCCTTTGGGTACGGAACCCTAAAAAGGAGATATTATGTTATTCATTTATCGCCTCATAGAATTGCCTGATGATCTCTACGTATACGCAGCTTCAAATACTAGGCATAGTACTTACCTATTTATTCTGTGACATAGACAGTAAATCACAATTAATTACGATAATGATATAATACATTTTGACGCATGGCAACGCAATCTGGGTATTAATTTAAATGCACCTAGATTATCATACATTAACTACAAACATTTAATAATAACTATGATTGATGATACATTGCTTTGATTTGAATAAATCGTACTTGTCTTAATACCGTGTTAAATTAAATTGGGTAGCAAGCACCTATAATGCAATAGATGATTATACTAAGCTAGTATAAAATGGCGATGGGCGATTGTTCCAAAAAAAGTTATCGAAAGAATCGACAATTATAAAACTGGTCATTCGATCTGGTCTGTCGATGCATTCGTTCTAACGAATAAACAATCGAATAACAATCGACCTATCGAATAAAAATTTACGCACGCAACACAGGCTGCAATAGTATGCACAATCGACGGATGAGCGCAGAGGCGAATAGATTCATTCATTCGGCGGACGAACAACCAGCGCACGGCTCAGGCCACGCGCGGTGCCGCGAGAAGCGTATTATGAACAATCGAAAGATGACAATTGTTATTCGAATGATTCGAATAAATTGGATAATCGAATAATTCGATTGTTTTAGTAACAATCGCCCATCGCTAGCATAAAACATACGCGTTACGCATAGAACCTCCTCCTTTTTGGTAACAGTAATAATAAGTTTTTGCTATGGTGTTACTGCTGCCTTCACCCATATCACAGTATTGGGTAAGCCTGAACTCTAAGGCTTTGTTCAATGGTACATACCATTGGGAAACGTGTAAACTCCATATCCACTCATTCCAAGCACATCCCAGGATCCCTCATACTGAGAACCAGTAGGGAACTTCTTTATTGAACGTGGTACCCGAGGGATGTCCAATGACCCTGCCCTGGAGACAAAGAAACGGTGTTTAAAATGCTACGGTGTTGAATTAAATGGATCATTCAAAATAGGACTATTTCTTAATTGTTATTTGTAGATAGAGTTATATTTGAACAAAATGTCACTGTAGTAAAGCTTGGACTCTCAAGTGCGACAGTTGGCGACTCAGGTAGGGATTACGAAGAAGGTATTCTTTTTGATCTTCTCGTATCTCAAACTTCAGTAACATTCTAGTTACTTTTATAGTATTCAAATAAGAATTCCAGATCCTCGGTAAAAAATAGATACTCCTATCCTTGTCTTTGCATCAAAATGGAAAGGAGAGCATAATAAACAAGTAGCTCTCGGGCTAGCTTTCTTCGAGAGTACAATACTATTATATAAAAAGATAGAATACCTACATCGAACTGCATCATACGACCATAGTTAATTCTAATAAATGAACATGCAGTATTTTTTATTCAAAATCAATTTCAATGTTAGGAAATTTTCGAAGAGCTTTTGGTTTTTTGATCGGGATTGAATTCGGGCTGTTTGAAAGCGATCCAAATTCACTTTCCATTGAGCTGTCACGCTTCGTGAAGGTAAAATACAATTTATAGCCTTAATGTTATGTCCGAGTGAAAGGATCAATAATGGATCTTTATAAAGAGGCACTAACATGAATAGCTGGCGGTCATTTGTAGGTTATTTACGTCTGGGATATTTTATAAGAAAAAATCTCACTTGCATACTTCTTTGTGGGCTTCAGAAAACTTTCTCATTAGCTCTTCCCATTGCGACACACGTTTCTCAGAAGCTCTGGTTAAGGAAATAAATAATGAACTATAGAAATCGTCTCTATCATTAGTGGAATATATTCTAAGACTCTATTCGCATACATTGAATTATTACTAGCAGTGCTTGCAGTCCATTCGATAACATCCTCTATATTATCTCCAAAAACTTTTGCAGACGTAGTCTTACTACATTCAAACACCATCTAGCTTCTATTTTGGAAATCTAATGTACTTAGAAATCAAAATATAATAAAACTAATATCATACTGCCTGAGATAGTTACGCTTTCCCCAACTAAGCTCAGAAGCCATATTGGACAAGAGGGTATCTCCCATAAATATTACTAGAATGATAGCGTCATCGAGGAAGAATCCTTTAGAGTATAAATCCGAGCAATCCGATTCCGCAACTAGTCAGTGATTTTGCACTGATTTTGAAAAGTAAGGACCAATCACTGCATATTGTATTCTGGAACTTCATCCCATCAGAGCGCTTGCGCCCTGGACTGACTGGTGGGAAATTGGTGGAATTTGAGAGAAATTGGCATTCATTATATGTATTTTTTGTCCTTCAAACTATGCGTAGATCGTTTCAAGGCACGGCATAGACACTAGAACATCTCTATGAGTCAAACTAATAACATACTGCCGCCTGAGATAGGCACGCTTTCCCCTCACTAAGATCAAAAACCATATTTGACAAGAGGGTGTCTCCCTTACTACACTATGTTTGTCTCTATTTGGCACATTCATGTGCCATCAAAAGTGACCTATAAAGATGACCCTAGTTTACCTTTATTCAAGTTCGAAATCCGCAGTATATTAAATTAGGTACTTGTACTATAACTTACATTGAAGACTTCAGCGACATTATTCGAAGTACAACTGTGAACAAAAGCATAGTTATTTATGTTTCTTACCAAATATGTACTTATTCGTCTATTACTGCTTCGTTCTCAATAAGAAAATCAGTTCTATAGTCTACAACTTTGTTCAGGTACATCCTAACAAATGGTGCTAAAGTTTTGGTTATGTAGATTTACACGCATTGGCTGTATTAGGTATTTAAGATAATGCTTTCATTGTCTATTATTTTAAACTTGGTTGAACTGTGGCAAATAGGCAGAATGCATGATTTTATTTATCTCATTTATATTCTAACACTTTTTACCATATTCTAACTTGATGCGGAATGAAATGAAAATTAAAATACATCCAAATCAAATATCGTGAATATTATATTTGGATGATATGAATTTGGGGTATTTTATTATATTTTACGGGCCAGTTGGCGTGGTTGGTTAAGATTCCACCTATCACGCCGCAGGTCGTGGGTTCAATTCCCATCCAGGACATGTATTTGTGTCCATGAACATGTCTGTATGTCCTGAGACTGGGTGTAGTTATGATATTTCCAAACAAAAAATAGTATATCAGTTATCTGGTTTCCATAGTACAAACTCTACTTAGACACATAAGAAAAATAAATAATATAGCGAAGAAGAATATATGGTCAGGATGAATGTCACACTATTCCTAGCACCCTACTCATCAAATGAATATGAGCATTTGGAACACCTAATAGCTAACTTGGCAACAGAAGATGTCTTTATCGTTGATGCTACACACTTCATACTGTCAAGTCATGGGCCAAAACAATGGCAAATGGTCAAACCGAATATTAAATATGTACATACACCGAGGTGTATGTACATATTTAATATTCGAAGAAATATCCACTATAATACAACGAGTTGTATTATAGTGGATATTTCTTTGGTGAAAGATCAAAACAAAAGGCAGATGACGGGAAATCTATAAGAGAAATGTACGCTATTGTGTGCGACGGTTTAGTATTCACAAGGTGTGATCGCACGGTCATGGTCACAAATACCATCGCATGCATTATTTATAATGAAAGAGTGAAACTTGTCGTCGATATATCGCTTAACAATATATTTATTGCGCTTTGGAGGCATACGTCGGATCCGGGCAAGACTTTACTGTTTTCTCTATGATATCGATGGATTTATGCTGGTATTTACATAGTTGACCTAAGTTACAGTATTTTAGCTTTGATATATTTTAGCAATGAAATATAGAATTATCATATTCCATGGATTATCATAAAAGATATGGGTTATATTTATTTAGTAAGCATAAGATATTACGTTTTAAGCTGAAGTGCCTTACTATAGGGCCTAAACTGAATAAATGACTTTTTGATTTTGATTTTGATGATCAACAAATAAAATTGAATTAAGGTGAAATTATTTATAGTTTGATTGTGAAATAAAAAGAGTTTTGGAAGTTATTATAAGGCCATGCCCCACACATTAGAAATTAAATTATTGCAATAAACAAAGTTTTTCTCCATATTGTATCTATCTTCCGCTCCGCTCTTTGATTGCATCCAAAGGATCGGAAAGTACCATTTTTATTCTATATGTGTGCCAATAACTTTTTCCTGGCATAGGCCTGTGCTTAACCTCAATCTCACCGTCAGGACCGAAGGTGGTAAGCACACAAAGCCTGGAAGGAACTGGCTCTTAAGTGCAGCCGTCGGAACATACCGATAGCTGCTTGGCGACAGATTTCCAACTAGACGGTGTTAGCCAGGCAGGTGGGTACTACAACTACCCTACCATGTTTCCTCATGATGTTTTCCTTTCCCGAAAGCTCAAGCTTATTGTAGAATTCGATCCCGGGACCTTCGTCTCGGTATCCGACCACTGAGCTATCATCGGCTTAAAACATTCAAATCCGTTCAGCAGTTTATGCGTGAATGACTCACATACATCCAAACTTTCACATTTATATTATTTGTGAGATGAGAATAAGAGATGTGAGAGCACAGATATACATCTAAATAGATGACGCGAGTGTATGCACTTCGCGTGTCAAAATCTGTGCAAAAAGGGAGAGCAATACTCTTCTTTTGGAACTGTTTCGCGTGGACAGGGAACTCGCAGAAGGCTGCGTGACCAACAGAGATGTGTAGCGAGGGATGTGTTTAGATGACAAATAGAATAGCTTCATTTTCACGCTATAAATCTAATGCCAACCTAACTAAATCCATTTTGTGTTATTATGGTAGGTACAAAAAAAGTGACACGATTGGTTTTCATACGTATATATGGAGGGACTTGCGTTATCTATTTAGTTATGTCTGTGCGTGAGAGTGAGATTATTCACATTATTAAATGCATAGAAATGTTTGAAAATGTTTCCCCGTCCTTGTAGAAAATCAAGTGTAGAGGTGTAGAGAAAACGTAAGAAAGATTGGGCTGTATCCAACATTGACACTGCAACGTCTGCGCTGTAATACGGAGATACAGGACACATTGCAGAAAATAATACAATACGAATTATGTATTAATAATTTGTTATAAATGAATGAGGTGGTAATATGCCCCTCATTTATAGCAAACCTGATTTTACCGAAAATTAAGACCCACCCACCATGTATACCAACCACATTTATTAACCACGACCACTCCTCAAGTGACAAAAGAGAAGGAAGGATCTGCCCTTCATCGTGCTATGATATTATATCGTTTACTTATCATTGTGGGGTTCAAACCCATGACGGCATTTTGATTTCAGTACCACTGAGCTATAAACGCTTTCAAAAATCCAGATAGGGCAAGAGCCCCGTTTGTGACCAATTTAAGGAAATAAAAATTTGAGCAAGATATTTATCGATTAATTACCAAGAGTCGCTAATGGCGTATGTTAAGAATTTAACGGAAATTATTACTTTTGCTTTTACAGTATCACAAAAAAGTTACTATACACTTACGGCGCCACTACGTCCTCAAAAGCGATAATCATCAAACAAATTATTTACAATAGACAATAAACGAGTCAGGCTTCAACGCCTTATTTATTGACTTTCAAAATTGCAAGTCGCCACAACCGGGGCTCCTATATTATAAGTAGTATTTTAGTTAAAATGTTTGGTTTACTCAAGGAATTCTATTTTCTCTGCTCTGTGGGTTTTCCTAAGTAACAGATAGCTGATGCCCGGAGTAAAGTAAGGATAAAAACAATGTCGCTGACTCATAAGTAAAAGTTTTATACGTAGAAGTTTCTTTCCAACTTTCCGAGACAAGGAAAGAAGCTTCATACAATAACTGCCATTATTAAAGTCTCATAAAGTTTAATAAAAGTGCACAAATATTGTATAAATTGAAACGGCGGATTGCTTGAGAGATAGAGAATGGGAACTTGATACAAACTTCGTTATCTACCTATATTACTACAGGGCTTGCATTATCCGTTAGTTTTTAGTATCCAGATAAAACGAATATTAAAAATCTAAAAGATAATAATGAGTCCCAAATCGGATATTAAAATCGACGGATATCCGGATATCCGGATTGAAAGCCCTACTTACTACCTTCTCTTGGTCTTACAAAGTGTACATATTATAGAGTAACAAAATATAGAGTGATTTTACTAGAGCATGTACCTTGACTGAAGTATGGTCAAAGCAACCGCGGTACGAACTTTTCGTCTTTAACAAATGTACTTTACGATCCCGAGGCACGGACTAGTAAGTAAATAGTGTACGATATATCTACGAATGCATCTATATGCAAACTGCTCACGCTTCGCACAAGGTATTGTTGTAAACTCTATCTATCTATAATATTTTATCTCTATGGTACATACCATACTCTGACCGTCTTATTAATAAATAAGGTGTAAGTCAAGTATAGTTAAACCTAGGATTAAAATATATCCGTCACTTTCTAATATCATATAAACAAAAAGGGCTGGGACTATCTTAATACCTGGGTGTTACAAGACTGACTTACACCTTATTTATTAATAAGGGGGTGAGAGTTTAGCTAACTTTGTTAAAACCCTATATAGGTAGTATGTTTGATGGAATGAAATCTAGAATTAGGTCTTGGCTTAATAATTAATGGTTACCGCTGTAACTGTAAGTACTTAATCTGGTTCTACCTGAGTTGAATTGCTTTTTAGGGTTCCGTACCCAAAGGGTGCCAAATGGGACCCTATTCATAAGACTCCGCTGTCCGTCCGTCCGTCCGTCCGTCTGTTAGTGAGCTGTATCTCATGAACGATAATAGGTAGACAGCCGACATTTTCAGAGCTATATTGCCGCTATAACAACAAATAATAAAAATTAAATATAATTAAAAATTAAAAAAATCCCAAAAATGTAGTTTTTTGGATGGGCGCCCTATCCAAAACACTACTTTTATTTGATTTTTTTTCATAGCAAAGTTGAGTTATTTAATAGTGTACGGAACCCTCCGTGTGCGAGTCCAACTCGCACTTGGCCGGTTTTTATTTTTATTAGTTAAGAATTTTTAACTCTCCCACACGGTGAATATACAAAATCTTATTATTAGTAGTATATGTTATTGAATAAAAAACATTGGGTAACTTATTTTGAAAAGGAGAATGAAATAATTTCATACACTACCCGTGTTTACTGAAATGGAAATTCAGAAACGTTTTCCATGTGCCTTCCATACAAAAATTATCCATGTGTGAATTTATTCGGATAAGTCTGAATTTAGAACGTATAGAGCTGAGCTACTACACACTGAAAGCGGTTTTAGAAAATATTAATTTAAACAAAGTCAAACTCATTTATGCAGCTTAGGCCCTTTGGTAACTTCATTAGCTTAGATTGAAGTTACCATTGGTTCAGAAGTCCCTTCGTAGTGTTATTTTAGCAAGTGAACAGGTACTGCTTGTTTGATATTGGTGCCGATTCTGTTGTAAATCGCACTAAACTAATTTTAGTCACATCTCATCTCTTTCTTAGGAACATTATTGAAAAAGGATAGAACATATTTTAAGTTGTCAAATTAATCTTTGCCGTCTTATTTTGCGTGTATTAAGGCGTAACCGCGATAGATGGCGACTAAATTTATATTGAAAACAAGCATTGGACTAATTTGACAGGACTAAATTTCTTACATCCTTTTCTTATGTTCTTTGTTAGAAAGAGACATAGTGAGATTAAAATTAGTTCAGTTGTGAACAACAGAATCAGGGCCATTTACTTATTAAATATCTATTCAGTCTACTTTGCGTTTTGCCGCCGCGCCGGGGCACGCAATTGTTGTCAGTGCGATTAGAATGTAAATAACTATTATGCAATGTAATGAATCTAAGCTTGTTTTGAAAAGAGTAATTGCTGAGTTTATTGCCGGCGCTTCTCAGTAAATGCAACCTTCCGAACCGGTATTAGAGTATTAGTCAGACTTTTCTTAAGTGCCTGGGAAGGGAATATGAATAAATGATTTTGAATTTGAATTTTATCAAAGTCAGCTTAGCTTAAAGAGCATGTGAGTAAATACGATCGTGTGTGTGGCCTGTGAAATGGACTATGACACTAACCTATTGTCTGTCAGGTGTCACTCAGATCCAGCTATTACAGACAACCAGACTACTTGACCTACTTTGCTTTGTATATAAAAATATCTACGTCGATTCGCTGTACTTTGTATTTATATACGTAATGGGAATGTTAACTTTTTTTTCTTTAAACATTTTTTTAGGTTTTTTTCAAAGATTTTCATACGGCATCGTGCCTCTACCCAGATGGCTAGTTCGCCTTACCAAAGCATGACATTTAATATCACTCCGCTTCAGGGTTTCCTGAGCAAATCGCTCTCAGTTCGTACTGCACACGGCTGTCACTGCGTCATACTCGCTGTACTGATTTTAACCTGCTGAATCGCGAATTTGCTAAATTGACAGCTTTTTTAGAGTCGCGCGGGGTTCGCATAATTTCGCGGAATTTGCAAATTTGCGAAATGGCGCGCGGCCCATGGTCGATAAATCATAAATATCTGGGTTTTTACAGTATTAATCAAGAAACAGTAACTTATAGCGTCATCCTGAATACATTTTCTTATTGGAATCTTATTGGAATTGGAATGAAGTATAACAAGATTCCAATAAGAAACCTGGAAAAAATGACAACTGTAAAAAAACGGCTCTTCATAAACATTTCGTGTTTGCACTTCAAGATGAATAACTCTGTCCACATGTTATACACCTTTATATCAACACGAATAAACGTTCTATCTAATTAATACATTTGTTTTACTAGTCCCAAGTAAGCAAAAAAGAGAAATACGATGCTAAGTAAACATCGTGAACACAAATGTAAACAAACCAATTTTTTTTTGTCGGTCCATTGTTCTCTTATCTTAATGACTTTAGGGTCGGTTTTGCCTCTCTATTCGAAAGATAATGTGTCAAACTCGACGAATGTTACAAGTTTTAAATAATAAACAATGATAAAAAAAAAAACAAGGTAGATTAGTGTGTCGATATCTAAAAATAGACCTCCACTTTCAGGTCATGGTACACACACATAGTAAATTAATTTCTAACCATTATTGATTGTATTAGCTTTTATGAGTCCCTAACTATTATCTCATAATATTATAGGCATAAGGTTCAAAAAAATATTTGTTGATAAAAGCCGTTGCATTACGTGAATTTGAATCTCGCGCCGCGACTCAAAACAAAATGAAGTGTGAATAGTGATATTTAACGGATTGCCTGTAAAAGGTGGGCGATTTGTGTAGATTATTAGTTTATCTAACCGTTTTAATAATGATTTATATAAGTCCTGATGTGTGAAATAAAATTTCTTGATTATAAACACGTGAGTACTTCGAGTGTTTAGATTCAAGGAATTCTAATTACACACTTGAGTAATTATATAAATTATTACTAAACCGGTTAGATAAACTAATATTCTATACAAATCACTCACCATTTATAGGAAATACGTAAGTTTATCACACTTACACTTTAATTTTCGGTGAGCCTCGGAGCGAGAAAACTCATTCAGCCCAATTTAGCCGTTGACCACAATAAATTGACGAAATTTCATTTTTTTTGTACTGGTAGTAACATAATGCGCTCTACAAACGGTTGCGTCATTTAATTCTCTCTATTCACATACCAAACACTTGAACACTTGAGTACGATACCCAACGATAACGTGTTTACAAAAAAAAGCAATTAAGTGAAATTCGAGCCGCCATTACCGCGGACCGATCGGTCCTTACGCGACACAACGGAATAGAAACACGCGCGGACCGATCGGTCCTTATGCGACTTTACAGGTCTACTTTACCTGTCAAGTCGCCCAAGGTCCGTACGGACCTCGCTTTCGCGCATATTAGTCAAGTCGCGTAAGGTCCGTACGGACCTCGGTAATGGCGGCTCGAATTTCACTTAATTGCTTTTTTTTGTAAACACGTTATCGTCGGGTATCGTACTCAAGTGCTCAAGTGTTTGGTATGTGAATAGAGAGGATTAAATGACGCAACCGTTTGTAGGGCGCATTATGTTACTACCAGTATAAAAAAATTGAAAAATAGTAGTTTTTTTGTGGTAAACGGCTGAATGAGTTTTCTCGCTCCGAGGCTCGCCGAAAATTAAAGTGTAAGTGCAAAAAACTAACGTATTTCCTATAAAAGGTGGGTGATTTATATAGAATATTAGTTTATCTAACCGTTTTAGTAATAATTTATATAATTACTGATGTGTGTAATTAGAATTCCTTGCATCTAAACATTCGGAAGTACTCACGTGTTTATAATCGAAAATAAATATTTCACACATCAGGATTTATATAAATAACTATTAAAACGGTTAGATAAACTAATAATCTACACAAATCGCCCACCTTTTACAGGCAATCCGTTAAATATCACTATTCACACTTCATTTTGTTTTGAGTCGCGACGCGAGATTCAAATTCACGTAATGCAACGGCTTTTATCAAAAAATATTTTTTTGAACCTTATGCCTATAACATTAAGAGATAATAGTTAGGGACTCATAAAAGCTAATACAATCAATAATGGTTAGAAATTCATTTACTATGTGTGTGTACCATGACCTGAAAGTGGAGGTGTATTTTTAGATATCGACACACTAATCTACCTTGTTTTTTTTTTTATCATCGTTTATTATTTAAAACTTGTAACATTCGTCGAGTTTGACACATTATCTTTCGAATAGAGAGGCAAAACCGACCCTAAAGTCATTAAGATAAGAGAACAATGGACCGACAAAAAAAAGTTTGGTTTGTTTACATTGTGTTCACGTGTTTACTTTTAGCATCGTATTTCTCTTTTTTGCTTACTTGGGACTAGTAAAACAAATGTATTAATTAGATAGAACGTTTATTCGTGTTGATATAAAGGTGTATAACATGTGGACAGAGTTATTCGTCTTGAAGTGCAAACTCGAAATGTTTATGAAGTGCCGTTTTTTTACAGTTGTCATTTTTTCCAGTATTCTTATTGGAATCTTGTAATACTTCATTCCAATTCCAATAAGATTCCAATAAGAGAATGTATTCAGGATGGCGCTATAAGTTACTGTTTCTTGATTAATACTGTAAATACCCAGATATTTATGATTTAGTGACCTTGGGTGCCGCGCGCCATTTGCAAATTTGCAAATTCCGCGAAATTATGAGAACCCCGCGCGACTCTAGAAAAGCTGTCAATTTAGCAAATTCGCGACTCAGCAGGTTAAAAGATGATAATTATCGAGTACCTACTGATTAATTTTGCTCTAATGAGGAGTTTTCTTATGCTCAAAATACACGTCAAACTGTTGATAATTCAAACCTCACGATTTGACAGGTATTTTGACCATAGCGGTATCATGAGAAAACTCCTCATTTAATATTATCTGCAGAACCAGATTTAATAAATAAAATTAATTTTATTGGATATATAATACAAGAGCTAACACAGATTATAAATATATTTATCATCTATTTTAGACTCAAAATGTTTTTATATTAATTAAATAGAAAATATGTTGCAACCATTATGAATGTACTTAGACAACTAATTTCTTTTATAAAAATTAGTCTTCAAAATTTAATTAAAGTGGACAGGTAGCCAAATAATTTTAGAGTTCAGTACGGATTTTTATACTTATCAAAGAGAAATACAAAAGCTACATAATAATAATAACATTAAATATCCCGGGACATTCCTCACACATGGTCACCTGATCCCAAACTAAGCAGAGCTTGTACTATGGAAATCAGATAACTGATATAATTACATATACTACTTTTTGTTTGTAAATACATACTTAATATACATAATTACACCCAGACTCAGGACATACAGACATGTTCATGCACACAAATAATGCATGTCCTGTGTGGGAATCGAACCCACGACCTGCGGCGCGTAAGGTGAACCTTAACCAACTGCTTAACTAAACATTATGCATTAGTCGCACATTCATTTATGTACTGTTGTCTGTTATAGATACATAATTTTATGTTATTTTTAGTTTTCCTAAAGATTCTATACTCGCCGAACCAAAGTTATATTTGATCGGCACATTTTAGTAAAAGACTTAGCTAGATCGATTTTTCGCCCTCAAAAATCCCCATATAGTAAATGTCATCGAAATCGTTAGAGCCGTTTTCGAGATATCTCCAAACATACAAATATTGTACATTTAATGGTATATGATATATATTATATACAAATAATGCTTGTATAATAGTACTTATGTATATGTAATATTTAGTTAGTAATAATAAAAATCTCCTGACCGAAATTTATAAATTCCCCAATTAGGGGAAAATGTTTTTATCTGCCACCCTATGCAAACTACACAGACTGTCAAATACTGTCAATTCTGGCTTGTTTATTTCATGTTCCCATAGGGGCGACTATCCTTCTGGACGTTTTAAATTCTTTGGTTTTTTTGTGTTTTATCTGCGATATGCAATGGTAACTTCCAAAGAATTTAAAACGTCCAGAAGGATAGTCGCCTCTATGGGAACATGAAATAAACAAGCCAGAATTGACAGTATTTGACAGTCTGTGTAGTTTGCATAGGGTGGCAGATAAAAATATTTTCCCTTAAATGGGGGAATTTATAAATTTCGGTCAGGAGATATTTATTATTACTAACTAAATATTACATATACATAAGTACTATTATATGAGCAATATTTGTATACAGGTCGTTGTTTTGGTCAGCGACGAGCGACTCAGGGTCGATAATACAAATGATACTGGTGCTAAAACAAATATAAAAAAATTCTTTATTTTTTATAATAATATAAATTTAAAAAAAATGGAAAATCATGTAATAAGCTAAAGTGTAGATGTAGATGCAACGGGAGTTGTCTAAGTACATTCATAATGGTTGCAACATATTTTCTATTTAATTAATATAAAAACATTTTGAGTCTAAAATAGATGATAAATATATTTATAATCTGTGTTAGCTCTTGTACTATATATCCAATAAAATTAAATTTATTTATTAAATCTGGTTGTGCAGATAATATTTACCTGAGGAGTTTTCTCATGATACCTCTATGGTCAAAATACCTGTCAAATCGTGAGGTTCGAATTATCAACAGTTTGACGGGTATTTTGAGCATAAGAAAACTCCTCATTAGAGCAAAATTAATCAGTAGGTACTCGATATCATCAATTAATAAAATGTGGGAAATTAATTTTCATGTTGTGGCAACCTTCCATAAAACATGGCCGGAAAAGATTTAAAAAAATAAAAACTGGCGCTCCCAAACGTATATTTCTAAAATAAGTTTACGTTATTAAAAGTGACGAAATCGCAATACTAACACATGGAAGGTTAGTTTTTTAGTTTTTCCTTGGTTTTATAAGTGTTGTAACAGTATTTCAGTACGCAAGTCGGCATTTTTTATTTAAAATCAGTACAGCGAGTATGACGCAGTGACAGCCGTGTGCAGTACGAACTGAGAGCGATTTGCTCAGGAAACCCTGAAGCGGAGTGATATTAAATGTCATGCTTTGGTAAGGCGAACTAGCCATCTGGGTAGAGGCACGATGCCTATATGAAAATCTTTGGTAACTTCAGTATCTTTGACCTCCTTCTTAAATGTCCTATTAGGGTCTAAATTGAACATATCGTTTTGAATATGATCAAGAAAGGTTTTATGCAGGCAGCATGCAGGGTATGTGGGTGTGGATATAATGGTAAAACTTACAGTTATATAAATTTACTCCGTTATCTTTTCTATAAAAGTATAAAGTGATATTATTATAAAAGTAGACAATAACTCTCGCACATATTTTTACATAAAACGGTAAAAATATAAACAGTTACGTCAATAATAAATGTCACATGACTCATGTGACACGAGTCCCACTTTTTAATTTAAAAGGCAATCATTTCGAAATTCGTAAAGTTGCAGAGTGAATTAATACTGCCAGCGCAAATAACAAAAGAAAAAAAAAATAAAAAACTGTGCAGTGCGAGTTGGTCTATTCAAAATAATTGGACTGTTTTACAAAAAACTTAAACCGACTTCAAAGTACACTAAGAAGTACCCTGTACCCTTTCAAATAAAAAAAGAATTTTCCAAATCGGTTAATAAATGACGGAGTTATGAGGTAACAAACATAAAAAAAAAATACATTCGAATTGAGAACCTCCTCCTTTTTTTGAAGTCTGTTAATAAGTATGTATAATATTGAGACTTTTGGCGGGAACTTGCAGAGTGACGTTGCGTTTTCATTTTTATTTTCATAATTTCGTGTATTTTGAGTTTTATTGCATATTATCGGTGGGATTTTATCCAATAAAGATCAATCCATGTGCACCAGTGAAGTGAAATGAAATGAATCATGTGTATCGTGACTTTACAAGTTGTCTCAAGAAGTCCGTGAAAAGTTTTAGTACAACCACCATTGTACTAAATCATGACTTTAATGGACGGTGACTGATTGAGGACTATGTGAAAGTGATTTATTGTGACTAGAACTTATAATATAACTGGAAAATGGAAAAATAAAAAATACACAAGCCGTGTGACGCCAACATTAAAAAAAAAAGAAAAAAAAAGTATAATATTTAGGTAGTACCTACTCGAAGTACTAATACTATACTAGACTATACTATATACTACGTACAAGTAGTGCCTACACTAACATAGTTCATAAGACATTTTTACTTAATTATAATTATGTATACCTACGTCTGATTGATGGATCAAAATTAAATAACATTGGAATATTATTGGGCTTAAAGAAATAGGCAGGTTATTAATTTATTTTGTTTAAAATAAGATTTATTTTGACTACTGCTTCTATTTGACTTGACATTGATATTGACATACATAATATTATTACTATTACAATGAAATTTAGATGTAGTCTGCTGTGTACTGCGTACCCAATTACTATGGCTTACCGATGTACCTGCGTAGAAGATACATTTTCAAAACGCGGGAAACGCTATTGTTCAGCATTGGTTCAGCAGCTGCCGCCATGTTAGCGCGCGCCGTGCGGAGGGGCGTGACTTGCGAGTGAGACGGAACTAACAGCTGCAGTGTATTATGATCCTTATAGTAGTGATCTAAGGTTGATTGTAAGTTTTAAGCATTATTTCGTTAATCTTCGGGGCCATACTTTCTTTTCTGTGTGAACGAAGATTCGCGACGCGCCATATCAGTTGGGTACAAGGTTGGGTACTACTGAACCTATTTTATTTATGATGTTATGTTACATGTAATGATTAGCTAATATAAGTGTATGGATTTTATCTATTGTTTAACATTTTGCACGCCTCGCAAAGGCATAATAATATGGTGTAACTTTTTTTGTATTCTGTCTACATAATTTCTTCTCTGTAAATAAATGATAATTAAAACTAAATTAACATTATATTCCTAGAAAACTTTCAATTAAAATTAATTAATCACTTAAACAGTCAGAATTTTCAGTTCGCAATTTTTTGAGATAAGTGGAAGGAATGGTTTTTTTGTACATTGTGGGCATAAGGCATAATATAATAAAAAAAATATAAATCTTGCAATGCAAACAAAGCCTGCGTTCATGGAAAAACCTATTTGCCGTAGCAAACACACTTTCAAATTACAACCCCACATGCCTAATATCAATAACTACCTGATTAAATAACAAAACAAAAGATATCTCACTTACCATGGTGAGATTGCGGTCAAACACAGGCCTATAAACAGTAAAAAAAAAAAAAAAAAATCTAATCGAGAAGTTCTACTTCAAAATTTTGGGAAAAAGGTTTAATCATTTGTCAGCGAATTCTAGTCACACACTACATCCTAAGTCTCTTACAGGAAAGGCAGCTCATATAGTGTTATTCCAGTACAATTGTTATTGCGGGAAAACTTTTCCCATATACGTTCGTCGGGGATTTATTTCACCCTCTCGCGCCTTCGTCTATATCTCGCGCCTTCGTCTATATCACCTTTCACACGCCCGTAAAGGTCTTTATTAGACGTATCTTGGAAAGAACGCTTGACAACAGACACCGTATTGTCTTCACATTCATTGTCAACACAACACATTAAAAATTTGTCACGTTAATTGTCCACAATTCGTTCCAGAGAAAGTCCCTATGATAGTTAATAGGTCAACAAACATAACTTTGCAGTCTGCGTAGATGCATGCAGAATAAATACATCCAAATCATCATATTACTCGTATTCAATAATGCTAATTTGTGGATTGCTTTTAGAAACCGCTGCAATTGTAAGTTGGTTCATTCGTATGCAGAAACAAGCTTACTTGCGCAGGTTGTTAAATGAAGTGTTGCATTTATAGCTTTGTGATAAGGTTTAAATTGCAGTAGTGAACGTTGAAGCAGATGAAAATATAATTCAACAGGGCTATTGGATATACATTGGACTATTTCCTTTGTCTCTGGTATTTCCTAGTGAAAATGAATTCAGTGGGACAATACAGCGGTGTTTTATTTGAATAGAGCAGACTGCTGCAGCGGAGGCAGAGAATTTTAGGTTGTTTGTTTTATAGTTTCATGAGCTCCCACGATGTGCCCTGAGTTTTCATGGGTTTCTTCAAAGATATATGAATTTAATGCTCATAGCACATCTCTCGCATCCGAGGAGCATGTTAAGTACATTTTAGTACGAACATCCATTAGGGCTGTCGATATTTTTGGTGGAAATGTAGATTTTATACTACAGGAGATTGTAATATAGGTATTGTATATACCTGTGTCTGGAACAAATGCTGCACCAATTTTAATAGGTGTGTTCTTTTTGGACTCACCCAGCTGTTCGTTCGTGTATTTTTTTTTATAAAGATGTAGGTAATTTACTGTTTTTTTACACTGAGTAGAATATTTATCTTTTCTTTCTTTTAAAAAATGTATCTGATAAAGATTTTCCGTTTTTGCGTCGTCTTAAATGCAATTACGTTTTTACTTTATATTTACACGCTTCCAATAAATTTGCGCTACCTTAACAATTGATATCAAACTTTTTTAATCTTTATAGGCAACCCTAATGTAATTACCTATATAAAACCAACTGTTCCAAAGTTTTATACAAATAAGCTAAAAGTGGTGCGTCATAATTTACCCAGTTATTGTTCAAGTTTTTTATGCTGCACTTAACGATCATTAAGATTTTTATAAATAAAAAACTAGTACGCCCCGCGGTTTCACCTATGTTCTCGAAGGATCTAGAACCTATTCCCGGGATAAAAAGTAACCTATGGTGGTAGGGGGCTTTTTAGTACTTGCCTGACTGGGTACCGCCCTCAAATTAAAACTGGTCGCCATGCATGTATTGTCTGTTGTAGACTTAGGATTTTTTCGCTATGCTAAAAAGACAAACGAACCGTGGAAAAGAGATATAATATAACAATCCTTATGAACACTTTGCAAGAGAAAAAGGCATATACAAGATTTTGAAGTAAGTTACTAAAAATTTCGAGTAACAAGTCATAGCGTCCCGAGTATTTTGGTGTGATTTCACATTTTTAAGAAAATAATTACGATCATGAAAATAAAACTAGGAAAGTGTATATTATAGACATTATAACTTGTTCCGTGGGCAATTGTGACGTGCATAGAAAGACATAATCCAAAATGTTTCACGTACTTTTTCAATGGAATGTTTTTATATTTCATCAAAAATGTAAAATGATTACTTAATCGGCAAAATTTTAACTACCGATAGGATTTATTTATCTATATCTAAAAATATAAATACAATGTGTAACACAACATAATCTTTTATTTTTCCTATTGATTGAAATCACTGACACTTATTTTTGTCGCTTCTCAATCTGTCTCTGTTTATCTTGTTCGTATAAAATCTTTAGTTCTGGCAGATGCACTTGAGAGCCGGTTCTCTTCTAAGTTTTGCCGGCTTATCACTTACCATAATGATATTACCATTGTCGTCAAACACAAGTTTATACAAAGCAAAAAGAAATAAATAATCATATTTGAATTAGGAACTATATCAACTGGAACAGCGCTGTTATTGCAGAAGTGAATAAAAACCGTCGCGGGCGCAACATTTCTCACGAAGCGCGATGTAGCGCCCGGATAATAGCATCGGAAGACGCCTGCGCACGCGATCTGCCGAAATACAATATAAATAATGGTGTAATAAAATGTAGCGAATGCCATAACAGTACAAAGGATTTCATAATGTTTGTAATTTAGAGACATTACAGTGCGGTTCGGATACTCGGGTTGTAAGCTCGAAGAACATTTCATATATTTTGATCAAGCAAGGTTGACCGTTTTTTTCTAATTTCAGACATGATCAACTAGTTAAAGTTGTTCGATTGATGACTCCTGCCTACACTGCTTTGGAGGTTACTAGGTGATTTATTAATAATTATTAATAAATATTAATAATTAGTAATTTATTCAGGGCTCCCGATGTTGCTGATCGGTAAGGTTTCCAGGAAGCTGGTAGCGTTTCCTCTTTGGATGACCAAGCTAATGTGTTGGCTGGCTCCACTTTACTCAACAATTGTATTTATGTAATAAATTTAAAGTTTTTTTTAGTGTTCAATTTTGAGTTTCAAATGCGTTTTCAATATCTCTCTCACTGACCGTGGATATGCATACTACTATAATAAAGCGGAAGAGTTTTTTGTTTGTTTGTTTAAACGGGCTAATCTCTGGAACTCCCAGTCGGATTCGAAAAAATATTTCACTAATAGGAAGCTGCATTATCCCCGAGTATTATATGCTACTTTTTAGCACGTAAACGCGCGAGACAGCTAGTAATTGATAAATTGTCGACAATATTGAATAAAATGCATCAATTGCGATGTTTGTGCTCTTTTCTGATGAGGAATTCCATCATATCTTCAACTTCCTTGGTCAAATAATAACATAATTTATATTGGTCCACCTAGGAATCTATCTACCACAATACAATACAGTTTCAACCATCCGAATAGTATAAGCGGTTTTCGAGTAATCAGTGAACAAGAACATAAAAAACAAAAAAAAACCGGCCAAGTGCGAGTCGGGCTCGCACACGGAGGGTTCCTAACTATATCAACTAACTCAATTTTGCTATAAAAAAAAACACCTATGCAAAAATTATATAATTTTTTTAAAATTTTATTTCTTTTTTATTTATTTTTGTTATATCGGTAATAGAAATATATATTCTCTGTAAATTTCAGCTGTGTACCTATTACCGTTCATGAGATACAGCCTACTGACAGACAGACGGACGGACGGACGGACGGACGGATGGAAGTGGAGTCTTAGTAATAGGGTCCCGTTTGGCACCCTTCGGGTACGGAACCCTAAAAATCAGAATAGGTACTTCCTTTTTGAAGTCGGTTTATAATAATATATTGTTGTAGTTCTTTTATATTATGATGACCAACATAAGTGAGAGCTAAAAATGTTAATGAGAGCAGTATTGCGTCTGATGTATCTTAATGTTCTATTGTTGATATACAATCGCTATAAATTAGTTTTGTCGCTTTTGTAATATTAACATGTAATAATATTACGACAGTTGCTCATTAAATAACTTATTCAACTGTAAATTACTACATTTTATGTATAATTGCACACGTTATATAATAAACTGTAATTATGTAAATAAATAAATAAATATCCTGGGACATCTCACACACGGTCATCTGATCCCAAACTAAGCAGAGCTTGTACTATGGAAACCAGATAACTGATATAATATATTTATACTACTTTTTGTTTGTAAATACATACCCAGACTCAGGACATACAGCCATGTTCATGCACACGAATGCATGTCCTGTGTGGGAATCGAACCCACGACCTGCGGCGCGTAAGGTGAATATTTAGCAACTGCGCCAACTGACCCGTCATTATATTACCTTTACGTATTTACTATATGACAAATACAGAATTCTCAAAAGAAAAAACGTTTCATACTAAAGGTCAACCTTGCTCGATCATAATGTATGAAAAAATCTTTTCAGATTTCAGTGATCCCATAGTAAAAGTTATACAGCATGACTAGCCCAACATATAGGTTTCGAAAATATGACATCTCGAAATCCCCACCTACACTATACTATACTACCTATACTCTGTGACTTTTATTCATCTTAGAAACGCAGCACATTTACTGTACCCAATGAAAAGGTACTAATCATTAAAAAAAAAAAATTGAGCGTTTGTGTTAATTAAAAAAATTATTAAAACTTCATTAGAACTATGAAAAATCGAGTTAATAATTAAAGTTTACGTATAAAATGGTAGAAAATACCAACCCAGAGCACGAGTCGCGTAGACTGCGCTCGTAACAGGGTGTTTAAAACCACGCCATGCGTCATAATGAATAATATTAGATTATTTTAAATATACAAATGTAAAAAAAATTTTTTTATTAATAGCACCTATAATTTGGGTACATTATGTGGGCTGCGTTTCTAAGACGAATAAAAAATCACGGAGTATAGGTATGTACTCATTATATACCATGGACTTCCATAATTACTTATCATACGTATACTTACTTATTTGATGATAAGTTACAGTAGAAATCGATTGACTGACATACAAACACACACAATGTTTAACAAAAAAAAAAAATGCATTCATACACTGCAGAAGGTTTTTTCAAAATTAAGGGACTAAAATAAGTTACCGCGGGTGAAAAGCTAGTAGGTATTTTTATATAATTTTCATCCCTAAGTCCTTAATAGGTTAGGATAGTAGTCCATACTCGTAATAGCGTCTTGTACTATTGCTCTAACATAAAAACATGGATATAGACTCCACTTCAAATAAATTAGTAGGTAATGTTCAGATTAAGGCACGCAACGTACAATTCAGCGTCCAAAAGGATCAATTTGTGAAGCAATTCCCGTGAATTGCCTAATTCACGTCTACAATAGATTTTGGCAAATGGATCTCTCGCGGCAGCCGCCACTTGACTGAGAACTCAGACGGTACATAAATAATTCATTGTTTCAATTTAGTACACAATACGTACACTGGGTAAATTCAGTAAACATCATTATAAATGTTAATATGGTACGCGTTTCCATGGATACGGACTCTCGTGTTGAGGGGATGAAATGATTTATGGTTTGTTTCGCCTTATTTAGCTGGATCTTATACAGTATTCAACAACATCATTATTAATGGTAGCGCTAATAAATAATTATTTATATTACTACAGCTGTCTCCGCGGTTTCACCCGCATTCTCCGGATAAAAAGTAGCTTAAGTCCTTCTCCATACGATAGGCTATCTAAGTGCTAAATTACATCTTGATCGACTGAGCAGCGAACAAACTCACATTGATATTATTCAAAAGTAAGTATAAAATGTATATGCACAACGTAACATGTCTCCCTTTTCTCCTTTCGTACGACGAGGGTCAACCATCCTTCGATGTTACCGGAAATGAAAATCCGTTTTTATCGATGTTAGTAAAAGTTTAGCTACGACCCAAATCAACGATGATCACGGATAGTTTTTTCCAAATCTTTCGTTTTTGTAACCAGTCCCTTAAGCCGAATCAACCGTGACGTGAAGCGCCGGCGACGTCCGAAGCGTGTCGTTACGGTATAACAGTTCTACCAACCGCTAGTTTTTGATGTTCCATTCCGCTGACGCTGGTAAAAACTCTATGACCAATAGTGGTAAACTTAAACGGACGAGTCCCGTAACTCATCGCTCACACTGCGGTTTTAGTTCCCATCGTACAATCCTCGCTTTAAAAAGAGAAACAACAAAATAGAACTGTTGTCCAGACTGCATGAATTACTAATGTCGAATCGGAAATTTTATATAATAGAAACGGCGCTTTGAAATGAAGCCACGTTCAAAATAATACTCCATTAGTCTACGATTGATATTCTAAAATTGAAATAAAAATTTTATTACAAAAAGTCGGTTCAAGATTTCTCTCTCGTATTCAGTAATTTTCACAAAACCTTATTAATGTCCAGGGAGTTATAAGGAATTATGTCGTTTATACTTTTAAAGTAAGAATTGTTAGTTGTTTTAGATTTATATGATTCTCGGCGCGTGACTTCAAGGCGAGTTAAATCTCTTCGGAGCTTAATTCAAGCAGGAAATATTATAGGAATTCTCTCATTGCCATAAAGTGAAAATGAAAAATAACAGGAAACATCTCAGAAATTGCAGACGAGAACAAATAAGGAACGTTTAGCTGTTGGCATTGTATTTCTTGTTTCGCTCTGTATTTCATTAAATATCTTGCAGCTCTCAACACTTTATGAGTTACCTAAGTTACTAATTATATAAAGTCTCAACTTTTAAAATGAAAAATAAATACAATATTCTTGTTTCATAATAGAATTTATTGAGCAATGTAAAAAGTATTGTTGAAAATATAAGAACATCTCCGTAGTTCAAAAGGAGAACAAGATACTTTAGGGAATATTATTATTATAATATCATATCAGACGAAGAGAGATTATGCCGTAAAAATAAGAAGAACTCCAAACTAAAATAAGACTAAAGAACTAACAGTTATCCAAGTATTCAAATATAATGCAAAGCTATATAAGAGCCAGATTCAAACTGAGTCGAAATACATAACGCTCCCTGAAGGATCTAAAATAAAATACTACGTAATTACATGGACGAGACTATAGACGAGAGATAATTATGTGGAAGATTTTATTTCTTATGATTAAGTTCAGTGCGCACTAGAAACGTGTAAGATTTCCCTTGAGAATGCCTTAGCTTTTATTCTGTAGACATTTTGATTTTAGGAAATATAGTAAGTATTAGTCGTAGAGGCAGTGACTCGGAAGGTGATACAGAAACGAAATATCTGCATGTAATAGTGACAAGTGCATTTGTTTTCCTAAGTGATACAAGGAATTTTATAATCATAAAATATTTTGCACTAGTAGTATTCTGTAGAGTAAATAAATGATTAAAATTATCTTATAAACATTCAATTATGTTTTGAGTTTATTATCTTTACTTAAACGAGCTTTTATAACGACTTACCTAACTTTATTAGCGTTATGTCTAGCGGGCATTTTCACAAATCGCAATCTAATCAAGTTGTTACTTCTTTGCCTACTGTTCCAATAAATCAGCAAATTACAGAAGGCTCAAAGCAAAGCGTGGTTACCGAGCTCTCTAATTTCCATATATTTCAAGCAAAACGTGCCTTGCATAACTGATACTATTACGTTTTTCAACGAGACTTTGCCAAGTTCTGGAAACTTCTGACGAACTGTAAGATGGGAGCAGCACTATGTTTATACAAAACTTTGTTCAACTATACTACCTATGAGTTAGTGTATTGTATTTGATAGTTTCAGTTTGAGTCTAAGTAGACTTCAAAGTAGAAGTTGTCATTTTATGAGGTAAAGTTCATAGTAAGAGTAGGAATGTATTCTTCGAAAATAATTATGGAATGTGGATATTCTTCGTTGTAATAAGTAACGGTTGCCGTGGCAATTACTATTGGTGATAGCCACAGCAACCGTTACTTATTAACAATCAATTGTAGGTTTCTATCGTTCAGCAATATATTTCGATAGACTTTGTAGATTCCCTGATCACTGTTGTCTTTCTAGAAATGCAACAATGATTGTAATTCCGTTAACAGCAACATAGTAAACAGCAATTTCTAAACAAAAATGTAGGTGCAACATCACCATTTAAGTTAACAGTGTTGGTTTGCCAGCAATTAGCCGTGGCTGGCTGTTTTAAATTTAAGATGAAGGACATACAATTTTGTGGCTTCACTATGTACTTAGAATACGCCTGGGAAACTCAGGTAAAGAGACTTTACTTAATATTTTATTACTTGTCGTATGTTTTCTTCAAGCCACTTTTCTGGCTTTTATATTGTTAATAAGTTGAAGAAGAATCTTTGAAGATAAGTTCATGTTATGTAGATCAAATTAATCATTATGTTTTCAGTGTAACTTGGAATTCACATTCTTGTATGAATTTGCTGTCAGAATTTGGATTGAAATAAATAATGATATTCTTTCAACTTTGCTTTTCAAACGTAATAGGCTTACGTGAAAATTATGGCCACGGACATACGCTAAAAAGGGTTCGTTTTATTTATTCATCTCTAAAGGTATAATCTGGGTCTTTTTAATTAACAGTGACGACTTATGTTTGTTGTTTTATGAACTTACTCTAGCTTCGTGTAGTAAATGAAAAACTGGCCCACTAAAAAGGAGCTAATGCAATTCATTTTTCTAATTTACAACAGATCTTTTTTTTTTTTTTTTTTTTTTTTCGTGGGGAAATCCTCATAGGATACCCGACCGCCCCGGGGGTAGCGGCCAGGTTATGCCGGACTTCTACCGGCTAAAACCCCACGGTGGTCGCCATCTGCGCTATAGAGAGGGGGGCGGGCTCTCGTGTTGAACGCGTACCTGCTCACCCCTCCACGCGCGGCGCTAAGATAGCTCGTCCCGGGGGAAGTGTGATACCTCCCCCTAGCACCCTCGCTGTGCTATCGCACGATGAGTCGTGACCACATCGACTCATCGTCCTCCTTGGGGTCGCTTCTGGACGCACAGGGCCCCCGCCCTGATTGCCCACGACCCCAAAGGCCCCGTTTAGTCGCCTTTTACGACAGGCAGGGGAACACCGTAGCTGTTATTCTAAGCCCCAGCTACAGGGCAGGAGGGCCGCCACGAGGCACGTCTGCGCCTCGGCGGCGTCGTCTCCGAGCGGGATCGGCCCTCTCCCGATCCCGCTCAGCAGCCTCCTTCTGGACCATTACGGTCTCACAGAAGGAGGCTACGGCCCTCCACGCTGTATCCCCGCTCAGCATCGCCGACACGACTGCTGGCAGGGAGAGATTCCGCCCGATCAGGCCGACCAGGATCCGCCGCTCGGGTTCCCACGCCACTATAGTTATCATTTTTTACTTCATGAAACTTGTGTGGTTTAGTAGATATTTAGATTTTCTTTAGGCACTTTGCAAATGGCCTTTTTATATTGCTCATCAGTGTATATAATGAGTGACTATTTTACCAAAAAACGCAATTACGTAAGATCTGCCAAGAATTCGAAAAAAATATCTCGTTATCAATATTGCTTTAGCTTCCTTTTTAGCACCCCTGATCTAAGCTGTATGCGAGGCAAAACAGAATAACTTTAACTGAAATTCAGTGAAATTGTGTTTTATTTGACTTTATTGGCTCTGCTAATAACACTTTCGGGATATTTTGAGATGTCATCTTTTTGAAACCTCTGTTAGGTTTTTGATGATAAATAACTTATACCATAAGACCAGAGAACATATTTTAAGTTGTCAAACGTCTTATTTTGCGTGTATTTAGGCGTGACAGCGATAGATAAATTTATATTGAAAACAAGCATTGGACTAATTTGACAGGACTAAATTTCTTACATCCTTTTCTTATGTTCTTTGTTAGAAAGAGACATAGTGACATTAAAATTAGTTTAGTTGTGAACAACAGAATCAGGGCCATTGATAAACTTTTCATACAAAACCTAAAACTTTTTCGATCAAAAATTTATTTTTATTTTTATTTGCGACTTCATTGTTGTTCAGCATGACAATCCAACGTTACTAAAAGATTATCTGATAATAACCACAGGTGTATAAGTCTCAGTGAGACTAAATTATCAAAAATGAAATCAAATCTCCATTGCTCGGAACAAAGATGCAGTTTAATGAACAAAGAATGTTACTATAACCTGAGTCATGTTCTGTTCATCCGGTCAAGCAAGTGCACGTATTGTTGTCAAACGCTTAGCTCGGGTCCGTGGCTCCTTTCCATACAAATGCGAGGCGCCTCACCTCACTTATGATGTATTCAGGGTGACCCATTAGGAGAAATTTACTTTCGTACAGCCAACCGCCAGCAGACATAACAATAGCACTTGCACAGAAGAAATTGGGTCAGTACAGAATCCGTCGAATACAGTCGTTTAGAGCTCATTTGGATATACAACGGTATTTCCAATGTCATTAATTTCAAGTATGAATTTTATGAATTATTTCTGTGCTCATCCATCGTAAAACCTAGTGTCTATTCGTGCTTAAAATTCTTTGGTTCAATGATTAAGATTCTTATTTCTCTATCAAATCAGTTGTTTTGTTGGGTTTGCTTGTTTTATTTACCTTAAATGTTAGAACCGTTGTAACAGCAATGTCTTAAAGTTCAATGACCTGCCTTTTAATCCGAAAAGTTAATCTAATAAGGATTTCGTCAACACCTTGACACGAATTCAACTAAATCGCCTTTTTGGGCTAAAAACGATTTTCGTTCCTCCAAACTAATTACCGCGACATTATGCGGTCACTGACGCTGTATCTGAGCGCTGCAAACAGGGATTTGTATAAGAGAGATAGTGAGGTGAACCTCGAGTCGAGTCTGGATTGTCTAGGAGCTAACACAGATACGGCACCGTGATAAATCGGTCTCAGTCTCGGGGGAGGCGAGAGAATAACCGAAAGTAGAGTGATAGCCGGAGGGGGCACTAGCGCAGCCTGCCGCGATCTCTCAGTGTGTTGCCGCCTTTATCCGCCGAAGCTCGCGCGCGTCTCTCGCTCGACGTACGCTACGCATGCGACCGATACCTTCAACATACAAATAAATAAACCTTAGAGAAAAAGAACATAAGCGGAATTTATTTTACGTGATCTAAGTTAGACAGCCGAAGATGCTGTCATAATATTTGCTGCTTTGAAGTTATTCTGCGAGCGATCGTGATTTTATCGGTAAGTTTATTTATATTTTTTTTAAATAACATACAGTTATAAAATATGCGTAACAAATTACCAAATTGGTAAGATGCAAGCGAGACGTAACGGTTCACGATTTATTAAATATTTATGTGCATAATTAAACGAACGTAAGGTTTTGTTTTCAATGTCAACGTCCTTACGAGACCGTTATAATTTTTATCTACGTATTAAATATATGTTAATATAAATATTTATGAGCACTTTCAATTTCTTTTATATTTATGTTAATTTATACGAAAAACTTTTAAATGATTCACTAAAGCTCGCGCCAACGGAGCTTAATGACGGCGCTTTTATTATTTATAGTTCTGAAGCTGGACAGATCTTAAGCATACATAAAACAAATACACCTATACAGGATGGAAAATTCGAGATGGCATATTTTCGAAACCTATGTTGGGTTAGTCATGCCGAACAACTTTTACTATGGGACCAATATTGAATTCTCAAAAAAAAATTTTTACTTTCCATAGTAAAGTCAACTTTGCTTGATCATAATGTATGAAAAGTAAAAAAATGTTTTTGACTATTTAGTGTTGGTCCCATAGTAAAAGTTGTTCAGCATGACTAACCCAACATAGGTTTCGAAAATATGCCAGCTCGAAATCTCCACCTAGTATAAGGTCCTAATAAATTAGTGAATTTCCTCTTGAGGGATGAATGTATAGGTCATTAGTAATAAAAAATAGTATTAGAAAAATAATCCGTGGAAAAAAATCTAAATTTCGAAATTGAACTTAATATCAGTATAAAGTATTAATTTAATCATTTATATAAAAAAAAACACGGTTTATTTTTCTTATTTTTTGATTACCTATACGTTCATCCCTTAAGAGGAAATTCACTAATTTATTAGGACCTTATATTTATACGAGAGTAAATTCGTGCAAAATTTTGTATACAGCTCGTTTTAAATTTAAATCTAGGAACATCCACCTACGTGTAGAATTAAAATTCCAAGTTCGCCGAGTTCAAGGCAGTTTGCGCTCATATTAGCGGTCTTAAGTATTATTGGTTTGGAATTGTTGGAACTAACGACACGGTTGGTAGGTCTTCCAGAACACCTCGGTGGTGTGTTTTGAACTTTAAACTCTTAACAAGAGAGTTTGTTGTTGTGCTGGCATGGTTCTTATTTACACAGTCAAAGGATGTGTTTACACAATGTAAGTGAGACTACAAAGTTGTGAACACTAGGAACCTGCTTAAAGTTTATCAGAAACGCGTTTGTATATCAACTTGGTTGTAAAGTAATTGTTCTCTGTGCTATTTAGTTACAATTATCCGTTCGAGAATAATTACACTTATAACGATTTTTCAATTTCGGATTAGAAAATAAGTAGGTACTATGAAAAGTGTTTCCCAATATATGAGCATGTCGGACATTATTTTACATTAAAGTACGTATATTATATATATGACGGCCTAGTTAGCATTCCACCTTTCACGCCGCAGGTCGTGGGTTCGACTCCCATCCAGACATGAATTTGTGTGCTACATGACCTTTGTCTGAATGCTATTATATAAGGAATTTGAATATATTAAACAAGAAAAAAATACCGCTATCTATTAATATTAAGTGGGAAAGTTTGTGTCTTAAAATTTGGTAGATATTTTATGCTGGAATAGGTCATAGAATATTATTTATACAGGGAATGCGACAGACAACAAATACAATTATAAAACACAGTTAACAAGCAAAAGCAGAACAACAAAAACAGGGTCCTATTTGTAAAAAAAAACTCTGCAAAACCTACGCTTCGATCAAAAGCAACGCCTACGAGAATTCCCTTTGTAATACATATTTTGGTTAGCGCGATGACTCGAATTTCTGCTTTTAGTCCGAGAACTTTTAGGTTCAAAGACTTATCGTGGACGTGGTATTTACCCACTTCGTGCTCCATGCACCATTTGCGGGAGACGGAAAGTGAAAGATGCACCGGCTTTTAGTATGAGAGCGCAAAGTACACTGAAAATGGTTATATGGGTCAACATGTAGGAACCGAGTAAGATATATAACCTATTTTGTGAGTCTGATGTTCGTATTTTACGGTAGATATAAAGATATTACTAATGAAGTAAGACCCGGATTTTCTTGCTTGTAAAATGCTTATGAAGAAAAACTCGTTTCACACTTAATTCTAAACGCAAAAGTAACGAGGTTTTGAGACAAGATCCCTTATTGCGGACTAACGAGGTTGCTTTTCTAATGATAATATACGTGTGAAAATAAATCACAAATTCACACTCGTTAGCAAAGCTACCGTAAATACTATGAAAAATGCTATGAGTAAAGTTGAATAGGACTATGGTCTACATTTCACAATAGGATGGTGTCAAAAAAACGTGGTGGGTCGGTCACGCCCGCCATACTTCTCACGTCGCTTCTAAGCCACTTGCTGGCTTATATACAATACCAAGAGTCACGAAATATCACTAACCTGATAAACTAGATGTTGCCTCATCCTATTGTTTTTGAGGAGTCGCTTTCCTTCTCACATTCGACTCAGTATGTTATAAAGCTGCATTGCAGGTCATAGAAAAAATAGGTCAGCGCCCAAACAACCTGCGGAGTTTTGAAGATTTGACAGCTTTCCAATTTACATGGTTATTCAATGTAAAAAGAAACATATTCCAGGACTTAGTTTGTATTTTAGCACCAGTAAAATCAATCCCATAGATTACGTGACAACGACGTTTAGTGAACAGTTTGTATTAAAAACGTAACATTTGTAATTCAATTAATTAAACAACATTTTCACCGTTAAATCGGATGTATCAATTCTCTAGTGTACCAAAAATAACGTTGTATCAGCAAATTAACTAAAACAACGTTAGGTATTTCATAATCCGATGGATGTGACAAAATGCACGAAGTAATCAACTGATTGGTTTCCTAGCTAATATTTATGGATTGAATTTGATAACACTTTAAATTATTGGAAATTATTTTGTACGAGATGAAACAAATTCAGTCTCAATAAAGTTGTTACAATCAAGTAGGTATTACAGGCACATTGATGCGAAAATGTGATTATTATTATTGTTGTTTGTTCACCCGCATTTGAGTTTAACGTTTCAAGTTAAATTGCAAACAGTAAAACAGCGATAAAAGTGGTCTGGCTGGTTCTGACCCGACGATGAAGAGAGAAAAAGATATTCATCCTTTTTGTATCTTTTTACTCTCAGATAGACATGATTACATACTTCACTATCAAAGAAACTTTATAGAGACATAGGATATTTTTTATATCCATTTGTTTGAAAATTTCTAACTTAATTATCATAACTCCGAAGCAATGTTACTTTTACTGCGGGCTTTAATGAAACCGGGTAGTGTTTGAAAATTATGCACGTGGACTTTGAATTAAATTTTATCAGTAAATTAGTGACACAGTTTATTGCAAATATGAAGAGGCTAAATATTAGTTTTCGAACACTTTACATTCTGAACAAATAAGAAATCAGATAAATTCCAATCAGAATAAGAAGCATAATATCCCATTTGCTACATAGTAAATTGCCAATAGCATCATGCATTCGTAAGAAAAAACGCACACTCATATAAGCCGCCATAATCGTAGTAATCGAATCACGAATGTTTTTTTAGTTTTTATACTTATATCATCGGAACGAGATAAAAATAGACGGGAGTTCTTTCACACCGAAGTTAAATAAGCGACGAGCTTTTTTTTTTTTGCCGGACGAGTATTGTCGGCAGAGTATACAACGAGAGGCTTTTTGTCAATCAGCGGTACCGTTGGAATATAGCACCAACAGCTATATTTTATAAGTGACGCACTGTTGGTACCACCCAAATTAGACCATCAGTCGATGACTTGTATTTTTACTTATTTGAACTAAGGAAAATTGGTACCTAAGGCGCCGATCCCACAGAAAAGAGTTCTAGAGTTCCGCGTTCGGAGTTCTGCATTCCGCGTTGACTGTAAGCTATGTGGGGCCTTTGAAAGTAAAAAAAGTGTATGATGTGCGATCAGTAGCGAATATTGCAGAACTCTAGAAATCTAGACTGCTTGCTGTGTGCACAATAGTCAACACGGAATGCAGAACTCGGAACTCGGAACTCTAGAACTCTCTCTGTGGGATCGGCGCCTAATTGTTGTAATTATTTCTTAACGAATGTTCATTCCATTTTCAAAAAGTTCAGTTTTTATCACTATTCTGATGCCATTCGTAGAGAAATTATATGAATTAATTGTAATATCAGTTGAGCAAACTTCACTTGTTTGTTGTAAAGTTTTGGAACTACGCATGGATACTACCTACTAACTATAACATCTTATAACTAAGTCAGTAATCAAATTTTGTCCGCAATAATGTGTGTCAATTTTAATATTTTCTTAAAGGTATAGAGTTAACTTCTTTATTACTATGCTAAGCAGGACCGGAGCTCAGGTTCCACTCCACGTAAAGCCCCAGAGGCGACGATAGAGCAAATACGATGAATTTATACAGCCTGGCTGCCAATGCTACGTAAATTTATGTATAGACTATCGAATAAATTATTCGGTAGAAACAATCGATCAATTCGATTATAGATTAATACGTTAACACTGCATTGGCTTGGTCAAATTGCATTAAAACTCTACTTTAATCAAGTCGGGGATAAAAAAATATTACAAAGAAATGCATACTTAAGTTATAGGTTTGTCTCCGAATGCTATACCTTATAAAATTCAAGTTATATTCAAAATTCTTTAGATTAAAGAGCTTGTTTTTCTCTTTTCAATTATTTTTTGTTTTACGCAGTTGGGATTTTGTTTCTTTTAATAATTTAATTATTCATAATATCATACTATGGTCTCCTGCGTCCACCCGCGTTCTGAGGGTAAAAAGAAGCCTATATCCTCCACACCATAGGTTATCTGCATGACAAATATCATTGCGATGATCGACCTTGTGCTAAAGGCGTGAAGAGATAAAAAGAGTAACTTAGTATGGATTTCTTACATGTTTCAAGTAACGTTAGTGCATATTATCTACGATTCAGTGATCCCAGTCGTAGAAAGTACATGGTTCACGGAGTTATGAAAGGTAATAAATTCATTCATATTTGTCAATTCAAAACTAGGAACATTTCAAATATACATTCGTCTCATTGCTTTGCTACATAGAGGGATAGTTCCTACTTTACATATTGTAGGTAGGAATTTATGCTGAAAGAAGAATCTATTAGGTACATTTTTAATACGTACAACTCCATCCATATTTTATTCTCAATATTGTGAGAAGAATTTGAATGATAACTTTGTTTGTGTTTCAGGCCCGATTGCTGTAGGCAGGTGATTTTTAAAAAATCTACAAAGTTGTCGTAAATGATATTATTATAAGTAAATAGATAGATAGGTTACATACACAAGATTTGAACTTCATAAATTGCACACTGTCATACATTTCGTGTCGTTGGTGCTCTGTCGCGACTCATAGGTAAAGCACAGAGGATTATATTATACAGAGCAACAGCTCCCTACAAACGTCTATTATATTAGCCTATTCTTGTAGGGCTGTCACACTAGGAAATAAATTTAATTAGAAAGCTGGGTAATTTTTTTAATAATTATAAATTATTAGTATAATTTATTGAGGTGCGTCTACGCTAGGCAAGCCGAGCCTAACCGCTTTGCACGTTATCATCGCGGCGTCAAGTTTAGACTTACAACGAGCCTAGTCTTACGACACGCTCGCCCAAACTCGTGGAATTTGCTAGTTCCCAATTTCCCATTGAAGAATTCCACTACCCAAACTCCAAAACGACTACAATTAGGCGTTATAATACCAAGATGACACAAATAATGGCGTTTTGATCACACTAATATGAACTCTTACTCGAAAGTAATGAGGGCAAATTTGTATTTGATTTTTTTTAACATTGGATAAATTATTGAATTAGAATGAAATTCCTTTATTGCACATATGAATGTTATTATTAACGTTTTATATAATGTCCAACTGTACCTAATCATTATTAAAACCATTGTGAACAATGAAAATAATGTCATTATCACACACTTGAAAACCTAAAATAACAGTGTCTACATTATTATATAATGTACCTAAATTATAACAGTTTAAATACATATAACTATTGTAATATATGCATTAAGTAAAAGATATCTTGAACTTGGCTTGACACGTTACCACGTGTCTAGATGATATGAGTCCAATTTCGCCCACCACTAAAATTATTACTCGTACCTACATACCTACCTAGTAAGAAAATTACTTCATTTGGATAAATTATTGGATATATTTATATTCCTCCTGGAATTATTTATAAACGCACTGCAATAAATAATCATTTTGTTTGTAAGTTGTTCTTAAAATTATTAAAAACAAAGTATCGCGGTAACGAGCAGCGAGCGACGACGTACTGCAAGCGATGTAGGTATCGAGGCGTGCCGCTCGGTCGCGAGTCGCCCCCGACTCTCGGACCCTCGAGTTCGCCGGAAACACCCGAAGCGACTTCTCGGCTCTCGTACGTGAACCCGTCGGTGAGCGCTCACGCACACATCGCTGCGCATGTAGTGAAGTACCTACCATTTCGCGTTCTTAGGAGCTGTTTATCTGTATAGTAATCTGTGGGTAAAGTGAGCTAATTAGCACAGGTTTTAACGTGCCACTCGCGGAGCGCTTATAACTTATCTACCTCTTTTACTTATAAAACATTAGGTTGATATTTTATATTTATTTATTTTTAAAAATAAATATGAAGGCTTTTTCAGTACTATTTCCTATCTTCATCCGTTTTCAATCCGTGCGGAATAACTGCGGGATTCCCTGCATATATTTTACTTGCATGTATTCATATTATAAATTACGTATTGCAGAGGGAAAAATATATTTTTTCATACTAATGAGTTTATACGATTTCAATGCAATTTGTTCGATTGATTTTATCTACAGAGTGATTGGATATCTTATTTAAAAACAATTCCAAAGATCTTTTATCTTTTGTATCATATTATATATTTATAAATAAACACATTTATGAGTGTTAAAACTATTAGGTTTCCGGTGTGTAGTAAAATTCAATATGTCAGTGTGTTAAATTATTTTATCATGTTACCACACTTTTTTGTATTTCCAGTATAAACAATGTCGGAATATTTAATAACTCATCAAAATTAACATTTGAATAATAGCTTCCGATTATTCGAATAAAAGTCACAGTTATAAAATTAATGGTTGACATTTAGTAAAAATTATTTAAAAATATTATGGTAGTGTTATTAGCTTTAAAAATAACTATGTCAAGTAAACTGTAGGTCAATGTGTTACCTTACTTCTTCTAAAACATCATTGTTGTTGCTTTCATATTTGTCGCTGAGAAGTCAATATTAAAAAAAAAACACATCTGGGTAGTTTGTAGTAAAATCTTTTATTCTCCTCAAATTTAGCATAATTAAAAAAGCAATGTACTTAAGAATCTACTTATTTAAGAAGTTGTAGATAAAACTTTTTGAATTGAGGAGAAGGTTTTGGCCTCAGATCCCTTTAAAACAACGACCCTTTAAAAAAACTTTCTGAGGTCAATGAAATGCATCAAATTAAATCAGGTTATTATAACCGAGCATTATTCGGGGCCATACAGCCGAGTTCACGACCTTTATTCATAACAATAGAATGTGCTTTAGACCTCTCCAATTATCAAATGAAAAAGAGCAAACTGCAATATATTCGTTGGAACATCGATACAAAAAGAACAATTCTTGTTCGAATGACATCACTAAATGCGGTCTTATGCCTGTAGCATACCGAACAATATAATGAAAACACGTAGTGGACTGTAATAACTTTCTGGAGAGCAAAAACTCCTGGCTGAGCGTGTTTATGGGAGATGTAGGGTTGCCATAAAGTAAGATTTGTCCCAAATAGGCTAGATGTGTCACGACGTGGCTTGGTTGGCTATCAGCTCTACTATCAGCATACGACCGGAGCATTCAAAGCAGTAGATAATGCAGTTGAAGAAAATGAAAATTATGACTGTCTTCCATAAAGTTTATTGTGTAAAAATAAAGAACTGTAACAATGACAAAGAAAATATGATATAAAACACTTGTATAGATGTTATTACTGAGAGAACACTTGGGACTCAGGGAAGTGGTGATAGGAAACCAAGGAACTTACCCCAGCTGGGTTCTAGTATTGTTAAATCTTTAAATTGAAAGTGCACTGGTAAAACACATCACATTAAGTCCAAGACTAGGACATTTAAACTTCTATAATAAATATATCAACATTGACTTTTATTTCACTTTACAACAGGTCCACTTGTAATGAGTTGGTTCTCAATAATGACCTAGTTGAATGAATGTCATAGACATCCTTCATTCGAACATAAGAATGTTCCAAAATTTGAACATTTGAAAATTGAATAATATGTAAGTTTGGAAATAGTATTTGTGACCAGAAGCAATAATTGAAATAGGAGAGGTCGCATCGTTACAGATGGATATCGTCAATCGTCAAACGATCAATCTTTGTATGGGATTGACATTTAAAATCGAATTTTAACATGATTTTTAACATTGTCTTATGCCATCCCATACAAACGCTGATCGTTTCGTAATAATAACGATTGTCGATATGCATCTTGACCAGGCCCTAAATTAATTATCATGATATAAAAAAATACCGTATTTGAGAACATGAGCTTTTTGCACTATTTCTTGAAATAATATTGACAGGAACATTGTTAGTAGATACTAGCAAAAAAATAATAATAATGTATTTTTTTCAGGATTTTTACTATTTTATGGTAACCCTAGGCGGGGTCCCGCCGAGCCTTCGGCCGCTGACTACAAATAACTTTTCTCGATAGTCACCACCGCAAATGACATTAATATTCGATATTTTTATATCATGGCTTGTTTTCTAGTTCTTTATGAACATACTCTTATTTGTGTGATTGTGGATTTATAAAAGCATTTGTGTCGAATAGTTTTAATAAAGATTTGCCTGGTAGAGTTTCGTTTTAGGAAATTCACAATAGTCACGTGGGAAAGTATCAAAGGATATATAGATAAATAGTCAGCAGTCGAAACTAGTATAATAAATCCATGTTTGCAATGAAATATCTTAAAATTATATTAGTGTTATTAAAACTTGACTTACAAAGTCATTTATAAAAATACTATCTAAAAAACAAATGAAAGCTACCAGCATAAACGTATTTATAAGATAACAACTAAAAACTACCTTAATATTGGTATTACCATCACAAATGAGCCTATTGTTAGGTCTCGAAATAAACTAACCGAGTTATTGGGGTTTCGAGATTTCGATATCCGATAATGTGAAATAGATTGCTCGAGAATTCAGATAACAATCTATAATTTTCCCTAACAATCTCTTTATAAGCTCCATTATACATTTATTAGAGTACAACATCACAGTGCCCGGGGCGAGGTCGAGAGCGTCTTCCAATATTTATTGTTTCTTTGTACGTTTATATTGTCATTGATGTAGTCTTCACATCGGTCCTCTTTAAGATACCCTCATTTTAAAAGATACAATTGTTCGTTTTAGTTATCTCATCTGATCAAAGGAATCAATCTATGGCTGTTGAATAAGAGGTATATCAAAGCGCAGTTATTAGATCGCTTATTAATTTTGGCTTCGATGCTAAAAAACGATTCACAAATTATACAGTTTTATAATCTACAATTTCGCTTGTTGAATTCGTTCCTCCATAGATCTCTACAAGAAATACCTTATAAGCCCTTTTATTTAGCATTTTATTTCACAATGAATTACTTATTTCCCTTTGTCTGTGTTTCTTGACTCTCAAGATCAGAGTGAATAGATTTCTTGTGGGCAAGAGTGCTCCATCTTAGGTTTGATCATCGTCCTTTATGGACTCGTCAGTGGCAAAAATGCATCTGGTTCTCTCAAAGTTCTTTTTTCTTAATATGGACTGGATTTAATTAAAAAAAAAAAAATCGACAGACGAAAAATATATATAGCATACAAATCTAAAATGGTTCCGCTATCGGTAAACATAACATGTTATTGTTTGCGTAGACATCCTCGTATAAAACATCAAAAATACCCTTTCACCCAATCGAACATCGCAAACGAATCATGGGTCCATCAGCCCAATTTTTCAGCGTACACAATCTAACTTCCTAAATTGCTTTGAAACATTTAGGGATGCAGGTTCCAAACGTGTTATCTCCAGTAACACGGGTTCGTTGTAAAATAATAACCTTACTTTGATTAATTAACGATACACCCATGTATTTCTAATCAAATGTTTGTTTGTCTGTACCGGTTTTAATTTAACGCGAGGCATTATCGCGTCAATTGTATCAATTTTGTTCTATCACCCGAGTGTAGTAGAATAGAGTGAGAGTAGAATAAAAAGTTTGTTACTGTTTAGTTTTATGAATTTCGCAGAAATCCTGCAGGAATGAATTATTTTTAGCGTTTTCAACAGCTTTTTACCTTCTATTTTTTTGATTCGCGAACCTAAAAAGTTTTAAATTAAAATCAAATCAATTCAATAAAAACAAACAACAAATTTAAATAAAATTAAGGATAGTCATAGTTAATATACTAGGGACAAATAATTTAAAACAAAATAAATTAAGCCACATTATATGTAAGTAAGTTAGTATAAAGATTATGTAGAACAAATAGGTAATGCTGAAGACGAAAGATCCTGCAGTATGGAAGAAATAACACAAAAACATCAGTAGGTACATTTCCGGCGGTTTTCCGGTTCGTGTTTAGTTACTGAAATCCATGTAGACCTGTTTCTACCTCGGGGAACTTGTTATTGATGGTTATATATTATTATATTATAGGTACTGTATTTGTATTTTCCATTTATGCGAATATACCTATTGTAGTTTTAGGCACATTAATTATTCTCTCTTTCTTTTTCAAACATAGCTGTCCCCCACGATTTCACCCGCGTTCCCGGGATAAAAATGCCTATAATACTTGGGGATAGTGTAGCTTCCTATTAGTCAAAGAATTTTTCGAATTTGACTGGTAGTTCCAGAGATAAGCCCGTTTAAACAAACAAACAATAAAAAAAATACTTCCGATTTATTATATGTATTTATCAAACATGGAATTAGGGTAAGGTCAGACATTGCAACTTTCAATTTTACATGAGCACAACGCTTTTAAATAACGCTTTTCAGTTTCTACAGAACAAATTTTTCAACTGCTCGGTTTTGTGAACTGTGCAGGCAAATATAAATCTTTCAAATAATTGATGCAAATTAAATGAAGTGACGTCATTGATCAAAATATAATCATAAAAAATATCTACAGTTAAACATAGAAATAGTTATCCTCGTTCACATCGAACAGTTCTGTTATAGCAAGCTATTAATCCAATGTTCTGCTTATTACTTTCCTGAAAATATTAGTACATTGGAATATTTTTATTGTATTTTACATCCCATTAACAGCAAAGGTGACATTATCTTCGTTTGTAATCTGAACTTAAAAGTAGTTACATTTCACTGGATCAATTCTCCAATACGTCGTAAAATCAACTTTTCATGACAACAACATATTCGATTCCGCTGTGCTCATTCAATTTCAAAAATTGCGAATGTCGCATTGGGAAAATTCACTTACATGTTTGAGATGGCTATCAATATTGTCAGTTTCAATCTCAGCACAATCAATATAAGTCTGAAACAAGAAAAGTTTTGGCGAAGGTGCAAAAAGTTTGTTTCATGCCTGTCTGATGTCGTACCTGTAGGGCAGGGGCTCCCAAGCCTCGAGCCCCATTATATGTAACAGATGAATACATTTTTCATCAAAACAATAAGAAAAATTTACTAACTATAGATTTAGTTTTCTATTTTAATAACATAGACATTACTTTAATAATAAATAGTTTGTCTACACTACAATATATAGTGTAGTCAAACTATTTGTTTGTGATGTTTTTGGCGAGCTTCGATCAGTCGCCCTACCATAAATCTTACAACGTACCCCCTACGACTTAGGTACTAATGTACCCCTAAGGGTATGCGTACCCTGATTTGAGAACTCCTGCTTTAGGTGAAACAAAAATGGTTGTTACAGGGGTTTGACAAATGTTGGAAACTTTTGGGAACGTTAATGCAATTTGTTTGAAAAGTATCACATTTATCATTAAGAAAACCAATTTTAAATTATGTATTTTGTTTATTACCTACATGCGAATTAATATCGAATCCTATATGAAACTTCTACTAACTTGAAGACACATCTAATTGCTAGGATATAGTACACCTTTCAAGAGGAAGTTGAGACTATAATCGCAGAACTACATGCACATTTCTCCGATGTCCGATCAGCTCTAGGTTCCAAAACTTTCCCCTACAAATTCTGTTAACTACTCGTCCTATTGAAAACTCAAGAGCTAAGAACCTAAGAATGGATTTATCAAATCAATCAATCTTTATTTTTATTCACAAAAGTTAAGACAGTACAGCGAACTAGAGTTCAATATTTTAAATATTTGTATAGGCAATAAAATAAACTTTACGTTTTCCATCGTCTTTTTACAGTCCTCGTTTATTGACTTTGTTTCAGCCGATGCTCCAGTAATTTCCAGACACTGATTCATTTATCTTTTCCTTGTCGTCGTTTCCTCACTTAGCCACCTGCTACACGACTGTTTCCTTTTATTTGTTCCCTGTTACTTCTATTTCTTAATGGCATAGGAATCGAAATAGTAGGAATGTCATAATAATCTAGTTAGGTAGGCTTGATTTTATGCCTGAAATAGAAAATAATAATTTTTGGATTTAGTTTTGAGATCATTATGTTGAAGTATTGTATAGTCTAGTTAAAAATATCTGTGCTTGTAAAAATAATTTAAATATGACCTCAAAGCCTTTGGGAATGATTCGCCATAACAGCAGGGCATGTAGAGTAACATAATATTTTCTCGAGAAAATCTGATTTATGGAATATACGAAACGCGAATTACAGGATAACGAAACGTTTATAAGGAATAACGGAGATTTTCCCCGCGAAAACTGGGAATTTCTTTTGAGAATTATTTGCATGGGAATATAAGATTTTGTGATACTAGAATAGTCGTAAAGATATTAGTAAAAGTACCTTTCTATGCTGAATGCTGAAGTTATGAGATAATATTTAACTCGTAAAAGTTTAAGTAATGACAATCAGGAATAAAGATTTTATTACAGTGTATTTTAAAATTTTGTTGTTAAAGCTTTTTCAAAGTTAAATAAGATCCATAATTAACATGAAAGAAGTAGAGAACTCTTTTGAACAAAACTAAAAGGGAAGACTGCGAAGGTAAAGTGGGCTGTTTTAATATACTTACATTTTTCTTTAGGTCTTTTGCAAAAGTTTAAATTAACCCAGAGTCCGGATAGCTACGTATTTAATATTTTTTTATACAAAAAGAAAGTAAAAATATCTTTGAGAGTAGTAAACAGCTTGTAAAGTCAAGAACTTTAGGAATAATACGTCAGAGTCTCGAAAAAATCCAGTAATTTAATTCAAAATAATTGTATGTAATTGAACTTGGGAGATGATAGGGTTGTCCCAAAAAATCAACAGAATTACATAGCATAAGCGAGTCAAGCGAATCAAATTGATTCAGAAAGCAAACCGAATACTGAGCTTAGCTATAAATAAAATTAATATATGTAGGCGTAAAGTTACGCTTGAAGCCGAGCCGAGACGTAGAGCAAAGGTATAGAGTGCAATTACCGCAGTCAATAAAGAAGCTGGAGCAGTAGTGAGGAGTAAAATATTTAAATGAAGTTGTGTGGTAGGCTCCCAGGAGCACTACTCATTAGTGAGACTGTAGTACTACCTATAATAAGGGTGGCATTCAAACATTAACCTCCTTATTAATAAATAAGGTTTAAGTCAGTCTTATAACACCGAGGTATTAAGATAGCCACAGCTCTTTTTGTTTATATGACATTAGAAAGTGACGGATATATTTAAAACCTAGGTATTACTATACTTGATTAACAACTTATTAATTAATAAGGGGTAACAGTTTAGTTTTTTTATATAAATTATTCAATATCTGTTATGACATTTAAGTAATTTATTTATTTTTATACAACTAAAGTTGGTAAACGAGCATACGGCCCGTCTGATGGTAAGCGGTTACCAGTAACACGAGGCATCACTCACGCGTTTCCAATGAGCTCTGGCGACCTTACTCACGCGCCGGAACACAACAAAGTTATGTCGGTGCGGTATTGTATTCTGCAAGGTGGAGGTACTTCCCCAGCAATACATTGGTAAAATTTGTCACATGACAACCCTAAACGGGTAATTCAAAATTCAAAATCATTTATTCAAATAGACCTTCGCAGGCACTTATGAAAAGTCTGACTCTAATACTCTAATACCGGTTCGGAAGGTTGCATTTGCTGAGAAGAGCCGGCAATAAACTCAGCAATTACTCTTTTCAAAACAAGCTTAGATTCATTACATAATATTTACATTCTAATCGCACTGACAACAATTGCGTGCCCCGGCGAGGCGGCAAAGACTACAAAGTAGACTGAATCTATATTTAATAAGTAAATAAATAAATGACAAACTTAAGAAGACCAGCCCCCACAAGCAGCACCTGTTCACAAGTATGACGCGTGTGGCAGCCATCGCCCTCCTCGCCATATTGGAGGGAAGTGAGCGACCCGAATCGATAAAGCCATACCGTAACGGTTTGATAGACACTCGATTTATTTTTATTTTGTGTATTTTTTTAATATCGTAAAAAATTTAAGTTAAGGCGGACGTTTTGCAAATCAGAAAATAGTGTTTATTTAGATTATTCAAGAGTATTCATATTTCAAGGCCTCTATTCCTTTTGTTAACCTCATCCACAACACGAATCACACGTAACTTCTGTGCCTCGCCTTATAAACTTATTAAGAGTGAACAAATTATACCTGTTAGCTGTAATTAAGTTTCAAGCGGCGCAGACTTAGAGTTTGCATAATCTTTGCTTATTCTTGGAAATTCTAATGGGCGGTGTGCCTTTAAAGAGGTGTATTTAAATTGCCTTGGATTTCTTTAACGTAGCTCTTTCTTTGCTGTCGAAGTGTTCAAAACATAATAATAACAAACGCTAGGATATGGATGTAACAAAATAATTTAATAGGGTTTATAGATACTATTAATCTATTTTGATAGAAAACCTAGCTTTGACTATTAGATTTGTAAGTCTCACAAGTTTTTGAAAGTACTTTTTGTTCATTGTCTTCTAATAGTATACTAATGTATACCAAATATCAAGTCAATCCGACCACTGGAAGTGGGAGAAATTCGACGTGCAAGATTTTTCCCGAACATTTCAAGCATCGAGGAACAATCCCTATAGAGTAGTAATACCGAGCAATCCGATTCCGAAACTAGTCAGTGATTTGTCACTGATTTTGAACAGTAAGGACCAATCACTGCATCGTGTGTTCTCGATTTAGCCAATCAGAGCCCATGTGTCCTTGACTTAGCCAATCAGAGTGCATTGTCGATGGTGGGATATTGGTGGAATAGATTGCAAGCAAAATCAACGTCATTGTGCTTCTTTGGGTTAATAATTGTTCTATCATCATATATCAGCCCATGGATGTCCACTGCTGAACATAGGCCTCCCCCATTGATTTCCACTTCGAACGGTTCTGGGCCGCTTGCATCCAGCGGCGCCCAGCGACTCTGACCAGGTCGTCAGTCCACCTAGTGGGAGGTCGTCCCACTCGGCGCTTTCCAGTACGTGGTCGCCACTCGAGAACCTTTCTTCCCCATCAGTTATCGGCTCTTCGAGCTCTTCGAGCGATGTGGCCTGCTCATTGCTACTTCAAGTTACTAACTCTACGAGCTATGTCCGTCATTTTCATTAATTGTTCTATGATTGCAAGTAAATAAAAAAGCATGTAAAAAATAATAATTCGCGGCCATTTTATTTTTAATCCAACTCAGCTAGCTAGATAGTTATATATTTCTTCAAAAAAATTGCTTGAATGTTGCTTAAAATGTATACTGGTATCCAATATAATGTTATGACACTATTAATACTATTTTAATCTGATTTTAAGCTTCATGTAGAGCACAGATTAATCAATTAATAGTAGTTGGTCGTGCCAGTATTAAATTGTATACTAACTGCTATTTCAAAAATGTCATAATATGACAATATATCTGTCATATTATGACTTTTTTGCTGTATAAGAGGCTAAAAGTGTTTACGTTTTATGTTATATATCAACATCATACGTTATGTAATTTAGTTAACAGTTGAGAACAGGCAACAGAATTAAGGGTCTATTTGGACTTTGACAAGTAATTTCTTTTTAATTCACAGAACTCTGAAACTCAAAACCCGAACCATACGTCGCTTAGTTTGTGTTATAATAGTCGTTGACCAGCGCTTTAGTGCTGTTATTAAGAGCCATAAGGTAGCTTGAGGTATGAGGACGTAGCGTGAAGCATCGTGTATCAGTGTTTGTATTACTTAGTGCAGTATGTAAGCGGATATGTGCGCTGTAATACGGTAACGGAGATTGAGAGACAATGCGGTGTCTTATGTTTTGACGTGATAAAGCTTCACGTTAGAGTTTAAATGTATGTACATATTTATATATTGTTGGATATGCTTTATTCAGTAATATACTTGCTGAATAGTTTCATAGTCAGATATTAGACTTGATTTCTGTTAAAATAAGTGCGTAGACTAAACTTATATCTTTAATTGCTACTTGGTATTATAGTTATAGCAAGTATTTTGCGATGATAACTATTTTTGTATGCAAATAAATTAATCGGACATTCTTCATATAAGGCTAACTGCCAAATCTAGCAAGATTGTTTGTTGCATGCGTCCATATGGCTACGGTAACCGCTTACCATCAGGCGGGCGGTATGCTTGTTCACCGACTTTAGGGTATAAAAAAAAATTATAATTGAAACCAGTGGGCCAATCTGTTATATCAAATAAAATATTACATTCTGGTATGATCCCATTTCAACTCCACTGCCATTGAGCCATTGTGTGTAGTTCACTAAATTCATAAATTTATTTTCGACGCTGTTGAATTAGTAGACTACCAAAATGTCAAATCTGTCATTTTTACACCACTGATAGTTCATTGGAACACAATTGTAATATCAGACTTGGGCCACTGATTTAGCTGATATATGTATGAACCCAGTGTAAATTATACAAATGAATTTAGAATAAGGCTGAGCATCCACCAGAGATGTGCTAAGCTGCGTTGCGAGGAATATAGGATATGACCTCGACCAAACACTTCCGGCCTTACTCATAAACGCTATTTAACTAAATCTACTGAATAAATGGTCAAATAAATAACGTCACCTTGCTGTCATTGTCAAACAATTTGACGTTATTTAGGTGACCACTTAATCAGCTTATTAGTTAAATAACGTTTTATGAGTAAGGGGGTATCTATATAGGGTGACTGGTAATTAGTAAACGATACTTAGACACATGATTATACTCATGATAACAAAGATTATTTTTTATTTAATTTACTTAGCACATGAGCCCATAATATTTACCTAACGAGAATAAGAAATAATACACCATCAGGTTTTATTTAATTTAGTTATTTATCCCTATTTGTTTCTTTGGGAAAGTTGTTTGTTATCATGAGTATAATGATGTGTCTAAGTATCGTTTACTAATTACCAGTCACCCAATATAGTGTTTGGTAGACGTCATATCCGAAAAGAGTCACACATTCGTCGCACATATCTGGTGGAAGGAGTCACACCGTTTCACAGCTTTGCTATCCTCGCACCGCTCCGCTACCTCGCACAGCTCTGGTGGATGCGCAGCCTAATGATGGTATCTACAAACGTATAACAACTGACGAATCCCGTGACATACGGACGGACATAATATACACGGAGACTGGTAAAAATAAAAAGGAAGAAGACACAATTAACCTTAAAATTAATGATAAGCTTATCTCCGATAAATTTGAAGTAGCGAGTGCTTTCGAATCTTTTTTTTCAACAATACCTACTGAAGCTACTAAGTATCTTGCATCTTCACCTAAGAAAGCCGAGTGTCTCCTTAAAGACAATTTCCCAAAACATATTCCCAATTTTTTATTTAAGTTTATTGATGCTAGTGAAATATTAGGAGCATTCAAGTCTTTGAATATAAAAAATACAGAAGACTTATGGGGCTTATCAGTTAAAGTAATCCACTCAGTTATAACTAGTATAGCACCTATTTTAGCAGCTATTTTTAATCAATGTATTGTTCAGGGTTCTTTCCCCGATTTGATGAAACACAGTAAGATCATTCCTATATTTAAATCTGGGTGCAAAAATAATCCTTCTGATTATAGACCCATCTCTATACTTCCAGCGTTAAGCAAAATTTTTGAGAAAGTTATACTAAATCAATTGTTAACTCATTTCACCAAAAATCAGATTTTACATGATCATCAGTTTGGATTTACAAAAGGCCGGTCTACGACAGACGCTGGTGCTAAACTTTTAAAGCATATTTTTGAAGCCTGGGAGAATTCACAGGATGCGGTTGGCGTATTTTGTGATCTCTCCAAGGCATTTGATTGCGTAGATCACTACACACTAGTTTTAAAACTCCAACACTATGGAGTTCGTGGAGTGGCACTCGATCTTATATCATCTTATCTATCAGGTCGCCAACAAAAAGTAGGTATTAGCGGTACTACGTCCTCAGGGTCTTTAGTGAAAACGGGCGTACCGCAAGGATCAATTTTAGGCCCTTTTTTGTTTCTGGCATATATTAATGATCTGCCCTATATGGTAAATGAATTGTCGGATATAGTTTTATTTGCAGATGACACTTCTCTAATTTTTAAGGTCAATAGAAAAGATACAGACCTTACGCAGCTCAATGACACCTTATCAGCTGTATCAAAATGGTTTGCCGCCAATAATCTTATGCTTAATTCCTGTAAAACTAAATGTATAAGGTTTTCTCTCCCTAATGTTGTTAAGAGTGACACTCATATCTTTGTCGATGGTAAAAGACTTGCACTAGTGGATAAGGCAGTTTTTCTCGGCGTTACATTAGACAGTAAAATACAATGGGGTCCTCATATAGAAAGATTAGCTAGTAAACTGAGTTCCGCCGCCTTCGCAGTTAGAAAAATTAGACAAATAACAGATGTGGCTACAGCCAGGTTGGTTTACTTTGCTTATTTCCATAGTTTAATGTCCTACAGTCTTCTGCTGTGGGGCTCAGCTGCAGACTTTGAAACTATATTTATTCTGCAGAAAAGTGCAATTCGCGCAATCTATTGTTTGGGTCCTCGCGAATCACTACGAAGTCGATTCAAGGAATTTAAAATTTTAACGTTACCGTCACAGTACATTTATGATAATATTATGTTTGTCCGTAAAAACTTAAATTTATTTGAAATTAATAGTAGCCGCCATAACTTCAATACAAGAAATAAAGATAAAATTGTGACACCTAGATTCAGGTTATCTAAAGCTAATAAGTCTTTTCTCGGAAATTGCGTTCGATTCTATAATAAAATCCCACTCGAAGTAACTAAAATGTCTTATGATAAATTCAAAGATTTCATAAAGCAGAGGTTAATTGACAAAGCCTACTATAAGGTGGCTCATTACGTGGATGACAAGAATATATGTTTGTAGTAGCTTCTCTCTGCACTTGCATCCCCCTGGCTAAGTGACAATTGTACGAATAAGCATAAAATAATAATGTATATATTGTATAAGTATTTGGAAAAAAGCTGTAATATTAAATTAAAAGATCTTCCACAAAAAAAAAACCTTGCTGAGTTTCTTGCCGGAGTCTTCTCAGTTTAAGTGTATTCCGAACCGGTGGTAAATTCAATTGTATGTACATAACGTTCATAAGTGCCTTACTAAGGCCTAAACTGAATAAATGACTTTTTGATTTTGATTTTGATTTTGACAGACATACTGCGGAGTGACAGCAATAGGGTAACAGTTTTTTTTACTCTTTATATGCCTGTGTTTGACCGCAATCTCACCATGGTAAGTATGCGGCCGAAGGTTGTAAGCACACAAAGCCAAGAAGGAACTGGCTCTCAAGTGCAGCTGTCGGAACACACCGAAAGGTGCTTGGCAACAGATTTTCAAAAAATATAATAAGACGTAGCCCTAAAAAGAAAAAGAAAAAACGATACCAATTTAGCAATTTGCTCTACCAACTCGAATATGACTTTGATTGTCTTCAATCATTACATTATGAAAGGCCAGTGATAGGAATTAGATGATTAATAAATTACGATTGTAATGATGCCAAATAGTGTGGCAATGATGTGTGAATGGCTTCATTACATGTGAGCAACTTACAACACTGTATTGGTATTCTGAAACGTTTTTGACAGCAACCGACGACGACTCCGTTGTGACGGTTAGTCCGGGAGGTAGCGTTGCAAACACAAAAGTCATAGTAAGCCGGCTGACGTTGAAATGTATAGTTGATCTTATATGACTAATAAGTGAACCGACCGTCTGCTCAAGTAAGTGCTCAAGTCTTCTACATCCGTCATCAGACACTCCCAGTAAAAAAAAAGACATAGTACGCCGGCTCAAACTTGTTTCATAAGTATTTGACATAATACTGAGCTGAAAAAAATCGTCTGCTGCATGGTGGAGGGGGGAACACGCGTCAGCTGCTCGCATGAATTTGTAAAAAAAAAAGTTTACCCCTGCCGTAACCTTCCAATCCTAAACCCACCGCGGGTGCATCGCTGATGCGTGGTTCACATATTAGCCATTCAAGATCTATTGAAAAAGATGGCCATCGATCGGCATATTAATACTACCTAAAATGCATCAGTACCTCCCGGACTATTGCATGTCGAAACAATTGAATACTTGAATAGGTCAAAAGAATTAAAATGGGCTGGAAGGTGTATTGTAAACATCAACTGCGCTCTGCGAGTGGATTTCATTTATTTTAATGATCTGAGTCGTAATCCCAAGCTAAGCAAACTTATGATATGGAAACTAGATAAAGGCTAATTTTATTTCATATTTTAGTAAAACTTTAATGTACTGAATATACCAATTTTAAAGGTTTAATATGAAGGTTATTCATTGGTTTAACTTTATCTTAATATTACGACTTAAACTTCACAAAAAGAAAGCTAGATATAGCGCCCATATTTTGAAAATATTGAAACAATTAACATTTTTTCACGAATAATGTTTAATAACATACTCGTATGTAAGTACATACTACTAAATTGACGAGGTATTTTTTTATAAGGAATAATAAAAATAAGCCAGATATCAAAGACTTCTATATAGAATTTGGAAGAATTTTAGCATTTCCAGTAAATAAAAATGCATTGACTTTATAGTGCTGTGCACAATTTAATCAATGTTTATTTCAACAAGAATAGTTAAAGAATTACTCGCCAAAAGTCTCAACTGTTGAGCTTGACGACGTTTTTCCAAGATATCTTCATCATTGGCTGATTTAAGGATGCCCATAATATGACTTATCCGAGCTGCAGATATCTGAAATATGTATACCAACTCTGTAACCACTATAAAATTAGTATCATCATCATATTCTGTCACGAGATGTCCTCTGCTGAACTGGGCCTTTGTTTTTGACTGATTTCGACAAAGAACAGTCTTGGATTTATAATAAATAATTTGTAATAAAACATACTTACTTCAAATATCATAACATTACACAGAAACTATCATAAATGAAAGTGATCCACAAAGTGACAGGTTTTTTTTTATAATGGATACATAATACGACCTTAATAGGAGCTTCCTAAAATTAAACATTAATTAATTGACCAATTGAAAAATGTAGCACCGCACTACGAATGTATAGAGAATAGACCGCGACGACGGACGTCGTCGTCGTCAGCTGTCAAAAAAGAACAGAATTGCACTACTGGACCGCATTAAAGCTTGACGATTGCAAATACGGTCTACGATGTATTGTTAAATATCACCTTGTCATGTCATGGTAATTGGACTATTGATTACGTATTATATTCAAGAGTATTGCACTATGATTGGTGACTTTTGATCTATCTGGTTGTATAACAAAGTCACGTTGAACTTTAGCCATTCTGATTTAGATTACTTGCAATTATATGTAATTTTGCCTGGTTTTGGTCTGTGATTTTGGGTCGTGTTCCTCAGACACGACTTCGTTTCTTTGTCTTTTGTTTTTGTCACGATTAATATCTACATTGAAAAGTACTTTTTGTAAGAGAACTAAACCAAATATACTACTACGATTTACAAATATTCTTCCAATGCTTTTAAAGCTAAGAAATCTTTGGCAAATATTTGTGCGAAATCCTAAAGAAAGTCACAACAATGTATCAGAATGTAAAGACAGAAAATGTCTTAAGGACGATATATACGCGGAAACGATAACAAATTCCAGTAAAAGCGTTCCCTGGTTTAGTTAGACGCCTATAAAAGTAATCTGTGGGTCTCTTCAGAGCGGGAAATCGCTTGCAACCTCGCAATTTATATTTCTTCTGCGATGCTCGTACGCCCTGAATATCTGTTTACATATTTAACCTCGCACAATTTATTGCATGTATCTACCAACACGTTTAAATTGCATTCTCTTTTCTTTTGATCTATAGTACAATTTTGCACCATCTCGGGAGTTATTGCTTAAATTTTTGATTCACTTTCACCAAAGTTAAAGTTCAGACTAGATTTTGTTGCTCGTTAGATGTTTGTTCGTCGGTCTAACCGCAAAGCTAAGAGGTCTCCAGAGGTTCAGGTCAAGGCGTCTGCTACGGACATTTCCCTATGGGTTAACCGCAATGTTCTTGCCAGAGCAGATGATTTTCTGCTGCAGTTTATTTAGATGCAACTTTCTTCGATATAGCACTCAAGAGAATAATTGGTGTGCAAAGTATTGCAAGTATAGTTGCAAATAGGAGTGTTCGAAGTTTTGTTGGCATACCTTTTCATTTTAAACTTGAGAGATATTGGTAGGATAATGAAATTGTCTAGATTAAAAGTCTAGGGACAAGAATACTATCGTGTTTTTTGTTTTAATGTAAATTAGATGAAGCACAGGTAAATAGGTAGATGGGAGATAATGAAGTGTGCTTATTAGGATAATAATTAAAATATAATGAAAACCAGTAAAAGTCGTTGAAGATCGAGGAATATAATTTTCCTAAGTACCTACAATAGAATTACTAACATCCGTACCAAGTTATATAAAAAAGATTATCAGTTTATGACGGCTCTTAAAGTTATTCACTCCGCAAAGTGGTATCTTGTTTATATCGATATGAATCAATGAGTGCGTTACGTGAGAACACTGACCAAAATTGGTTTGCGGTTTCCGTAATCCAATTTGTTGCTCTCGTGAGGATCGTACTGTGAATGTTACGCGACGGTGGCGCCTCTGCCGCCGATATGTAAGCTTTTTGCCGGGTTTTATTTAATTTGAGTTTTAGGAGACTTTTATAAGGGATCGTGATTGGGTGGTGACTCACTTTGACTACGCTTTTCCGAATTCAATTGATAGGTAGACGTTCTATAAAACTTTTCGAATTACTTATAGAACTTATAGGGAATATTCTCCCAACTTGAATACATGTATTTTTTTAAACCTTTTTACTTTCAGACAACTTATTTCGCCACGATCCTTTTTGTAATCAAGCTTAAAAATGTCTTTGTGAATCTTGATCTTTCTTAATTTTGATGATTATCGCTATAAATATTTTCAGAGTATTTTTTTAAGCAGGTCAGTTAACTGAGTGATTTCTACTATGATACAATACACACGATATCGTGATGATCTTGAGTTATGTAACATCATATGAAACAATGAACCGTCGCACCAAGAATTCGACGATTAGATAAGCTTCGACAGCGCTGCAGCTTGTTATTGCACATTTTCGCCGACAGTTGGTGATCATTTATTGGCACGGCATAAGCTGTTCTTAGGATTTTCACCCTTAACTGTAATAGACTTGTGGTCTGTAATCCTATGAAAGGATAAGTGGGATTAATAAGGCAGTGCGCTGGCGGGCACCATTTCTAACGCATCGATAAACAGCGATTAACTTCCGATAAGACTGCTATTCCGCTTAAAGCGCTTTCGTAGTGACTGACTAGGAAGTTGAGATAGTTTACCTGAGACTACGTAAAATGTCCATTATAAATGTTGCTTATCATTTCGATTACAGTTTAAATTGTGTGGGGTTCTTTATCAAGATTAAAAGCGTATAATAAATATGCATTGTCTGCTAAATATTTCAGTGACAGATCAAATCTGCTTTCGCGGTACTCAAGTGTGGGTCGTATAAGAAATTTTCTCTCAAAATATATTTTGGGGAGATTAAACGGTTGCGATTAAGATTGTGTCTGAAGAATTTATTGTTTCAACCGAAATGTCACTGCAAATAGTTATTTCTTTTACTGTGACCCGATTTACTCGTAACGTTTAAGATAATAGGGCCGAGAGAATTTCCCCTTTCCGTTTTATATCTCCATGTCTTGTTGCTCTCAACTTGTTTCATTTAAGGGTTAATTATTCCTGAGGCACATAATCCATTTTTGCATTTCATCGCAGCAAAGTTGGCAACTAACATTTTGTTGCAAATTTTATCTGATTAAATTTGCTGCGAGTTCCAAAACATTGTGGCTTTCCAGAAATACACCAGCATCATTATAATTGAGTAAAGCACGCTGTACGAAATAAGTATAAAGTACTCAGATATCTGGGAACTAGATGAGCTTTATTATTGAATTTATGATTTCAAAAGCTTTCATGCATAATTGCTTGCTAATTATTTACTTCATATATTTCAATACATATGCTGTTGAGAGTATATTTATTAATTATTACTTTATCGATAAAACATCTTTTCACCTTATAAATCTTACAAGTTTTGTGAAGAAGTTAAACTTGTCAAAGACCAAATTAGTTACGAAAAACTGAAATTAAGGCGCGGACTGACTACGATTTTGACAGCACTCGTTCTTCACTGGAATAGGGTTGAAAATAGTAAATCATAAATGTGTCGACTCTATGAAATGGACTGTTATTTACGGGTTTTCTTTAGATTATACAGAATATACACATTAAATTAAATAAGTGCCCGGTTAACATTCTAATATAATTCAGTATCTTATATATTCTTAAAAATAAAATTGTTGTCATCGCTGAAAATATAGAGAATTACGACTCGAAAGATTTTTTTTAGACATAACTTACGAATTTTTTATTGGGAATATCAAAGCACTTTTTAATATTCTGTTCGGTTAACATTTTTCTCAAAACCCTCTTCTATCCACATTATTTTGTGTCATTCATTTTGTGTTAGGTATTTCATTGCGTTACGTCATACTCGATCTCAAAAAAACCCATTTTTGAGATTTGAGCTTAGACCTGGCCTTAAGTATGAACAGTGACGGCGGAAAACCACGGCTATGCTGTGAGAACTAAATTGGTCTCTTCACTGTCATCAAAGCTCGACCGAGACACCGAGGCCTTCGTTATGAATGTGGGCCAATTGTCGGCATGTTGCGACAGGTTGGAGACGCTTACCAATGTCATAATTACTTTCTTACATTAATTAGTTTTAATGACAATTTAAAACAAAAATTTTAGATTGCGTTATGGAGCTTAACCAACGTCTGCCAAATGTAATTTGATAAGAACCTAAGAGCGAAGTAATTGATATTTTACTAAAAACATAAGCACACTCTATTTTCTGTACATACTGCAAGCAACAGTGTAGGTCTTTTCTAAGCTTTGTGTGATATCTTACCACCATCAACAATACTTGAGATTGTGGTCAGATCCAAGTATTGAGCGTATCGTAAAACGCGCAGCATAGAACTCAGTAGTCGATACTATGATGTTAAGACTGAAAAAGGAAAGTTTCATGTAATCGTCCACAAAAACAATTGAGTGATTAAACATTTTTGAAACACGTCACTGCTAAAAACATATTTCAAAAATAACAGTTTTTATATTTACTGCATATAATACTTTTTTTTTACAACAAATGTGTACATATTACAATCTATATAAAGAAAATTTCCTGCCAGCGTTTCCTCTTAGGATAGCCAAGCTGATGCGTTGGAGGAAAAAGCTCCCCGCCCGTTGGTCTCCGGAGGCCTCGATCAATTTTGATGACAAAGTGCGTACAAACCGTTCATTTCAACTTACATCTACTAAATCAATCAGGGGATGAGTTTTCAAGACCATCGATCCATAAAAAGGTTCAAGTAATATTGATAAAAGTAACTCCTCAGATTAAACAACTTTTTTATTAGGAGAGCATGTAATAAAAATCAGCTGATGTTAACATTTCGTAATACGTTTAAAAATTGAGAATTTTTTGTAAATATATGGAACATTTTTTGTAGCAATTGTACAAATTGCGTCAATATTAGAACAAACGACATCTAATTACTCCGGGAAGCCGGTAGGAGGCACAAAATAACGGTTTTTTTGTCAGGCGAAGGCGAGAGAGCCTCTTTAATTAAAGAAAAGCACAACAAGCGAATTGGTTCAAGTAGGTACTAAGTTACGTAAACTTTATTAAACGAAAACAGAAAATATCTAGCTGAATTGTTATTTTTTTGTCAATGGTTTTATGAACTTTCTATGTTTTATTTTTAGGGAAAGGCTAGTTCTATCATCAAGGAATTAAACCCATTATTATGCATTTGCAATAGTTACTTTAACTTCGTTCACGTTTAATTCGTTCCCACCACGGGTTCCCACAGTAAGAAATATATTTTAGGGAATTAAAATTTGATATGATTTTTAGATCTCTACTTTCTGTGGAAATACAAATCATACCATTTTTTTATATCACAAAAAACAAGCATACGGCCCGCCTGATGGTAAGCGGTTCCCCTAGCCACATGGACGCTTGCTACACATGAAGCATCACTCACGCGTTACCGACCCCTCCTTCCTCCCCAATGAGCTCTGGCGACCCTACTCACGCGCAGGAACACAACAAAGTTTTTTGGCTGCGGTATTCCGTAAAGTACTTTAAGTTGCTCTTAGAGCGGATAAACGCTATGCTTTCATCATCATCATTAGCGTAATGTCCTTCCACTGAGCACAGACCTCCTTTCACAAATTAGCGTGAAAGGGAATGGGCAGATACTCCACCACGCGTGCCCACTGCGGATCGGTGGAGATAGGCTAGTGGTCAACCTACTGATGAAGTTATCCAGCCGCCTAGTAGCCCTCCAACTAGCTTCACGACTGTCACAATTAAGTAATAACCGGGACCAACGGCTGTAAGTGCCTTCCGAAGCACGGAAACGCTTGATTTAGCAATACAATTGATTTAGGCGATCACCACGACGGTGGTAGCTTAACTTTGCCGATCAATTAAGAATGGCTAATCATGCTACACCACGAGCGCTTCTATGCTCTACCTCGCTCAAAACTCTTGTTGTCTCGGTAAAGGTTCCTCCTCATTGATTGAGGTAGAGGTAGATTAGTCATTCTTAATTGAATAATTTATAATCAAGCTGTGTATAAGAAGCCATATCGTTGAAAACTTTTTACTTAAATAATTCGATCGTAGTTTTTGAATTTTACCATAGTTTTAATATTTGATGATTAAATAACCACCAGAATTATGGCAGAACATACATTATTCCCTCTAATTTTCCTGAATGTATTCTATGTTTTAATCCAACGTATAATCTCTTTATACCAATATGCATTCAAGCAACCTTTCACCAAGTACGACTTAATTGAGATATGGACCCGAACTTTAACATTATAATACACGTATAATGTACCTAGATACGTTGGCAAAATTACATAACTTTTCATACTCCAGGTTATATTTATAAGTTATTGTTACGTTTTTTAGCACGTGGCATAAGTTCAGTTTTATGTCTCGTACATGGAAAAGGTTTCAATGATAATGAATATTGATGTTTTTCATGTGTGTACAAAAGTCTTTACGCGTAACGGTGGCTGTTCACGAGAAATTGAGCTTACATGAATAGCTTTTAAGTCTGAATTGAGATAAATGGAGTTATTATGAAGATTCTACGAAACGTTGATTACATGTCAAGTATGAAACGTATTTCAATTTCAATGAAAGTCAGAAAACTCTAGAAAAGTATACCACAGCGGAAATCATAAAATCGACTTATACGCAATCGGTTTTGGCAGGTGCCATATATAGATGAAATCCAAAGTCAATTCCATTTTCGAATGATTAGTAAACAAAAAAAAAGCAAGATTACAATTTGAAATTAGAATGGAAACTGTATTCTAATTTCAAAGAATGTTCAGTGCTTAAATAATTTATGTTCAGAGTAGATAAACAGAGTTATAGATTACCTTTTGCTACGGTTTGCGCGGCAGCGAACCACTCTAGGTTTTCCATATTCATAAATCACTGTTTAACGTTTACTTTATTATGCATTTTGGAATCTCTATTTTATGCATTCAGTTATAGTTTTGGAAGCTTTAGTAGTATAGTGCACCAATATAATGTATGTATTCTCTTACCGCGTTCATTACTCTATGTACTGTGACCTAATTAAGTATACACCCAATTTAGTAACTGCTTGGGTTAACTACCAAGGAGTAAGATGACAGCTTCAGACATCCACAAAGTGTAATATTCACATGGTTGGTAGTGAGAGGCTTTTACGATGTCATCCCAACTTCATCCCGGAACTAATTAGGCGTTTCTTGCATGCACCTACAAATTCGGGATGAATAATTACTTGAAAATAGGAAGAGTAGAGTAAAGATGAATTTATATGATGAATAATAGAACGGTAAGTAAGATATAGTAGAAGCTTTCACCCGCGTTCCCGAAATAAAAAGGAGCCTAGTAACTCAGGGATAATGTAGTGTATCTATTAATGATAGGTTTTTTTTTAATCCGGCTGGTAATTTCAAAGATTAACCCGTTTAAACAAACAACAAACTCTACCGCTTTATTATATAAGTCAGTAAGGTTTATGAGGCTTTGCCTAAAATTGAAAAAAAAAGTACAAAAATATTATATCGTCAAAATATGATACATCATTATTACCTACAAGATCTGCAGGCAATATAAACGCAAGCAATTTTGTGTCATTATATTAGGTACCACATTAAGCCGAGAGTACATTATTGCCAAATGGTACAACGGACACTCGTGCACGGATTTGTGACCGCAGACCTACCGCAAGCTGGATGAATTATGAACCTTGTATGTAACGAGCCTTTAAGGTTCAACATCAATTAATGATAACAAAATTACGACCCATAGACGTTTAAAATTTTAAACGCCCCAATAGGACGTAATTTTGTTATTCGCGCATGAGACGTAGAGTTCGAATTTAGAATTTAAGTCATCATTGTTATTGCTAAGACGTTTGACCCTTGGAGCTATATTTTTAATTGTCTTTCATGTTTAAACTTTTTTTGGAAAAATATTAACATCTAGCTTTCGCGTTGCTGTTTTGCTCATGGAATATATATAATGATTTATTGAATTAGTATGACCATTATTATTATTATTTAGCTTAATTTTTATCTTTATTTTGAATTAATCTCATCTAGCATTATTTTAATTAATTTCATGTAATTTAAGCTATGTCATATTAACTAAATTTATATTCATTTTTAATATTTGCACACCGCACAGATCGGTAGAGTAAGTTTGGTACTCTTTAATTTTTAACACCACTATTTTGTATTATTATTACCCTTATTCTCGCAAATAAATTAATTTCATTTCATTTCATTTCCCATGTTGCCGAAAGATGTATTTTTTCCAGGGAAAAGTAGAGAAATCAAAGGAAGAGCAACGTAAAATCTTTCGCATTTATTGTTATTGGGGTGAAAACGCGTAAGTATGAAATATACCATAACAATTTTTAATCATACTTATGTCGGCGCGGATTATAACAAAACTGGGGTAAGCCTATGTTTTGGATTGAAATAAAAGCTTGAAACATTTTGTCTTGGGATAATCATCGCAGTGCGATGGAAACTGTCGAGTTTAAAAAAAAAAAAACTTTTAACTAAATTTACTTAGCTCATTACCTCTGGGTTTACTGATCATCGAAATATATTAGCTTCAGCGTGTTGATTGCTGAATAAGCTTATCGAAGTAAATGAATTTTATCAATCTATGGACATATTGCAAACCTTAAAACCTACCTACAGTATTACCCAACTGATATGGCGCGTCGTGAATCTTCGTTGGCACAGAAAAGAAAATATGGCCCCGAAGATTATCGAAATAATGCTTAAAACTTACAATCAACCTTAGATCACTACTATAAAGTTCATAATACACTGCAGCTGTTAGTTCCGTCTCACAAGTGACGCCCCTCCACACGGCGCGCGCTAACATGGCGGCAGCTGCCGACCAATAGCGTTTCCCGCGCTTTGAAAATGTATCTTCTGCGCAGGTACATCGGTAAGCCATATTAATTGGGTATTAATGTACCTACTTAGAACCTCAATTCCACTTATCGAAATTCAACAACACAGTCAAACCTAAATTATCATAATATAAAAAAAAAACTTCATCGTTCTCTGAAAGCAAGACGTTAATACATTCTAAGTTGTTTCATTCACAAGAAATTCCGTCACAAGCACGCTAAACATTGATTACACTTGACACAAAGATACAGTGACCCGGCGACTGTGGGAAGTAGTTTACCGTTACATTACCAAAGAAAATACACTTGACTTTACACAGAATTATAACTGAGACCATCCGTGAAATGACATCCAGCGACCTGTGAGGAGATGAGAAACGTTATCGAAATATCTAGCACAGGTTGATATGCCGTTTTAGATGCTGGAAAGCTTAGGGCAAGTTTAACGAAGGTTTAAGTATTGCTATCTTTGTTGTTTTATACGTGTTTGATAGAGAAAGTGTTACTCAGATATTTGGCTATGTACAGGTAACTATATAAGTCCACCTTACTATGTATTTTCAGCGGAACATTAAAACAACAGTAATAATTCTAACGTTCCTTATATGTATACTTTGACAGTTGATACTCAGCCGTATAACATTTATTGGAGTCAGTAAAGCACTGACTATATAACAGCAGTAAAAGCTCACTGTATACAGAGATTGCGTTCCCATTCCATTTCTAAGCTTTTTTCGCATTGCTTATATTAAGCAAATGGGGACATAACGTAAATACAATTTATCCTTAACCCAGTAGCAATTAGAGCGAGTGTTTCCAGCGTTATTTGTGGACACGTACTTTGTTCAAATTGAACAATCACGGTAATGGAACAGAAACTGAGTTATTGTGAAACTAAAGATAACGTAGGTTGTGAGTATGGGACGGAAATGAATGACTGGCAAAAATATTATGTCGTACTAACTAAAAACACCTACGGGGTAAAACCTACGGGGGACCCGTAGGTTTTACCCGCGTACCTGAGGGATCGTATGTTCTTCCGGGATAAAATGTATCCTATGTCTTAATCCAGAACATATTCTATCTGGGGGCCAAATTTCATCCAAATCCGTTCAGTAGTTTTTGCCTGAAAGAGTTACAAACATTTTCACATCCTCACATGCTTACAAACGTTCATATTTATAACAGTAGTAAGGTAAGTAATATTTGCATTATCCAATCTTAATTATTTCACCAACATCCATTCATCATCATCATCAGCCTATAAATGTCCCACTGCTGAGCACAGGCCTCCTTTCACAAATGAGGGTGAAAGGGAATGGGCAAATACTCCACCACGTATGCCCACTGCGGATCGGTGGAGGTAGGCTAGTGGTCAAACCACTGTTGGAGTTTTCAAGCCGCCCAGTAGGCCTCCAACTAGCTTAACGACTATCACAATTAAGTGATAACCGGGACCAACGGCTTTACGTGCCTTCCGAAGCACGGAAACGCTCGATTTGAAATACCACTAGGCGGTCACCCATCCAGGTACCGACCACGACCGTGGTAGCTTAACTTTGCCGATCGATTAAGAACGGCTAATCATTTTTCACCACGAGCGCTGCCAACATCCATTAAAATCGATAAAAAAATTTTTTTTTTTTATACTACTTAGGTAGCAAACAAGCATACGGCCCGCCTGATGGTAAGCGGTTACCGTAGCCTATGGACGCTTGCAACACCAGGGGAGTCACTCGCGCGTTGCCGACCCTGCAGAAATCTCTTCACACCCTTTTTGAAGAACCCCATGTTGTAGTCCATTGGGAAAACCACGGCAGGGAGCTCATTCCACAATCTGAGCGTCCGCGGAAGGAAGCTCCTACCAATTACTTACCAACATCCTCATTATCTATCAATTTGTGTAATTTCCTTGGATAAACAAGCAATTTTCGGAAAGCCTTTTCGAACGAATATTTCCACCGGTCAAGTAATAACAATCACATTTTATGGCACTTGTTAGTATCTATTCATATTCGATGGTCATTATGAGTAGCTTGGGAATAGATTTTGGGCATTTGCCAACTGCCCTCGATGAGATATGTATTACATATTCACGAACGTTACTGTCCCCTATAGAAAATGCCCGCATGTGCATATTATTCCCCGTATCCGTATTGTAATATCGAAGATAATTAATGTTTTCTAATTAAATTGAAATTCGTTTACGATGGATGAATGCGCTCAGGAAAAATTTATATTTTCTACCTTGAATCATTCCAGGTTTTATCCTGTAAAAAAAATCGTTTACGATGGATGAATGCACAAAGGAAAAATGTATATTTTCTACCTTGAAGCATTCCAGGTTTTATCCTGTAAATTACCCGTTTTTGTTGCCGTCCGATTTCTTATGATGTCACAAAATAATCTTCTTCAGTTCTGAGATGGGTATATATTTATTATATACCTCAGAGTAAAGCTGAGTCGTAATCTCAGATATAGATACAGCGTAATCATTTTCGACATCACACATTATTGCGGAGTCTGTTGTGTTTGTAATATTTGTTCTAGTTTGTTCGTTTTGTCTCTATATTTTTCGCTTGTATATCAATACTAGATGTCCCCCGCGGTTTCACCCGTGTTCCCGGGGTAAAAAGTAGCCTATTTCCTTCTCCATACCATAGGCTATCCGCATGCCAAATTTCATAATGATCCGTTGAGTAGTTGAGGCGTGATGGTGTAACAAACAAACAACCTCACTTTCGCATTTATAATTAGTAATTTATAATAGTTAGGATATAAGTTAGGATAATATCCATCGATCTTTGTGATTATATCTACTAATGCGCAACAGCTTGACACCTACTACCAAATAATAGTTTACTAAGTATTAAATGTTCTACGTAATAAAAGATAAAGTGAAGTGTATTCCTTATTATTGTTATAGAAGCGTCTGTCTCGAATGGAGGTTTATGGAATACCTCTCTCTCGACATCAAATTGTAGGCCAACGCACGTCTAACCCGATTTCACTTCCTTTTCATCTAATTTCAAAGGAATATCTTCGCAAACTATTAAAGGGATTCGCATTATTCATGTATACCGTAACCTTAATTTGCTACTCTTTACGACTTGCGTATATGTTTTTCTAAGCTTTTTTTATGTAGCAAAGCTTTATTTTATTCAGGGTTCAAATGTTTTTTATGACAGAAAGTGTGTGTGTCTGTCTTTTTATTACTTTTTCAAGGATAAACTACCGAAAATAATTCTGACTAATTATAGAGGAAATGTTGGTATATACTTTGTATCTCAGGACCGCGGGTACTCCCGTGGGAGAAAGTTAACTATAAGTTTTAAAAAATGCATCTACATGAAGGCGGTAATATAAGTCGATTGGATAAGATTTGAGACAGGGCATCACTGCAAACTTAGGTTAGCCGTCGAATCGAACTTATAGTTACAAAAACACAACTTAAATGAAAAAATAAACTTAAGTTAATATTAATGAACATTACAATTCCAAAAAATATACGTTATTTTAAGTAGGTATACCAGATACACCTCAAAAATTCAAGTTAGAATTTCTGTAACAAAAATTCCTTTTTATTACGAAAAGATTACCTTTTTGATCGGTTGGCAACAAAATACAATGGGTTATGGATTCTACTACTGCTTATACTGAAAAAAACTAATGTCTGAAATATGGAATAACCCTGTATAAGACTGTATAAGGGGATAAACTTTTTTCCCATACCTATGTCAATCTTTGGCCCATAAAATATATCTATGTATAAATAAGTTTTTGTTTAAAATTTCATTTTTAATACAAACTTTTTTGGTGACTGTACTTTTTGACTTTACTTGCATTGTCATCCAATATACTAATGTATACCAAATATCAAGTCAATCCGACCACTGGAAGTGGGTGAAATTCGACCTGCAAGATTCCACCCGAACAAACATACATAAATACATTGCAAGTTAAATAAAAGCTTGTAAAATCACATCAAAGTTGCTCCGTTGCTAAGTAAAAGAAGGATAAATAAACAAACACACTTTCGCATATACTATTAGAGGGATAGACTAATGGTGTAGCAGGAATTATCCAGGTTTTGTCTAAATGAAGATTAATGACTACTGTTTTGCAGCAAAGATTATCCAGTGGATAAGTACAAGAATAATAGGTGCAATAGAATTAATGGTGGGAAATTCAAAACTATCTAATGGATAGAGACAATTATTTACGACACACAAAATTGATGTTCCTGTGCAAGAAGTGCGATAATGAATCTTCAGGAAATCATCATCATTTGATGATAATCATTTATTTTTAAGAAAAGCTGTACCCATTCCAACTTTTTTTCTTCTTACTTCAGACGTTGAAAAATATTTTTCAAGTTGAAAAACAGAGTTGTCGCAGCGATGTCAAAAACAAGTCCTAAAGTTTTTCATCATAAAAAGTCGTTTTATCAAATTACTGACATAAATTGTCTTACTTAAACATTATATTTCTATCAGAAAATATGGCTTTATTTGAGAATGTGAGTATAATAAAAAAAATACTTTATTATACTGTGTATAGGCCTGTGTTTGACTATACAATCTCACCATGGTAAGTAATGGCCGAAGGTGGTAAGCACACAAAGCTTAGAAGGAACTGGCTCTCAAGTGCAGCTGTCGGAACACACCGGTAGGTGCTTAGTGACAAATTTCAAATTGAGGGTGGTAGCTAGCCATCTGCTACAATGTTCCCTACCACCGTGATATAGTTTCCTCACGATGTTTTCCTTTACCGAAAGCTCAGGCTCATTGTAGGGTTCGAACCCGGGACCTTTGTCTCGGTATCAGATGTCACTACCACTGAGCTATCATCGCCTTAAAAACTGTATGTCGTACTCAACACAATCATAAAAACTGGCCAAGTGCGAGTCGGGCCTCGCTCTATCAGAGCACGGAAACCCTTTAAAAAGACCTACTGTAATTTTAAATACACCTAAGTGTAATTAAAAAATAAAATGGGACGGACGTGTAAAATCAAGACGGGTTACTTGTTGACTACGCCTAAAAAGCGTCCTCCACATTTTAGGTACTATTCCAAGTAATACTAAATCCAAAAGAATAAAAATACAAGGTTGGTTTACTACAGGCATTTCATTTGAAAGCTTCCGTACTTAAACGAGTTTCCGGTCATATATTATACGGTACACTTTTCTAAAGTGTATAAACAACTTGACAAACAGATGAGACATTTTAACGCAGTATAATTAACTTACAGTAGAGCAAATTATAATCTGTATGTGTGTATACATATAAATGGATAAAATTACTTACTGACGGATACACGCACAGTTCAAATAGCAGGGAGTAATAAATGTAATTTTTACGCTTAGGTTCCACGTAACGTAGGCATCCACAAAGAGTTTTTCAAAATGAAACCCCCCAAGGGGGTAATGTAAGGGATGACAGATCACATGGTCGAAAGCTAGTTGAAGAAATCAATAGTAAAGACATTGGGTCAGTCGGTATAAGAAATTGTTATTTTTACAAACAAATTATAAAATATATTTTATTCATGTAAAAATATACACAAACTAACACTAACACACAATTTTCGATTCTGGATTCAATTGTAAATGCGAAAGTTGGAATATTAGGATGGTTGCTTCTCATACGGCACCATAATAACAGGAATTTCACGCGGACAAAGTGACATTGTGTTAACTACCATTAATGGAACGTTATCCTCTCATCAAGATAAACCTATCTAAGAATCACTCAGTTGGAAAGAAGATAGACACTATAGGCAATTACCGTGACTTTCCTTTATGTTTACTGATTTATCTGGTTCGCTCAGGGACTCAATTCTCGCGTCCTTCGAAATAACCTTCGAATCGTAATAACGGTTTGAGTCCTATTCGACTGCAAAGTTTAGAAGAGGGAGTTAATTCGAAAGGTTCCGACCAATCAAAGTGATCCGAATCGATCACCGGTTTTCCTCCCAAATATGCCGTCCTCGAAATTGTCAGAATTTCGTAACATGATTTACATTCGATAAATTTCAAATTCGGACTTTTTTCGACTGATCGATCAATTTCGAGTGGGTGAAAATTGGCTCCCAGGTTTCATGCCAATATTCTACTGTTAACCAGTTTAAAATTGATAACTATCTTCTTTCCAACTGAGTGATTCTTAGATAGGTTTATCTTGATGAGAGGATAACGTTCCATTAATGGTAGTTAACACAATGTCACTTTGTCCGCGTGAAATTCCTGTTATTATGGTGCCGTATGAGAAGCAACCATCCTAATATTCCAACTTTCGCATTTACAATTGAATCCAGAATCGAAAATTGTGTGTTAGTGTTAGTTTGTGTATATTTTTATTCCCTTCAATCCTCTGTGATTCAGCTCCGTAACAGCAAACAGTTTTGATGAAAGGCATATAAATCATAAACTGGAATTAGTACATTATAGGATACTTTTTATCCTACTGAAACATAATTTTACTATTGTATTTGTACCTACTCATTTCTACATTATTTTTATTTCACAAAGTTTACCTGTGACGGTTAGGTACCTACGTACAAAATTTTTCAGTCACAAATTTTAGGAAAAATTAATTAATAAATAAGTTACCTTACTGCGCTTGTATTAACTACGTCGTGTTTGAAGGCTGGCAAAGCACCGGAGATTACAGCGACGTGTTCGTCTCTTGATGTCTTACCTATCTATGTCTTATCTATACTAGGACATGTTTGAATAACAAGCTTTATATTTTGTTACTTATCGGTAAAAATAATTTAATATCGCAAAAAAATATTTTTTCGTAATTTTTTTTCTTTCTAAAACCTGCTTATTTTATTCTCAAAATGGAAATTGATTTCGTTAAAACTAAGTTAATCCGTCACCTCCTGCTATTTTCAAACAATGTGTCATTACTTATATGATCAAAGCATGTAAGTTAAGAAGCATTTTAATTTATTTCGATTAAGAATATTAATTCTAAAGGTAAATGTCGTATATAACACAATATATCACCGTAAAATCGGCAATGACGTTTTAATTTACGCCACAATAGACGTTAAAGCATTTTCTGCCCGTTAGTTTTGCGTCGTGATTGCTTCAACATAAATGTATTGCCGTTAAATGACCAGCTTTTACGAACTTTTAGATGATGGCTTGTGTTTTATTAAATTTTGTTATTAAAGTCTCTTTTACGAGTTTCGTGCTAGTATTTTCGGTTCATATCTCTGTGTTAAATTTTCTGGGAAAGTTAGGTCGTCATGTCGTCGACTATGGATATTAAATATAACGGGTAGAGTTATGTCTAGAAATGTATTCTTTTAATAAAAATGTTATCTTTGCAAAATATTATTTTGAGCCAGTCTCCTATCCGAAGTAAGAGTTTTTATTATGCTCTGTATGAGTCTCTGTATTTGACCGCAATCTCACCGTGGTAAGTGATGATGTGGCCGAAGGTGGTAAGCACACAAAGCCTAGAAGGAGGCTCTCAAGTGCCTTTGGGACGTAACGATAGGTCCTTGGCGATATTCAACTTGAAGGTGGTAGCCAGCCAGGTGGGTACTACAAATTCAAGTTTATCGCCAGACGGCCGGCCGTCCGAGCCCGTTTGTTATTTATTATTATTATTGTTATCTCAATCAGTCGCAAGGGGACCGCAGGTGCTAGTTGTGACGGCAACAATTTAGCTTTATATTTCGTAGTTTTTGTTTAAATAAATAATTTGACACTGTTATGAAAATGTAACGTAATATAAAACATATATAATTTCTGCTTAAAACTCTGGTAAGTGTTTACTTGTGTTTATCCACGGAAATTTTATAAAAAATAACGTTAGCATGGCCATCATCATCAGGCCTCGTAATTTGTAACTTTTTTTTGTGTGTTGGCTTGTGTATTTTGCCATTTTTCAGTTACATTATAAGTTCTAGTCATACAATAAATCACTTTCACATAGTCCTAAGTCAGTCACCGTCCATAAAAGTCATGTTTTAGTACAATGGTGGTTGTACTAAAACTTTTCACGGACTTCTTGAGACAATTTGAAAAGGCACGATACAATAATTCATTTCATTTCACCTCATTGGTGCACATGGATTGATATTTATGAAAATAAAAATTAAAACGCAACGTCACTCTGCAAGTTCCCGCCAAAAAGTCAATTTGTAACTTTATAGCTAAACGGGAATCTTTCCACAGATATAAATTATTGAATGGTATTTACAAAAATGCATTGACTTTTATTCGTAGATTAAAAATATACTTCATTTTATATGAAACTGGCTCGCGTTAATATCTCGGCACAGAACTGTCGCAGAAACACCAATTAAAAAGCTCATATGGACAGCAAGTGAGCAATTTTGTACATCTTGCTTTAATTGGCATACATTTTCACATTTTGTGCTTGTATGAAGTTACTGAATTTAAATTACTTACAAACATACTGAATACCTATATTTTTATTTTGAAGTCGCAGTGTCAACTAAATGATTAAATGCCCGAAGATGCTGCTCCTTGCTTTCAATACATACGTACTAGTTGAGACTGCGACATCAAAATAGAATATATATTTATACAGTATTCTTGTAAGTAATTTAAATTCAGTAATAAGAATAAAAAATAATTCTTTCGTATAGAAGTGAAACTCCGTTCAAGTGAAGCAGAACCAACAAAAATGTTCTAATATTGAAATAATTGAGAATATCGCGAGTAGGGTTATACAATAGTAAAGAATATATCAATGTATTATGTAGGTAGTCCAATGATGCCTTTAATTTATATTTGATTTTCCACAGCTAAATAATCCTGTCGCCATTGGCAACAAGCAAAACTGTGTACAGGCTGAATAATACGGCCCGTAGTGCAGTTTAGTGCAGTGCTACCCAATAGTCCATTAACTGGGTCATTCTCAATATAATTATAGCCGTTGACGCTCCGCAGTTAATGATGATAAATATGGAACATATCATATAAGGTAATGAAAGTAAATGATACACCGGTGTAGCTACGCTTTTGAGAACAGGACCTAAACGTGTTTTATTTTTATGTTTAATACTGCACCATTTATGAACAGCTTACTTATTTGTGTTAATGCAAAGAGTCTGTCAGTTGGTTAGTTTCTTTTCTACATTTTCATGAAAATTTGCTGAAGCGAAGAGGATATTAGTGTTAAAATATTTAGAACAGGCTTTGGTGTTAGATACCCTGATTGCCCGCCGCGCCGTAGGCTGTAGGTTCAAACATTTTTGTGCATAAACTGTCTGTTTGTTAAAAAGAAAAGGCAGAAAAAAACCACCACCACATACAAAATACAAAAAGGTACACAAGAAAAAAAAAACAGCAGCTACAATAAATAAATCCTAAGATATATTTTCCTCGTGTGAAGAAATGCCAAACATTCATACGTGTTATAACGAGACGAAGTACCTTACAATCCATTGAAGCTCCATATATTTCAGGAGATCTCTTTGTTAATTCAACAAGCAATGTAAATGAGAATATCAATATTTACTTATATAATAACACTTGCCCGTGTTTCAACCGGTAACATGCTCGGCTTTCAGGGAAAGTAATATAGGGTTGTATGATATATGTTCGAAGGTACGCTTTTATGTTTATAGCAAGACGAAGAGAGTATGCATCTTAAGGGTAAAATACACGGAATTATAATCCTTAGGTGCTTATATAATAAATGCGAAAGTATGTTTTATGGTTTGTCCTATTTTAACACAGCAATAGATTGACGTGATTTTTTGCATAGAGATAGTTTTTTTTGACTTTATTTTTATTCCCAAACGTGAACGCGGACTATTAATTCAATATATCCGTGGAATTGTGAATATTCACAGTTTGGATTGTTGCCAAAATACGGATGAAACAAATTGAAACAATATTCATTGTTCAATTCATTCAATATATATCACCACTATTTTCGTTTAAATCACGTATTGCATTTTAGAATTTTATATGACATTTGTTTAATCGATGAGAATTGCCCACCAAAAACAAATGAGTGATTGAAAATAATCTGTAAGTACCATATGAAGGTCAGAGCTCTTAAATAAAATTGTCGAAGAAAGCTCCATTTGATTACTTTCTCACAAAAGAAGTTAAAGCAAAGGAATTCAATACGCTACGTTAGTAACGTGCATAAGGCGTAAAACGGTTAACAATTACAAGACTTTCTTTGTCGATTTACTGAGTCAGCAGTGAAATCAACCTTTTTGGTCAATGTACCAAATGTTGCTTTTTGTGGTAGTGATGTCAATTGTTGTGGGCGTAAAGTGCCAAATAATACAGTTACTTGGCAAACAGTAGGTACTTAAGTAGACTGTATATTTGTTATTTATTCATACAGTCAACTCGAAATTATTTATTTATGACTAACATTATTTGTAACGGAAAATAACTCTCTTAGGTTTAGTAAATAAGGCTGAATATTTAATTTTGTTAGAAGAAATATTCGACTAATGTTTAAAAAAAAAATTGGATGGTTTTGGTTTATTAAATACTTTTTTTCGCCCCGGGGATTCTCGAGGGATCTAATATTTTCCCGAGAAAAAGTATCATGTATTATTCCAGGCTATAATCTACTCGTGTACCAAATTTCATCACGATAATAAGTAGGAAGTAGGATTTTCATGTTTCTAATTTCGTAAGAGTTAGACTTCTTTTTACCAACATCATAAATAGGGTAAAAAATTATTATGTTTGTATGAAATCTTATTACTGATCTAGCTCCCATATATACTGTGTTCCAAACGACCTATTTTCCCACTTCCAACACTCGACAACCGGCAGAGATGCTTCTGAATGAATGAGAGAAAACATGAGAGATGTTTTCCCATGTGAGGGATTAAGTGGGCAACTCTTCGTGAGTTAGGTTGATAACTTTAGTAATAGTTAACGACTTAATTATTCATCGAGTAGGCACGTTTACGAGTATTAGTAGTATGAGTATTAATAGTCTCTCTATTTTCTACTTAGTTTGGCTATCCAAGAAACAGAAAACACGCATATAAATGTTATAAGTCTCCTTTTTTGAAGTGGGTTTAAAACAGACCAATATATATTATATAATTTTCCACCGATACAAACTACAGCCTTGCTACGACTGTCTTGTATTTATTGTATTGCTTATTGTATTGTAGTATCTCTGATTTCCAGATATGAAAAGGCCTTTAGTTATTTACTCAATACATTTTAAAGACTTCTTATCCGCCTTACCGAAATGTCATTACAATGATATTTCATTTTATATGCTCCATGCAAGTTTCTTCGTTTTTTAAATATAGGTACATAAATTTTAAAATGTTATTTAAAAAAGAGATCCGAACGTATGTATTCCATTTGTCTATTGTACTCCAATTTTCATTCTACATTTGAAATTATAAAAAAATAAAGCAAACGTTATAATAGAAACGGCTGGTGCTTATTCAAACAACATAAAATAAGGTTGGATTGTGAGTACCAAAGTGCCGGTAGCAAAATACTGTAGTTACTTAACCTCGTTTGAGGTCTGGAATTAAAATAGGTTAAAAAAGCAGACTTGTAAACTTGTGTCAGGTTATTTATTGAGGTGTAAAATTAAAGTGTTACATCCCGCGGTTCTGCCAATTAATGAAACTTATAATTTTTCTGTGATGAAACGTACCAAAAGTGTGATGACCCAGGGCAAAACTTTTACGGAAACATCAGTAGATTTTAATTCATATTAGTACAAATAATAATTAACAATACGATACGAGTAAATTGTCGTAATGTTTTTGAAACATAATTTTAGTTTTTTCCTTCACTAGCAATACAATTTGCAGTTTCTTAGAGAATCTGATCAGGTGAAAGAATAATACAGTCTCACAAGCAAAATAATAGTCTAAATACATTATGCTTCAGGTATTTGCTGCTCGATGCAATTTGTGCCAAATAGGTTGCTTCAATTCATCTCCTCTCTTTAGTCTTTTAACATCTGCTATTGGCCATAAGCCAATAGGATGGAATAACCTTTATTGAACAGTTCTTTAGGTATATAAAAGACGGCTAAATTTAGTTGTAATTCAAAGTTTCCTTAACGGAAGAAATAATGCCTTTACTGGTATTAAATGCATCTTTCTATATAGCTTTATTCAGCTAAGATTACTACGCAGGGAGATCAAGTGTTTATAATTCAAAAAGTAATTAAACAATTCTCAGCTTAAATCCCATGATCGTAAGCCTGCACTTGGGAACCACTTAAGTGTACGGTACACCGTAACAGTAGGCTATTACGATTCAAATGACTACATAAATGGTATACCGAGCAATATGTGTAATTATAATTTTTTCCGCAAATAATACGAGAATGCCGGTGCAGCTGAGCTAAGGTTCGTCGACCCTTGTCACGAATGAAGGCTGCCCGTACCGTTATTGTTAGAGTTTACTTTCAACTAGTACAACCTCATCTGGTAGATACTTCTTGTGATCGCCAAAGACGATGCTGCACAAAGCAGGAAAGCTCTAAGAATTCTAATCTCGGAGATGGTTCTGAAAGGAAGGTTTATGTACATATCTGTAGTATTTTGCTTGAATGATTTACGCTAGTAGGTATTTTATATTCTATGGTGAAGGCATGTTGAGGCACGCAGGCTGATATGAAGCGTTGCCAAAAATGGCGAGTGCTTCCACAAGGTAGTCGTTTTGGACCACTTTTGTTTATTATAGGTGTTTCTACCTTATTCGTAAGTACTTCATGCTTAGTACCTATTTAAAAATGTGACTCCACTAATTTTCCACTAACTATTGTCTACAAGGATTTTTTTGAAAACAGTGTCGCTTCCTAATTATGTCAGCGACATCTTATCTTTTGCTCGCTTTTTGATCGGCCTACTTCGTTGGAAATAGATTGCATCTCTGATTCAATCGCAGGCTTTGGCTCGTGCCGGTCTGTCACTATACTTTGGCACGTATTGTTACTACTTTTTTTAATCAGTTTTTTTTTTATGAATTGTATCTTCATCGTTTTATAATTAAACGCATTTAAGTTGAAAGTAATTGATAAGCTACTCATTAATTCATTTAAAACAGTCTTTATCTCATCGCATGAAGTTTTTTAACTTCCAAAGTGATAGGTCTGAATGGTAATTATGTGAATTTTTAAAGGTTGGTCTTTTCCTAACACATAATTAAACCCGATCCTCAACATATCCTTTCTATCTTAGGACCAAAATGAACCTCCAATATCACCAAGAGAAAAAGACATACTTACTATGACTAACAAAATCAACATAACTCATTTACCTAACGCTCATTTCTGAGCTAAAACATACACAAAACGTCTACAAATAACTTTACGAGCGGGTATACAGTTAGGCGAATACGTTATAACGACTGTCTACGACACTTGACGAAATTATGGAGATAACCTATGACTACGGGTTGTTTCCCACGGATCCGAACTTTGTAACTATTGTTGCAGCCATTTTACTATGCACGACTTTGCGAAGCTTATCAGGCGAAATCTATCAGAAGATACTGTTACGTGAACGGTGGATTACATGTTTTTAATGTGGAAAATCTTTCCACTCCATTTTTGTCTGTAAGATTTACTAGTTTGAAGGAATCTCCACTTAATGACCCCTCAGTTATCCATTCTCTTTATAAGATTACTTCAATAAGTTCAAGACGTCGCATTGAAAGGTATTGTTATAATAATACATCTACAATAAAGCACAAAACAGTTATATTTAGTATCATATCTATGCCACAGAAACAAGATAGTCTACATCAGAGAAGAAGCATTGTCCAATTTGTATTTATAATTGGAAACTATAGCTAGAAACTTCAAAGACAGTCATGGTAAATCAACAGATACAGATGTCATCAAAGAAGAATCGATATTCAATTGCACATTTTAGTAGTTTAGTTGAATGCTAGAAATAATGGCGTCGATCAAAATCTAATTAGTAGTGAATTTGTTGCAACACGGCATACTATTGCTGAGTACCTTTCGAAATATGTTTGTCTCTTAAATTCATCTAAAATTATGATTCTAATTACCCGTTTTAGTTATTTGAAATTGAATTTAGTGAGCGGAGCATAATTGTGATTAAATTATGCGATCGCCCAAGGGAATCTCTTAATTCATGTCTACAATATTTCCTTGTTATTAATTTATAACTTACAAACGGTCTAAATTTTGTTTCGGATAGGAAGATAAACGATAAACAATTCAGTAGATTTAAGGCCCACGCGGAAACTGAAGAGGTACTTTTCTCTATAATCCCGCAAAATTGTTTTAATGAACTTTACTCTACAAATAGTACACAATAAAGGTCATATTCACGTTTAAAAAATTGTAATTTTTTGATATTTTGCTCATACATGTAATGTTAGGAAAGTTTCCTGGTTTTATATGGAAAAGGGTAATCTCTTTTTTAAAGCTTTGAAGCAACTTTAAAGGGAAATAAAAAGAAAGGAAGGAATTCTCTAAATGATGGTAAAAACCGCATCAAATTGATTGCATAGTTTAAAAGAAACAGTACTTTGCACATAACTATTTGTGTCTGTACCGACAGTAGGTACTTTGCCTGCTACCACCCTTTATCGCCAAGCACTTTATCTTATGTTTTAACTGGTGCACTTGAGAGCCAGCACCTTTTAGCTAGTGCCACCTTCGACCATTATCATCTTTAACTACGGTAAAATTTAGGTCATAAACAGGCATACAAAAATATATAAATTCTGTCATTCATGAGCCTTCTATACAATACGTTACATACCAAACCATGGTTTATAGATACACTAGCTATCCCCCGCGGTTTCACCCGCGTTCCTGGGATAAAAAGAAGCCAATAAAACTCGGGGATACAGCCTCCTATCATTTAGAATCCGGGGATTACCTCCTATATCCAAACATACAAACTTTATTTTTTATAATTTTTAGTATGGATAACCAAGCCAGATCCAGACAAAGCCGCTGGTAAAAGCTGGTAATAATATCTGAGTCACGTACACAAGTCCGCAGTAGGTAGCATTATAAAATACGCTTTGTGTTACCATTTATTTGGAAATGTGCTGTTTCGTTGCAGATATAATCTTCTTTATATTTGACGTTTAAATTTTTCACGTACATTTAAGATATTTGTGGCAATATTCATATTTTACAAGCTTTTATTTAACTTGCAATGTATTTATGTATGTTTGTTCGTTCGGGTGGAATCTTGCAAGTTGAATTTCACCCACTTCCAGTGGTCGGATTGACTTGATATTTGGTGTACATTAGTATATTGGAAGACAATGCAAGTACAGTCAACAAAAAGTACAGTCACCAAAAAAGCTTGTATTAAAAAATTTATTTTAACAAAAACTTATTTAAAATCTCGTATTGTTTTTATTAAGAAATACATTCATTTATTTTTAGCTATGTTTCACCTATTGAGATGCACGTATATGTTTTAGAATTTTTAGATCTTGAGATAGACTAGGTAGATAATATTTTAAAACAAACCATTATTATAGAAAAGAACAATATAATTTATTATTGTTTTATTTATAAAGATGGCTAGACATTGTTCTCATGCATAGGTACATAATTTAATTGGTGTAGTGTTATGTAAAGTTTTGTAGCTTTCGTTGTTATTTCTACGATTATAGAATGTCTACATTATATTTCATTCAGAAGAAAAAAAAAACATTGATATTAATTTTCAACTTCAGTCAGAATACTTCAGATATAATGACTACTAACGGACTTTTAATTCGTTCAATATATACCTATATATTTTTTTACATTTTTAACATAATAGCAAATGTTCTGTTATTTGTTGTTGAAACGCAGAGCGCTACCGGCGTACTTAAGCTATAAACAAAATATTTCTACCAAAAGCAATAAAGGAGAAGCAAAAAAAGAACACGTAATAACAGAAAGAGAACTAACGTTTATTTCCTTAATAGTGTCATTACTCACGGATATTGTTACTTAAGGGGCGTTACAAACGTGCCAACTTCACTGAGGACGCGCCACTTAAGGTTCTTGGAGCGATCGTTCTCGCAAAAACCCCTTAACTTCGGTAAATACATTATAACATAAGCTACGTAAGATCTAGGACACTTTTACGCAAATCGTTTCAGGTACATCCAAGGAAACCTTATGTTTTACTTTTAGGGATACCTTTTTCTTTCTGATACTTCTAAAAGATTATCGTATGTTATCGTTATCGCACTAAACTAAATTTAGTCACATCACATCTCATCTTACAAAAAACAATATTGAACAAAGATAGAACATATTTAAAGCTGTCAAATTAGTCTTTGCCGTCTTCATTTGCGGGTATTTAGAGGTAGTACTAATTTGACAGGACAAAATTTCTTACATCCTTTTCTTATGTTCTCTGTTAGAAAGAGACATAGTGAGACTTAATTAATTTAGTTTTAAACAATAGAATCAGCATCAATGTAAAGATTTAAGTTAATTTTTAGTTCTAAATATCAAAATATTTAACTTCAACAACAAAATATTCCTTAGCAATCGATAATTTCAATCGAACAATAAAACATCAAATGATAATGGATGTTTCATCTGGTTTCAACTTTATATGTCTTTAACAGTTCGTTTGAGAGTTTCTGTAAAGTTCATAAAGGTGTCTTAACTTTTACCGAAGATATAACTTTATAATTTAACCACAATTCAAACTTCAAATAAAACGATTACGTTTAAAGGAAAATTATAACATAAATTGGAATACCTCTTCGTTTATCTTTGCATAAACCTTTTCTTTACTTTTATTTAGTTTCGTATATTTTATACAAGGACAACACGCAACTTACGCTCAGGATTCTTTATGAAAGGTATAATAAAATGGCTTCAAATCCCAGGGAATTTATCTTGGGATAAAACCCGTAGACACATACTATAATACCCACGTATATCTTTATATAAAAACCTTAGAGGAAAAAATATTCTGTAAAACTTTCAGAATATCTGAATAATTTTGCTTCATATTTTTGTAGAGTTTACAAATTATCGTTAAACCAAGTCTAGTAAAATTCAGATCAAATATATCCGTCACTTTCTTACGTCATATGACAAAAAGAGCTAGGTTAAATCCTGGGTTTTACAAGACGCATATCTAAGACGCTCACGGTGTGATGGCGTCCTAAGCCTACTCGAAATACGATCTGCAAATGCGGTTTACCTTATGAATTTTATAGCAGATGCTTCATTTAATATTCAGCTGGTAAGCTCTCAAATTGTAGAATTAGTAGACTCAACCATGGCTACAGTTCAGGTTGACTGATTAATGGGCTATTTATTATTTAAGAAAATATCAACTTTACTGAAAGGTGTTAAATACTTGATTTTACTTTATGTAACTAAGTTTGACGGTAAATGTCTGAACGGTATACCTACGTGGTTAGACACCCTCATAGGTGGTAGGTTCGATTTCCGTTTAAGAAAAATATTTATGTCCATGCATCTGGGGCCACAGGAGTGCCCCCGCCAAGACGAGGCAAGCGAAGCGCAAGGGCATTTACCTAACTTTTTTCGAAGCGCTTCGTATTTTTTGTGGACCCTCAAAACTTGGGTTTGGATTATACCAGATAAATAAAATTCCCGGGGTTGAGGTCAATAGTAAACTTGTAAAGTTATCAGATCTCATGTAGAGCCAAGCTTTTAAATCTACACGCCCTAACTCTACAAGCCCTAACTTCACAAATTCTATACCTTAGTCAAAATATATGGCTTGGCCGTTTCGCTAGCTTATAAGCTTGGCTCTACATAAGATCTGATAACTTTGTGACAGTGCGAGTTATATGGTCTCGTCTTGGCAACATTTTACATGAAAATGTATGTCAATTTCCTCTATGTGTAAATATCTATTTTAAGGTAAAAGGTGGTCACAAACTCACATTCACATTCTGTGTCATTATTTGAATCAAAATAACTGTTTCTGATAAAATACTCTAAGCAACATTACTTATAATAGCATCCCCATATAAGATACGATTACTTGTAAAAACATAAGTACAGTACTTTATGTAACGATGATACCACAATTAATAAAGTAGGCTTATGCCATTGACTTCCCCGTTACGTCACGGTGTCAATGTCAGTTATTATTGGTCGTTGTAACTGTCTCACGGCGTTTGCGCGTAGGGTTGTCACTTGTACTCACATAAACACTATTTAATTAAAAAATATCATGTGGCATTCCAATTATTTAAATAATTCACCCGCGTTCCCGGGATGAAAAGAGGTAGAGCATAGCGTATATTCGCTCAAAGACCAGCTCGACAGGGGAAGTACCTCCACTGTACAGAATACCGCAGCCAAATAACTTTATGTTGTGTTCCTGCACGTGAGTAAGGTCGCCAGAGCTCATTGGGGAGGGGGGAGGATCGGTAACGCCTGAGTGATTTGCTAACGTCCATATGGTTACGGTAGCCGCTTACCATCAGGCGGGCTGTATGCTTGTTTACCGACTTCGTCGTATACAAAAAAGGAAAATAATAAATAAATTAATCTTTCAAAAGTCGTCTACCTGCACAGAAAGCCAATGTGTGTACAGTAGTACCCAACTAATATGGCTTACCGATGTACCTGCGCAGAAGATACATTTTCAAAGCGCGGGTACGCTATTGGTCGGCAGCTGCCGCCATGATAGCGCGCGCCGTGCGGAGCGGCGTGACTTGCGAATGAGACGGAACTAACAGCTGCAGTGTATATGAACCTTATAGTAGTGATATAAGGTTGTTGTAGCATTCTTTCGTTAATCTTCGGGGCCATACTTTCTTTTCTGTGCGAACGAAGATTCACGACGCGCCATAACAGTTGGGTAATACTGTAAATATGTGCTAAAGAAAATACTTAAAAAAGCGATACACGATAGTCTTATCGTTTTGTACTGAGAACAATAAATTGGAGCAGAACTGTCGAGACGTGAATTTTGTAAGGAGTAGACCCTTAGGTCTAGATATACATAATATTATTACAAAGTTTGGTTTAAAATTTTATTTATGTATTAAAAATAGGCAACCCTAGGTGCGCGGGCGCATTACCACCGTAAATAACGGATTGCGTGATGGCTGTCAGTGATCAACCAACCGTGGTGAGCCGTTGCACTTCAACTAAATAAGACATTACAAGTGTCGCTTGCCATGTTTTACATCTGATTACGCATTCAAAGTATTGATTAACTGATTTTAAAGTTACGAAGATTTATCTAATACATACTTGAACTAACTGTCCCCCTTTTCTGTCCGTTTCACCTGCATCCAGTCCTTCTATATCCATTTAGAATTTGCGTGCCAAATTTCATCGCAATCAGTTGAGGTAACTCGTGAAAAGGTAAGAGAGAGACAGAGTTTCATTCGCAATAAATTACTTATATAATTACTTATATTGATGTACTTAATGAACTTTTAGAAACTTGTATGTACGTCTTTGATCGTTTTTAAATTTTATTTATTTATTTAATGTTAACAATGAGTACAGAATTAACGTAATTATACGAGTATAATAATAAGTATTAGTAGGTAGGAGCTTTGCTCGGAGTTTGCTAATAAAAAGCCAAAAAGACAAAAAGTTTCGACCGGATCGAGGATCATACGAGACAGAATTCTAATGCCACTAAGCTATCGCTTATGTAAAATTCTTCTTCTTCTCTGTCGTTTCGCTCTTGGCAGAGCGGTCGTGGTCACGTTGTGGCGTCCACATCGGTGATAGAGGCGGACACGGCTCTCCGCACGATCTCCCGCCATCTCTCTCTGTTGGCAGACTGTCTGCTGCAGTCAGATACGCGGTTTCCCACTGCAGATTTTACTTGGTTAGACCAGCGCATAGGTGACCTGCCGCGTGATCTGGTTCCCTCCACCTTTCCTTGTATGACCAGCCGTTCAATGGAGTCGTTATCCCGTCGTTATGTAAAATTATCATCATCATATCAGCCTAGAGACGACTATGATGCAGCGAAATTACGATCTCTGCCTGAAACGTGAAAACTCGGAAAAACGCGTTTTCCTAGAGATGAGACCTAGCTAGATCGATTTTACGCCTCCAAAACCCCATATATAGCAAATTTCATCGAAATTGTTACAGCAATTTTCGAGATTTTTAAACGTAATACTTATATAAATATTGCTCGTCTAGTGGTATAGGTTTTTCGCAGTTTATTTATTAATGGTTTTACTAAAAGCCAATACAAATAAATATTCAGAACACCCATTAAAACATGATTCAAAGTCAGACTACGTTTCAATTACAAAGCCTTTCGCTTTCAAACAACAGATGACGCCTCAATTGAAATATACGAAACATAATTACAACTTACATAATTTATCATAAGCCACGAAAGATTATTGACCTCATACATCTCTCAGGCAGGTGTCCCACTTATTTGTAGGCAAACAACTTGTCAAAATACAACGGAACTGTTCACGTCGAGGTCAAAGAAATGAATCGTTTGAAGACGGTAGGTACTAGTACAATCGTTACAAAGAGTGGATTTATAGAAACGATGGCGACAAGTGGAACGACTTAAAAGGAATAGGACGAATTGTGGATTGGAACTACAAGTTCTAGTTTTAGCGACAATGACCGCCGCGCCGTCTTCTCGGTTTACTTGTTTAGCTGGTTTATTTACAATTTTACAGTTGATTCTCTATACTGATAGCTGGATGCTCGAGCTATAAATTCTTTAGCGTGTACTAAGAAAGAATGAGCTTTTTCTTCTTGAATATGTGCTTGTTCTATGATTTTATTTTGTGAAGTATTATTGCCATTTATAGCACAAACAATATACTTGTAGAGCAGATATTGTGCACCGAAAAAAATTAAATCAATATTTTAATAGAAAAACTAGCTTGATAAGTTTCCTTGTTTGATCTTTTGAGTTTGATTTATTTAATATCTAACATGTTTCGCTTTTGTAAAGAAGAGTCGGCAATAAACTAGCAATTACCTTTTTCAAAACAACTTTTTATTACATGTTACATCCAATCATTGTCCTTATTCATTTATTCGTTTCTGTTGTACGAGTAGTAAGTAAGACTTTTATTTTCAAACAGTATTAATTTATTCTATAAATATTTATAAAAAAAAAATCTTTAACACATTTAATTATAATGCCCATAATCGTAAGTGTTAAGAATGTAAATACCTATTATCATACTCAGGTTCTAAGTAAATTTTAACTATCCTCATTATAAGGGCATTGACTTCTCCCATGTTTTTTTTTACCTTCATTTGTTGATTACAGTTCCATTTTAGTATAATAATTAGATTCTAACTTTAACTGGGTCATTCAAAACCAACTCTTTTTTATCCTGTGCTTCCAAAACCAACTCTGCACCCAATTTATCATCAGTTAGCTTACATTCAGGTGTAAAATGTTCTTTTATTATCAGTTCCAGGTGCTTGCAGTATATGGGACAAAATGCAGGTGCTGCTGTGTGTGCTGATCATAGCCGCCTGCGCGCTGGCGACTAGCAATGCTGACAGGTGAGAGAATTATTAATTTAGATGCCAGGGGTGTGTATGGATAAAATAAACGTTCTAACTAATTAGATTTTGAAGAGAGACTATGCAATTGTATTTAAGACCATTAAATTTTGTTCGTGGTTTGAGAAATTTTGTACTTAGTAGATCTAATACACGTTCTCTACACAAAAATATTTATGACATAATTAGTATGTATTTTATATGTCTATTAGCCTCAGTATACCAATATACTATAAGTCACCATGTCATGGTTAGCCTTGTCAACGGCACTAGAGCATAACGATACTGAGATAAATAAAATTATATATTATGTGAGCAACAATATATTATAATAATATTTAAAACATAATTATTTACGTTTCAGGCGCACGAAGCTACCATTTATCGCCGACGCAGTTGGAAATACTCTGCCACCCCCATCGAACGTGCCAGCTACTGTTGGTAGTCCAATTAGCCTTCTATCACCAGACAGATATGAGTTTTATACATTCGACGAATCTGGTGAACTTGTGAAGAGATTAATGACCTTAGAAGAGATACAGGCTATAGTTGCCGCAGGAGAAGAAGCGGAAGGTTCGGCTACATTTACTTCTGACAATCAGCCTACAATGGCTTTTAATTACAGCCAACCACCACATACAAAAGTTCACAATGTAGTTACTCAAGTGCAAAATGTGCTTAAAGCCCAAATGGAAGCACATAAGAACAAGCCACAACTTCAACCAACACTAGATACTCCCGACGTATCTGATTCTTGGAGTCTAATTTTGCCGTCTATCTTTGGAAACACAGGAGAACACGATATAGTTCCTGATAAAATATCCAGCTCGTTTACTCCGGAAACTGATACATTTGAACTAGTTCATTATAATGAAGAAAATGAGGATAATTCACTGAGTAAAGAGGGAACTCATCAAATCGCGAGTAGTCCAGCATTAGAAGATCAAGAAACTAAGGATTCAGCAACTGAAAAATTGCCTCCCACAATGGAAGACGTTAGAACTACAGCAAGTACAAGGTCGCCCTCGACTACTACCGCTAAATCAACAACAATTACTACAAAAACTACAACGACTACAACTGTCGCTCCAACTACTACTACAACTGTCGCTCCAACTACAACGACAACTGTCGCTCCAACTACCACTACTACTACCACTACAACTACTGAACCTACAACAACGACTACAAAAAAGCCAACTACATCTACTACAACTACAGCTAAACCTCGTCCCACAACAACAACTACAAGTCGACCACGTTCAACCACCACCATTAGGCAACGTCCGACCACAACAACTGCAAAACCGACAACTCCCAGACAGATTACTACAATAAAGCCAAGTTCAACAACAACAAAATATTTTATTAGTACATTAACACCTGCAGAAGATAAATTCACGAAAGTTCATATTCAAACGGCGTCTAATGCTATTTCGACTACGGATAAAATAGAAAAATTCGAAAAACTAAGTACATTTATTCCTGATTCTACTGTAAAATATGTTACAGAAAGAACAACGCGCATACCTTTAGCAACAATAAAGCCATCAACAGAATATGCGAGTACAACAAAAAGGTCTGTTACTTCAACTACAAAAAGATCAACAACTCCAATCTCAAAAATCAGTACTACTAATAAACCTTTAACCACTACTCCAAAAGAGCAAGAATTTGAAAAAATCAATGTAACCACAATTACAACTCAATCAGTATCTCCATCAACTACAGTATCATCAACTGAATTTATAACTTCCGAAAAACATGAAAATCACGATATTGTACACGAAAATAAGCCAATTATAAATAACAATAATAACAATGGTCTGAAAGATGCTGAGCCTGCATTACCAATTTTCGATGTTGCTCAAAGTATTAGTCAAATTGCTTCTGATTTAGGTGGAAACTTTCAACCAATTCCAACCACTAGTAATCTTTTAGAAACCACTCAAATAAATATGATGGACTTAGAAAGCAAAGAAAACGTGGATATGGATATACCAACAGCAAGTGCAGAAAATGTTTCAAAAACTACAAACACATCAAATACAAACATAGATAATTTTGTGCAAATATCTACATTAGTCCCTCATGCAAATGAAGAAAACAATGACATAATTAAAGACAAAACTACAGAACCAAAAGGAACAACCGAAAATGATATAGTTAAATTAACAACAGAAGCCATTGAAAATATAGAATTTACAACTGTTTTACCGGATAAAACTACAATTGATCCAGTCTTATCGGAATCTATGGATGATCTTTTATCGCAAGTTGTTAACAATTCTCCACAGTCAATATTAGATTCCAAAGAGAGTCCAAATGATGGAAATAAAGTTATAACTACAGAAAAGAATTTAGAAATAACCACAGTAGTAAACATCGTGCCAAATATTGAAATAACAACAGAAAATAAAATTCAGGTAGAAGTAGAAAAAAATAAAACAGAAGTATTCTCAACTGAATCAACAATAATTCATAGAGGAGATATTGATGAAAACTCTTTAGAAATAAGTAATGATCAAAATACTTCATCAGACAATGATAATGTTGAATTACCAAATGAAACTAATACTAATGGAGATAAAGATAAAAGCTACATTCAAATTTCTGTATCTGCAAATAGTAATACATCGAATACAGAGCCTGTAATTGATACAAATACTACTCAATCCATATCTAATAATAATATCACAAAATCTGAAGAAAATTTACAAAAACCATTGAAGGAAATCAACCAAACAAATGAAAAAATTGACATTCCAATTACTGAAATGTCTACAACCACAACAAAAGAACATTTCAGTACAACAACACCAGCGCTACCTAAAGAAATAGTTTCACCAAATCTACATAGAAATAAAATGGAATCACAAGATAAGCAAGAAAAAAATAAGGAAAACGATAAAAGTTCTCTTCCACCTTCGCCAAAAATAGACGAATTTAAGAAGAAAATTCAGAAATTAAATATTGATGAAAAAGAACTAGCTAATGAACGCAATAACTCATGGAAACTTATACCCACTGTTTCTCCGCCAAAAGTTAATGAAATTGCAAAGGATAAAGTAAAGGTAAATAACCACCATATTTCGGAGAGCAATGACAATAAAGACATAGTTTTAGATTTTTCACAAGAAAATCAAGGATTGGAAGTTACTACTAAGGATTTGGGTGAAGACATTGTGCAATTCACAGAGCTGTGTAATGAACTAGCTTTCAGATATTGGAACGTTATGGTAGAAAATATAGACAGAAGGAGGAGCTTTGTTTTGTCACCATATTCAATTACATCTATGTTAGCTATGATGTTTATGGGTGCGAGAGGTGCCACCTCAGGAGAAATGAATGAAATACTCAAGTTAGATGATATGGTTACTTTCAACCCTCATTTTACTTTGAAGAATATTTCAGATTCAATAGAAACATCTCCAGATTCTGGCGTTATCGTTTCTGCATTTATTAGAGAACTTTATAGTGATAGAAATAAAGGAAAAATATTAACATTTTACAAAGAGAGAGCCCAGCACTTCTATAATGGTCATGTCGAAGAAATAAACTTCAAACTAATCAGTGACATAATTAGGAGGAGAACCAATTTATTGGTTAAGAGATACACATGGGGAAGAATTGCTGAATATATGAAGACTAATACCATTGTCATGCACCCACCCTTAGCTGCCTTCTCAGCTAACATTTTCCAGGTGAGAGCTATTTATATTTTGTATTGCATGAGACTAGCAAAAATACACAATACACTTTTAGATGTTATTTTTAGAGGTTGGAAGATACAATGTAGGCACATTAAACAGTAATCATCAATCGCTTATTTACGTACTGCTGGGTATTTTTGATAAAAAACGACGTGAATTGGGGTCATAGTCTCAAAACGTGTATTTATAATGGATTGGCGGATTACAGGCCCTTGATTTTGACTTCTGAAATATGCAGATTTCTAAACGATGCTTTTCTTTACAAAAAACTACCTAACCATGTATGCTTTATCTGACAAATGAGTGAATATGCTGTTTAACAAACTTTAAATCTATCAAAATTATATAAGACACATAAATTATTTAATACGGAACACGTTATTGAAATCAGTCATTTTTTAAATGTAATTTTTTTTCAGACCGACTGTACGGCATCTTCGGTTGAGGGCAGAGATGGCGAGATGTACTTTGTGGTGTCACCTAACGTGCGTCAAAGACGTCTGGTACCAGTCCCTGCTGTTGTCTACAAGTCTGGCTTCCTGGCTGGCTATGACCCCGTACTAGACGCTACAGCGGCTGCTACAGGAAACACAAACTCAATAATCAGTACTCTATTTCTCATGCCTGGCCAACAAGGCAATGTTGTACATCCCGAAGATTTGGAAGCCCTAGAACAGAGATTACTAGATGCAAATCCTTCTACACCGACGTGGAATCGTCTGCTCAGAACTTTATTACCTCGCATTGGTTTAGAACTTCAAATTCCAAGGTTTTCTCATAAATCTAATTTCAATGTTTCGGACACGTTAAAAAAGATGGGCTTGAAAGACTTATTTGATGCTGATCATGCTGATTTAGCTGGATTGAATGGACCATCTAAAGATTTATACTTATCGGATATGATTCAATCGACTACATTTGTCACTTGTGGTGAGGAAGCTATAGGAGAACAGCATCATATAGAAGAGTATCCTGAATCTTTAGGAGCTCAACGACGCCGGTCATCTAGATGGGCAAACGATTGGGATGAGCCTAGAGATTATCAGAGAGCTTTCCATGATCCACACGATGTCGGAGAAGCTATGCATCTGCCACTGCATCTTCGTCCACGACAAGCGCGTCTACCCTCAAGGAGTAATCAACCAGCTCGGTTAAAATTCGACCGACCATTCCTATATTTCGTGAGGCACAATCCAACTGGAATGATACTGTACGTCGGTCGATACAACCCGCGACTTCTGCCTTGAAGCCAGAAAAAAGACTGTTAGTTTAGTTTAAATAATAACATTCCTAAAAGGAAAGTGATAAGGGAATATACTGGTGCGTGTGATAATATGAAAGTTGTTGATGAGCATTTACGTGACAGTATTAATTAAGTGTAACGGTACGTCGGTATGTCACTCTGTACAATCACCATTGTACGGATTGTCGTACCTACCTTTCTGATTTCATATCAAGTGTGTATAAAATGCTGCAAATAAAAGTAATTGTTGAATGTTTGCAAAACTTATATGGTAGGTAAAATAGCAAATACTAAGTAAGTCTGAATGTATGTCATTCCAACGTCTTTATTAGTTTCGATAATAGAATAAATATATTAATGTAATGTTTCTTGTAAATGTCGTTATTTATTTTCTACTCTACTACTAACTGTTTCACTCAAAACAACTTCGTACATCTAAGTAAAAATCATACTAAACCAGACCAATTCAGTGATGCCACCAAACCATCAGAACAATTTTATGATAAATATCAATATTTTAATTAAGGGCGACAATTATTGGCACTCAAAAATAGTATAGAATTTGTTTTAATTATAATTTATTCACTAAATGAAAAAATCAGCACATTCTTCAAAGAATTCCCTTTTTTCTTTGCATGGTGGTATATCAATGATCATTGGACAATGCTGTAACAGAAGAATATTTTTGACATGAAAAATTACAAAAGAAATTGTATTATTTAATCATTATAACAATTACAAAGCCTTTTGGGCCAGCGGCTATCTGCCACGATAAAGTCGCAAAAAGCCAGGATTGCCCACGATGCTATCACTGGTAGTGTACCTAACATATGTCGACATAGTCACAATCCTGTCTGTCTATCTGATGTAAGTAGCATCTCTACAAATACGACTCGTGGTTAGCCATTGACGACTTCTGTTATGGTCTGGTGTGGCATTACTTAAGTCATTTTTTGCAAATGCGACTTGCGACTATCTTTAACTTGCAGTAGTGCATTCACAAAATGCATGGAATCGTCTAAATTGGGCGATCACCCTCAGCGTGCAGTCGTTTTTATATTTTTTAGTTTATATGTATAGCTCGAGAATCATTGCATGAATTGGAAGTTTTAACGATAAACCCAGGAAAGAAGGTTGAGGAAGGTTTTTCAGGGAGATAACAATGAACGTAGTTTCCTGCTAATATAATAAACGGGATAGTGAGTGTATGAGTATTGTGTATCGATATTTGTTACTCAATCACGCTGTAGCGCATTATATAGCTTTACAGATTTGTATAGAAAACAATATTCCGTGTATAATAGGATCTCTTTGAAATTCTGATAAAACCACGGAGTAGAACTATTAAGTAATTAAAGTCAATTACCACATCGATGTAATTCCGAATGCACCTGTGCAAATTCTTAAACTCACAATCTTTCAAAGGTAATTCTATTGTGTGGAGCTGTTTGCAGTACACCTTCGCGTCTGTCATGACTTTGCTATACAGTGTGTTCAGTTCCACCCACTTGTCCAGATGAACGAAGTATCTGTCAATATCTGTATTACCGTCCGGGCTCAGGAGGTCATATGTTTTCAAAATGCATTTCCAATATTTGCACTGAAATTAAAATATTTGGTTAGAAAGGTAAGCTACTAAAATAACGTGCGATAACAACATATAAATCGTGTTGTATTTTCAAACCAGTAAGGTCCATATTATAAAATATTTTAAGTTAATCAAATTTAGTATAAGATTGTGATAATAATCCAATGTTAGCTCCATAATTCTTTTGTTGGATGACAATCATGGTGAGCGTGTCTAGAAGAGAACTCTCAAATGGAACTATCAGTACATACAGGTAGGTGTTTGGCGACAGATGTTCAACTAGGGAGGTGGTAGCCAGCAGGTTTCCTACGATGTTTTCGATCACCGATAATGCAGCGGTGAGTGAGTGGTGTGGTTAGAGATAACAGACATTACAGACACCATTTGACAGCACCATCATGATCATAGGTTAGTGTATCTCTGATACACAATCTAAAAGGACTGTAGATTGATGTATTAATTTATGTATTGTAGTGTGTATTTAATCCTTACCATGTCAGGTGCTATTCGCCGAAGCCCGGAAAATTTACTAATTGGATCCTCGGGTAATACTTCAAATATTGCTCCACAACCCCTAGCGGTATCTCTAGTGAAGAACGGAGGAAATAAACAACACTGTCTATACTGAAAATGCACACAATAATACACTTTACTGTTGTAATAATTTTAATGGGTCTTTTGGTCTTGGATAATCTTTGCAATAGCTCACTGATGTCTCACAATAATCTTTACCATACTTCGTATATCAACCAACATATTTATGCTTTATACTTTTTATAAGTACCAACCAAAATTTCCGGGGCCACGTGGCATCGATCAGGTTTGATAGGTAAATCTAGAGATTCTTGACATGTCACCTAAAATCAACAGTTAGGTTAGTTAATACCATAAGACAGCGCACACTTGATAATTTACAAGCGTTTTCTAACTTGCTATGTATGTATGTTCGGGTCAAATCTTGCAAGTCGAATTGCACCCACTTCCAGTGGTCGGATTGACTTGATATATACATTAGTATATTGGAAGACAATGCAAGTAAAAAAACAAAAAGTACAGTCACCAAAAAAATCTTATTTTTCAGATCTTTCATTTTGAAAATAAAAATCTTAAGTGTAATCAGTTCTACGTAGACCAATAAAAATGCTCTTATACAAGAAAAATACTTACAAAAGTCACTGCTAATATTAGTAATAGTTTCGATAAATCCTCCATTTAAAATACAGTTGTTCTTAATTTAAATAGTCTTTTGTGTATTTACACCGAGCGAGCATTCAATCTGAAGTAAAATAAAAAGAAATGGAGGTACCTACCTGCATATCGAGCTATGTTGATTGTTTAAGAAACATTAGATACATGGTTCGTTTTACAAACGATAACATTTAAAATGTTTGCATAGACTATAATTGGCTGATTTATGGTGATGTCAATCTGATTTTATTTATTTTAGTTAGAAATACCTAGTTTTATTCAGGGTTTTTATACAAGGACCTTGATATTTATTATAAATCACTTTTATATTCAAAAGCTGCAATGCTGTAAATACAATTTGGTCATTCATATTAATTTGTTTAATAAACATCTCTTGTACCCCGAGTGTAAAGATTTGTCGTTAGTAACACTTACTATCGTATTTGCGTTTACATTTCTCTATAGGAACTCGCACAGCGCCCCTAGCGGAATACTCATGGTACTAATTTCTACCAAACTAATTTCACAGTCTATAAAACCATATATAGACTGTGCTAATTGACTGTAAACTTAATTATCAAGGCTGAGTATCCTCCAGAGATGAGCTAAGCTGCATTGCGAGGAATGTGTTTTTCAAGCATCAATAGAATCACTTCTTTTACCTAGCCTCGCTCCGCGCAGCTCTGATGGATATGGGCTTAGCGGAGCGAGGATTTTGTACACAAAAAACAAGCGAGAAATGCGTACGAAGGAGGTAAGCGAGGAATGTGTGCCAGAAATGTGCGCCTACCACTACACTGAAAAAAATAAACTACAAATGACTACAAAATTTTATTTAACAGTAACACAAAATTTGACGACCATTAACCTAAACAGAGTGACTTGCAAACTAAACTTACCAGTAATAAAACTAGTTTTTGTTCGTTACTAAATTTTTTGATTAGATGTAACTAAAGTTAGTTTCCCGACAACAAAACGTCAACTTACATAACTAGTTTTGTAGATCATTTTTTTCAGTGTACCAGGCAGTCAATAGATGGTGTTTGGTAGAGGCCTGTAGAGGTCACATCTAAAAAGAGTTCGCTACCTATCCTCGCACCGCTCATCTGTACACATTATTACAAATTCCTTGCACATCTCTAGTGGATGCGTAGAGCAGAGATACCTACTTATGTTACTGAGGCGTTAATGTGTTTTAGCATTTGTTTTGTAAGTATATATGTATATCTACAAGAATCCACCTTCGTTTTTGTCCATTATGATTGATATTTACATCCTTAAATTTAAATGTACCAATAATACATTCTGTCGTCCGGTGGTAGGTTTGACGACAGACAAGTATTGCGAGTAATTTGGCTTGTAGCTAGATACTCGCATATGTGTCATTTGATTTCTTATAGATGGTTGGCGTTTCGGACCCTTATTGAAAAACTAAGAAAGACCTATTTGATGCTGATCATACCTATTGATTTAGCTGGCTTTTTTAATCCCAATAGATTCAAGGTCCGTTAGGCATACATACATACATACACTCGAAAAACGTGTAAAAAAGGTTATTGTTAGTTTAAATTTATCTTTTCTTTCTCTTTAATTTCAATGGGCTTGCGTTTGGCCAAAAACGACCCGCCCGATTAGGGATCTCGAAGATCTCGTGATCTTAGATCGTCATGAAACAGGATCATTGCTATGATACATTGCACAAGCTTTGATTAAATTTATCCTTATCAATATTTTTATAGGACAAAAAGAGCCGAGACTGTCATGAAACCACCTCATGTAATAAGACGGATTGAGTTAAATTATTAAACCACTGCACAGGTAGGGTGAAAAGTATGTTATGAAGTATAGTATCACTTCAGTTTTATATGGGAAGTGAATGTGGGAAAAGTGCAATAAGGAGGCCATTATAATATTATCAAAAATATACATATAAATAAGATAAAACATTTTTGGAACTCGGAAAATAATATAACATTTGTATTAAATATAGTTTATTTTCTAAACATAATACTCAGCACATTCCAGATAGAATTCCCTTTGCTCTTTACATAGTTCGGTAGGAACGACGATTGGACAATGCTGTAACAGAAGAATATTGTTTCAATAAAATCGGAAAGTACTATTGACAACATTAACATAATTTAGAGACTGCGCCTAGACAACATTTTCTGTAGCGATACATGAGCGATGCGTTGCAGAAAGGCCGCTTACTATGAAGCGTATACTTTGTGTTTTGCTCCTATCGCGATGTATCTACCAAAGAGAATATAATACTAAGTACTTTAAATATATTTGATCGCTTCAGCCAAGACTCGTGGTGTCTCGTTGACCGTTTCTCTACTGCACTTCCTATTGATTCAGTCATGCGTAATACCTATGACATACTAGATTCCACACCGCGGCATTCTCGTTTCTGAGAAACCTATTTTAACCCGAGATATGAAATGATCATCCAGAACATATTCTATCTGTGTGCCATCCCAATCCGTTAAACTGTTAATGCGTGCTTGAGCACATTATTTTATAATTATAGTGAGATGAGATGAGATTACGATGAAACCACATAGTGGAAGCTTTCTCACCAAAACGTTAACAGCACTTACGCTAAAGTCATTAAAGTAAATTACCACATCGATGTAATTCCGAATGCACCTATGCAAATGATGAAACTCGCAAGCTTTCAAAGGTAATTTCAGTGTGTTACGCTGTTTGCAGAAGATCTTCGCGTGTAGCATTACATTGCTAAAAGGCGAGTACAATTCCACCCACTTGTCCAGATGAACGAAGTATCTCTCAATATCCACATTACCATCAGACCCCAGGAGATTATTTGTCTTCAATATGCATTTCCAATATTTGCACTGAAATTAGAGGAAAAATGGTGAAAAGGTGTTCCGCAATTATGATGATGCCCTCATTAAAAAGATGCGATAACAAGTGAATATTTAATATCATGTTCTATCTTCAAATCAATAAAGCCCATTATGCATCACAGCATTTCAAGTCATCTGCACTATCATTGGCTTAGGGCCTAGCATCCACTTGTGATAATGATAATATCATCCATTTAGGTAGCATTAGATCATGCAGGTATTAAAAGACCTAAGATCTCCAGCAGATATATAACTAGTTACTGATGACAACAATGAAGATAAAGATATTTATTTGCGAGAATGTAATTTATTTGTAAAATCATGGTCATCAGCTTTATAATCGACGGCTCATATACGGCTCCACTGTAGAGATACAAGCTTGCTCTGGCAACGAAAGGGATTGAGACCATAGTCCACTAGGTAGGGTGAGTGCGGGATCGCCGAACTTACATCACTTCTCTGCTATGCAGGATTCCTCACTATATTTTTTGTACAACTACGGCTTTTCAAAATTATAGTTCGAAGAAAGAATACTAGAGGAACAGAAACAGACCCCCAATAAAGGAATAAAGGAAGCTAAAGCAATATTGCAAACGGAATCAAATTTTTTCGAATTTACAGCATATATTTCGCAATTTATCAATTCAAAATCATTTAATGAATTGAACATTAGTAGCACATTTGTACCAGGAGTCATCTGAAAATCAGTGATGTGCCTTAAACACAGCTTACCTACACTGAGCTGAATAGCAATACCTATTAAAAATTACAGGTTAAAAATACTGCCGAATTTTTAAAATATATTTATTGTGTATGTATGTATATTATCTATTGTGTGCTTTATGTGTGTAGATTTTTTTTTTTTTATTTATTTATCCTAGGTTACACCTTCTTTAGTGTTCCCTATTCATACTACAATCTAGCCTTAATATTAGGCTAATAAGTAATTTAAATTTAACATAAACTTCTATATTGACTATTTCTAAGAATGTGTCCATTAACACTTTTCTTATTGTCTCTATTAAGGGGAAGGCACTTTGTTCTTGTGTTCTTTATAATAGCACTTGGACTACGTTACACTATTATAGCTATCACTACACTAACTCAAATGGTTTAGTTCTTTTGAGTCGTCTCACTATGTCTGTGTGATCGAGGAGCTGGATTGCCTCAACGTTCACATGATGATGAAGCCGGTTGTGGTGAGCTTCTGCATATTTTTTAATCACTGACTGTACGAGCTCTACTTTTAGGTCCCGATGGAGGTCGACATTTCTGATGTACCAAGGGGCATTCACTATTTCCCTCAGTACCTTGTTCTGGAAGCGTTGGATAATCAAAATATTGCTCTGTTTGGTGCAGCCCCATAGCTGTATACCATAAGTCCATACTGGCATAAGGACTTGTTTGTATAATACAAGTTTATTGTGTATTGACAACTTAGAGTGTTTTCCAAGCAACCAATACATTCTTTTTATTATGTGTGTAGAATAAATTATATATATAATGACTGTTAATTCCAGTTCCAATATTTAGAATTACGTAGGATCTGTCGAGAATTCAAAAAATGAAATCCGTTAGCAAAATTGTTTTAGCTTCCTTTTTAACCCCCCAATATACTTTGACAGAGGGACTTGTAAAATATTATGCATTAATTAAGAAACTTACAACGTCATAAGCTATTACTCGTAATCCGCTAGAATTACTCGTTCGATCGAAAGGTAATACTTGAAACATTGCTCCACAATCCTTAGCGGTGTCTTTACTGAAGAACGGAGGAAATATGCAACACTGTCTGTACTGTAAATGCAGAAAAAAAAATATAAGAGTTGCCAGGAGTTTTGGCACAGAATAAGAATTAGTACTGCCGTAACTGACGGCTTATTCCTTAATGAATACTGTTTAGGTAAAAAAGTTACCCTAGGTAACTTTTTTTTAGAAATTCCTATCTTTCTTTCGCATAGCTCTCTGTACAACGCTGGCCCCTTAACTCTCCTAAACTGGAGCCGCCGATGGCAGAATAGAAGGACAAAAATATACCTAAAACGCACGTTTGAAGGTATATTTTTATACTTAAAGTAAGTTTCATAATCTATACATACCAGAAGACTGGCAAGTATTATTGTTTTCATTTTAGATATCCTAATTACTCACTCAATTATCCTTATAGTAATTATAAGTATGTATGGTACCAACCAATAGTTCCGGTGATACATGGCATCGATCAGGTTTATTAGGATTATTATTAGATTCTTCACATACTACCTAAAAATCATCAACTTGATTAGTTTTCAAGCCTTATAATTAAAATTAAAGTTTCAATTTAGATTAAACACAAAAATAGCAATACAATTTCTTCTGTCTCTTCTTTGTCAATTTCCTGATTATACGGACTAACCTATGAATCGAAAGCTTTTAGGAATTAAGGATTTCTCAGATAATGCCAAGAGTGGTTTATTTTATATAACCCCTATGTTAACCACTCTCTATTAAACTTTCACAAGTTTTAATTAAAAATTTATTTCGACGCTATCCAATAAAAAACTTTGTGGTAAGCAATGTACACACGGCTACAGATCAAGCTATACATTTCCAGTATAAGCTGATCTCTCATTGTAAAGGATTTCCGTATAATGGGAGGTCAGCTTATACTAGAAATGTATAGCTTGATCTGTAGCCGTGTGTACTAAGTAAATTTAATTTACGTATAATTTTGCATGGATGAATATTATGTGTTCCAGAAAATACTTACAAAAGGCACAGCTGCTATTAATAATAGATTCAATAAATATTCCATTTTAAGGTATGATTTTTTTAACTTTAAAAATCTGTCTTTTTAGTGCGTTTAGTCAATGTCGAAACTCAGTCTGAACTAAAAAAGATAGAGCGATTGTATATCAACCTATGCACCGTTCTTTGTTTAAGAAACACTAGATAAATGTGGAACATGGTTCGTTTTACAAATGATAATAATTCGTAAATGTTTGCATTGACTATGATTCGCTGTTTTATGGTATGATTCTGATTTTTTCAATTTAGCTGAACTGTCCTTGGTATTCAGATCACTTTTGTATCTGCTGCTTTGTTTCTTATGTTAATGGATAAATTTGGATGTGTTTGATCACAATTAAACCGAGGTAAGTGATGATGTTGTCGAAGGTGATATCTTTGGCAGCCAGTTAGGATTGTCTACAAAATACCATATTTAAAGATATGCAATTATTTAATTGAGCATCGAAAGCGAATTGCTCTCCGTTTAAATTAAAATGCAACATTTTAGATATAAATAATTATATTTACATTTATATTTTTAAATAAATGCTCTAACTCTACGCATTGTTCGATATTGTTCGACAGCGTTGTTACAATAGTGTTGTAACATTATTTAGGAAAGTATTGCTTGCATTCGTCCAAGTGTTCTTTGAGCTTACTACATCCTTCACTTGGATCCCAAATGGGGCATTCCTGTAAATAAGAAAATTATTACATAATTCAAATTCAAAATCATTTATTCAAATAGACCTTCGCATGCACTTATGAAAAGTCTGACTCTAATACTCTAATACCGGTTCGGAAGGTTGCATTTGCTGAGCAGAGCCGGCAATAAACACTTTAAAATAAGCTTAGATTCATTACATAATATTTACATTCTAATCGCACTGACAACAATTGCGGCAAAACTACAAAGTAGACTGAATCTATATTTAATAAGTAAATAAATAAAGTACATAAAAACACTTTTCTTCAATATAGCAGTATGGTATTCTGCGATTATCAACATTTTTGTTGTTTCGGAATTATAAGATAAGAAATTAAAGACTATTGATAGGTTAATTTTGATGAGAAGAGCTGGCAAGAAACTCAACAATGATTATTTTCATAACAAATTCAAAAAACTTGGAATTATTACAGTAGGGTTGTTGACAGTAGTGTGAACATATCTTAAAGTGTGAAAGTGGTGAAGGATCGAAAAGACTGGTGTGTGTGAAAGGAGAAGTGAATGAAACATTTACACAGCAGTGATCGAAAGCTGATTCAAAACACGGCCCAGTCGCATTCACGATACACAAAGAAATACACAGTTGTGACCAAAAAAGGAATTAACTGTTTCAATCTCCAGACAATGATCAGTCGGAATACAATCATTTCAAATATAATAGTGTAATACTCACAGTAAATAATGTAGAACTGACACAAAATACGAGTTTGTTGGCATCACAAATCTGAGGTGGTCCAGGAAGCTCCTTTCCAACGCATTCCTCCTTAGCCTGAGCGATAACCGGCTGGAATTCTTCGTTGGATTCAGCCCACTTGTCCATAAACGATCCAACAGCCTCATGGTTAATGGTCTCGTCGTCTTGGAGAAGCTTGTATTTATTTAGCATGCATAGTTGCTTTGAACACTGAAAAGAAAAATTAGTTAGAGTATTATTTTTTAATATACATGGCCAAAGAAGGTTAATACACAAGTCCTAGCAGGAAGGCAACTCCCAAAATACACCGGTTGGTGCTTGGATAGATTATACGCAATGATATTCGCACAAAAAGGAAGTTATTACTGAAACACAAACGGTCAAATATTGGCAGCACAGATGTTGTTCGAAAAAGTAATTTAAGTGTTTCCTAGAGACAATGTGTTAGCAATGTGTGAGGTGTCTATTACTAGTAGACAGTTACTAAAATTTTATTTTTAATACTGAAAAATTCTGGGATCATTCTCGATCTTCACGATCACATGATACCAAGGTAATCAGAGCTTGTACTATGGAAAGTTTGAAATCAAATAACTGGTAAATGCCTTTCCAGGGCCTTATAAATATGTTTAGAGTCAAATTGATCTCACTGATGCTAAAACTTACGTCTGGTGGTCCATGTTTTTTCTCATCGCCTTCTTCTGGTTTTTTAAAACCACATTCAGTGAAGTCTTCTTCAGTGAAAAACGGAGGTAGTTTACAGCACTCATGAGGCTTACTCTGTAACAAAGAGGTGCTTGGAATGTCTGGTTGTTTATATATATTTTTTGCCTGTGTTTGACCACAATCTCACCATGGTAAGTGATGATGTGGCCGATGGTGGTAAGCACACAAAGCCTAGAAGGAACTGGCTCTCAAGTGCAGCTGTCGGAACACACCGGTGAGGTGCTTGGTGACAGATTTTCAACTTGAGGGTGGTAGCCAGCCAGATGAGTACTACAAAGTACCCTACCACCGTGCTATGGTTTCCTCACGATGTTTTCCTTCACCGAAAGCTCAAGCTCATTGTAGGATTCGAACCCGGGACCTTCGTCTCGGTATCCGACGTCACTGCCACTGAGCTATCATCGCCTTAAAATATGGAATATAATTATAATGTAATTTACTTACAACACCGCGAGGTGGGCCTCTGCACTTTTCTGGTACATTATGGAAGTGTGGTGGGGGGCCGGGTGGACCTTGTGCAGAAATTATCTGGAAATAATTGCATGATTTCGTTAACAATTGAGAAAGTCCCATACTTCCAAGATAAATTTGGCTAATGTCTTTACTTAATACTGATTTATGGAGTAGCTTTAGTAATATGAACTCTAATGAAAATTTGAATGTATGTATAATAACTTTATAAAATTCTCACACAGCTACGGAAGCTGTAGATGACATATTTTTTTGGTTCTTCGTACCAAAGCTTACTTATCTCACAACAATCACAGAACATTTAAAAATAGACATGTTTAATGCCGGTAATTATACCTACATGCTTCTTCACAATAACCATCCGTCATTAATTCTTCTAATTATCCATGCGAAGGTTTTTGTAATAATTCTTACCTGAAAAACAGCGACGAGGACGAAAATCCAGCTATATTGTAACATAGTGAAGTGTTGTTCTAGGGTGAGTGATGCCATGACGTAGAGTACAATCAGTTTTATAGCCTGCAGTCACCGACCGTGACTATTGTGGGTAAGGGAAACAATCAAGGTGTCCGCCATAGAATAGATATTATAGCAGCTGTAGACTGGTCACTCAATTTATGCTTGAAACAGTTTTTAATTTCATAATATTTTGAGGTATCATTGTAGTTGGATACCATGAGACTGACTGAGCAATTGTTTTGACGGTGTAATAAGAGGAAACATTATGATAACAGTTTAAGATTTACTTAAAATGATGTGTAAGAATCATGACGAATGCCGGGTGTCTCCCATCAATGTTTTAATATCATCAAAATTTTAAATAAGTTTTATAGAGAGCTGGAGACGCAACGTGCAATGGCCGTGCGAATCATTTTATCGTCCGTGTTAAATGAACCGATACATATCTGGATTGATAAAATTATAAGGTTTAGTCAAATAGAATGGCGAAATACGAAAATCTTTTCAGTTTATAATGTTAATTCAACCGACTGGTGTTAGTCATAGAGATATTCGAGTTATATGTTTTGTATAACTATTAGGATTTGTATTCTTTGATATTTAAGAGGGAATCTGTGAATTGCTAGAATTTTTTTATTTTGCTAACACGTTCCTATTCTGTAAGAAAGTGTTTTAAAAAAAAATAGAAAATGTTTAAAATAGTCATTTTCAGTAGAGTCTAAAACATACTGCAAATATTTTTTAACAAAATGCAACCTTATTGAACATATTTCTTTGAACATTACTTTCCTTAGTCGTAGCTCAGAGTATATAAATACTACATACAAGTCGTAGTAAGCCTTATGTAGGTAAATATAAAACACATTGATACATTTTTTGTATCATAGTACTGTAGTACGGGACTTCCCATTATAATTTTCACATAAACAATTCTAGGGCGGTCGTAACATGTACAAAACGCTGTTTTATTTATTATATTGTATACATAAATATTATTTATGCTCCGTTTACTATTTATTGACATGCAATACTTCATTTCCTGGGTTTGACAAACAACCGAGGACGCTGCATTCTGAGATCCGTAGTTGAATACATTATGTACGTGGGCATTATGGTTAATTGCACTTAAGGCGATGATAGCTCAGTTGTAGTGACGTCGGATACCGAGACGAAGGTGCCGGGTTCGAATTCTACAATGAGCTTGAGCTTTCGGTGAAGGAAAACATCGTGAGGAAACCATAGCACGGTGGTAGGGTACTTTGTACCCGCCTGGCTGGCTACCACCCTCAAGTTGAAAATCTGTCGCCAAGCACCTTTCGGTGTGTTCCGACAGCTGCACTTGAGAGCCAGTTCCTTCTAGGCTTTGTGTGCTTACCACCTTCGGCCGCATCATCACTTACCATGGTGAGATTGCGGTCAAACACATGGCCTATAAAACAGTTAAAAAAAAAAAGTTTTTTTATTAAATGGGCATACATTTGCCCAGTGACTTGCCCATAAAAGACGAAGACTCAAAGAACACCCTTATCAAGAATAAACCTATTGCAGCTTTGAAAGTCCCTATATTGTGTGTGTCAGGAATCATAGACATCGGAAGCAACATCGCATTATAAATGAACATGTCACCCTAATTAATATTATAAACGCGAATGTGAGTTTGCTTGTTTGTTACGCCTTAACTAATCAACCGATCATCATGTAATTTGGCATGCAGGTAGCCTATGGTATTGAGAAGGACATAGGCTACGTTTTATTCCGGGAACGCGGGTGAAACCGCGGGGGACAGCTGGTATCATGTTAACGAAAGGTATGGTAGAATTATACATTACTCACACATGTTTATCATTAGCAGTTAAGAGGTCCGCTCCATAGTGAGGATCTGTCCTGGATGCCTCATTAGGGGTTATTTTGCCACCTTTCATATCTGAATGGTAAATTATATACTTATCCACGATACATAGATTCAAGGTTCTAAATTCAAAATCATTTATTCAAATAGACCTTCGCAGGCACTTATGAAAAGTTTGACTCTAATACTCTAATACCGGTTGGGAAGGTTGCATTTGCTGAGAAGAGCCGGCAATAAACTCAGCAATAAACTAAGCTTGTTTTGAAAAGAGTAATTGCTGAGTTTATTGCCGCTCTTCTCAGCAAATGCAACCTTCCGAACCGGTATTAGAGTCAGACTTTTCATTAGTGCTTGCAAAGGTCTATTTGAATAAATGATTTTGAATTTGAATTTGAATTCAGCAATTTCTCTTTTCAAAACAAGCTTAGATTCATTACATAATATTTACATTCTAGTCGCACTGACAACAATTGCGTGCCCCGGCGCGGCGGCATCACTACAAAGTAGACTGAATCTATATTTAATAAGAAAATAAATAAATGGCAAACTTAAGCAGACCAGCCCCCACAAGCAGCACCTGCTTAGATGTACTTACTTATTACTAAATTGTCTTTCCATGGTAGCTTCACATAACTTAGTTGCAATCTTGTAATTACCATTAGTACTTAAGTATTGGATCTTCGTTAGTACTCTTTAATTGCTTCTAGAGTACGTGATCGCCATTTTTTCCAAGAAATACCAAACTACACAAAAGCGTTCATAGCTTAATTGCTTTTATAAAGAGCCATAAAATCTGACTAAAATTATCAAGTGTTTATCACAAAAACTTGATGCATAAAAACGTGAAAATACCGAATTACAGTAAGAAAGCAATCTATCTTAGTTTGAATCTCATTGGATTTTAAGTTATTTAACCGACTTCAAAAAAAGGAGGAGGTTCTCAATTCGGATGTATTTTTTTTTTTATTTTTTTTTTTTATGTTTGTTACCTCATATCTCCGTCATTTATTAACGGATTTGGAAAATTCTTTTTTTATTTGAAAGGGTCCACTTCCCGTTTAGTCCCATTGTCATCAGATCAGGTTTTGATTACTTCTTAGTGTACTTTGAAGTCGGTTTAAGTTTTTTGTAAAACAGTCCAATTATTATAAGTTTTTTTTTATATGACTAAGTCGGTAAACAACCGTACGGCTCGCCTGATGGTAAGCGGTTACCGCAGTCATATGGACGCTTGCAACCCACAAAGCATCGCTAACGCGTTACCGACCTTTCCCCGCTCCCTCATGAACTCTGGCAACCTTACTCACGCGCAGGAACACAAAATAAAGTTATTTGGCTGCGGTATTCATTCTGTAAGGTTGAGGCACTTCCCCAGTCGAGCTGCTCGACAACTGCAGCGACTAAACGCTACGCTCTACCATTCATAATTTTAAGTACCTACTTGAATATAATAACTTTTTAACAAAAAAATAAACCGCCTTCAAAGTACACTAAAAAGTATGAAATAACTCCTATCTGACACTGTTTTGAAGTGAGCGAAATCGCATGACGTGTTCAATAGAAAATATTTCGCTCACTTCAAAACAGTGTCAGATAGGAGTTATTTCATACTTTTTAGTGTACTTTGAAGGCGGTTTATTTTTTTGTTAAAAAGTTAATTTATTTTTGAATTTTTAGTTTCATCTATATGAAATTTATATGGGACCATTTCGGTATAAACCCCTTTCGTACAAAAAAAGAATTTTGCAAATCCGTCCATATATGACGGAGTTATGACCGAACATACATAAAAAAAAAAAAAAAAAAAAATACAAACATCCGAATTGAGAACCTCCTCCTTTTCTTGAAGTCGGTTAAAAAGGCCAAAATTATTCATAGTGGCCCATCCACTAAGCTTAATTTAGTTGAATTTATAGACATATGTTATACTTATGCATGCTTAGATCATTATGCTGTGATTTACTTATCTGGTTTCCATTGTAAAAGCACTGCTTAGTTTGAAATAAGATGATTGTTGGTGTGTGTTTAGAAGATTCCCGGTTTTTTAATACTTTACGAGCGTTTTGGGTATTTTTGACTATCTACTTTTTTACTGAATTTTAAATTTCAGTGACTTGTCTATCTGTATCTAATAAATTTGAAGAGTCATGGTATATTAGATACACTTTAAAATACCGGTACTTAGTTTAGAGACAATGGAACAAAGCAAACGCTGTTTTTTGTGTTTCGACAGTTTAGTAGGAAAACGTAACCTCTTTAATTGTAGATTTTTTGTAATTTTTATACACTGCTCATAAACGTATTAAGTAATTTTATAAGTACAGTGTTATATGCCACAAAAAATTATACCTACCTATATTGACACAGTTGAATCTGAAGTTAAAAATCGAGCGAGCTGAACATGTACTGAAAATGTTGACTAGAAGATGCCGGCCCAAAATTTTGCCTTAGCACCCTTACGCGGACAAATCGGCGAGCAAGCTCTCACCAGGGTGAATAAGATTATGAAATAGATTATGGCGTTTACGTTACATCGCTGATTATAGCGTTACCTTAAAAAATATTTAACGCGTTAAACATACAAATCCTCAACTTTATATTTGGGAAAATTGCTTTCGTATGTCTGTCCAGCTGTCCGAATGTCCTGTTCTCCTCTACAGGTCGCATTTCTCAGCCGATTCTTGTGAAATTTTGTGAGCAGGTTCGCTTATTATTTAGACTCGCAAGGTCTACAGACACAGATATATATAATGTCTGTGTCTACAGCTCACAGAGCCACTAATATTACTACAACGTAGTTTTGTCATACGCTAAAGAAGAAAGCATTATTCTTTACAGCTAAAGGTTCATTTTGTTCTAATATTTAGGTAAGAAATTAAAATCACTGCAGCCGTATTATTACTTTCTTGATCGCCAGGATCCATCACAATAATATCAATAAAAACATCGCGTATATCTATAGTATTGTTATCACGTAGTGTTGTGCAACTTAATTATATAAAATTATTCCGGTGGCATATTATTAGCTGCATAATTCATCGCAAATATGAGCATTAACTCTTCGCACATTATTATTGTAATTTATTTCAGTTTAGGTTCCGTATCCAAACGGGACCCTATTACTAAGTGGGCTGTATCTCACGAACCGTAATAGGTAGACAGTAGAAATTTTCATAGAATGTGCCGCTATAAAATTAAATTAAAAATTAAACGGGACCCTCATACAAGAAACATCTTTTCGGAACCATTCGTGTGAGAGCCTGGCTCACACTTGGTCGGTTTTTATATTTTGCACAGTAGGTGTCATTATTATTTCGTGGTACTTACTCAAACTGATTTTCGCATCAAATTATTTAAATTACGCTAGTTTGACTACAGTATCATTTCAATACATTAATATTTTGCATGACAAATAAAACAACGTTCTCACAAACAATCTAAAATGTTTCTAAATGTGTATGTACAGTCGAGGACAAAAATAAGTATACACCACCAAGCCTCATAAAAAGTAGCCGTTCACATTATCATAGATATGGGAACATACAAAAGTTCAAAAATAAGTAAACACTGTTGGACAATTATGTATGTAAACAACAAGTTCAATAATATATATCCATGTATCAAATCATTAATTTGTGAACAATCAAAATACCATAAATATGTATTCATCATTATAGTCAAAAATATGTAAACTCATTGAAGTCAAGGCCTTCATGGAATTTAATTGAAAAACGGTAGGTATTTGAAAAAAGTTTTTAAAAAAATCAATAATTTTGTGTTCGGCCGCGTTGGTAGTTTCGCGCTCGCGATGTTGTCAGCTCGTGCGCAAGCTGGCTGGCAACGTCGCCTACCGCATGATGTGATCAAGTCGTTGAGAAAGGTAAAGTTATTGTCGCTCCCTGTAACAGGGCAATCACTGAGCAATTTCAACAATTCGTCGTGACATTTTTATTCATGATTATTATTTCAAATATTTTGAATTAGTAGATACGTAGCCGTAGCCGTGTTTGGGATTGTTAGAATTGTCGTGAGATGAACTTTGGCCATATATGGTTTTCAGAGTCTGATGATGGAGTAGGAAGGTGGACACTGGAACTCCATAACGGAGCAACGTAACCTAGCCATGTTTGTGGTTGTTGGAATTGTCGTGAGATGAACTTTGACCATATATGGTTTTCAGGGTCTGATGATGGAGTAGGAGGGTGGGCACTAGAACTCTATAGCGGAACAACGTATCCTAGCCGTGTTTGGGGTTGTTGGAGTTTTCGTGAAATGAACTTTGACCTTATATGGTTTTCAGGGTCTGATGATGGAGAAGAATGGTAAGCACTGGAACTCCATAGTGGAGTTGAACTTTTTAGATACTGGTCCGATTGCTCTCAAAATTGATATTTGAGAGTCCTCGGGGTCGAAATACAAGTATCTTTTCTCAGAATTTTGAAAAAGTGTCCGCCATGTTGAACTTTTTAGATACTGGTCCGATTGCTCTCAAAATTGATATTTGGGAGTCCTCGGGGTCACAAAACAAGAATCTATTATCAAAATTTTCAAAAAGTGTCCGCCATTTTCGACTTTTGAGATACTGGTCCGATTGCTCTCAAAATCGATATTTGAGAGTCCTCGGGGTCACAAAACAAGAATCTATTATCAAAATTTTCAAAAAGTGTCCGCCATCTTGAACTTTTTAGATACTGGTCTGATTGCTCTCAAAATCGATATTTGAGAGTCCTCGGGGTCACAAAACAAGAATCTATCCTCAATTTTTTGAAAAAGTGTTCGCCATTTTTGACTTTTGAGATACTGGTCCGATTGCTCTCAAAATCGATATTTGAGAGTCCTCGGGGTCACAAAACAAGAATCTATTATCAACATTTTCAAAAAGTGCCCGCCATCTTGAACTTTTTAGATACTGGTCTGATTGCTCTCAAAATCGATATTTGAGAATCCTCGGGGTCACAAAACAAGAATCTATCCTCAAATTTTTGAAAAAGTGTTCGCCATTTTGGACTTTTGAGATACTGGTCCGATTGCTCTCAAAATTGATATTTGAGACAAGGGTCTCTCAAAATGGCGGACACTATTTTAAATTTTGAGCAAGGATTCATGTAATGTGGCCCAAGGGTCTCTCAAATATTCATTTTGAGAGCAATCGGACCAGTAACTAAATAATTCAAAAAGGCGGCCCCTTTTTTATTTTTTTGCAAAGAATCCATGTTATGTGGCCCAATGGTCTCTCAAATATCCATTTTGAGAGCAATCGGACCAGTAACTAAATAATTCATAATGGCTGCCCCTTTTTTAAATTTTGAGCAAAGATTCATTTTATGTGGCCCAAGGGTCCCTCAAATATACATTTTGAGAGCAATCGGACCAGTAACTAAATAATTCAAAATGGCGGACAATATTTTAAATTTTGAGCAAAGATTCATCTTATGCGGCCCAAGGGTCTTTCAGATATCCATTTTGAGAGCAATCGGACCAGTAACTAAATAATTAAAATGGCTGCCACTTTTTACGAGTCTGGTGGTTAAAGAGAAAAAAAATAAACAAAGTTGAACTTTACGTAAGTACCAAGTATTAATTTATAAATAATGTAGTATTTTCAATGTACGGATTATTTTTCTAATATTTTTTTTGATTACTAATGACCTATACATACAGGTTGTTGTTTTGGTCAGCGACGAGCGACTCAGGGTCGATAATACAACTGATACTGGTGCTAAAAAAAATATAAAAAAATACTTTATTTTTTTTTTAATAATAAAAATTTAAATAATATTATTTTGAAAATCATGTAATAAGCTAAAATATAGACGTAATACTCAACGGGAGTGCGAGGGGGTAAAGGGGTGGGGTGATGGCGGCTTGTGCCTAGCTCTAGTCAGTGCACGTGGCTAGTGACCATACTTTGCGGTAATTTTATTTCAAATTGAATAAGGTATTTCTCAGCGCATTTACAGTATTTAATGGAATAAAGTCCATTTTTGGAAAATGTATTTTTTGTACTACCGCTCCTGGGTCGCTTGTCGCTGACCAAAACAACACCCTGTATATGTATACATCAATCTCTAAAAATATACGCCAAGACTTTAGAAGGACCTTATTATAATTATATTCTATGGATAACCCACACTAACAATTTTTATGCGATTGAGATATTTTTTGTGGGTTATAATTTCGAAGTTATTTTGACCCATATAATATTAATCCTTATGTAATTTTGTAAGTTAGTCACGATGGACATTTAATGGAGATAAAGTTTGCTCTTTCTTTATCACAGATTTAAAATTAGTAAGACACAGTATTCGCGATACCGTAAAGGGGCGGGCCGAGACGGGCGCGGACGCGCAGATCGCTCGACACCACACGACATTGCACCCGTGCAATGACGGGGCGGGTCGCTAGTTCAAATTAAAAGTGTAATTTATGAAACAAATGACACGCAAATGACGTCATACCCTGTTCTAAAGACATCACAAGACGTAAATATTTAATAATGTGTGCAGCGTTATATACAGGGCGAATTTTTATTTCTAGCCAGTGTGGGCAACTTCTGAACTACAGGTCTTAGAGAAAAACGCTGAAAGGAACCCCGAGCTGAATTTTGAAGAAAATTAAATGCCATTAAAATTTATTTAAAAAAAATTGTATTTTCGAAGATATTGAATTTCTTCAAAAAAATTTTTTTTTCGAAATTCTGCTTCTTCGTCACAATAAGAACAAAATTATGTAAGACAATCTTGCTCTCAAGTTGCTAGAAGTTATCCAAAATATTATTTTATATTTTCCTTGACCATGGTTTTATGCTGCGTAAAGTTTGACGAAGTGGAGCAGATCTCGCAGGGACCTTACTATGTTTAACCATAAAGAATTGGCTCTTAGCATTCTGACAAAAAAATTGAGGTCAATTTTGATAACTTCTAGCAACTTCAGACCAAGATTGTCATACATAATTTTGTTCGTATTGTGAAGTGGAAGTAGAAAAAGAAAAAAAAAATTGAAAAAAATTTAAAACACATTTAAAAAAAAATTAATGGCATTTTTATTTTCTTCAAAATTTAGCTCGGGGTTCCCTTCAGCGTTTTTCTCTAAGACCAGAAGAAGAAGTTGCCCTCACTGGCTAGAATAAAAAAAAACATCCTGTATATGTAGGTACTACATAATATATCAATGAATATTGTGTGATCTTCAGTGTCATCATTGTTCAGATGGTTGTATACATATTTTTGGCACATTGAGTGGTAACAATTTTATGCATCTTTCAGGGAATACATATTTTTACTTTATCTAACGTGTACATATTAATGATCGTGTCGGGTACATATTTATGTTGTCTATATTGTTTACATATTTGTTAGCATTTGAATGAGTACAAATTATTGGAGCTTTTTATGATTACTTCTTTTTTATAATGATACGTGTATACATATCTTTGTCTTCGACTGTACCTACAGGGGTATTTTTTTTTAGATCACTATCGACATTGTAGTTGCTTATATCCAATTAGGTAACATTGTAATATATCGATGTTTACATCCGAATATAGTGTTTATTTTTGGTTCGTTTACTATTATATTTTTAGATCTCATTTCATTTTGTATAAATTATAAAACAGAAATAATAAAAATCTGTAATTGACAAATTAATAGCACAAAATGCTGTTGCATTTGATTAAATAAATAAAAAGGATATAATGAATTCTTATTATTTTGACGAGGGATCTATTATACTCTGACTAACGTCTTTGTAAGTAAGTAATTAATGTATTTGTGAGTCTTTTAGATTGTGTTCACACATAATGCACAGCCACTTAGATAATTTTATTATGTTTTATGTTTCATATTTCGTAATTATATGAACAAGCCCTTAAAGTGCAATGCTAGTTTCAGATTTAATTAAAGTACTTATTTCTTAACAATAACTAAACATCAGAAAAAAAATCAAAAGTGACGAATTTCTTAACTAGAAAAGGAGACATGGAGAGGCTACACGATGAAAGAAAAATAAGAAATAATGATAAATGATAAATGATGATAAATGATAAATGATAAATTTTATTTGCGTAACACATGGTTGTAAAAGATGTCAGGTACATTATTATTAGGTCATACATGTGTTGCTATTATATATAGCATGCAACATTACTTCATAGGTTTACTACACAATGGCATATAAGAGCATATTTAATACAAATTAATTATTATTCAAATTACAAAATGATATAAAACAAATTAAAACACAAAACATTAAAATAATAAATTTCAAATAAATTCAAATTACAATATCATTAGTTCCTTCAGGTCCTTAAAATTATATGTAAAATATAATATAATGTAAAATATTAAAAAGTTTTTGTTTCTTATAAGCAGTAAAACGGAGTAGGGAAAAACAAAGTTGACGGGGGGGCAAGCTAAAACTCATAACAGGCTTTAATAATTATTATTCCTTTTAAATCATTAAAAGGCATCATTTAACAATATAATAATTGGACTGTTTTACAAAAACCTTAAACCGACTTCAAAAAAAAAAAAACATTCGAATTGAGAACCTCCTCCTTTTTTTGAAGTCGGTTAAAAACACATGACAATGACTATATGAATAAACTAACTAAGCGATCTGTTTAGCGATTTAAGCGTGAAAAGGTAACAAACATACAGAGTTACTTTCGCATTTATAATATTAGTGCTAAAGAAGAAAAACTTAATGTTTTCAATCTAATGTTAAAATATGTTTTGGTAAACATTTCATTTTTAATACAAGCTTTATTTTGGTGACTGTACTTTTTGTTGGCTGTACGTACATTGTCTTCCAATATAATGTATACCAAATATCAAGTCAATCCGACCACTGGAAGTGGGTGAAATTCGACATGCAAGAACCCGAACAAACATAGTTACATAAGTTTAATAAGCTTGTAAAAATACTATAATCCCATGGGTCAATGTAACATACATATGCAAAATAACATACAATTAGACACAACCACCGAAAATTAATTAAGAATTATCGGAATAATGATAACAATGAGCGTGGAAGTGTGTCGGATGTCCTCAAGGAGGCCCATCATCACGCCGAGTGAATCAGTGTCAAGTGCTCACTCGGCCTTGAGTGGTGCTCGGACTATTACGCAAGCACAATGAACTTATGTCTGGATGTTGTAAGTATTATGCACTTGCATTTATGATTAAGAAGCGATAACTGCACAGGATATTAATTATGTGGTAGTTTTAGATGATTCAGATGTTGTAAGGATCAGAATGTTCAACTGCTAAACTGCCGTAACACTCCGATACTTAATGACAAAGAATGATACAAAAAAATAAATATTTTTAGAGACGTTGAAATGACGTTATAATTGGTCCTTGGTGCCTATAGAATAACTTGAGGCATTTAAAATACTTTTAGATCCCCATAAAAATGCGACATTCTATGCCATGCCGGCGAATTACGACCAAAACCGTTATGTGTTGTTATGTTTTGCGGGGTTTATAAAATATTTAAAGTAAATTATTATATTGCTGGTGTAATCTCAACATTGGAAGTAATTTAAAACTCACTAAAATGATTTTGTCATCATGTCATTTTGTCAGAATTTATTTTCCTTTATAAGGCAAATAATAACTAAATTATATTTTTAAAATATCATTTAAACGTATGAAAGTGTATTTTATTGGTTGGTGTTTACACCACCAACCAATAAAATGGCAGGAGCATGCATTTGACTATATGATGATAACGACCCTGTGAGGTTTGCTGGAAGCAGCTGGTTGCAAACGGCCCAGAACAGCTTGTGTAGGTTTCGTTAGGAAATATAGCTTATATATATTATACTACTAATTCTTGTATGTGCAAGTGCAACTGACAATTATTTAGGGGAGGTTAAGGATAAAATCGTTGACAAATCTTAATATGGCTGAATATAAGAAGCCATTGGGGTTTTTTTAATATACTCGTATTATATTAAAATAGACTAATGATGAGATGATCAGATGATTAGTCATTGTTAGTACGTAATAATCATAACTTTGATTTAATAGTATGGCAAAACATAAAACTGCTCTTTAATGAGAGAGAAACCGCAGGCTGAACTAGTAAATAAAAAAAACATGTTTTAGTAAAATTTTATTACTAGACAAAAACATAATTAGTTGGTAAACCAGTTGAAAAGTTGTGTCGCAGATTCAATGCCTCTCCTCTAACATTTCCAAAAATCATTTGGACATTTCTGGAAAAAATAAGATAAAAATAATATTGTTGACGGAAATAAGAAAAACAATATGTAGCATGTTAACTCTAACTGTACATGTTATTCTAGTTATATTGTGTAATTGGACAACTATTTTGGTAAAATATAAAGAACCTGCAATTGTAAACTATAAATAATAATCGTATTTATTTGTTATTGTACAATTTACAATAGTTTGGTAACAGAGTAAGACAAGGGTTAGGTAAAGTTATCGTCGAACTTCTGTTCCTAAACTAATAGACCGGGAGATACTGGCACAAATTTCCTGGACATTTGTACCAGTATGTATGGTGACCAGTCAGGGGTCTAATTACGTAATGACGAAAAGGAAAATGATGGTCATAGCGCTGGTACCGGCGGCTCAATCGCAGTCACATTCCTAACCAAATAAATATGGTAATTTGACAGAATATCCATAGAAGGCGATTCCAGGCGATGTGAAATAGTGTCTTATGTCTTTCCGTTAAAGATTGAATTAACATTTTACTAAATACCGTTACATAATAATAATCTATGAACGTTACCTTCAGCATGGCGATGCCAGTACACGTAAACACGTCATAGGCTCTGCAAGGATAATCCAAATACTGCCTTAAATCCTTATCGACACAGTCCGTTATAGCTTTTTCTATGGCTTCTGACCATTCTTTATGGTGTTCGGACCACTGTCGAAGATGGTTTCTATAGTTGTCCTTATTAAGAGTGTACTTGTCGATCAGAAAACCTGACCTTTCGAAAACACACTGAACATCGTTGCACTGAAAATGTTAAAACTGTAATAATTATCTCCTCGTCTATTGTCTAATTAGTAGGTAGTGTAGTGTGGTTACGTCCGCGATGTAGAAAAGCCGTGAATGGCTTGTGTCTGAAATCGAGAGTACACTAACCGCAGAGTCTCCAATTGGGGCTGACTAAACCTAGTGCATTTCAACCCAGCATCATCATCATAATCATCATATTAGCCCATGGATGTCCACTGCTGAACATAGGCCTCCCCCATTGATTTCCACTTCAAACGGTTCTGGGCCGCTTGCATCCAGCGGCGCCCAGCGACTCTGACCAGGTCGTCGGTCCACCCGGTGGGAGGTAGTCCCGCTCGGCGCTTTCCAGTACGTGGTCGCCACTCGAGAACCTTTATCCCCATCGGTTATAGGCTCTTCGAGCGATGTGCCCATTGCCACTTCAGTTTACTAACTCTACGAGCTATGTCCGTTGTTTTCGTTCTCCTACGAATGTCCTCATTTCAACCCAGCATGTCTACCAGAAATATGTAGCGAGGGATTTGTTTTAGCTGACAAATAGGATCGCTTCATTTTCACGATATAGTTCTAATGAAGTGACCCAGAAGATAATATATCGATGAACTGACCCTATTGGGGGTTGAAACATATCCTTAGCTACACATCTCTGGTGGAAATCCACCCTTATAAGTGCCCTTCTAATCTGAAACTATGCCTTGGAAGAGATAGATATACATTACAAAACACGAACATATTTCATAGAAGATGTTTAAAAAGACTTACCGGCCCGGGCAACCTTGGGTTGGAACAATTCATCAAATGTTTTGCGTCACCTAGTTCTGGTATATCGCAACATACTGATATTGGTTTCTGAAAGGTGCAAAAAATATGACACTGTAAAATTTATGATTAAAATATACATTTTCAGGTAAGCATGAACTCATTTCCGTGTATGTGGTATGTGTAGGCCGTTTTAAACTTAGGGAGTGGAATGTCACTCGGCCGGGAAGGGCTCATTATTCTACTTTCATTCCTTTTTATTAAAATACATTAAAAATAATACCATAAGTATCGTTAATTAAAAGAATTAAGAAACAAACATAAAAAAAGAACACTGAAACGTATAATATAACTCTAATCTGACACTGTTTTGAAGTCAGCGAAACCATGACGTGTTCCATCGAAAATATTTCGTACATTGTGCGGTTTCAAAGGAGCTTTCTACTGCGGACGCTCAGGTTGTGGAATGAACTCCCCGCAGTGGGTTTTTACAAGGGAGCAGTGTTGCCAACGACACAGGGCCTGATGTCGCCATTTTTCACAGCTTAAGTAGCCTAAAGTAGCCGAATTTTGAGCAGGTAGCCTAAAGTAGCCCAAAATGCACAATAATGCTATGAACAAATTTTTTATGTTGTTCTCAATGAGCGTTTGACAGTTTTTTGGAACATAGAGGTGTAATGAGAAAAACGCTCATTCATTTATACATTCCTAATTTAAAAAGCAGTACAAACTTTTTTTGTCAAACAAAGTCAAACTATTTTTTTTAATACGTCAAAGTCGGTAAACGAGCGTACGGACTGCCTGGTGGTAAGCGGTTACTATAACCATATGGACGCTTGCACCTCACGGGGCATCACTCACACGTTACCGACCCTCCCCAATGAACTCTGGCGACCTTAATCACGCGCAGGAACACAACATAAAGTTATTTTGTTACGGTATTAAGTATGGTGGAGGTACTTCCTCAGTCGAGCTGCTATTTGAGCAAATAATCGCTATACCTCTCTTAAATCTATTACATTTATTCAATTGAGGCCCTAGTAGGCCACTTATAAAGGTCAAAGCTACTGAAGTTACCAAATATAGCTTAAAAGTACAGTAAAGAATAGTGTTCTTAGAGCGTCCGCTACATATACGTCTATTCACACGTACGGCAACCACACGACAGCGTCGCGATAAAATAAAGTCAAGCCGTGGTAACGTGTGAATAGTGTCACTGCGGCTTTTTGCGATTGCGTTGCAGTTGCGTTGTGGCTACAAAATGTAAAAAATGTTTGTACCGCTAGTTCCCGGTGTCACTGGTGGTTGCGTTGTGGGCGGTTGCGACGTCGCTGTGGTGTGGTCGGTATTACACACGCGGTCACTAACGGCAAAATGTGGTCCGTGTGAATTCAACAATTAATTTTCATACAATTTTGCGCCCGCCCACGTTGTGTGGTTGTGATGTGGTTGCGGTTGTAGTGTGGCTGTGGTTCGTGTGCCTTAGGCGTATATCAGAGGCGTTTATGGGCTTCTTGATTTCTAAAAATTAGTATAGTACGTGGCATTGGGAGAAATATACAGTAGCGTTAACACCCGCGCGCGCATGATTTTCACTGCATGTTGCAGATACCTTATCTAAAATTAAGAAAGGTAACATAATATCTGAGAAACAAGTTCATGGTGATTTCCCGAAACTAACCATTTATACAGAATGGATTCATATCATATATCATATGATATCACTGAACTTTTACATTTTGCGTCAGCATAGGTTTCTTTCGATTATGCTCATTTATGATTCGGCTATTTACCTACCTTGTCGTTGAGGTAGCCTAAAAGGCGACCAGTCGCCATTCCGATTTATTCATCGCCAATTTTCGTCCTGAGTAGCCTAAATGGCGATAAATCTCCTACGTTGGCAACACTGCAAGGGAGTACAGCATTGAGTTCTTCAAGAAGTGTGCCGAGATTTTTGCAGGATCGGCAAAGCGCGAGTTTTACCCCTGGTGGTGCAAGCGTCAATAGGCTACGGTGACTGCTTACCATCAGGTCGGCCGTATACTTGTTTGCTGCCTTAGTGATATACAGGGTGTTGTTTTGGTCGGCGACAAGCGACCCAGGAGCGGTAGTACAAAATATATATTCCCCAAAAATGGACTTAATTCCATTAAATACTATAAATATGTTGAGAAATACATTATTCAATTTGAAATAAAATTACCGCAAAGTATGGTTACTAGGCACGTGCACAGACTAGAGCTAGGCGCAAGCCGCCATCGCCCCACCCTTTACTCCCACGTACTCCCGTTGAGTATTATGTCTACACTTTAGCTTATTACATAATTTTCAAAAAAAATATTTTTATTATTAAAAAAAATTAAGTATTTTTTTAATATTTTTTTTAGCACCAGTATCATTTGTATTATCGACCCTGAGTCGCTGACTAAAACAACGACCTGTATAATCTTTAAATATATCACTGTAATAAATAAATAAATAAATTAACGGGAAAAGTACTATAACTTGAATACATTACCAGAGTGGCTCCTTTATTCCTTTCTCGATGCAATAAATCACATGTACCCTGAAAATATTAAATTTCCGTTAGCGAGCTATATTTATTGGTATTATCTTTGTTATTTTAAGGGAGAGTACAGAGAAAGTACTATACATATATTTTACGAAGCAAATTTTGCTGAAAGAAGACTTTCTTTTAAATTTTTAAAATAAGTACACTGTATTTCCTCGGCATGGCATATCGCGGTGGTATAGTAGTACCCATTTCGTTCGCACAGAAAAGAAAGTATGGCCCCGAAGATTAACGAAAGAATGCTTAAAACTTACAATCAACCTTAGATCACTACTATAAGGTTCGTAATACACTGCAGCTGTTAGTTCCGTCTTACTCGCAAGTCACGCCCCTCCGCACGGCGCGCGCTAACATGGCAGCAGCTGCCGACCAATAGCATTTCCCGCGCTTTGAAAATGTATCTTCTGCGCAGGTACATCGGTAAGATGGGTACTACTGTATGTCCAATATGAGCATAAGGTCAACTGAATTTCCACCAGTTTTACTAAAATCTGTTTCCAACTAAAAAACAGCATGCTACGATTCCCGTTTTTAGAATTAGATCATTAAAAAATAATACATTGGAATGTCTCAAAGACTGTAAGAATTAAATTCTAGTTGAATCGTAAATGATTTAAAAATAACTTACCAGTAAAAACAAGGCACAGAATGTAAATAATTTAATCATCTTACTTTCCAACAACTTACTTCAATGACAACAAAGTTAATTGTGATATTACTATCACAAATGTATAGGTGGGTTATGCACGCAAATCAATAAATAATAATCATAAATTTATTTATCATCAAGGTCAGAGAGTAATGAATTGCGTTTAATGTGAATATTGAACTATTTTACGATAAGGATTTAAGAAGAGGGTCTTTTTGCATTTTATTTATCTGAAGCTGTGATAACTTGGTTGGTTATTTTGAAAAGAGCCTAATTGCTGAGTTTATTGCCGGATCAGAAGAAGCAATTCGGAAAAATGCATTTGCTTTTCTCAGCGGATGCAACCTTCTGTACTGGTATTAGAGTCAGGCTATTCACAAGAGTCTGCGAAGGTTTATTTGCATGAGTTTTTTTTTTAAACAAGTTTTTTATATTTATAATAGTCGACCTGCTCAATCATCAGACCCTAGAACCAGAGTCCTTGCCAAGACAAATCAAAGTCACCCAAACTCGATGGGGTTGCGTCTGTTTATTACAGAGTTCCCATGGTCTTTCGGTTTCATCATCAGATTAGCTGCATATCATTATAATTTCATTATTATCTTAATTACATATTCATGCAAATTTCAACTCAATCGTAAATCGGGAAGTGAGTCAAAAACTTGCAAGATTTGATTACAGACACCGGGACGGGTGAAACTAAATAAAAGCTTAATTACTTTCAAGCGCTCGTGGTGTAGCATGATTAGCCGTTCTTAATCGATCGGCAAAGTTAAGCTACCACCGCCGTGGTCGGTACCTGAATCGGTGACCGCCTAGTGGTATTTCAAATCGAGCGTTTCCGTGCTTCGGATGGCACCTTAAGCCGTTGGTACCGGTTATCAGTTAATTGTGATAGTCATGAAGTTAGTTGGAGGCCTACTAGGCGGCTTGTAAACTCCAACAGTAGGTTGACCAATAGCCTACCTCCACCAATCCGCAGTGGGCACGCGTATTGTCCATGCCCTTTCACCCTAATTTGTCAAAGGAGTCCTGTGCTCAGCAGTGGGACATTATAGGCTGATGATGATGATGAAATTCGAATTTGAACACGAAGACCAAAGAAGGAAAGACTGTAGCTCTCTCTTGTTTGTCTACTACGTCCCATAATAGATATACTCCTTTCCGATAAGGTTCGCTATTGATCTTAAAATAATATCGGATAAATTACTTATCTAGGATAACACTTATTTATCGGGCGCCCTTGCTTCCATAATAATATATTTTCATTTAGTACGCTGTCTACAGGAAAAATAGTTGTAATTACTACGACCATCTTCCATAATTATTACAATTAATTATTTTTATCTTATATCATATGTCATGTTTGAAGTGTAATAGCAAGCTGAGCCGAGTCTTGTAAACATATTACCTATATGTTTTTTTACTATCTACAGCATGTGCACTAAGGTAAGTGATGAATCTTGCAAGTCGAATTTCACCCACTTCCAGTGGTCGGATCGACTTGATATTTTGTATATCTACATTCCGAACCGGTATTAGAGTCAGACTTTTCATAAGTGCCTGCGAAGGTCTATTTGAATATATGATTTTGAATTTTGTAATTTGTATAAATTAGTATACTAGAAGACAATGCAAGTACGGTCAATAAAAAGTACAGACACCAAAAAAAGCTTGTACTAAAAATTTATTTTTTAATAAAATTTTAGATTCTTATGCTCAAAAGATTTTGACTATTATTCGAATAAAATCTAGTAAAAATAGGTAACACTTATTTTCTACTAACTGTCCCCCGCGGTTTCACCAGCGTTCACATGTGTCCAATGTGTTAATTCAGAATATATTCTATCAGTATGCCAAGTTTCATTCAAATCCGTTCAGTATATTTTGCGTGACAGAGTAACAAACATCTTTACAAATCACATTTTCACATCCATACAAACTTATACATTTATAATATTATAAGTATAAATATTAGGTAGGATAAGACATCTTGATGCATCACTTACCTTACCTACTATAGCCAGGACTTATATACATTTTCGTAGCGGTCGCGCGGTCTACGATTCGTAGCAAAGAAGCTAGGCCTGTGATTATAGAGACTATCAAATTATACATAGTTTTAGTACATCAGTATAGGTATGGTAGAAATTATGTCAATTGTTTTGTCCAGAGATTTCAACAGAATATTGTGAAATCATTTTTCAATGACACACCAATCCTCCAAACTTTCAATTTCATATCCACTCAAACGATGCATGTATGATAAATGTGTTCTTTTGTTGCCACTAGTTAAGTTAGCAGTCAAATAATTTGTTTATTAGGTAAAACATTTTAAATTCTATTGAGAATTTGATTATGCAAGATACTTATGTATATGATTTACGGATATAGGTTTAAGCATAATTAATTTTCACGTGTGAATAAATGTTTAAACGTAAGAGCTCCGAAAAGTGGTAATAGTCGCTCAAAGCGGTGGAGTTTTAGAGGAAAAGATGTTCATTCAGCAATAGCCATCTTATGGGATACTATGAATGATATACTTTAACATCACATAGAGACTTGGGATGAGAATTAAATATGGAAATAAAATAAACACAATATCTCTGTAAATCCTCAAAATTAATATCAATCAAACAGAACTCCGACTAGATTGCTTCTTTTAGGACTTAGCTATATTCCTTTTTATTACCTAGAACGTATTCTAGGCCACAATGAATAGATGTAAGTTACGCACCCATAGATAAGTCTAATTAGCCCTGAAGATATGACTTTGGTTATGGGTGGTAGCGTGATGCGTAAAGCGAGAAAGCGTTTTTACTTTTGCTAAAACAATATTATTTTCTGAAAGCCTACAAATATAGGATGTTTTTTGGTCGACGCGAGCGACGAGGGGCGGTAGTACAAAAAATTCTTTTTCTAAAAATGGCCTTAATTCTAATTTTTTTTTATGTCATTAGGATGACAAACAGGCAGACGGTCCACCTGATGGTAAGTGGTCACCGCCGCCTATGGACATTTGCAATACCAGGGGGACTGCCGATGTGTTGCCGACCTTGAAAAGCTCTTTTTATACCCTTTTTGAAGAACCCCATATCGTAGCGCTGAGGGAAAACCGTAATGGGGAGCTCATTCCACATCCTAATGGCCCGCAGTAGGAACGTCCGACTGAACCGTTGTGTGGACGATCGAGGCGGCTCGAGGATATGAGGATGAACTCCACATCGCCGGCGAGCGGTGCGGTGGTAAAAAGGTGATGATGGCACCAGCAGGGCGATTGTCAAATGCTCTCGTTATCGTGAAACCGATAGCGAGGGTCTCGTAAGTTGTTATAATTTTGGTATTGTGTATTGTTGTATTTTTACATAATTTATAGAAAAACGTAGTTTACAGTAACACAGCTTTATTTGAAGTACAATGAAAAATATGACATAGAACGATCAATACACATTTCAAAAAAGATAGTAGCCAGTATTTATTCCAACATACCCCCACTTAATGGCTACTTACCCCCACTTAATCTATACTAAGGCCTATGGCTTGTATACACCTATCATGGGCCACACGCCCTAAAGGCTTTGTTAATACATCAGCCGGCATTTCGACTGTAGGTACAAATCTTAATTCTACAGTTAAGTCAGAAACCTTTTCACGAATAAAGTGAAAACGCGTATCTATATGTTTTGTTCGACTGTGGTGGATCGGATTTTTGGCCAACATTAGTGCACTTTGGCTGTCCGAGAAAATAACAGTACTAGGAGATTTACCTGTCACTTCAGTTATGAATCTCTTCAAGAAACAAGCCTCTCTGGTAGCTGAAGATAAAGCCATATATTCAGCTTCGGCTGAAGATAACGCCACCGTAGGCTGCTTTCTTGATTCCCAAGAAATAGGACCGCCTACCAGCTCAAAATAAAATCCTGTGTATGAGCGTCGACTTACTGGACAGTTTGCAAAGTCAGAGTCTGAGTAGCCACGCAGTGTGTCATCATTTGTCTTTCTGTAAGAAATACCAACATTCTTAGTAGCACCCAAATATTGAAGACAATGCTTTGCTGCGTTCCAATGAGTCTTATCGTAACATGAATTAAACTGACTCAAATAACTTACGGTAAATGCAATGTCAGGCCTAGTGTTTACAGCGAGAAACATGAGACATCCAATCAGTGCTTGATATGGATAATTACTAGACTCACCTGAACCAGGTTCTAGCTTCTTTTGTAAAAGAGGCGTTGAAACATGTTTGGACTTTTCATTCCAAACTTCTTCAACAATGTCTCAATATAAGTCCCTTGGTGCATTTTAATACCGTTTTCGTTACTTATAATATTAATTCCCGTAAATAAATTTATTTCTCCTAAATCTTTTGTTGAGAAATTTTCTTCAAACTGACTTTTGAAATTGTCAAATGTCATTTTATTTTTATATAAAATGACAAGATCGTCAACATAGACTGCTAAAATCAAAGAGTCGTTATTCGAAATCTTTTTTATAAAAACACAAGATTCCGAAGGAGTTTGAATAAAACCTATTGCAGACAAAATTTCTTTTAACTTTGAATGCCAGGCCCTTGGAGCTTGTTTTAAACCATATAAGGATTTCTTTAATAAGCATACCTTATTTTCATATTTATGCTGAATAAATCCTTCAGGTTGTAGCATGTAGACTTCCTCTTCTAAGTCTCCATTTAAAAAGGCTGTGTCTACATCCATATGCCGAACCTTGTAGCCTTCATGCACTGCCAATGCTAACAAAGTTCGCAATGATGAGTTACGTACAACCGGAGAAAAGGTTTCGTAGTAATCCACACCTTCTACTTGTGCAAAACCTTTAGCTACTAGACGAGCTTTATATTTTACTACATTACCTTGAGCATCTCGTTTTAGTTTATATACCCATTTGCATGGTATACAGGGCTTATGACTTGGCTTGTCTACCAAGGTCCAAGTCTGGTTTTTAAGTAAAGCACTATACTCTTCTTTCATAGCAGTAATCCAGCTATTTTTGTCATCACTAGTGACGGCTTCATGATATGAAGTAGGTTCTTCATCATCAGCCATTTCTGTTTTCAGATTACGCATTCTATTTCTAAGTGGATATCTACAGCCACTTGTATTAGAATGTTGCTCTTCAATAGCGTTTGGTGTTTGCTCCTCTGGAACTTCCATTGCATCATGATCAACTGCATCACAGAAATCCTCAGCTTCATAATCTTGAGTATTATCGTCAGCAACAGGGGCATCAGCTGTGGCTTCAACCTCATCCTGCCTCTGAGAATATTCTTGATACGAATGCCTCTGAGAATATTCTTGATACGAATCAGTTGAGAGCAACAACGGTACAGTTTGGAAAGTTGCAACTTCCTCTACAGATGGACAAGTTACAATATTTTCCGTTACACCAACTCTGTTTTTCTTGAGATCTGTAAAACAATCTTCAAAGAATGTTACATCTCTTGCTTTTATCAGTCTTCTCGGATATAGAGCATCTCTAAAGAGATAGCTGTTTGGGTCTGGGTTGTACCCAACGAAAACATATTGATCAGCTTTAGCATCTAGCTTTTTCCTCTGACAAGAAGGTACATGGACTAGTGCTCGACAACCAAACACTCGTAAATGAGATAGATCAGGCTTATTCCCAGTCCATTTCTCCATTGGTGTTTGTGTTTTTAAAGCTACATGGGGACTCCTATTTTTCAAATAAACAGCGGCTTCAAAAGCATCTTGCCAATAAACCTTTGGCAATGAGCTTTCCGCCAGCATCGAGCGTGCTTTCTCTACGATTGACCGGTTAGTCCGCTCTGCAACTCCATTCTGTTGAGGGCTATATGGAACGGTGGTCTGATGCTCGATACCTTTTGACTTTAAGTAATCCGTGAACTCTTTATTCACGTATTCAGTCCCATTGTCCGTCCTTAGTGTCTTGACTTTTGCTCCTGTTTGTGTTTCTACAAAAGACTGAAATTCACAAAATTTATTCATCACTTCTGTCTTTGATGAAATAAAATAGGGGAAGATTCTTCGTGAGAAATCATCTATAAATAGGACAACATATTTGTTTCCTTGGAAAGATGTTTCGGACATTGGTCCACACAGATCAGAATGCACAAGTTCCAATAAAGAAGTGGTTTTCTTATGCGGAATTGTTTTAAAAGGTTTCCTACTTTGCTTACCTTCAATGCACGCGACGCAAGGATCCTTATCAACCTCATCATAGTCCAGGCCAAGAGCTTGACCTTGTTTAAGCTTATTCATACCAAAACGACAAAGATGACCTAAACGTTTGTGCCATAGACGATATTGTGATGGTCCAAAATGCACAATGTTGGCTGATAAATCCTCTGGTGCTTTGACAGTATAATCCACCATTAATAGAACCATGTAAAACAATTTGACCTGTACAAGAAAAATCTGTATAAAAATTACAACCTTTTTTATCAAAAACTACAGTATAACCTTTATCTACTGCCTTTTTGACTGAAATGAGGTTTGAATTCAAATTTGGAACGACTGCAACATCAGTAACAGTACCTACAGTACCATCTTTAGTGCTAAACTTAAGTTCACCAACACCCGTACAGTCAATTTTTTCTCCATTTGCTACAGTAACTTTACCAGTATCATTCTGAAGTAATTTCACATTATGTAATAACTCCATACTTGAAGACATGTGATTTGTCGCTCCAGAATCAATAAACCAGATCTCTTTCTGTTTATTCTTAACCGAATTTAAAGTTGTCGATAAGGTAACACCATTAGCACCTTTAGAACAATTTATCCTGTTAGGACAGTCGGGCCGTTTATGTCCTGGTTCATGACATTCATAACAAACAACCTGTTTCTTGCTTTTATTTTTCTTAATATTCTTAGAATTTGAAACATTACCTTTCTGAATAGTTCTCAAAGCTGAAGTGCTCGGTTCATGCTCCATTCTCAAAGATTCATTGAGTAATTTACCTCTTACTAGCTCGCTTGTGACGTTGACATTTGAATTCTCCAATGCCATCACTAGGGGATCATATCGTGGTCCCAAACCACCTAAAAGAATCGCAGCGACACTTGCATCTTCAATTTCCTTCCCAATATCTGCGAGATCTTGAACAGTACAAAGTACAGCATTTATATACTTCTCCATATTGTTTTCAAATGTATCTAAGCAATATCTATAGAGTTGTCTTTCTAAAGCAAGTCTTCTGCCTAAGCCCTTTTCTTCATAGGCTGCCAAGAGAGCATCCCAAGCTTCCTTAGCTGTCTTTGCTCTACGAACATACGTTATAGCTGAACCGTTCAAAGTAAGACAAATTTTTGATAAAGCTTTTAAATCATTTAAATCTCTTACTGATTGAGGGGTAGGGTCTCCTTCTTTGTAACCTACGATCGCCTCCCAGAGAACTTCATGTACTAGATACATCCTCATCTTAAATTTCCACAATGCATATTCTTTCTTGCTCGAAAGTGTAAAATGTGGTAAAGATGAACTGCGGTGAGCGTGTCCAGCACCATCGCCAGCTGCTTCCATCGTAATGTATTCACACAATATTTTCAATACATAAAAACAAATACAGCCACCGACTTCAATAAAATTCTGTAAATACCATCTATTTACCACTGTAAATACAAATTTTCCTTCGTGCTGATAACGATTTGTTGTATTTTTACATAATTTATAGAAAAACGTAGTTTACAGTTACACAGCTTTATTTGAAGTACAATGAAAAATATGACATAGAACGATCAATACACATTTCAAAAAAGATAGTAGCCAGTATTTATTCCAACATGTATCTTTTACACCAAAATAGTCGCCGGCTTCATTTGAAATAATTTAATTTAGTTTTAAATTTTGCTGTTATTTGAGTTACACAATACCAAAATTATAAAAACTTACGAGAGCCTCGATATCGGTTTCCCGAAAGCGAGAGCATTTGACAATCACCCTGCAGGTCAAAAAGTTCTTGAGAACACTCCCTATTATATAGACGGTAGAACACACAGAGAAATACTGAAATACTGTACATACATTGAGAGTAATATACAAAATATTCTAGTGCATACTTTTTTTAAAAAAAACCTTATACTATTACAAAATTATTATTGTAGACCACCTTCATCAATTCGTCAAACGATGCGGTACGTTACCACATACACATTATTTAAGTTAGATGATGGTGCTGATTCTGTTGTAAATCGCACTAAGCTAATTTTAGTCACATTACATCTCTTTCTTACAAACATTATTGAAAAAGTATAGAGCATATTTAAAAAAGCTGTCAAAATAGTCTTTGCCGTTTTCATTTGCGTGTATTTAGACGTATCATCGAAAGATGGCGACAAAATTTATGCTGAAAACTTTTCTTATATTCTTTATTAGAAAGAGATATAGTGAAACTTTTAGTTTAGTTGTAAACAACAGAATCAGCACCATTGTTGGTAAATAAGAATTGCCTCGTACAGCATATACAAGGTAAGGGTGTAAAATGGAGAACATAAACCTGTAGTCAATTAAAAAAGTTACAACTGTTCTTCACTTAAACCGCTGCATATAGGTATTCGCAATCTCATCTTCCCTGTTACACAGGGTTATACTTGGGAATAAACATACTAAAGTTCTTCTCGCTCACAGCTGCACCTTCCACCATGGCAGCCGCCTTAACTCTATTACACAGCTTTTTATGCCCTAGACGCGGGCGTAAGGCGTTCAAGTGATCACTTATTGGCGTGAGCTCACACTTTATGTGCCGTAAAGACGACCTACAGATTCGAAGCGAGCCTCGCCAATTATGCGATTACGTGGTGACGCATGTCGTTTACAAATTAGATATAAGGTTTGTACACATAGGGTGAGGATATACTAGTGCTACCATAGATATACATCTAAATAGATGCCGCGAGTGTACGTACTTCGCGTGTCAAAATCTGAGCAAAAATGGGGCCGAATGTTCTTCTTTTGAAACTGTTTCGCTCGGACAGGGAACTCGCATAAGGCTGCATGTCCACCAGAAATCTGTAGCGAGGGATGTGTTTAGCTGATAAATAGAAAAGCTTCATTTTCACGTTAAAAATCTAATGCCAGCCTAACTAAATCAATCTTGTGACATTATTCCACACTTGGTTTTCATACGGATGGAGGGACTTGCGGTATCTATTTAGATTTATGTCCGTGGGTGCTACTGATATATTGGTATCGATAATGGAGGAAATAAATATATATTGCTAGCAAGATGTACTCTGTTTTCTCATTTTCATTATTGTTCAAAAAGTAAATAACAAACCTCAATAACTCCACATCTCCCATGTCCCATGCCTAGACACAGTATTGAGTTAACTACTAGTCAGATATTGACCTAAGTGAAGAAGGTACGAAATTGTGAACTCGATGGTGTCAGTTGCAAATAGCTTTAACTAGGATACATATATAATAAGCAGAATACCATCCAATTTATGAAAACACAAGAGAATATAGAAATAGATAAGAGTCCCACAAGCCATCTTACGTGAAAAGGACTGGTATTAGGTATTTGCGGATCTCGCTTTCTTCCGTATCATTCGCAATTCACTCCGGGGTGCTTTCCCCTTACATTTTTCGTACGATGACGTTATTTGACAGCGCCGCAGATATTTCACTCGGGGTGTACTGCACCTACATAATATTCACTATAGCTACTCAACTTGTATATTTTAATCATACTGTATACTATTATACTCGTACAAATAATTTAAATATGAAAATGGGAGACTTTTTGGCGGGATCTTGCAGAGTAACGTTGTGTTTTCATTTTTATTTTCATAAATTCGTGTATTTTGAGTTTTATTGCATATTATCGGTGGTATTTTATCCAATAAAGATCAATCCATGTGCACTAGTGAAGTGAAATGAAATGAATCATGTGTATCGTGACTTTTCAAGTTGTCTCAAGAAGTCCGTGAAAATTTTTAGTACAATGACCACCATTGTACTAAAACATGACTATTATGGACGGTGACTGACTGAGGACTATGTAAAAGTGATTTATTGTGACTAGAACTTAGAATATAACTGGAAAATGGCAAAATACACAAGCCGTGTGACGCCAAGATATTAAAAAAATAATATGAAAATGAGTTTCTTTATTTGGATCCAGCACGCGGAAAAACTAATAATACAATAAAATGTTAGATCTACGCATAGATATGAAACTAGGTACATCAATATGAATAATGTTCCCTGCAATGTACACTAATGTTTATTCAATAAATATAACTGTACTAGGTTATACGTATAGTTTATATAACTGCGATGCATATTCTCAATCGTACGAACCATCGATGTGTGTTTCCTGTATGTATTGCAAGTAAACAGAGCGTTAATAAAATAAATGCGCGCTATCAGACTCATCTCACTATACCTAAGAACCAATAAAAGTTGAAAGGATTAGTTTGTATAGTTTATTTCTAACAAGTTATTTGGCTATTACAATTTATTTGCAATCAGTTTAAATATAATTATATTCTTAGCTCCACCATCTACTATTGCTACTTTGACTCGCGGTAAAAAAATAACAATCACATAAATTGTTATTATAGGATGCGCGTACCTCGCGAGTTCTTTTTTTTATACTACGATGTCGATAAACAAGCATATAGTCCGCTTGATGGTAAGCGGTTACAGTAGCCATATGGACGCTTGTACGGGGCATCACTCACGCGTTCCCGACCCATCCCCCTCCCCGATGAGTTCTGGCGACCTTACTCACGCGCAGGAACACAACATAAAGTTATTTTATTTCCATAGTACAAGCTCTGCTTAGTTTGGAATCAGATGGGATTTATGAGAGGTAGAGCATAGTTTTTATTCGCTCACAGAGCAGCTCCACTGGGGAAGTACCTCCACATTACAGAATACCGCAGCCAAATAACTTTATGTTGTGTAAGTTGTGTTCCTGTACGTGAGTAAGGTCGCCAGAGATTTAGATCAAATATTTATTTAGTAAATAAATAAATATAAATAAATATCCTGCGATATTCCTCACACACAAATACAAATTACAATCTAATCTAACGATTAGACTGACTCGCAGGTAACACACAACCTAAACAATGTGACCAAAAGACTAATTCCCCGAGCTCTAAAAAAAGGATTACCAAAATACAACCCTTAAGCGTATAGTCGCGAGTGAACCCGCGAGCAAAAAAGCTAGTACATAGTTTATTTATTTCTCTACACCCATGCTATATATCCTCTATTGAAGTTCCTGAAACAGTTAGCTTATAGCTAACATTAAAACATTGGTTGTCATAGTGACCATTATATCAACTCTTTTTTTTTGCTTTTTCGGTCCATTCGCATCAAACAGCCACATTCTCCGTGGTATCCTTATGAATTTCAAAAAAATAACATTGTCATGCAGGCGCGTTTCACAACCACAGCGCCGTAATAAAAAAAAACTCAAGAAAAACTATTAAAACCCACGAATGTGGGATTGTGTTATCACACAAACCCACATTCGTGTTTTAATACCCCTTATTATACAACAGCTGCATAAATAACTATTATGTTTATAATTTAATTTCTTAACCAGCAACAATGTTTTAAAGACAACCCACATAAAATGATCACACTTTTCCTACTTTACATATGTCCTGAGCGCACTTCCTAGGCTGAGAGCCCTAAGCGGTTGTAACCACTGGGTTTACATTTATAGGCACGGCAGTAAAACGCGTTGGTTCCGTAGTTCCGTACGCACATTGTCGCCCGAAGACTGTCAAGCATTGCCCATTCCGCATTTTATTGCTCTTATCTCGCCCATCCACTTTATGACCAATAACTATGCATTCACTTGCATTACATTTGTTTAATAGTAATTGTATCACTTATCTAAGTAACCTATTTGTTTATTGGTACTTTACATTTTATTGGTATTTTATTTTCATTCTCAGAAATATTTATTTTTAACAAAATTATAACAGACAGGGGATAGCTGTAACAATTGCGTTCTCGGGATAAAAAAATCCCAAGTTTATTTCTGCTAATTTAATTAAGCTGTAAAAACGTCACTATCAGACATAATATTGTAGGCACATTTCCAAACCGGTGGTAAATTCAGTAGCTTTGACCTTCATTAGTGCCTTCCTAAACTAGCCTTGACTTTGAATCTATTTTACTTTTATAACAGGCAGATGACAACTTCTTTTATGATGTCAATCGATCATGGTTTTTGGTGGTATCATATGTCTATATGGGAATGGGACCCATACAAATTGATGCTCGAACGTTACGTCACTTTTGAGTACCGCTGTACTGGAATGTGAAATGAGAATAGAGAACACATGTAATTTGTAATTTTGGTCGATATACTGCATTTAAGTACATAATTGCCATATTTTGGTACTGAAAGTATCTTTTAATTTTGGAAGGTAAACTTTACAGAGTAACTCGATTTTTTAATAAAAAAAAAATCCACATTGTTATAATTTTTTTTTTTTTTTTTTTTTTTTGTTATTAGTTAATATATTTATTTCCTTCTTTATTAATAATAATATGATAAACTAAACTAAAACTACATTAAAATTATAAAGGCAATATATACAAGGAAATAATTATAAATAAAAAACTGCGTTTAAATCGCCGCCTGCAGGCAGGGTTCCCAAAAAGCTGGCGACGTTACCTCGTTGAATTGCAAGGCTAATGCGTTGCCCGAGGTAAGCGCCAGCTCTTTGGTCCCCTGTAGCATCAATTAGGCGTCTGGACAGCTCCCTAACTAAACTACGCGCCTCTGGACCCCAGCAACCCATTGTTTCGACCCCAAAGGGAAGAAATATGTAACCGTCTCCAAGAGTTACATATTTCCTCCGTTTGAGGCTTTCCGCAGCTTCGGCTGCCGCGCCCGCCACCCGAGATGTATTATCGAGGTGAGAGGCCGCCAGGGTATCAGCACATGTTGCGTCCCAAATCAGCGGCCTCCCACGACTCCATGGCATCAAAGTCATACCATCGGGCCTCTTACCATCGTCACGTGAAATACCGTTCGGCTCTAGGATAGCCGGCACGTTGACGGTGGTAAGGGCCCGACGGATGACATCGTTTAGAGTGGCGTGGCGCGAAAGCCGTCCCGCACTACGGCGACAAGATAGACCGTGGTGACCCAACCGATCTACCTCGCCACCGCAATGACAGATGTGGGGTTCAGTTCTTGAGATGCCCAGACGCAATCCAACTGCAATGGAAAAACTTATATTATCAAGTAAAGTACCTATATTGACCGAAGGTGTTGCCTGTAGCCAGAAGCCCGACTCACGTTCGCTAGTAGCAAGGAGACGAGCCCGATTTCTAATATCGCCACATTCGTCTATTAATGTTTTTTGTTCAATTTTGCAAAGAGGCTCGTCCCATTGCTTCTGCGAAAGGAGGCTTTTTGGGAAGCCCTCATTCGGGCAGGCCATTTTCCATCCAATTATTTGCTGATTTCCAATCCGCATAACTACGGTATGTTGTAAAATTCAATGCGTCATCATCCCTACTCAGCATTCAGCATATCGTTGTATCACTTGTGCTAAAATCTATTTGCACATGCCATATTTATGACGCGGTACCCTAAAATCAATCAGGCCCGCTTCAGTGAATGTTGCGTATAATGTCTGCCGACAAATGTATTTTATGAGACTGCTAATTTTAACCGGATTATATTCAAAGGCCATGCGTGGATTACATCGTTTATTAAATGATGGATTATCTCATTGGAATTGCCTACTCGATGTGTAACATGACCAGATTTTTTAATTTTCAAACTGTGTGTGCCACCAAAATATGTAAAGGTTGTCCAAACACGTTTTTAGCGTTCCGCACCCAACGGGTACGTACCTAAAGGGTGCCCAACGGGACCCTATTACTAAGGCTTCGCTGTCCGTCCGTCCGTCCGTCTGTCTGTCAGTGGGCTGTATCTCATTAACCATAATAGGTAGACAGCTGAAATTTCCACAGAATATGTATTTCAGTTGCCGCTATAACAACAAATAAAAATAAAATAAAGTTAAAAATTAAAGGGGGCCCCCTTTAATTTTTAACTTTATTTTATTTTTATTTATTACAAGAAACCATACAAGAAACGTTTATTTTTTACAGCAAAGTTGAGTTAGTTAATATTGTATGGAACCCTCCGTGTGCGAGTCGGACTCGCACTTGGCCGGTTTTTGTGCATTATATGGTTGATGCTCAGCATGAGGCAGAAATTGTTTTTTTTTCAAGTTTTTATTGATTTTTACCTTCATAGATCTGCCAAATGAACGACTACGGTCGCTAATTACTGAAATATTTAGCCATATTGTTCTACGAAGGTAAAAATCAATGAAAACTTGAAAAGAAAAAAAAAACTAATTTCCCGCCTCATGCTGAGCATCCACCATAATACTTTTAAACTAAATGATAGCGGGTATATCCAAAACTGTGCCTATCAATTTTGTAGAGGTTTCAGAACAGTATCTATTCGTTTCCTACTATCTAATAATAAGTAACATAATACTTATCTGAGTGTTTTTAGGGCTCCGTAGAGAGTTTCCATTTGACTATCAAAATGATTCTTCTCCAAAACTAAGTAAGATTTACTTCTTACTTACTTCAAATTATTATTTTGTTTTTACTTGATAAATATAGGTACTTTTCATTTGTTTAAAAATATCAAAAATATAATTATCATAATTAAAATCACTAGACCTCTTTCGAGAAGAGCTACACATTTTTATATGGCTGTATTTCAAAAAGCCATCGCGTAATTAACTTGACTTTGGGTTTATATTATATATAAGTAATTTCTTGTACAGCAAAAAACTATAAAAAAATACAATCACAAAATAAGTTGTTTTTTTTTTATACCACTTAGGTGGCATACAAGCATACGGCCCGCCTGATGGTAAGCAGTTACCGTAGCCTATGGACGCTTGCAACACCAGGGGTATCACTCGCGCGTTGCCGACCCTAAAGAAACCGCTTCACACCCTTTTTGAAGAACCCCATGCTGTACTCCATTGGAAAAACCACGGCAGGTAGCTCATTCCACATTTATTTATTATACTTTTTTTTTATTATTATTATACGGAACTCTCGGAGTTCGACTTGAACTTTAGCCAGTTTTTATTTATTAACTATTTGTCCCTTGCAGTTTCACCCGCGTTCCTGGGATAACAATTAGCCTTCTCCATACCATAGGCTACCTGCATGCCAAATTTCATGATGATCCGTTGAGTAGTTGGGGCGTGAAGGCGTAACAAACAAACAAACTCACTTTCGCATTTATTAGTTAGGATTATTTAAATGTTGTCTGCATGTATTACATATATTTTAATCATTGACAATATAAATAAGAACATTAAATACTTAATTATGAAAACCAATATTTGGAATTTTGAAGTTCGAATTTTAAACAAATATTACTCAAACAAATACACGTTAATTTTTTTTTTCTTTAGAGGTTTCAAACCCTTTTAATGTATGTATAATCACTTACTTATTAAATGTTTGTTTGTGAATAAATAAATAACTTGCTATTATTGAAATATGAATGGGTATTTTTTATAATGAATATAGTCGATCAACACGATGTTGGATTAAAAAAAAAAAATTGCTATTTGTATTCAGTTACATGATTTCTGTAACTATACTTTGTTGATACTATCAACCTAAGATGCAGTTATTTGTGCAGTTTTATAGGCATTTGAGTACAAAATTATCATTTAATCGTCTCTGGGCTCTCGGTAAACATTTTACACTTCAGAAGCACCAGATAGCTTGCATAAGCACCTACTGGCGCCAGCTCAGCAATACACGCTATTGTGTTATCAACAATGAGGAACATATATCAGGAAAATAGTAGGCGTTTGGTTCACAAAGCGGTATACAAATGATTGTAGCTTATACAGCTATCAACGTGTTTTTTTTTATAAGGTTGTGTTGTTTTTCAAAAGAAATATGTCTCAATCAAAAGTAATTCAACTATCTTACTTACCTGAATTTACTTATATTTATGGTAAAAGAACTTGGGAGTACAATTCTGCCAGAAATTTTAAATGACTTACCCGAATGTACTTATAATAACTTATGCGAAAGTCCCTATAGATGTATGTATATTCTAAAATCATTATTTTTACATAAAAAGCTCCATACTACAATGGAGGATGGCATTAAGGGTAGTATGTAGGCTAGATCGCGCGCGAAAACCAGCATTCATTTGTTACTTTGCAGTTGTGTTACAGGCACGCACACATGCATCAGATCCAAACATGACGTTGCGTCAAGTTAGGTACGTACCGCATAACGTGGTACCAGCCGATAAAATTCCAATATTATTGAGTAATATAATATTTAATTTTCTATTTAAATACCTTTTCTAGTGGCTTATTTAAATAGGCACGACCAAAGTTTACATAATTATTAAACAGCATGGATTCACTACTTATAAGCAAAGGAAATTCAGTGCGATGCTTTAAATTAGTACTTTGTGGGTACTTATGTTAACTTTTTTTGAAGAGGTAGGTACTAATCCATAGTAACTCTGTTTGTTTAAGAATTAATAAGTAGTAATAATAATAAATGGTAATAAGTTTAGTAATAAATAATACGTTTAAATAATAAATAAATAAAATAAACATCCTGGGATATTCCTCACATACGGTCATCTGATCCCAAACTAAGCTGAGCTTGTACTATGGACATCTTTTTGTTTGTAAATATATAAATAACATAATGTACATAATTACACCCAGTTTCAGGACATACAGACATGTTCATGCACACAAATGCATGTCCTGGGTGGGAATCAAACCCACGACCTGCAGCGCTATAAGTGGAATCATAATCAACTGCACCAACTGGCCCATTTGTTTTTGTTTGCTTACGCTTTCACGCCTAAACCACTGAAGCCATCGTATTGAGATTTGGCTATTTCAATTATTGCTTCTGGTCAAAAATACTATTTAGTACATATTATTCTAATTTTTAAATGTTTAAAATTTTCAAATGATCAAATTTTCGAATTCGAATTTTCAATATTTTTAAAACTCATAATTGAAGAATGTCCCATCAGACATTCATTCATTTCAATCAGTACTGAGACGCAACTTGTGTGGACATGTTTTTAAAGTGAAATAATATATCCTAGTAATACATTAATACAGTTCGTTTACCAGTGCATCAATAATATAAAGAATTATCATACTAGAACCCAGCTGGGTTCTTTATTTTTACGCAATAAACTTTATGGAAGACAGTCATCAGTTTCATCTTCTTCAACTGCTTTATCAACTATTTTGAATGCTCCGGTCGTAGGCTGATAATAGAGCTGATAGCCAAGCCTACATCGCGTCGTGACAACTTATGGTATAGAGAAGGGTATAGGCTACTTTTATCAAGGGAACGCAGGTGAAACCACGGAGGACAGCTAGTATTATATAAAGAGGCATGTACGAGGCTTTGAAATTACTAATCCGATTCTGAACATTATTTCACTAATAAGATAAAATAAATATGCTTTATTTGTACACCATATAATAGAAAACGAAACATTATACAAGAAGAAGTGATACAAAACAAGCGGTCTTATCGCTTAAGCGATTTCTTCCAGACAACCTTTGGGTAACAGGATATATGAGAATATGATAGGTGTAACAGATAAGAATACACTTTCATAACGTGAAAATAACAACTCTAGTAAAATAGAAAGGAAGGCAGGAAATGAGGAAGTTTATAGCGTGTGATAGTGTGAAATAACAAGAGATTTAAAAGAGTCTAACGTCGGGGCCCGTCTTATAGTCTGAGGGAGAGAGTTCCAGAGACGTACAGCTTGGATAGTAAAAGATTGGGAATAAGAGTAAGAAGTGAGAAGTGTGACTGGGAGTTTGGAGGTCAAGTTCCAAGGAACTATGAAGAAGATGATGATTAGAGGTGTAGTACTCGAAGCGTTCCATGAGATAGCGAGGGGTTTTAGGATTAAATAAATCAGTGTATAAGAGTGATAATATGTGTGTATTCGGGCGAAGGTGGATAGGAAGCCACTCGAGTTGTAATAGGAAGCTACATTATCCTCAAATGCTATAACAATATTTTAATTCACATTTGTTAGCCTACTTTTCATAACGGAACCGCAGGAAACCACGGGAGATAGCTAGTAGCCAATATAGCTTTCATTTACCGTGCCTAATTAAGCCAATGCGAGGCCTGTAGCAAATGTAATCAAGGACCTTTGGTTCAGGTTGTCTACTTTAATGGTTTATCTGCGGATTTAGCTCTCAGATTAGAAGATATGGTCGCGCAGATATATTTCACGAATTTATTACTCTTTTAAAAGATTTGGAAGCCTTTCTATATTACATTTATATTTGTCACGCAGCGTTATTTAAGTATGTCAAGAAATCGTTTTCAATGATTATTATAATATGGAGGTGCAAGGTGGATGACACCTCCATTGAAAAGGGAAGATCTTCCGCCAGGCTGGGTCATCGTGCCTGGGGACCGCGGTCCAACTGTACTTGTCGGACAGTTGTATATATGCAGATCGCCGAGAAATCTTTGCAAGCGCGATGCAGGATGTAGTGGGCTTGTATGCGCGATGTATGCACGATGCAGGATAATGTGTCGGCACGCCATCTATCTATCGGCGTGTGAACTTCGTTGTGTAGTTGTTCGCTACATCACTCCCTTCCTAGACCAGAGGTCGATCTATAGTTGCGTCATTGCGTTAAGCTTGCAAGTGCCAGTGCTGCTCAGAAGTCTGCGGTGAGTCGAGACTGAGCGGGGTTGCTGCGACGGGTTGAGCCATGGGAGTCCACGTGGTGCAGAGACTGCCACGCCGGAGAGGGTGAGCCAGCCGAAGAGATCCGGACGTGTGCTGCGGTGGACTGTGCGGGCGATGAGTGCTGTCGCTGTGATGAGCCTTGCAGGACCAGGAAGCACGGTGAATCGGCTGCGTTGGAACTGGTTAAGGCGAAGCTGGCTTGCTGTGTGACTGCTTGCCGGTGGGGAGTGATGAGCTTGGAAGCTGCTCAGAAGGATGCTACTGCATGTTCAGTGATTGGAAGGGTTGGAAATTATTCCCATTCCATCACGTCGGGGTCACCAATATGGAGGTGCAAGGTGGATGACACCTCCATTGAAAAGGGAAGATCTTCCGCCAGGCTGGGACATCGTGCCTGGGGACCGCGGTCCAACTGTACTTGTCGGACAGTTGTATATATGCAGATCACCGAGAAATCTTTGCAAGCGCGATGCAGGATGTAGTGGGCTTGTATGCGCGATGTATGCACGATGCAGGATAATGTGTCGGCACGCCATCTATCTATCGGCGTGTGAACTTCGTTGTGTAGTTGTTCGCTACAATAATATTGGCCATGCAGTGAAATATACCGATAAATATACGATTTCAGCATAACAGTAACATCCCTAATTATTTTCCCATAATTATTAGTATATGCGAAAGCAGGCCATTCAACGTGGGCCGTAGCATTTATCCTGCTATGGCCAATTCAGTACTGCATATTTCATAATTAGCTAACGAGCATTTGTTAAATTCGGTATAGCGGCGATTGATAGGGAACCCATTATAAGAATACTAAAATTGAAAAGATTTGCAAAGGGGCTTATCAAGTTATGCTCAATAAAATAAAACCTACAAAGAATATATCTAGTAACAATGATAGCTTTATAGTAAAATAATAATTATAAGAACAGTGAATTGTTTACAAATGGCCGTATCCATCGATATCTATCGATAGCTAGTATATATATATACAGCGTTCCAAACATTCACTCTGTTCGAATGAACTGAACTGCGTTCCGTTCACCTTTAGGCGCCGATCCCATGGAAGAGTTCTAGAGTTCTGAGTTCCGAGTTCTGAGTTCCGCGTTCACTGTAATCTATGCGGCGCCTTTCATCATTGCACACAGAGAACTCGTCGGTCAAGAGAACTCGAGTTCTGTCGGAGTTCCATTATCTAAAGCTAGCAGTTGAGGTGACACGTCTGAGCTATCACTGTCTTATTTATTAAGTGACACAAGGTAGAAAGGCAATGGGCATTCTGGCCCATGAGCGGCCACTAATGAAACTTAAGTAAGGCCAATGAGACGAGATAAAGAATGTAAACAAACTTTTGCTTGCTGTATGTATATAATTACACCTTTTGGTACGGGATACTAATTACATTTAATGCAACTACCTTGCAATTTCATAATATCTCCAATTATTTCTTAAATCTTCAATAATCTATATTTTTTTTTTTTCTAAATACACCACAGTATTAAGCTTTCATATTTTTGTTAATATATTATTGCCTAATAGAAAACAGAAATTATTGCTGGCCGCCAAAGGGAAAAGCTCCATGCAAATTTGCCCATTTACCTTTAGAACTCTAGACTGCTCGCTCGCTGTGTGTAAAGTAGTGAACGCGGAACTCTAGAACTCTTTTCTGTGAGATGGGCGCGTACGGAGCAGCGTTAATAATACAAGAAATCGAATCAAACCTGAGTGTAAACCTGGACGTAAATAACAATTTAGTAGTCAAGTAAGTAAACTTATTTGTTGTTCAAGTGAATAAATAGGTAATAATATCGTAATATCACAATAGAAAAAATATTTCTTCATTTAAATGCCACGACTGCGGTGTAATTCTATAGGAACGACACGTTGAATAAACGCGTATGCGCTATGAAATTCATGGGCGCTTAAGATATTTTAGTCGCGAGAAAACTATAATCTATAAGCATCTATCTATCGTTTTTATAATTTGGTTAGACACAGCTTGATTTAGCACTGCAACAGTCAGTCCACTGCACACTCGCTTCGCACAGGCCCCCACCTTACCCCCGCTGTCGCCAAGCTCTACGGTTTCTTTGTTCGGAACGCGAAATCTAATAAAATACTGATATTATTTCGATGGCCGTATCCTAACCTTCTTTTCAGCATCGACGATACATTATTAAGGTTTACCTTCAAGTAAAAATTCGCGCGATACAAAAACTTATTCATGATTTTATGAATAAGACTAGTCTATCTATAAGCAAGAAACAAAATAAGCAATCAATAGCTGAGAGGGAGAACAAGGAAAATATTTTGGCATACGGGACTTTTTCAAAAAGACTATGGGCGTATCAACATGTCATGAAATGAATACTGATGACCATAAAAAAAATGTTCATGGTGTATTTCAGATTTCATAACTCTAATAATGTAAAAAATAAAAATGCACTTATCATGTTCTTTTTGACAAGCGCATGTATACAGATATGTGAATGACGTCATTTCCGGTGTCAATAAAAAGCGACGTGGTGTCACCTTGGGACACTGGGGGGAACTGACTGCTTTCGCGATTGCGTCTTGTATATAAAGCTTCACTTGACATTTCATAGAAAAATGTATGGACAAATGGCGTCGCAAAATTGATGCTTATAAAAAAATAAATTACATTATTTTTAAACAAAAAAATGAAAATGTGGCCCCACGGATCTGTTGTACGTATATTTGTGATTCGATGTTATACATAATTTTTACAAAATGGATACTAAATTTGATGGTATCACTAAAGAGGCAAACCTCGATTTTTATGATTTTGGTAATATTTGTAATGTTTTTGCTAGTTATTGCAGCAAATTAAAAAAAAAGGGCCAACACGGATCTGTTAATTAGTATCTTGGTTTTATGTTTATGTTCATATATTTCTATTTCTTTCATGTTTTCATTCATAAACCACTAAAATAGCGAACCCTGTTTATGACGTTTAGCTTACATACCGCCCTTAAGTAACTGTGTATGTAGTAAGCAGCTATCTATATTATTTTGACTTCAAGCGACAAAAAAAAAAAAGTCAAAGTCAAAGCCATTTATTCAATTAGGCCCCAGAAGAGCATGTAGTAGTGAAACGGCCAAGCCACATATTTAAGGTGTAGTGTTTGTGAAGTTAGGGCTTGTAGAGTAAGTGCATGTAGAGTTATGCTTGGCTCTACATGAGATCTGATAACTTTTTGACAGTATGAGCCATATGTCTTGGCGGCAACATTTTACAAAAAAATGTTTTGGTGGGATAAATATAACAGGTAAACAATAACGAAACTTCTAACTAGCACAGTTTTTTCTAAATGATCAATAATCCTTCACAAACAAACTCAGTTATGCGGTCCGATTTTTACAACAGTTATGGCACAAACCAAGAAAAGACGGAATCCTCGGTGCACTTATTAGACTCGCACTTGGCCTATCATCGCTTCGAATTCCTTCCCCTTTTAAGTTAGTGTCGCATTTATACATAAGTACCCAAAGTACAGCCATAACAGCCAGCCAACAGTTTGAAGTTAAGCTGGCATGTCCCCATAACTTAGTAACTTAGGACGTACACCATGGATAACGACTTATGATAACTTAGAACTCGTAATATTACCGTATATAGAAATCAGAAATAAAACAAAACTACAGATTTTCTTGCCTATAATAATAATCAGTTGTACACTCTACATTCTATGTCTGCAAGTTTCCTGCATGTTTCACCACTCCTCATCACTTCATATCTCCACTTAGGCACTTTAAGAGGGTAACTTAATCTCTGACTGATAATTAACTTTGACTCTACATTGCCATTGAAAACCAACAAAATATAGCACACAAATAGGATATATATAGGCCGAATATCAGATTTAAGTGTAATAAAGCTGTCGTATCTAGTATTATTTTCTCACCTATTTTCTAAAGAGCAGTTTCGACCATGACCTCAACACCTCAGTAACTGATCTCATACGAATAGTCCGTGAGATCACACAACGTGGGCGCCTTATCGCCGTCATCTCGCTCCAATCATATTTCCTATTGTTTGCTCACAGTCTCCCCATAGCCATTGGACGCCATTGTATGCTCGGAGAAAAAATGAATTGCCCTACTAAGAGCTATGTATTATTTTTCACCTAAGTATACAATAAATATCGCTAGGTTATAAGTGATGAGAGCAAAGCAAATATCACTTTAATTAAAACCAGAGCATAAGCCCATCACACACGTAGCTATAATATATTAATATAAATCATAGCAAGGCATATTACGATATGTTTTCAATACTAATCTTTGAGTGACTGTACACGCAGCTATAATATATATTTCTGTTACTTCGCTAATCTGCACTGTAATTTATATTATAGCTCGGCATATTAACATATATTATAGCTACGTCTGTGATCGGCTTTCTTTAGAAATGTACCTACTTATTATGTACAATAGTATTGAAATAAGAGTATGGACATGGACGAAAACCTTTGAACAGTTTCGTATGAAAACATTCGGAAAATGCTGGATCATACATTTGATAAAATAGTGGTAAAGAAAATTCTGTATCTAGAAATACTCATTAAGTAATTACATGAGGAAAATGATGACATCTAAACAAAAAATATACCTATACAATGAGTAGGGTCTTATACAAATAAATATGCCCTTTGCCCACCTTTTTGGGACACAATTAGTGGCGCCCATTTATCTTCAAATGTCCAGAATGTATGCCGAGAATGTCCCATATTAGAATTAGGACCATTTACAAATCATATCCATAATATAGTATACATATTATAGTTAGTGTGAAAACAATCGCTTTGGATTAGAGGGCGAACCACAATTTCTCGCAAAGGACGCGCGTCCTATTATAACAATTGATGTCATTGTTATATTTTTAACCGCGAGCCAAGCGATTAAAACAATATTATTATAACCTTATTGGACTTTTGTCTTTCTTTGACACCCGGCGTCAAAACGGGACAAAAGACAAATAAGGTTATTTTAACCTTGTTTTAAGAGCCAAAAGCTTGTGGCCTACCACAAGCTCTTGGCCCTGGGGGCCTACCCCCAGGGCTATTTTGGGATCATGAAACTAACCCTAAAAAAACTCTAATTGATTTATGGATGTGTCATAAACCATAGATAATACTTAAATGTATGTTAAAGGCAAGACTTAGTAAAGTTAAGACTTAACGGTTCAGTTCAAAGATAACTTGCAAACTAATAATAAACTCACGTTAATTAAGTGAGGGTTTACGTGACTCTTAGGGATCCGATTATGCAGTTTAGTGCATGTCATGAAATACGGGCCTTTTAATAAGATTTTCATTCAAACACGTAAATAATAGTAAGAGATTTGTTAAATATATATATACCTACCTTAAAGTCATCACCATGTCATCATGGTTAGTGATGATGTGGCCCACAAAGATTAGAAGAAAGAAGGAGTTTTCAGAGAACCTAATTTCACGTTAATGGCATTATTCTACCCTCGGGGTTTCACCTGCGTTCCCGGGACAAAAACTACCATTATAGTCTTTCTCCATACCATAGGCTATCTGCATGCCAAATTTCATACCGATCGGTTCAGCCGCTTAGGCATGAAAGCGTTACAAACAAACAAACTCACATTCGCAGTTATAATATTAAGTATGTATAATTATTATAATAATAATAATAATATTAGTATTAGTATTGCAATAGATAATATTAGCTATATAATAAGTATACTAATTTTATACGGGTATACCTCATACCCGTATAAAATTAGTATACTTATACAAATCTCACTATCATAAGTGATCATCATTATGTAGCCAATGGTGGTAAGTACACAGCCTAATTGAGAACAGCCTCTCTAGTCTTCTTATTTTTCCTGGCTATTATCCCAATTTATGTGCGGGTCAGCCCTCCTAGTACTTCTGCGCCACATCGTACCGTTGTGGGTTGTCTCTTCTGTTGTGGTGCTCGCCATCAGATCATTTTGAATGGTTCATAGCCAGGTTATTGGTTGTCGTCCACGGTCTCTTTTACCAGCTCCTATATTCATGACTCTTTTTACAAGCTTTTATTTAACTTGCAATATATGTATGTATGTTTGTTCGTTCGGGTGGAATCTTGCAAGTCGAATTTCACCTACTTTTAATGGTCGGATTCACTTGATTTGGTGTACATTAGTATATTGGAAGACAATGCAAGTACAGTCAACAAAAAAAGCTTGTATTAAAAATGAAATTTTTAACAAAAACTTATAATCATATGACCTCTCAAGTGACGGCAGTTATTTTTCAACTCGAGGGAACTTGTCAGCCACTCTTGTTTTATGTTTTCCAATAAAATGTGTGTAAAGCTGCAAAGCTCTATTGATAAATCTTTGAATCACCCACATGAAGACCGTTATATGTGAGCGATAGAAGGAAACCTTGAAACAAATCGGTTCGAACACCGTAATCGAGGCGATTTCTCCTCTAAATTGGGTTTATATTTTCCGTAGAAAATGGAATATCCTAATAATAAATAGCAATTTTAGAATAATGTTTTACTTACTTCGTATTCGCGAGTCAAATTAATACTTAAAAAATACCTACAAATATTTCCATCACAGCCTAGCCTAGGTATTTAAAACTTGTCAAGTTACAATGTAGTTTTCTTACTCAATCAAATACTTGCTTTATTTTTAACAACGTGTAAGGTATATCTATCCTAGAGGGGTGAAGACTACATCAGGTATAGACTCTGTATAAAAAGTTTCAGCTTTAAATAAATTAATCAAAACTTCATACCAAAATTTTGCATCCAAAATTGAATTAAAATCATAACCAACGTGACACTTATCTATGAGTGTCATCATCATTTCACATCACGAGCTCATATTTTCATAATTTTTTCCTTTCTCGAAGTGTGCGCCTAGTACCAAAGAAGTGGTATAAACGTTAAAAAGTCTTGTCCGATTGTATCGCGAATTTATTTTTTGACAGCGAACCTTTGACTCGCGGTTTTCGCGGAATTTGCTGAATTTGCAAATGGCCTCCCCCTCCCATTGTCAGTAAATCATAAATATCTAGGTATTTACAGTATTAATCAAGAAACAGTAACTTACAGCGTCATCCTGAATAAATTTTCGTATTGGAATATTATTGGAATTGGAATAAAGTATGACAAGATTCCAATAAGAAACCTGGAAAAAATTACAACTATAAAAAAACGACACTTCATAAAGATTTCGAGTTTGCACTTCAAGACGAATAACTCTGTCCAAATATTACACACCTTTATATCAACACGAATAAACGTTATATCTAATTAATACATTTGTTTTACTAGTCTCAATTAAGCAAAAAAGAGAAATTCGATGCTAAAGTATTCATCGTGAATACATAATGTAAACAAACCAACTTTTTTTTTTGTGACCATAGTTCTCTTATTTTTGGCTACTTTAGGGTCGGTGTTGCCTCATAGTCCAAAGAAAAGTTGCCAAACTCGACGAATGTTACTAGTTTTAAATAATAATCGATGATAAATAAAAAAACCAGGTAGATTAGTCGGTCGATATCTAAAACTAGACCACCATTTTGAGGTCATGGTACTCACACATCGTAAATGAATTTCTATCCATTATTGATAGTATTAGCTTGTATGAGTCCCTAATTATTAACTCTTAAAGGTATAGGCATAAGGTTGAAACAATAATTTGTCGAAAAATGCCATTGCATTACGTGAATTCTAACCTCGTGCCGAGACTCAAAACAAATTAAAGTGTGAATTGTGATATTTAACGGATTGCCTGTAAAAGGTGAGTGATTTGTATAGATTATTAGTTTATCTAACCGTTTTAATAATGATTTATATAATTACTGGTGTGTGAAATAAGATTTTCTTGATTATAAACACATGAGTACTTTGAGTCATAAGTATGTGTTTATATTCAAGGAATTCTAATTTCACACATCAGTAAGTATATAAATTATTACTAAAGCGGTTAGATAAAGTAATAATCTACACAAATAAGTCACCTTTTACAGGAATTCCGTTAGTTTATCACACCTACACTTTAATTTTCGGTGAGACTCGAAGTAAGAAAACACATTCAGCCCGTTCACCACAAAAAACGGGCAAAATTTCATTTTTTTTGTTTTGGACATAATATAATTCTACCTATTCACGGGTGTGGTATTTAAAGCTCTTTATTCACGTACCAAATTTGGGGCACTTTAGTTACGTAATCGTGTAACAAATACATAAAATTCGAGCGGTAATTTGAGACGTAAACAAGGCGATCCGCGCGGATCGTCAAACAGTCTAAGGTTGTCCGATAATAATAAATCCGCGCGGATCGTCAAACAGTCAACAGGTTAAAATATAAAATAAGCTTTATACGAGTTCTAAAATAATAAGATTTTATCACAAATGAGCGATATTGTGTTGGTTGTGTGCATTATGCGGGGACTAGCAAAGAAGCTTTCCTGTCTGAATGTGCACCCCATACTGTATTAGTAGTTCTTTATTGTTTTCCAAGTTTAAAAATACTAATAGTTGTCTGTTTATAACGTATGCATTCCTGTACAATTCCTCCGATTGCAATGAATCTTTGCCAAGTTGTTGTTTTCTAACATAGAAAAAGGAAGGAGGCATTCCTTTATAATATATCCAAAAAAGAAATAGGAGTACATTTAGGAGGCTTTAGTGCAAGAGAACCTGCATATAGCCTGTAGACGGGCCAGTTGGCGCGGTTGGTTAAGATTCCACCTATCACACCGCTGTTTGTGGGTTCGATTCCGGCTGGTCTCCTCTACAGATGTACCGTATTTTATAAAATAAATTTATTATATTCTATTCTATTCTATTCTATTCTATTCTACTCGCAAGTTCTACAACTCAAAGAGCCACTAGTTTATTCTTGTTATATTACAAAATATTATTTAAATGTATGTACGAATTATTAAATAAGAATTGATTAAATTAATGGAACCATTACACCATTACACCATTTATTATACAAATCAATGTATATATTATTTATTTTAGACACTAGCTTTTAGATATCCATTTGCTTTAAATATTATTGTGACGTAGTAACTACAATAAAGAGCTTTGTTGAACGATATCAAAAGTTACGTTTTGAGAGCATTATCGTGCCTTATTCTAGCTTTAGACTCATGCTATCTAATATAAAGATATTTCTTAGGCAACTGTTCTCAAGGCTGAACATTTGAAAATACACGGTGCCACTTTCAGCATTGGTTTTTTGTTACTTTTATGAAAATTACCTTACCAATTTTATTGCTGATTAAAATAGTAAATCATTGGTTCTCAATGATTTACTATTTTAATAAACTATGTATTTTATTTTTTATTCATGATCTCTTCAAACAAAATATGATTCACATACTTGCTCACCCATTAATCACGATATCTTCGTAACTTTAAAGTCTGAAATCTTTTTGGTGAAATGTCCTTCTAGAAGAGAGGCATCTGATTCTCTTTCTTCTTTTTGAACTGACATGAAGATGCGGACCTAAGATTGGCCTTAGCACCCTTACGAGGACAAATTCGGCGAGCAAGCTCTCAATCGGGTTTAATTTTAGGTAACAGGGCCTGAGGGTGCCCCAGTTGGGGCCGAGCCTCGGCTCAGGGCTGTTACCGAGGAGAGGGGACGGGCTTTTTTAACAAAACGAGTTACGAATAATTAAGGGGAGGCGGATAGAGACATCTGAAATTTAAAATAGATATAAATAGGTAATCCGCCGTAGTTTTCCTAAGGGAGTACAGCCTGTGGTTCTCCAAAAAGTGTGTGAAGAGATTTTTGCGGGGTCCGCATCGCGCGAGTGATAACCCAGTACTCCGAGTGTAACTTACTAATGCGTTTGCGTTAACTATACATTTGTATGGGAGAAATTAGTACCATGAGTATTCCGGCAGAGGCGCTTTGCCAATCCCTATAGAGAAGTGTCGTAAAAGTAAACGCATTAGTAAGCGTTTACGAACGTTAATTCTTTACACTCGGGGTACTGGTGTTGCAATTCGTAGACTACGGTAACCGTTTATCATCAGGCGGGCCGTATGCTTGCGTGCTACCTTACTAAAGTGTTTTCAGGATTAGAAGATATCGGTGACAGTTCACTTTTGACAAATATAGTCATGCGCCTTAACGATATCCAATCGATTTTTTTGTCGTATCAAGAAAGTTAATAAAGAAAGTCTAATCGATTTTCATTTTAGTGCTTTCATTTTCCAAATTATATTTCCTTATCACTGTCTTACTGCTTAATACCGCCTCGTGTGTAATTACCAACTTTGCACATATGTATCATACTGTACTATTATCGTTGTTCTTAATTTCAGATAATTATTACAGGATTTATGAGAAATTATGTTTGTTAATTGATATTTACCTAATAATGTAAGAATATTCTCTCTCTCTTTGATATCGTACCGATATATCGAAATTTTTTGGTAATTAAAAATATTTCGATATTGATAAACCAATTCAAAAATAATCGATATAACATATATCGATACTTTTTGAATTTCCCTGTCGATCAAGCATTGTCAATCACTATAGGTCAATGTTCCGTTTCATGCAGCAAGTATTTTAAGTACATCCTATTTCTTAATTTTTAAAATTATCAAGCTATAGTATTAATGTGCTGAAATTGTTTCTTAGTTATATATAGCGATATATATTGTATTTTTGCAATGATATAAAATGGAAATTAAAATATTTTTTGTAAAATATTATATTAGTTACTCGCAAGTAGTATGAGTGAACCGGAAAATGTGAACTGTCACCGATATCTTCTAATCCTGAAAACAGATTAGTATAAAAAAACTCAAGATACAACTATGGGTATAATGTACCTCCTCACCTGTACTTATGTTTATTCTCTCAAAATCAAAAAGTCATTTATTCAGTTTAGGCCCTAGTAAGGCACTTATGAACGTTAAATTGGTACATACAGTTGAATTTACCCCCGGTTCGGAATACAATTAAACTGAGAAGACTCCGGCAAGAAACTTTCATAATCTTTATTCAAAAAAGTAAAAAATAACCCCCTTATTCCATTCCGCTTTTTGACTAAATCAATGTAATAGTGTGCCCCGTCTCACTCTTTCGATCACCAAATGTCACCTGTCAGATAAAGACTTCGGAATTTTAGCTAATCAACGTTTGATAACTTTATTATGAATAAGGGGGTAAGTCAATATAAAAATAAATGGAATAACAATAAAGTTTTGTAAAGCACTCCTTTACCCATATTTAAATAAAAACAAAAAACACCAATGGGGTTAAAGTTATGATTATGATAAATTCTAGCATTCTGTCTGATCACGGCGACAAATCTAGGATTTTATATCCCGGGAATGCGAGAGAAACCATGGGTAACAACTAGATTAATATAAAAGCATCAGTTTAACCCATGAAAGTACTAAACTAATTTCAACGACAATTGGCCAAAAACTGGAAAAGATAAGAACACTTTTAAACACAAAAGTATCAATTAAAAAATGTACCTCTAAACAAAAATGTTGATACGTAACATTTGAAATGCAAACTATGTTAGTAGCATTCCAGTGGTGATTAGGGCGGTGGGCGGCCCAGGGCGGCGCCCGCCTTGGCGCGTGCTATATAAGAGAAGGCTTGGGCGGGCGGCAGTCACAACACCACTTGTTGCCACCAGTCGTGCCGGTTGTCGCAGTCGACTCTGGAACTTCACTTCACACGTGTCAAGTAAGTCATATTCTAAGATTTAAAAAAATAAGTTAAACAAAAGCAGTTTTTGTTTCGCAAAAAATGGCAAAGGAAGAAATTTCCAAGTTCAGTTACCCGTTGATTTGAAAAGTTTTAACGCAGCTTTTTACCCGGATATTTTTTCAATTGTCATTAATGTGGTTACTTAAAAGTTAAATTGTGAATTTTATTAAAAGTGATGATAATTAAAAAAATATTTGGAATACATAATATGTGAAATTTACTAAGTGAATAAGAAGTACAGAATAATTTAATTTAGTACAAGCATTATTTAAATGATATTTAAATTTCACATTTAAAATATACTCTTCTTTTAAAATTCTAAAAGAACTACAAACGTCTAACATCTTCAAACATTTTAATATTTTGCTTTTACTTAAAACTACTTTTTAATATAACAACATGATACGTAAATCGTAATTAATTATAAGCTTTATTATAAAAAGCTGATGATATTCATAAATATTATAACTTTAACGGTCTAACTTAGAAGCAGACAGTTAAAAACTAAGCAATATAAATTCAGAGTTCCTTACGGAAGTTAGACTATAAAACACTTGCGATTAACAGGTGAGAATTTGAAGTTTTTGATGCTTTGATGAACTCATTTAAGTTATTGTCATTAAAACAGGATTTATTTTCGATTAAGGGTGGTTTACTTTAACTACGATTAGATACAGAGCTGTAGAAATATAATCATACTACCCTTTGGTTCCACTCACGTTAAATTTGGAGTATACGTAATGTTAACGTTCAGTTCAGTAATCGGGATATCTGATGCAAAAACGATTAGTAAATTCTGACTAGGTACTGATACTGAAAGGTAGTTCCTGAGATTAGCGCGTTCCAAAATATTAAACTCTTCAGCTTTATTATATTAGTTTCAAAAGTATTAATTTCAATTTTAAATATGTTTTTTTTAATTCCCTTAATGGTATGGAACTATTTTTATTTTACATACGTTATGTAATAAATAAATTAACAATTTCTACAACAAGAAATAGCAGCAGTACTTATTAACGTTTAATAAAATCTGTGAAAAAATATCACATAACGAACTGAAAATAAAAATGTAGATTTATTTTACATATGATTAACGAAAGTATTCTAATATAGACGCAGGCTTTTCCAATATAGAATTGACAATATGAGAACGAATCATTTTCCTCACGTTTTTATTACTGAGAAATAACGTATTGGTATATTTATAAAATTATTCTGTTCTTTTAAATTACTGCCTATTTTGTTTCATCTCAAATTCTGATCTCAATTGTAACTTGATTCTTTTAGATTGTTCCTTAAATAAATCTAATCTTTTACCAAATTGAAATATGACGTTTTATCCTTAAAATAATAATAATTTGAAACTTACGTGTGATTCTTATAATCACCTAAGTAGTTTAAGATTGTAAAATAATTGTAGCCATATTTCGCTTATTCAAAAGGCGTCCGTTATGAGGAAAACGTGTTTGCACTTTAGCGAGCAAAATTTAAAATAATTAGATCATTTATCGCAGGCAGACACATTTAAGTAAGGCTAAAAGCAGAAGTTCTTTATCTCGGCGTTTGAGGGTAATTGTCGGTCATATATTCAATCCGAGCCTTTCTGCTTGAGTAAAAGCCTATGTTGCCGATGCCGCAGTGAGCGGTCTAGAGTTCTGCGGTCAGAATTCTATGTGCGTTCTTCGGTTACTGTGTGCAATGATCAAAAGCACCGCATAGATTAAATATAAACGCGAATTGCACAACTCGGACCACAGAACTCTAGACCCCCGCTGTGGGATCGGCACCTTATAATATAAGAAAAAAAATGTATATTCAAATTCAAATTCAAAAAGTATTTATTCAATTTAGGCCCTAATAAGGCACTTATGAACGTTAACAAAATGACTCTACACCGGTTCCAAATACAACTTGAACTGAGAAGACTCCGGCAAGAAACTATGAATTGTCTATTACGCAATTATGTATTCTAATAATTATAAATTCGGAAGTTTGTAAGGATGTTTGTTACTCAATCCAATATAGAATTAGGCTTGGAGGAAAGTTCATAACATGGAATAAAATATGATTTTTATATCAGGAAAACTGTAGGTCCCTCTGGAACCGTAAAAACGAGGAGCGGAAGCAATAAAATTATATGAAAAAAAAGATTATTAGAAACCATATTATAAAAATATTGAAAACAGTTATTTAGTATTTATTATAGATAGAGTTATATTATTTATACTATAATCTAATAAAGCGGAAGAGTATTTTGTTTGTTTGTTTAATCGGGTTAATCGCCGGAACTTTCAGTCGAATTCGAAAAGTTCTTTCAATAATAGGAAGCTACATTATCCCCTAATATTAGAAGGCTACTTTTTATCCCGGGAACGCGCGTGAAGCCATGGGGGACAGCTAGTTATTTAAATAAAAATTGCTTTGAAGTCTCAACATTCCCTTTTGTGAACAACTGACAGAACTTTTGTCTACCCTTTAATCAACTGACAGGTAATGTCAACATACAAGCAAGCTTGTGCACATAGTTGTGTATAACTTGTTAACACATTTTTGTTTATACGAAGTTTGCTTTATATTATAAACCTTTAATCTGAGGTACTAAAGTAAATATAGATTTAAGCATTCATATAAATTCTATCTTCCAATATTTCTAGTCATATAAAATACTAAATGTCCCCTCGCTTTCTCCCGTATTCTTGGGATTAAAAAATATCTTATGGACAGGCCATACAATATGCTATCTACGTGCCAAAAATCACGATTGGGGGATACTACTGAGGCGTCAAAAGGTAACATCTATAAAAACAAATCTATATATATAAAATTCAAAGTCCTGACTGACTGACTGACTGATTGACTGATATATCAACGCACAGCCCAAAACCACTGGTCCTAGAGACATAAAATTTAGAGAGTATATTCTTTGTGAAGAGTAGGTATCAACTATGAAAGGGTTTTTCGAAATTCCACCACTAAGGGGTAAAATAAATATAATAAAAGTTTGTATGAAAGTCCGTCAGTTTCGAAGTGAGGATCTCCCAATTTTGTGTTTAGGCTGAAGATTGAAAATTAATGTATACGTGTCTCAGCGTTTTTAATAATTTCACCCTCGAAGCGGGATGAAGTTGTTTTATTTTGAATTATTGTTGTAGAAAAATATGTCATTAAATTCCTGTAGGCCAGCTAGTTCATTTATATAATATTAGTTACGATAATTTAAAAAATATTGGTATATAAACAAAATTATTCCTTCGCCATTTCCAAACTACAGAAACTTTTTCTATATTGTTAGTTTTGTCCTATTCCATACAATTTATCATAAGTTTGCGCATAATATATATTATTCGTGATAGAATATCATTGATACAAAAGGGGTGACTTATATTCAGATAGTGAATTTTATGCTAAAACTTGTGCCAGAAATGGGTGTATTTGCCTCAGGGAAGGTTTTATGTGAACTCGAAAAATAGACTATATTTCGCGGCTATTTTAAGCCTATACTATAATAACGGCTTACTGATGAAACGAAAAATATGAGCAAAAGGGTTTTTTACTACGATAACAATTCTAATATGCATATAAATTAATATTGTACTCGGTAAGAAAGAGTATAACAATAAAACACAATTATAGAAATTATTTTCAGGAAAAATATAATACGATTTATCTAGCCAGATTAGAAATTAAACTCTAGAACTTGTGACATAGTTATCTTCTTGAATAGACGAGAAAAATTAAAGTAAAGAGTTGAGAGGTAGTATGTACAATGTACATATGTTTACTTATGATCATTCCATAGGAACGTACATGTTGATTACCAAGATGAGGGGGCCAAAATTAAACATAGATTATGATGAAATATTAGGGTTGTACCCATAAAACTGGGCGATGGCAATAATTGGTTCTTTTGGCCATTTAATCATGTCTTATGATGTCATCGTGACCTCTATGGTGTAATAAGGAAATTATCATACCATTCTCGACTATTATCGAAAGTTATTTATGGTGGTTTAGTTTAAAAGATTGAGTTTAATATATAATTAACCATATATTATAATATAAAAATGTTTTTTTGTTGGTAAAGAGGCGCTGAAAAGAGCTCCCTGGACATTCGCTAGTTTATGAATAAATTCAGTATTATTGGAACCTTTAATTTGATTTTTTATTCGTTCTTTTAAATATTATCCTTTTTGATTTTATCTGCAAGAATTTCGCTTCTTAGTCGTTGAATATATTTTTTGGAGTCCGTTTGGATTGGCGGTAATTTATGTTTGTAAGTTAAGATATGTATTTATATTTAATTTAAAGCTATTGGTCTCAATAATAAAAAAGCAATTTTGTGTAAAATTATTATCACTTTATTGGTAATTAAATAAAGTATTCTTGCTTAAAAACTCAGTCGATCTTTTATAATCCGGCCATGCTTATAATTTCGTCTTGAATATTCATATATTAAAGACTGGTTAAGCGTTACACAATTTACATTTACAACGCCTTCCATAACAATTTTAAAAACAAAATAACATTATTATATCTGCATAATATAGATCTTACACATTTATCCAGTAATAAGACCGAGAAAGAGAATAAAGAATCATATCTATAAATTCAACAAATAAAAATACTAGTCTTGAAAAAAATAGATAAAATAGCAAACTTTGTGAGCGGTCTAACTAAACTATAAATATTGTGTTGTCTGGAAATGTGGTTTGGCTTACCTCCGAATAAAACATGAATTGAAATGTGCGGTTATACTAGTAGAAATGGCGAGATCTCCGCAAAGAAAAAGTATATAACCTTTATTAGTTTTACAGACATTGCATTATTAATTTCATATATGCACATCATATTATAATTACTTGTTCTACTCACTTGCTCGTAAAGTGACTTTTATTGTACCGATTTTAGTTTCATAATGCAGCTTATTACGCACTAGTGCTTTTTACTTTACATTACCGCACAATTTTATGATAGGTATAACCCTGATTATGTTGTTTCTACCGCACTGCAAGTGATATGTATGTAGACGAAGAATTCTTAATTTAAACGGGTAAAACTGTTCGAGAGCGCATAGCTGTCAAAAAAAACCTGCGCGCCATATTTGTTAACGTTCTCAGTGTGATTGATGATTATTAAAAAATCTACTTCAATAAATACAAGTCTGTTTTCTTCCTCGCAAGTGTGTTGAAAAACGTCGCATGACACGCGTCACCGCCTCGAGTGTAATGACCAACTTTGCACACATGTATCATAATGTTGATATTCGTATAAAATTATAGGATAATTTAAAATTATTTCACCGTTTTATCTTTCCTTACACAATTTGTAGACATATCATAGTCGCACAACGACAGTTTTAACGCACTTCAGCTAAAAGGCCTCGAAGGAAACGAGAGAAGTTTAAGACTTTATCTTTTATTTGAATAGGAATCATAACATCCTCTTCGAGTGGTACCATCAGAATGCTTTCAACTTGTGTGTCGCGTAAATACAATTACTGTTGAGCAAACGTAATGTTGTTTTGTACATTATTTTAATATAAAATGAAAGACGACTGAATTATTTTGAGCAAAAAATCGTAGTAAATCACAATAAATAGAGTCAATCAGAAAGGAAAAAATACAACAAATAAATTCGTTATATAAAAAACCGGCTAAGTGCGAGCCGGACTCACGCCTCGAGGGTTCCATATGATCTTGTAGGTCTTGAAAGATTTTTCCTCTTTTTCCGATTATGTTTTTGCGATATAACTACAAATTTACGGTTTTAGGTTTTGTTTCTTACTTGTGCTAAATGGCCTTGTGTCTTGCCAAATTTTATGATGCTAGGTCAACGGGAAGTACCCTATAGGTTTTGATTCCCTTGCGATACTTACAATATTCGGCATAAACGGCCGTATCTTTTAATTGCGTTAACTTAGAAGTTTGATTTTTCACTGCTCCAAGGGATTGCAGACTTGAGTATTTGATATTAATTTGAGCTTGATACCTTCATGCGTTCTTGAGAAAAAGGGTTTTGACAGACGGACAACAAAGCGATCCTATAAGGGTTCCGTTTTTTTTTCTTCTGAGGTATGGAACCCTAAAAATACAACAAATAAATGATTCCTTAGGTAAAAAGTAAGTATTCAGTTTAAGCTTAGAGACAACCCGACCATAACTAATTATTTATTTAACTTTGTTACACTAACTAAGTTATTACAGTTAGTGTAACAATGTAGACCTTTTTTGGGCAGCGGTTAAAAAATAGCAATTGATTTCTTTTGTTATATAAGCCCGATCTGTCTTACATATGCTAGAGAGTTAACCATAATAATAATAATATAATAATATGGTAGAGAGAGTAACCAAATTTTCGCTTTCAAGTTATGAAAGTAAAATGCATCTTGCAACCTTTGAATCAATTTATTACGTCAAAATTGGTTTATAAAAAGTAAGTTGGACCTTTAGACTCGGTTCAGCGCCGTGCTGTCAGAATTGTTGACGATCCCGAGCACACAAGCAGTTTAGAGCCCCTCAGTCTAAGGAGAGACTTTGCCTCCTTATGTGTGTTCTACCGCTTGTACAACGGTGAGTGTTCTAAAGAATTGTTCGACTTGATGCCCACGGCTACCTTCCACCATCGCAACTCTCGCCATCGACGGGGAGTCCATCCTCATACATTGAAACCAGAATTGTGACTGTGGAATGAGCTCCCCGCCGTAGTTTTCCCAATGGAGTACAGGATGGTGTTCTTCAAAAAGGGTCTGAAGAGATTTCTTCAGGGTCGGCAACGCGCGAGTGATACCCCAGGTGTTGCAAGTGTCCATAGGCGGTAACTGCTTACCATCAGACGGGTCGTATGCTTGTCTGCCAACTTAGTGGTATAAAAAAAAAACCCAACCAACAAAATACTGTCACAGTAGGTATAAGTGTCAGAATTCAATCTAATTTATTACATTGTGTTATTTGTGGGTATCTTAGTAATCCCTTTGAAAGCTGTACAAAGCTTTTAAGATAAGGCATACCGATTCATTCAACCCCTTATTTAGATTTGTTTGGCCTTAAAACCAATTGCTGTCCTTTACAAGTTTTAGAGTTCATGTTTTGGGTTGTCGGGATAACTCTCAGTTAAGGGAAACATAAAAGTATTATGTTCTAAATTATCCCTCAAAGCTGATTAACAAAATAACCTATAATTAATAATATCACGTAAATTGGCGTTGCTGAAAGGCATTTTGTCAATAAAAGGCAATTCAAAAAGCAATTTAATAACAGCGATTTCGTATCCATTCGTTTCAATTAACGAAAAATATAATTACCGTTTTTCATAATTGACAACGTCTAATTGGTTTGTGACAAACAAATTGACAGTTCAGTGAATATATTGGCTGTGAATTTGATAATACAATTAACGGATATAGTCAGAGCGTATAGGACGCGTGAAATTGACGCGTACCGTCTCTTGCAGTTTGTGGATTTACACAACGTCAAATGAAACTGCACCCTATACCTATATACCCCACATCACGTTTTTTGTAAGTACGTCTAATTGGTCGGGAAACTGCAGGTAAACCTAACTTTTTTATTTAATTTGTGCCCACATTGACCCATTGAAGGATAATTCGTTTACGGTTCGGTTCGGATTGAGTTTTTTGTGTCGTATTAAGTTAAGATACGTGCCGGTTTTCCCAATCTCATACTATTTAGAAAATTCTTAAAAATTTGTATGTAAGTACAGGGTATTATAAGTTATGGTTCGTTTTAAGATACGAAGAACAGATTTAGATACTTTACCGTGTACTAGTTTTAATAGTGAAAAAGATGTTAGCATAAAATTCACTATGGGTTTCAGTTTATGGATTATTGCTCATGTTTTGAAATTAAAGTTCATGTTCTATCTAGACGATCTAGACATTGATGCTAGATGCTCTCTAGATGGTCTCTCTTGGAATTCGTTGATACGGATCACTAAAGGTTATTTTGTAAACTAAACTTTTTTACTATAAACATACAGTAAAAAGGTTTTCTATTTTCTGTTTGGCTTGCGCAGATTTTCGTCAAAATTATATTGTACTTCAATCCGCCTCACCTCAAACGAAATGGCAAAAGTATCGCATTTCACAAAACACGTATAGATGTCACATTATATAATAAAACGTGCAAATCACGCGTTCGCTGGGGACCGCCGGATATCACGTCAATATTTCGCATTTTCAATTCAATGTACAAAATATATGATACAGGGAGAATTGACTCGCATACATTTTTGCCAATGCACGAGAAATGACCGAAATTCAACACCTCCGTTTAAAAGGTAGCAGTATCGCTTAATTATATTAACAGTTATATTTATATTTCTGAATTTAATACGTGTGAATTTAATATTCGAAATTTATTTTTCGTTGTACCACATCAATTTGATGAAGTTGAATCGTATATTTACTGAGCTACTGTATTGGCTCTACGTCCAAACCACTACTTGTGACATGTCAATACTTGTGACATGTCCAAACCACTACTTGTGTCATGTCAATATTAATATTAATTAATACTAATTAATATTAATTAATAATTTATTCACCAATAATAAATACATTGAGGTCTTAAATGTAGGTACATAACAGTGTTTATTTTAAGCGATTTATCCCTAGCATCTAAACTAGGCCGAGCCTGTATCTTAGAAGCTAGTTCCTTCCTGTGACGTATACATTTAATTTGAGTAGGGTAATAGGGTGGAGATGATGATGTCAATGTCAAAAATAACATTAGCTCAAATTAAAATAATTTGCGCTAATGTTATTGCTAGTGTTCATAGGGGTGGGGGGAAAGGTCGGTAACGCGTGAACGATGCTTCGTCCATATGGCTACGGTAACCGTTTACCATCAGGCGGGCCGTATGTTTGCTTGACGAATTGGTCGTATAAAAATAAAATGCACTGTCCATACTAATTGTCATTTTGGCGTTAAATTGAAGTGGCATAGTAAATTCAATTGAAGTTTCCAAATGACGACTTTTTTATCTTTCAGAGAAAATCTTTGCTGAAAATATCTCTTTTGTATGAAATTTCGAGCTTAGGCCAAATTCAATGCCGGGCAGTGTATTTAATTTCAGCATCCATGCTAGATTCTTCTCTTTATCAATGATATCCTCCGCCATAATATGACATGAATATCCCATGAGATGATTATTCAGTGTCATGCTTTGGCATATTATGTAGACAAGACTCAGATTGATGAGATAAGGTTATTATTACTATAGTTGTAGATTGAATAATCTATTCGCGAAGCACAGCTTTAGATGCAGAACCAAAAATGGATAATCTACTTCTTGAGAAAGTGCAGTTCAAATTGATGTTCTTATTTTTTTAATTAAAGTTGAAAATGACATCAAACCTAAAAATAGCTTAATTCAATTTTAGAATACATTACATTCTACATACAGGTTGTTGTTATTATCAAACAAAACTCTGTAGCACGGAATTCGAAGCATTCGCCTTTGCTGTCGCGTTTATTTCCCTAAATTCCTTAAGCGGTTATATACCTAACCGACGGATTTGCCGACTTTAATGTACCTGTATTAACTGTTGTTTGCAAAACTCCTTTGTTCAATGTCAAATTCTGAAAGGTTTTCAATTCCTGTCACGGAATCTATACCTTCGAAGTGCTATAGTAGGTATACTGGATAAAACAAATTAAAAGCAAAATTCCATATACACTGAAAAAAATTATCTACAAAACTAGTTATGTAAGTTGACGTTTTGTTGTCGGGAAACTAACTTTAGTTGTCGGGAAACTAACTTTAGTTACATTTAATCAAATAATTTAGTAACGAACAAAAACTAGTTTTGCTACTGGTAAGTTTAGTTCGCAAGTCACTCTGTTTAGGTTATTGGTCGTCAAATTTTGTGTTCCTGTTAAATAAAATTTTGTAGTCACTTGTAGTCAGTGTAAAATGCTAAGACAAACTCAATACGATGACGCTGCTATGATATAATAATATTTTCATACATATGAGCTTCTGCGCGTTTCATAAAATATTATAGGTGTCTAATCTTAAAGAACCGTTATTACAGCACGTTTACATCTCGGATATTACCTGTTATCTATCTATCTATCTAATACCTTTAAACGAGCAATTCTTGTATATGTATATATGTAATCTGATCTCGGAAACGGCTCCAACGATTTTCATGAAATTTAGCATGCATGAGGTTTCGGGGGCGATAAATCGATCTAGCTAGGTTTCATTTTTAGAAAACGTCGTTTTATCCGTGTTTTCAGGCAATGAAAAACTGCTACAATAGCATTTGAATACGAAGGTAAATTTCACCACTCTCGACGACTCACATCTACTACATTTACAATAGCATGGGTAGGTGGGAAATCCGGCGGTTCCGAAACCAGAAGACCCCGGTTCGAGTCTAGATAATGATATTTTTCCCTTTTTTTCAATTTCCTTCTTTTGTACGAAACATTATTATGATTTACCAAAAACAAAAACGAGCAAAGTTCGGTCATCTAGGTACATTTTATTAATCTTAATAGATTAATTATTAACCTTGATTTATTAACCTTGTCTCTCTTAGATATATCAATGAATACAACATTTTTCTTAAATTAATATCAGCAGGGTTTCTAACAAATATTAGTTTAAGTCTCAGCGGACCACCGCAGCCTCAGATTAAACCAAGCTTGCGGAACCAGCGGACTATTCCGCTGGGACGGCGGAATGTGACTTACATTTCATAACACCTGGTGTATATTCCGTAGTTTATTATTGTGATATAACATTCCCGTTAATACAAAAGATGATTTAAAGCGAATCTTTTTTAAAAAGACGGATAAATTTATTTGTAAATAATAAATAGTTAACTATTGTTTTATTTTTCATCTCCAAAATTAAATGGTTTCGAATAATGATAGTCATTAATAAAATGCACATCTCAAGAGCGTGCCAATTATGACCATAAGGATTTTTAAACAAAGATAATTCTAAGTTTTGTCCATTTATTACTGTGGCCTCGTTATCACATGCTTTACTATTATTCTTTAAAAAAGAAAACATAGATACAATACGATAAAATTTGACCAAAAAATATCCAAATTAGGCCTGGTAACCTTAGTTGGGAAAAGTGTAAGGCTTTTTTGCTGTCGTCCTTTCTTTTCCAATCATCATTGAAATATATCTATTATGTGTTTTGTAACTTGCCCTATGGTAAGTATGGTAAATCTTTATGGTTAGATGAGACACAGTATATCTCTTTTATCCCTTTTGTTTTGTATTTATTTATATTCACGTGGGTGCCGTATGTTGGGGAAACGAAGGCGAATGAACTGCCTGAAAAGGAAGATTTGATGTGATTGATGATGGGGATCTATTTTCGTGCATGTATTTTTAAATATTGCAGAATACGCGCAAAAATATGCTTCGATTTCGTACCTAAGAGAGATTGCATATTTATTATTTTATCTCTATTTCGAAATTAAAATATAAATTAGTTGAGAAATAAATATTTAATACAGAATATAATCATTTATGTAAATCCTAAAAATACCTATCAAGTGGTATTTATGAAATGTTGTTACAAAACTAAATATTTAAAATGCTTAAATAATGCCTTTGAACGGAATAATATCAAAGTCTATTTATTCTAAAAGTTTATAAGTGAAACACTTGAATAAAAGCGTTAAAATACCGCCCCTAAGTGGAAATAGAACAACCTCATTACAAGTTCTGGACTCGGGAACTGTCTCATTTCAAGTTAACTTTGTGAACTTGTTACATATTGATTGTCATTTTTTTAAAGCTTCGACAAACATGTAAGGTTTCATTATAATTGAAAGCCTTAATTATTTTATTATATTTCCTGAATAAGGCTGACAAAGCATATCATAAGGTGGCTCATTACGTGTAAGACAAGACTATACAGGGTGTTGTTTTGGTCGGCGACAAGCGACCCAGGAGCGGTAGTACAAAATATATATTCCACAAAAATGGACTTAATTCCATTAAATACTGAAAATATGTTGAGAAATACCTTATTCAATTTGAAACAAAATTACTGCAAAGTATGGTTACTAGGCACGTGCACAGACTAGAGCTAGGCGCAAGCCGCCATCGCCCCACCCCTTTACTCCCTCGTACTCCCGTTGAGTATTATGTCTACACTATAGCTTATTACATGATTTTCAAAATTTTAATTTTTTAATTATTGTTATTAAAAAAAAATAAAGTATTTTTTTTATATTTTTTTTAGCACTAGTATCATTTGTATTATTGACCCTGAGTCGCTCGTCGCTGACCAAAACAACAGCCTGTATAGTTGTAGTAGTTTCTCGCTGCACTTGCATCCCCCTGGCTAAGTGACAATTCTATGAATAAGCCAAAGATTTTCATAGGGCATCGTGCCGATATTTTAAATTCTTTGGAATAAGCATATTTAGAACAAAAACAAAAGAGAGTTCTACAAAACAATGCTTTGCTGAGTTTCTTGCCAGAGTGTCCTCAATTTAATTGTATTCCGAACCGGTGGTAAAGTTCTGACACTGCAACTGAAACGTTCATAATTGCCTTGACTTACTTGACTTGACTTATGATCCTGTGTCCCCTAGATGGGGCAGAGGGCGTCCACAGAAACTCTCCATCCCGATCGGTCTTGAGCTTCGCGCTTGATCTCACTCCAAGACTTCTCGATCTTCTTCGCTTCGTCAAACACAGTGTGTCGCCAGGTTTGTTTGAGACGGCCACGCTTTCGTTTCCCCTGTGGATTCCAGTCCATAATTGCCTTATCAGGGCCTAAATTGCATAAATGAGTTATTGATTTTAGTGCAGTTAGGTCCGTAAAATCTATCCACAATGTTTAACTAAATTATACATTTTGCTCGTTGACTTCAAATTGAATTCAAATTCCATGCAGATTTTGAGGACACATCACATCCCAGCAGCTTTATAGAATCACGGGGAGCTTTTAGCCCGACACACGCATCACTCAGCAAAAGTGTCACTCATGAGGTTATACTGAAATGTATCGATGCACTATACTACTATACGAGTCGGTTTCCACGTGTCATACGCTTTTTACTATAAAAATATCCTGGGAGTCTACACACGCTTACCTGATCCCAAAGTAAGCAGAACTTTTACTATGGAAGCCAGAGAACTGATACCACATTTACCACTTTTTGTTTTGTTTCTAAATGAAAATGAAAGAAAAAATTAAAATGTATTTATTTCAGCAAAATACACAAATCACTTACACATTTAAAATATACACAGAAATACGCATAATGCTGGAGGTATATACTTATTACATAGAATTATCTAATGACCTTTACACTAGGCAAAGCCTCTAACGCGAAGGCCAAAGTATACTTGAAGTGTCCTTTAAAGAAGAAACCTCGGAACATAGGAGAGACAATTTAAGAAAATAATAATAATAATAAAACACAAAACCCAAAAAATAAAATATACTTATAAATACATACTTATTCTACTTAATTGACCATGACTTGCGGCGTGATAGGTAGTGATCTTACCAACCACGCCAACTGGCCCGTATACTTTTTTCTTAATACCACATAATATTCAAAATTCAAAATCATTAATTCAAATAGACCTTCGCATGCACTTATGAACAGTCTGACTCTAATACTCTAATCCCGGTTCGGAAGGTTGCATTTGCTGAGAAGAGCCGGCAATAAACTCAGCATTTACTATTTTGAAAACAAGCTTAGATCCATTGCATAAAATGTACATTCTAATCTCACTGACAACAACTGCATGCGTAACAAGGAATTACGTAACGTAGTTATACCACAAAATAAGGAATACTACCTAACATAGTAATACTATAAAAATAATTAGGTTATACATATACTTATCATGTTACCAGTTATCAGTCATGCAGCTGTGATCGCAGTATACGGCTTTATAAACAGAAAATATTGTGATTCCCGACGAGGAAATGCGGATGTCCAATGGATAAAAGTAGGGATGCCAAATGGATTTCCCAAGGGTTCTTGGGTTTTGAAATAATTTGATTTATTTGAAAATTTGAGTTGAATTATTTGATTTTACGAGACTTTATTTTGTTGTTCTTTTTTGAAATGATGGTAATAAAAAGTAAATTGGTTGTGCGTGGGTTTTAGTTTAGAATATAAGCTTATGACCATTATGGTTTAAAGCAAACCCAGGTTTTAAAATAGCCTCGTCTCTTTGTTATATGACGTTAGAAAGTGACTGATTTAGCTAAACTTGCTTTGAATCTTCTTCTGTAATAAGAAAGATACTACAGTCTATAAGAAACGGTTTTAGTTTAATTTTCTATATTATACAAAATCTATATTCTGGAACAGTTCTTACATTTTTTTTAAATATAGTTTTTTTTTTTTTTTTTTTTTAAATTAAATGGGCTTGCGTTTGGCGACTGACCCGCCCATAAGGGGCGATGACGAAGCCTAAGATGAAACACGCTTACCCAGAAGAAACCTATTCACTCTGGCCTTGAAAGTACCTAGATTATAAGCGTCAGGAAACACAGACGCCGGAAGCAAGTTCCACTCCCTTGCTGTCCGCAATATAAATGTGTAGTTTTTGCATATTGGCAGCCTTTGTTTATACCATCACATATTTGCGGTAGAGATGGTTTCTCTACGTAACCGCTTCATTGAAACATCGACATTGCGGTGTAGCCCCATCGACTCTACAATTACGTCCTCAAAACATAGGATTGAAATATTATTGATTTCTCGAAAATAGCTTATATTTGAAGAACTTTGAGAATACAAACCAACTAATATTAAAATGTTAGTCGGTAAAATAAACGTATTTATTATAAAGGACATTCCAATAATGTTCACATAAAATAGCGATATTTTTTTTAAGTATATCTAGTTTTCCGATACTAGAATCTATAAAAAGCAATACATAGGTATTTACATCTGATTTACTAGAAGGTTTCAGGACCTTTGAGGATTGATTTCAAAGTAGGTACATAATAATAAGTTAAATTCTTTGTTAAAAATTTCATTTTTTATATTAGCTTTTTTTAAGTAACTGTACTTTTTGTTGACTGTACTTGCATTGTCATCCAATATACTAATGTATACCAAATATCAAGTCAATGCGACCACTAGAAGTGGGTGAAATTCGACCTGCAAGATTCCACCCGAACATATACATGCATACATTGCAAGTTAAATAAAAGCTTGTAAAAATAGCAGAGAGCATAGAGTTTTCAAACTCTATGGCAGAGAGCATTTATCTATCCGCAGAACTAATGAGGATAGCCTCAGAACCAATAACAGATGCGGTACTTGTTTATAGATATACAGTTTTAGAGAAAACTTATTTTTAGACTCTACATAATAAGGTTGATATTCGAAAAATATGAATTGATGATTACGCATTCTCATATATACATACAGGGTTATTCTATGTATTCAGTAGAATTAATTCACATAACATGACATTTTGTGACAAAACTTATCAAACAGTATTAAAATTTCTTCGTAAATATACGGTATTTTGTTATTTTTTTCTAATATTAAAGCAAGCATATCTGGCCATTATTATCAGCTTTTAGTTAAGTTTATTTCTATATAAAGAACACCAAATTATTATATTTTTACTAAAACTATATTCTTGTCGGTTCTCGTTCTCCGTTATACAAAAAATAACGTTATTATATTGCACTAGCTGTGGCTCGATTCTCGTAACGAAACTTCAACGATATCGTAGCGACATCAACAATTAAACAGTGTTTTTTACTGTTATAATATCAAATGAACGATTGAAAAACGATCCTATAGACAAATTATTGAGGTGTATGCAGTTTTGAATAAATACATACAATAAAAATTTTATACAGAATATTTCTCGAAACACAAATTAAAAAGTTGATGTCGCTACGACATCGTTGAAGTTTTATTACGAGAATCGAGCCACTTGCCTTTACATGTTTGTTTCAAAGCATCTTACAGTAAATATACAAACTTAGAGGTGCAAGTAAATATATAAATACCACGTTAATTTACCTCCGTTTAGCACAAAGGCTTGTTTTGTTTACTTAAACAATTCGGTATATTCAAAGCGTTTGTCTTAAATTAACATAAATTAAATTGTAATGTCTTAAGTTTAATGTGTTTTAGTATTACTTATTATATCTTTTATGAAAAAGTATATACGAAAGTAGGTAGCATCAAATATTGTTATTAAATTCGAAATGGCAATTAAACTGAACACTTTGTAACAATGCACGGAAAACAAATCACTTTGAATTTTCTTGCTTCACAAAGGGGATTAAAATATTAATTTTGAACTTACTTTAAAATAGGATAAATGCTAAAGTGGCTATATAAGTAGACTACTCAAAACTGCATGTGTATAAAAATATCTTAATTTCATAAGATTTGAATCTATGTATCTACCTAGTAACTGCTCTATCCAGAAAGCCCATAAAACTTAGCAAAATTACTCATCGTCCGAATCTCTTTAAAAGATAAAAATTAATACCATCAGATAAATGTGATAAATGATACAATAACTCAACAAACTAATAACCGTTTAATATTACACAATCATAATAGGACAAATACGTAACGAGTTAGTCCCCGAATTAATAACTTAATTATTAGGGGTACAAAAAGTGTTCGAATTTCCAATAATTAAAAATTAATTTAAAAAAAAAGTTGAAATAAAAAATTATATTCTGCTCTTCATCTTCATATGGAAGATCTTCATATAAATATAAAATATAGGTATCTTCATATATATATTATCTTAATATATAAAATGATAAACTGATTGTTGATATATCAACGCACAGCCCAAACCGCTGGATCTAGAGATTTGAAATTTTGCACAAAGATACCTTATATAGTGGAGGCATCCACTAAGGAAGGATTTTTGGAAATTCCACCCCTAAGAGGGTAAAATAGGGGATGACAGTTTGTATGCAAGTATGTCAGTTTTGAAGTTAGGATCTTCAAATTTTGTGTTTAGGCTAACGATTAAAAATTAATGTATAGTTATCTCAGCGTTTGTAATAACCCCACCACCGAAGGGAGGAAAAGAGGGATGAAGTTGTGTATGCAAGTCTGTCAATTTCAAAGTAAACTTCACTAAATGTACTATTATACGGTGTAGGCATCCACTAAGGAAGGATTTTTGGAAATTCCACCCCTAACAGGGTAAACTAAGGGATGAAAGTTTGTATGCAAGTCCGTCAGTTTTGAAGTTAGGATCTTCAAATTTTGTGTTTAGGCTGACGATCGAGAATTAATATATAGTTATCTCAGCGTTTGTAATAATTCCACCACCGAAGGGAGGAAAAGGGGGATGAAGTTGTGTATGCCAGTCCTTCAATTTCAAAGTAAACTTCACTAAATGTATTATTATACGGTGTAGGCATCCACTAAGGAAGAATTTTTGGAAATTCCACCCCTAAGGGGGTAAAATAAGGGATGAAAGTTTGTATGCAAGTTCGTCAGTTTTGAAGTTAGGAACTTAAAATTTTGTGTTTAGGCTGCCGATTGAAAATGAATATATAGTTATCTCAGCGTTTGTGATAATTCCACCACCGAAGGGAGGAAAAGGGGAATGAAGTTGTGTATGCAAGTCCTTCAATTTTAAAGTAAACTTCACTAAATATATTATTATACGGTGTAGGCATCCACTAAGGAAGGATTTTTGGAAATTCCAACCCTAACAAGGTAAAATAAGGGATGAAAGTTTGTATGCAAGTCCGTCAATTTTGAAGTTAGGATCTTCAAATTTTGTGTTTAGGCTGACGATTGAAAATTAATGTATATTAATCTCAGCGTTTGTGATTATTTCACCACCGAAGGGGAATGAAGGGAAAAGGGGGATGAAGTTGTGTATGCAAGTCCTTCAATTTCAAAGTAAACTTCACAAAATTTAATATTATACAGTGTAGGTATTCAGTAAGGAAGGATTTTTGGAAATTCCACTCCTAGGGGGGTAAAATAGGGGATGAAAGTTTGTATGAAAGTTCGTCAGTTTTGAAGTTAGGATCTTCAAATTTTGTATTTAGGCTAACGATTGAAAATTAATTTATACATGTTTCAGATTTTTTAACAATTCCACCACCGACAGGGTGAAAAGGTATGGGATGTATGTAAGTCATTCAGTTTCAAAGTAAACGTCAATTAATATATTATTACATAGTGTAGGCAACCTTCTTCTCAGTTGAAGGCCGAGTTCCGAACCGGTGGTAACTTCAGTAAATTTGACCTTCATAAGTGCCCTTCTGGGGCCTAAATTGAATAAATGGCTTTGACTTTGACTTTGACTTTGAACCACTAAGATTTTTGGATATTCCATCCTTAAGGGGGTATGCAAGTTTATATGAAAGTCCATCAGTTTCGAAGTTAGGACCTTAAAATTTTGTGTTTAGGTTGACGATTGAAAATTAATTTATATGTGCCTCAACGTTTTTGATAATTCCGATCCCGAAAGGGTAAAAAGGGGGATGAATTTGTGTATGGAAGTACACTAAATTTATTATTTAAGCTTATGGTTATAAACTAACGCAACGAATATCGGTGTTGTTGGAATTTGAACCCTTAAGGAGTGAAAAGGGGGATTCAATTTAGTATATGAAGTTCTTTATTTTCGGAGTGAAAATTTCAAATTTAATTATTTCGGCTTATGGTATTGGCGTATTGAAATGACTCGCCTAAACAACACCAGGAAAAAGAGAGGAATCGGTATTAAAACAAAGATCCGGTTAATACGAGCATTGGTATTCCTCATTTTCATGTATGGAGTGGAAGCGTGGACTATACTGGCCCGAGAAAGAAAAAGGATTGATGCATTCGAGATGTGGTGCTGGAGACGGATGTTGGAAATACCTTGGACCGCTAAACGCAACAATGCATCAATCCTATCGCAGCTCCAAATTAAAACACGATTGTCCACCATATGCCACCAACGTATTTTTTCGTATTTCGGCCACATTGTGCGCAAAGGCGATGAAAGTTTGGAAATCTGATCATAGTTGGGAACACGGACAACAAGATGGTCCGATCAAGTGAAATACTCATCTTCCTCCAAGTTTTACAGAAACCAGAGGAGGCAGATCATTCGCTCTAGAAGCAAACCCGATGTTGACCACGATCCTCAGACATGAGGGAAAGACTATAGAGAGAAAGAGAGATAAGGCCTCCAAAATTGTGCTGTGGAACTAGACTACAAGTAACAGCTCTCCGCCGCAATGTTATTGAGGCCAAAATATTTACTGGGTCTGCCAGAGGAGAAACAGTCTTCTTGCCGCGTATACCATTGATCCCAAATCACCTTCCGTTTGAATTTAAAAGATAATAGTTTTTTTTTTATATACCACTAAGGTGGCAAACCAGTATACGGCCCGCCTGATGGTAAGCAGTTACCGTAGCCTATGGACGCTTGCAACACCAGGGGCATCACTCGCGCGTTGCCGACCCTGAAGAAATCTCTTCACACCCTTTTTGAAGAACCCCATGCTGTACTCCAACGGGAAAACCACGGCGGGGAGCTCATTCCACAATCTGAGCGTCCGCGGAAGAAAACTCCTTTGAGCCCGCACAGTTCGAAACAATTCTGGTCCGTCGATGGCGAGAGTTGCGATGGTGGAAAGTAGCTGTGGGCATCATGTCGAACAATTCTTTAGAACACTCTCCGTTATACAAGCGGTAGAACACACATACACATCGTTCCTAATTAAGGTTTGTAGTAAGAAACCTTAATTAGGAACTCTGAAATTTGCTAGAGTTGATTTGCGGCAGGACTGTTTCAGTTTTATGTGACATCCTCGCATATGAGCTCTTAATCTACCTGAACTTTTGTCAATATCACACGTAGTGGCGGACAATAGCCATGAACAAAGCTCTATATTGATACAATGATTCATATCTAGAAAAAAGAAATAATCTACGCGGACGAAGTCGCGGGCTATAAAGCTAGTATTTATATACTTTAACTTTGCCAAATCACACTTACACGCAAAATGCTAAAGTGGTGGTAAAATTTCTTTTCACGTTTTTCTGATTTCTGTATCGATTATCTTTTAAAATTTAAACTGACATAACATACTATTTTTAAATAAACTTAGTTCCTACATAGATACAGACAAAAAAACCGTATTGAGTGTTTTTTACGAAAACAGTCTGCATAAAAATAAAAATGCAAAATAAGATCCTCAAAGGTTGTACAGCATCGGCGCGGCCTTTCTTTTTCCGAATACTTTAGGACAAAAACCAATATCTAGGTACATGAATATCTGGCAGCTATATTATTACCATAATTGAATTGTTTTTCTGTAAAATAACCATTTTTTCCATTCTGACGTTCTTTGAAACAAAAACGATGCAGTTCAGCCTGAATAGCTGGAAATACGGCCCCTGTCTCGGTCGCCATTTTGTTGCAACGATTTTGCGCGGCATGCGGGTTTTATCAAGCGGTCACTGAAAGTTAATGCCATGAGAATCTTATCCCGCTACCCGCATCAAAGAATAATAACTATAACTATGTCAGTATAGAACAGAAAGAAAGTAAGAAAGAAAAATCATTTATTCCTTACAGCTTAAAAAAATATAAAATAAAAAATAAAAAGTTTTAATGCTAAAATAGCGGTGTGTAAGGAAAGGGACTTGGCATCAGCATTTGCTAAGTAAGCCCCGTGAGGGCAAATTACTCAGCGCTGGTTTTCAGCCGAGCCCTTGTACCTTGTACACTAATTCATGGCGGGCTGAGGATATTGATCCAACTGAGAACACCTCTTTCATCAAGATTTATCAGGGGTGGACCCAGTTACTTTGAAGGGGGGGCTTGAGCCCCTTAGCCCCTGGATCTACTATTGGTCATACCCTCCTGCGAATTTGTCGTCACCCACCGTCACCACCTGCGGCGTAATGTAAGCGGTGTGACAATATTTCTGACAGTATTCGACAGGCCTTGGGCCTCATTATTTGCTGCGTTTGTGTGATTGAAAGCGCAGGCTACGTTTGTATGAAGGGCGTACCTAGGATGTGGATAAAGGCTGCGTCAATCAAGAACCGCTATGTCAGTAATCTGTCTGTACCGAGTTCACCAATACAGCGCCGATATCGCACCGACTAATGCCTAATGCTATTTAAAATGCCGAGAATAAAAATCCAATCTCGCCGCGAAACCGGGCTTAACAGATAATTTTTAATTATTTTTCAAACTTGGTACGCTCGGGCGATGCGAACTCGTCAGGCCAGGTAACTCCAATTCCACTTATTAGATCATGGCTCGTTCTCGGATGAGCTCTTACCACCGTACCTGATGTTTTTCAACTAAATTACTTTGTGTGTATATTGTGTATAAGTAGGTATATAAAATTTGCGGCAGGTAATGGAGTTTTGTCATGAGGGTGATGCTGTTGCGCCTTTTAATGTTTTAAAAGGATATTTAAAAGTTGAAAATCGGTCGGATTTTTTTTTCACTTGAACTTCAGTTGTAATCTAGGCACTGTTATGGTCGGAAATGCATTGCCGATCCTTTCCTTGTATTACCAATTTTCTTAGGTGGACGGTAGGCACCTGCCACTTAACCAGCTGGACCACCTGGCTTGTCGTCCTTCTGACATAAATAACCTTTTTTTAAACGTTGAAATCGGTAAACAAGCATGGGCCGTATGCTTTTTACAGACTTTGACGTATAAAGTGATGGTAAGCAATTGCTATCGTCATGTTGACCCCTTCCTCCCTTCCCAATGAGCTCGGGCGACCTTAACCGCACGAACACAACATAAAGTTATTTAGCTGCGGATGACTGCGGTATTCTGTAAGTCGGAGATAATTCCCCAGTCGAGGTGATCGTTACGCTCTACCACTCTTAAAAAAACTTACCTAAGCTACCGCATACACCTATATTAGATTTACATATTTTATTGGCATATACGGAACATACGATATTGGTATTCGAACTTGAAGCATACTTCTCGAACTAGAGCGAGCTGGAAAATCAATTTTATCAGTAATACTAGCCATAAGTGCCCTAGCGGGTTCTAATACTAGTTTGGGAAATACTTGAATGTAGCGTTATTTAGTTTGGAAACTAGTAATTTTATAGGTGAATAAATATGTATTCTTGGTTAGAATTGGTTGGGGAATTTGCTAGCTAAAGGTTTGGTGGGCACAGTAATAGGACTGACTTTCCGCCATAGATGAAAAACCTCATGACATTTTTTTTTAACTTTTTGAAACTTTTAGCAGGATTTAGTGATGGAAAAAAAAACAACGGAAAGTAATTTTCTATCTTTTCACTTTGAGGTTATTGATATTCCTAATCTTATTAGGTTTTATTTAGAACAACAGTTTTTAATGAATGTTTTCACAATCTAGTGAACTAAATCTCTTATTATCTAAATTATATATAATTTCAAAAGGTTCATGTTACTTTAAGGCACGAACATAGCAGTTAAGCTGTGAACTAAAAAATACTTCAAAAAACCCGAAAATATTCCAGATTTGTGGTATTAACTTGGATTCATAGAGAACAAACACTACTTACAGGAAGGCGTAGGTTGAATAATTCATCAAGTTAAGGAGCTTTCATTTCCTCACGTGGAATATCCTCAAGTGATATTATGTAAAGGCGATTTGTTTGTTTTCATACTTTTAGGTATTTTATTTAAACTCACGCGCAGTGTAAATCCTAAATATTATAAATGCGAAAGTGAGTTTGTTGTATGCTGTATATGTCAATTGAAGATATATTTTATTTGTGTGCCAAATTTCAACCAAATCCGTTTAGTAGTTTTTGCGTGAAAGACTAACAAAAATCCATACGTCGTTAGTAGTAGGATTTTATCAAGGAAAGTTACTTTTAACTAAAGTGCGGTATATTAATAAATGTCAGAAACGCATTCCCTCGCCGGACACACTGTAAAGTTTTTTTTATTCTATGTACAAATACATTTCTTTGGATTACAAGCTATTTCTAAGGTTTCGTATCCAAATGGTAAAATGGAGCTGTTTGCTGTCACTTTGCTGTCTGTTCATTGTCTGTACATATATCACGGGCCTTTTATTCGTAAATGGAATGAGATACAGATTTGGATATTAGCGTCAAGCTGGAATAGCTATAATGGCAATGTAATATGTAGGCTGCAATCTAACCCAAACACTAAATAATTGGACTGTTTTACAAAAACCTTAAACCGACTTCAAAGTACACTAAGAAGTAATCAAATCCTGATCTAATGACAATGGGACCAAACGGGAAGCGTACCCTTTCAAATAAAAAAAGAATTTTCCAAATCGGTTAATAAATGACGGAGTTATGAGGTAACAAACATAAAAAAAAAAAAAAAAAAAAACATACATTCGAATTGAGAACCTCCTCCTTTTTTTGAAGTCGGTTAAAAATATCAATAAATTTTAAATTATACTTAGCGATATCCTATCTCTTATGGTTTGTAGGAATCTCTGTGCATAAGTTATTCACTAGATTGAAGGCAATTTTACTAGATTTGTTATTTCATACGATCCTTTGGTATAATGCTTAGATATTTAGGTACAAATTTATCCATCGAAGCTCTTTGTGTCGGAATTTCAATCCGAAACTCAAGTAAAATTGATAATAAAGTTGACAATCAATCAATCAACTTGTAAATTGCGCTCGTCGAAACTTTCTCCGCGGGACAAAAATACCAAAACAGCGAAAAATGATCCCGGTAACTGTTTATCAAGGCAATTAACTTTAGCTACAGAGATGCTTGTGGAATAAATATCTTGTGGCCGTCGCTTGTCGCCCTACTAGATGAGCTGACATCGCATCTTAGCGGCTGCTTTTCTCTCGTACCAATGTTCTGTTTGAAAATTACGATGGTTTTGTTTAAATATTTGCTCAGTTTCAGTTTACAAGGTATTTTAACACTCATAAATAGGTTTAAACGCAAATTTTTGTTCATCAAATTTAATATTTTTGTTATTCAATTCAATTCATTTATTTCGGAAATCTTGTTCCATATATTTGTTAGTATTTGTATGCCTTTTATGGCAAAACATAGCGTATAATTTATTTATTTAAGATCCAATTATGTTTACCTATGTTTTACGAATAAATGATTCTGATTCTGATTCATCTTAAGGGGTTTAGTGTATTTATTCAGTACATCAAATTGTGGAAGCTCCCAGATTCTTCAAAAAGGGTGTGAAAACATTTTTGCAGGGACAGGGCACGCGCGGATCTTGCGTGCCGTATGCTTGTTTGCTACATGTAAATATAAAATAACCTTTATAAATATGTCAAATTATAAAATAAAAAACAACTAATTAGAGATGGCACCTACGTAATTAAAAATTTGCAGTTAGTGAATTCTACAGTATTCACTTTTCACACAGCCGCGTGACTCAACTGTATACTGTGTTAGTATGAAGTATTGTACGAGTAGGTATTGGCTTCAGGTTTGGTAATGGCGTCAGTCTACACAATACACCACTTCGATGTACAAACAATACTTTTATTACCCTTTTTGCGGTGCTCTACGTAAACTAGAAGCTTTTACATTTCCGTTTGTATCCAGCTTACTGATGTCGAAACTGATATTAAAATAACAGAATTTTTAAAACATTTCACAGTATAGTATATCAGTTAGCTGGTTTCCTTATCTACTTAGTTTAAATTTATTTTATTTATCGCCAAGCACCAGCCATGAAGTACCTGTCTGTATGATTTTATTTATTGGTAGGTCGCGCCGTTTGTTTCCCGGCATAGAATAGGGCCAACCCTTCCAATCCTGAGGGTGTCGAAAAAGGCGACTAAGGGAATATACCACGGCATGGGCAGCAGCATCCACCTGTGATACGTCATCAATACTGCGATCACCAACCCACCTGCCAAGCTTGATGATTACGGCAGAACCCCCCAAAAATGACAAGGCCGCATAAATAAGCTCAGAGTGGTGAGCATAGCTATAGAACGAGCAATACTCGGAATTCATCTACGAGGCAGGGTCCAAAACGAGGACATTCGTAGGAGAACAAAAATTACCGATATAGCTTGTAGAGTTAGTAAGCTGAAGTGGCAATGGGCAGGCCACATCGCTCGAAGAACCGATAACTGATGGAGAAGGAAGGTTCTCGAATTGCGACCACGTATTGGAAAGCGCCATGTTGGACGACCTCCCACATGACACTTAAACCACTTGTGACGGTAGTTATAGATTAACCAATCCAATTAAAACTGAATCTAAAGTTATTCAATGATTCTCCATTTGCAATAACATTTTCATTTCATATCACTTGAATATTTTCTCCACGTTATTAAGTTGAAATTGCATTTATCTATTCCCCGAGGTTGTGGAGCTGGACAATTACTCAGCATTTCACTTGACAATATAATTTGTCTCTTTCATTGCCTGAAATATCAAAGAGTTCTTTGAAATATACTTTTGTCATTTTAATTATGAAATGGTCATCTCAGATTAGACACCGTTGTTGTGCATCTTATGGATTTATAATGGCAGTCATTTTGAACTATCAAGGTTTCTTAAAACCATGATATTTAAATAATGGGATATTTAATCATAAATGTCAAACCGGAGAGTCTAGGAACATGAAATTTTTGACACATACGTTTTTAGGGCTGTCCGTCCGTCTGTCTGTCAGTGAGCTATATCTCATGAACCGTAATAGAGGCAGTTGAAACTTTCTAAGAATAATGATTAAAAAATAAAGACGTTTATTTTAAGGGGCCCATAGTTCGCCTTGGCCGGTTTTCATACATATAACGTAGGAAAGGTGTTTCAAAAATCAACTCCCAAGGGGGGTAAAATAAATGTGACTATCAAAATCACGAAGTCTGGATTTGATTACGTCATACACTTACATGATTTATAGCTTCAGTGAAGGGTAACGCACAATTTCGTCTAATATCATACGTGTAAACTACGTGATGTCAACATTTTATTTGCTGACGACAAACTTTCGTGACGATTTTTCACACTCACTTTGAGATAACGTCGAAAATATGAAAATTACTAGACGTTCGTATTTTCAAACGTATTGACCATATAAATAATTTAAAACATACATTTCCCATTGGGTTTTTAGACCTTTAGTTTAATTAAACTAAGACATGTCATTCGTGAAATGTAATTCAGGTTTTTTAGTATTTCGATACTTGATTTAAGGCCCAGAATACTCTCGAGCAGATTTCAGTTTTCACCCTTGCGCCACATTTTCACATAATATTAGCGGAAATTACAGGAACTAAGCAAACAAAAAATACTAGCTCCCTCTATTTAGAAGTGCGTCATTGCAAACAAACAATTAAACATGATACACCGCCATCTAAACATTTCCGCGAGAACGACGCTGTTTGAATTGGACACAGTAAAAATGTAAACAGTAGATAAACTGCAGACAAACATTACAAATATAATTTTTCAAATACTTTAAAAAACTTTTGACGGGCCAGTTGGCGTAGTTGGTTAAGATTCCACGCCGCCGATCTTATGTTCGATTCCCACCAAGGATATGCATCTGTGTGCATGAACATGTTTGCATGTCCCGACTCTGAGTGTAAATATGTATAGTAAGTACTAGCAACCCGCCCGGCTTCGCACGGGTACAATGTCATAATGTGGTGTCAGTGGAGCGATTTGCGCGACCGCCCACGCCACCCGATCACGGTATCGTGACTGTTTCTTGCTAATTTTAAATCTGTGATATCATTTAAAATATTAATGATAATTATTTGCTGTAAAGCATTGAGCTATTATTACCACGTATAGAGATGCTATCATAAGCAAAGCTTATGTCCCATTTCTTTAGAGTCGACTAAAGGTTTCTTTAGCACTGAAATAATAATTAGTCGTCTAAGCAGACAGTAGAAACACGTAGCGCTATTAGAAAGCTTTTAGGAGTATTTTTTCCGGAAACACCGTTATTTTCACGGCGCTTACGCGTTTCGTTCAACGTTTTACAACAACAAGTGTGGGCGGATGGCCTCACTTGAACGGAACATAGTTGTGATGTGTGGCATCAAGTTGATGTGACAAATGGACAGACAGGAGAGTATCCTACTCGTATACAGCTGTGAGCTTTCATAATGTGCACAAATTAAGAGGAGGGAAACTATGTTGTATTTTATCGACCGTTTTTAAATTACTTTTTATGTATTTTTTAATTTCTTGTTCACTACAGTGATCACCACGTTAACAAAACTGTGTTACTTTAATTACTTATTAAACTTAGCGATATATCACAATGCAACAAACTTAATATAATTTAAAATAATTGGACTGTTTTACAAAAACCTTAAACCGACTTCAAAGTACACTAAGAAGTAATCAAATCCTGATCTGATGACAATGGGACTAAACAGGAAGCGTACCCTTTCAAATAAAAAAGAATTTTCCAAATCGGTTCATAAATGACGGAGTTATGAGATGACTCCTCCTTTTTTTGAAGTCGGTTAAAAAACAAGGCGTCCTCATAAAATGAAAATTGAGGCAAAAATACAGCCCTCAATCGAGATATTATATGTTATTTGACAAATAAACAGGTTTTCTTCCATCACGTTTTACAATAATTGTTGAATTTCTCAATAAAATGCCCTCTTTACCTACCATTTTTAGTCATCATCATATCAGCCTAATGATATCCACTGCTGAACATAGGCCTCCCCCATTAACTTTCACTTCGAGCGGTTTTGGGCCGCTTGAATCCAGCAGCGCCCAGTGACTCTGACCAGGTCGCCGGTCCATCTGGTGGGAGGTCGTCCTGCATGGTGTCCCCTTCCAGTTAGTGGTCGCCACTCTAGAAACTTCCATCCCTATCGGTTATCGGTTCTTCAAGCGATGTGGCCTACCCATTGTCACATCAACTTACTAACTCTAATTTTTGTATTGCAAAAAAGGGCGCGCCATCTACTGTTTGGGTTCTCGCGAGTCTCTGCGAAAGGTATTTCCGGAAATTAATATATTAACTTTGCCCTCTCAGTACATTTTTGAAAATATTATGTATGTTCGTAAAAACATTAATTTGTTTCCAGTCAATAGTGATTATCATGATAGAAACACTAGAAACAATGACAAAATAACTGTGCCAAGATTTAGATTAGCTAAAGTAAATAAGTCCTTTCTTGGGAATTGTATCCGATTTTACAATAAAATTCCTCGTAGCGTGACCAGCATGTCCTTTTTTAAATTTAAGGAATATATCAAAAAGCGGTTGTTGAGTAGGGCCTATTATAAAGTGTCTCACTATATTGATGACAAGGATGTATGGAAGTAGCTTCTCTCTGCACCTGCTTCACTTAGCAGCTAGTTCAAGGTCCATTTTAATTCAAAGTACCTATGTTATAATTATTATAAGTTATTTTTTTTTTTTTAAGTTACAGATAATTACTTATTGTAATTAATTCAATTCAATGTTCTTCGTTTATTTGTTTTGATATAAATTCATCGATATATTATGTCTGTCTAATTGTTATATTCTATTCCATATAAATTATATTTAATCTAATGTTGTAAATAGTCACAGTGATAACAAATTGTGTGTTTAGTATTTTCCCTTTAGTAATTTTTTATTTCTAAGGCAGACTTAAGTAAGTCATGCTCACTTTAAGGTCTCTGCTTGCGGCGGCGTCGTGTGACGGGTCGCTCACTTCCCTCCAATATGGCGAGGAGGGCGATGGCTGCCACACGCGTCATACTTGTGAACAGGTGCTGCTTGTGGGGGCTGGTCTGCTTAAGTTTGCCATTTATTTATTTACTTATTAAATATAGATTCAGACTACTTTGTAGTTTTGCCGCCTCGCCGGGGCACGCAATTGTTGTCAGTGCGATTAGAATGTAAATATTATGTAATGAATCTAAGCTTGTTTTGAAAAGAGTAATTGCTGAGTTTATTGCCGGCTCTTCTCAGCAAATGCAACCTTCCGAACCGGTATTAGAGTATTAGAGTCAGACTTTTCATAAGTGCCTGCGAAGGTCTATTTGAATAAATGATTTTGAATTTTGAATTTTGAATTTCTACGAGCTATATACATAATTTTTGTTCTCCTACGAATGTCCTCTTTTCGGATCCTGTTTCGTAGAGAAATTCCAAGCATAGCTCATTCCATAGCTTGCTGAGTGACTCTGAGCTTATTTATGCGGCCAGCAGTGAAAGACCACGTCTATGTTCCGTATGTCATCACTGGTAACACGCATTGATTGAAATCCTTTCGTCTTAAGACTCTGACTCTGAGGTATTCTGGACTTGAAGATATGCCGTAGCTTCCCGAACGCTGTCTAGCCGAGTTGGATTCTTCCGTTGACCTCTTTGTCGAAGTTGAACCTACCTTGTTGGACAATTTGTCCTAGGTAAACATACTCATCTACAACTTCGAGAGCAATTACGTCCTGTCTTTCACCCTTCTGCAACTGGATTGATCTCATACTCTCGTCCTGTACTCGGATTGACATAGTGGCTTTGCTGTACAATCACTTTCAACAATTCGATATAGCGATAGTCGATTTAGCACCGCTGTAGACTCTGTAATATCGCCCATGTCTCAACTGAATTAAAGGCTTTTTCACAGTCATCATACACAAGGCATAACGGTTGAATATATGTATTTGATCTATGGTACTAAAGCCTTTACGGAAACCAGCTTTTTCGGGAGGCTGGAAGTCTTCAAACCTACGTGCAAGACAATTCGTAATGACCCCCGAAAACAACTTATAAACGTGGTTTAGGAAGGATATGGGGCGGTAGTTCTTCAATAGGGCCTTATCGCCTTTTTTGAAGAAGAGCACCACCATTTATTTCCTCTCCATACTTCTGGTATTGTACCTAGGGCATAAATCTCGGAATATCGCAATATTGGAATCTCGGCACCGTGCATAAGGACTTCTTTTTATAAAGCTGGCAGGTGAGGTGATACTTCTGAGCTATCGCTGTCTTTATTGAGCGGTATCACCGAGGTATGTAAATGTAACATAATTGCATTTTTGAGCAATGAGGATCATTTACGTTCAAAAGTATCCTTTGTCCTTCTCCACTAATTGAACTATCTCCCTGCCAAATTGTATTTAAATCTGTTCAGTGGTTAAGCCGTGAAAAGGTTACAAACTGACAAATATCCAGTTGCGTGGTGGCCGAGTTATGACGTCAACGTTAATGTACAAGCGGGAGCGAGCGTATTAATTAAGCTGTTTTTAAAACTTTACTAACTTCGTCATTTATTGATGGATATTAATAATTTAAAAAACATTATGCTCAACAAGGTTATGTAAATCCTCTGTAGTAATAAAAAAGTTATTATTTTGTTATGTGAATGATCCTTATTGCAGGCATCTAACTCAAAAAGCTATTTTGACCCATATATTATAAAATTTCCCGCCTCATGCTAAGCATCCACCTTAAGGAAGTATTATATAATGGTTTGGAAAAAAAGTTATTCCAATTTTATTACTTTTATTGATATAAAACTGTGCCTAGCTCACTGATTGGCTGAAAAAACTAAGCTACCGGTGGTTAGGGTTGCAGAAACAGGAACATCCTCACAATACGAGCTGTATCGAGGAATACTGCCGAGAGCCGACAGGCTTTCGGCCATCAGGCCATTGGCCGTTACGACAATCGGCACAATGATAGCCGAGCTCATTACTAGTAATTGTAAATATACGATGACTTCACATTCCAACTAATCAGTCCAGTAAGTACTAGAAACTTAGTCAACGTAAGATGTGTAATATTTTCCTTACTGTTCTAATTTTACTGTGCCATTGTCATTTGACGACTACGCGAGTGGACCACAATAATACAATGAATATAAAAGTTTATCGGCTCGACTCGATAACTACAGATGACTCGATGACCGCAGTAGAGGCAGTCATGCCCGCCCCGACTTCGGGGCACTGTTACCAGTATCAGTCAACCTACCTTTCATACCTTTTCTTTGATCTCAAAATAAACAATATTTAATGAGGTATTATTTAATCAGGTAACTAACTAAATAGGTATTAAAAATAATATATATTGCTGATTTTTCATTTCGCATGATTTGATAAAAAAAAATAAAAAAAAAACATTTTCCGGGATTTGAATCATCACCTCCTTCAGTCGGTAGTACATAAATACCCCGCGCCTTAGCCCCCTAGGCTACCCTAACCATACCTTTCATGGACGAAAATAAGAATTAGTCTCTGTTAGTACCACGACATGCTTCGGTGACAATTATCAAAAGCATCAATCATAACAGATTTTATTTTATATATTTTTATTTATAACAAGCAAATAATAGGCTCAATTGCCTTAATTTGACTAGCATGCATTTTCCAGTGCCTTCTAAAGATAATTCGATATGATTTTTTACTAATTTGAGAGGGTTTTATGTATGTGAAAATTCTGAAAAAAAATTACACAGGTCCGTCTAGCAACGCGGATCGCCGCGGAATGCGAGTGAGCGCGAAGCAAAATACGCGAGTTGCAGGACAATAGAGTGCGGTATGATGTTCATGGTGCTCAGATTAATTTGTCGTAAGCGACTTTATTTAAAATCATTATTATGAAAAACTGAAACGCAAATTCAAAAAACTAAATCGGGCGTTTATTTGCTTATGATATGTACTCTATTGATGAAAAAAATCGTATTAAAATACCTTCAGGCGTTGGATATATTTGGGAATTTCTTGATTTTCAGAGGTATGTTTGGCATTTTTTTTTATCGAGGCTTTTAATTGAAATCGTGTTTTCGGCTCGGGCGATGTGTTTGTTATATCCTTAAGTATCATATATTTCAATTTCAATACCGTAGAGCTAGCAGGTTTCATATAATTTGGGCTGTAATGTAGAGACTTTTGCCCATTTCTGCCTCTTAATTCAGAGGAATATTACTAACCGGAATTTGAAACTTCTACGAGAATGAATAAATTAAATACCTTGGAGTTTAGTTACACTGAAAAAAATGGACTACAAGTGACTACAAAATTTTATTTAACAGTAACAACAAATTTGGCGACCCATAACCTAAACAGAGTGACTTGCGAACTAAACTTACCAGTAACAAAACTAGTTTTGGTTCGTTACTAAATTATTTGATTAAATGTAACTAAAGATAGTTTCCCGATAACTAAAGTTAGTTTTCTGACAACAAAACGTCAACTTACATAACTAGTTTTGTAGATCATTTTTTTTTTCAAATATTTTTTCAGTATAGTTTATAAGTGCCAGACAATCAAATACTTTGATTAAGATCAGCTATAATGATGAAATGGAAAAACAAAGAGAGCATTGTTTGATCAACAATATGAGTCCATGATATCGATAAATAGAACAAACCTCTGAAGCATGAGAAAACAAAGATTGCGCTAAATGAATCGGAAACAAACGTGTTTTTCTGAACGTAGACTTTTTGTTTTTAAAACGTTTCGTTACGGAGAAAATAAAATCTTGCCGTGAGCTTTCATTTGAAAATTAAATATTTCTCATCCCGTGCCTAGTTATATTGTTCCATTTAAATTTTAATCAAAACTCCAGTCCTTTGTATGAATGAATTACGGACTTACAGAATTTATTAGGAACAACCTACACTGCTGAGAAAATTATAACCAAAGAGCGAATTTAGAAAGTTGTTTGAAAATAACATTTGCAGCAGTCGTCTTCTTACGGAAATTATTTTTATAATATTTGTTTATTTGTCAACTTTCCGTTAAAATATTGCCAAGACTAAAAATCTAAATAAAATGTAATCATATTTTCAAACTCTCAGCTTTAAACGAAACCTTTGAACAAGATGCAAATACACAGAATGTAATATGTTTAGTACTAGAATGATTTTGAATCACCTACGTCCCTTTGAGGGTAGATTATCTCTTCATATAGACAATATACTAACCTTCAGTATCTTATTAAAACTAGACACAATGGAACGTGCACGTATAATTAAAGAAAACTATTCAAGGAAAGTGAGTTTTCATTCATTCAGTGACTGGTATGGAATTTTACGTCCTATCTCAGTAGTTGTCATAAAAGCACGTTTCGTTCACTCAGAACTGAATGCTTGAGAAATGCAATATTTTGTTAATCGTATAAAAATAATCCTTCTGATTGATCATAGCATTATTTTTTGCAGAGATTAATTTCACTATTGCGTTTTAATTTAATTACGAGTATATCCGATTGTAGGCATGCCAATTCTATAGCCTTATTAGCCTGATAGACGAAAATGTATGAAAAATCAATTTTTAGTTTACGCGATTTCATCGTTCACCTGTAGGTGAACGATGAAATAGAAATATCCATTTAGTATAATCCCTTAAACTTGTCCCTTTATTTACCCTATTCATCAACTGGAATGAACCAGTGGTCAAAAGTGACAGGCCCAATTACAAAGTCAAGCAATTTGTTCGTATACGCACGAGGAAAAACATCTAATTTTTCTAGTGAGTAAACAAACACACCCACACACGGCACGGGTAGTCGACCTAATTATTGAACGTCGACATTCAGGCTACCTGTGAGGTTCACTATTTAAATAAAGAACATTTTAGTAAAGGTCCGTAAACAAGAATGTTTACCAACATGATAAAATGTTCACTACGGAAACTGGTTTATATTTTGGTGTGGCTTATTTTAAATGTTTTTTTTTTTCGTAATGAAATATGTTTTATAATGCAATTATCACTAAAGTCCCTGAATTTCATAAAAGTTACACATTACGGGCTATTTTTTCCTGTTACAAATTTTGTCCTCTTTCGCTGATTATAATTATTATGTAAAATGTCCTGCTAATGATATAAAGTTACTTCAAAAAGTACCAATTCTAGCCTATTCACAGATATAATTGATAATATAATGTTACTATGGTAAATATACAAAAAAGCATACCGATATTGCTTACGAATCTCTAATCATTTATCAGTAAATAATCTCCCCCAAACTCCCAGCAGATGGCAACATTTTATGTTGGTCTAATCAATCAAAACGTTACATTGATGGATTGTTATGTCTTAAAACTTGTAACGTATGGTATTTTTATTGATATTCACTTGCTTAGCTGTAGAAAGCCCGCACACGACATACAATCGGTTGCTAACTTTTTAACGATAATTTTAAGATATTTCTGCCAATGTCGATGTTAGTACTATACACTTTTCTTCTCTTTAATTTTCAATAGGACAAATAAATAAAATTAACGACCTATTTTTACCAGTATCAATTAATATTATAAGTTCTAGTCTTGTTAAATCATTTTCACACAGTTATGTCAAAGTTAGTCACTGTCCGTAGTGTAATGGTGGCCGTACTGTTACAACTTTTCACGGACTTATAAGAACTTATTAACAACTTGAATAGAATACTCATACGTAATTTATTTGATTTCACTTCACTGGTACAGATGAATTGATCTTTATTGAATAAAACGTTATGGTAGTAGGTATTCAATAAGACTCGAAATACATGATTTCATAAAAATTCAATCCAACGTCACTGCAAGTTCCAGCTAAAAAGTACATGTAACAAAAAATTGGTTCAGCGTATTCTGACAGACAGGCATTGATGCAATTCAGCAGATTCATTAGACGCAGAAACATCATGGTCCATATAACTGCGTCGCATGTAGTTTGCTTATATAGGGGCGGGATGCAAGGGGTCCAAAACTATTCGCTATGGTAAATATATAGGTGAGACCTTTGTTCAGCAGTGGTAACCTTGGGCTGAATATGATGATGATTTAAAAAGGCTTAATAAGGGAAGCCTGAAAGAAACAAAGAAAGGTCTTCCAGAAAAGACATATATTTTGAATTTTAGTTTGTTTGGTGTTGGTGCTGATTCTGTTGTTTACAACTAAAGTAATTTAGTCGCACTGTCTCTAAGTAATAAAGAACATAAGAAAAGGATGTAAGAAATTTAGTCGTGTCAAATTAGTCTAAGCTTGTTTTCAACATTTTAGCCGCCATCTATCGCGGTTACGTCGAAATACCCGCAAATGAAGACGGCAAAAACTAATTAATGTTCTATCCTTTTTCCATAATGTTTGTGAGAAAGAGATGTGATGTGACTAAAATTAGTTTAGTGCAATTTACAACAAAATCGGCACCAATTACCTACTACCATTTCACAGGGTTTGAAAGGGCTTATCCGATTCTAAGTCCTATTGACAACAACGTCACAAATACATTTTGAAGTCCTCACAATACCTTGTAAAAATAGCGTCCATTATTGTCACCGACGGCACTCCACATTGTTTTCATTGCGGGTTACGACGCGGACGTCAGGTAGGAAATGCACTCACACTGTGCGAGAGTAACTCCACGTCAGCGGTTTTACGATGATCCTGAAATGTAGAACATAATTCATTTTTATAGATACATATTTCCTATTTTATATTAAACAATGTTTAATACCAGATATATTTGATTAGATTGTGAGGGCAGAATGATAGCTTAGTGGTACAATGAACTTGTGGTATTGTTGAAGGAACCATAGCACGATATGTTAGGGCACTTTAAGGTACCTGTGCCTGGTTAGCTATTTTCAATCAAAGTATCATACATACAATAACATAAAGCTAAGATTTAAATCCCGTAAAATTACAATGTTGGTTCGCAAAGGTTGTTCTTAGAAAATTACTGAAATGTTTGTAGCGATGAAACCCAGTATAGTATTTTCATTATTGTTCACTTTTGGAACAAAGGGTTGTCTTCGTGATGTGATATTTAATATATAATATTCAGTCTGAAAAAAGTCTAGTTATTCCACTACGTAACGTAACGTAACCTATTTTAATATTACACATTAATTTATTTCCGAATGCAAGATTAAGACGCAACGCATACAATATGCATTTTATAGGAACAACCAACAATGATAATGTACCCAAAACTACTAGCTGGATACCACAAGGTACCTACTTGCTACCTTACAATGGTTTTCCTTAAAAAGTTCAAGCTCTACAACGAGGGTTGTCACTGCTTTCGACGTCACTAGCACTGAGCTCTCATCCCCTATCTCCAGATCTCTGCCTCGCCGCAAACTGGACCCAATCCATTGTTTAAAAGGGTCCAACGTCCAACTAGCACCCTTAGTATGTATTTGTTTATTTGACGAAATCAACAGCTTAAAATTAAGTATACAATTAACGAAAGAATATTCATAAAAAAGCCAATTACAGGTTTCCTAATATTAACATAATAAATTGAAAAAATAACAAGAACTTTAATGCTTAAAAATTAACTTTGTGACGTTGTTTGTATGATCTGATATGCAGAGTATATAGGAAGAATTAAAAAACACATTTCATATTATTTGGATGATTATTTGCAACATATACAATCCGTCCGACGGTTTAACTTGGGTTTCTGAGTAATTTAATATTTTCCCATGATAATAAGTATGAATCGTTTTTTTTTGGGGTACGATTTATCTGTGTCAAATCTATACTAATTATAATAAAGCGGAAGAGTTTCTTAGTTTGTTTTTTGTTTGTTTAAGGCGGCCCTCTGTGGCCGGCGCAACTTCAACGCGAGCATAGTCTAAAAGCTTGTTGTTTCACCCAACGTAATGTTTGACTGCGAAAAAAGAGAGATAGCATCAGAGCCGTCGGTTATCAGTCGGTAAATTCCGCTGATCACTCGCGGCCGCTTCGCTAGGTCGTCATTCATGATTTCGCATTCATAAAACTTGTTCCAGGAGTATACTTCTTGTGAAAAAATCTTACAAGTTTGTGAAAAAAAAGTTAGTTATTTAGAATCTCCACTACATTTGCAAGCCTGGTATCTAAATGTTTTCTTTACTTTTACAATTTATAGGTACATTAGATATGGCCAAAGTTCAGGCAAAAACGCTGTTTTTCGGAGGCTTTGATTGAATGTGTTTCACACTTTTTTTAAATTACGCCTAGATACACGGCTAGATATAGTGCACAAGATACTAATTTGTTCAAAACATCTAACGAAAAATGTTTAACAACGCCATAATAAGTACAGAGGTTTTGTATGAAAAGTATGACGAATTGAGCCCTCTTAAACGGGCTAATATCTGGAACTATCAGTCGGATTCGAATTCTTACTTCACTAATAAGAAGCTACATTATCCCCCAGTAAATCCCTTCAGCCACTGTTGAGCGACCTCCTTTCATAAAAGAGGATGAAAGGGTATGGGCAGATACTCTACCAAGCGTGCCCTCTGCGGATCGGTGGGGGTAGGCTAGTGGTAAATCTTCCGTTGGAGTTTAGAAGCCGCCTTTAAGCTAGTTGGAGACCCCAACTAGCTTATCGGATAGCTGGGAATAACGGCTTTACGTACATTCGGAAGCACGGAAAACGCTCGAGTTAAATACCACTAGGCGGTCACCCATCCGAATACCGTCCATACTGGTGATTGCTTCACTTTCAAACAAGCTACTCCACGAGCGCATACATACAAACTAATAATAATGCGACGAAGAATTACATGGAATATAAACTAGAGAATTTAAGTTTCAGAATTTCTCAGTTTTACATTTCCAGCTCTTACTAAAAAACCTCTCAGTGAAAACTGCTCATTAAAAGCAAGCTCTAGCCCCTCATTGGAGTCAGGAGTCAGGGGAGGTGACAAATGCGTTCTTATTACCACAGCTGGTGTATGCAATTACACTTTACCATAAATAAACAGCAATTACTGAAAGCGACCAGTGACTCTTTAATTGCATTCGGATCGGTCGTTCCGGTTCATTATTAATTTATGAAACTCTATGCGTGATTTTGGGTTAGGGTTAAAATAAATGTGTAATTTGAGATGTATCATAAATCTATTTGAGACAATTAACAATTTATGGAAGCAGTCCACAGACATTAAAAAAAACCTTTTTAATAAATATTAAAAGTGCGAGTCGACCTCATGCACTAATATTAGAACTAATTATTTGGTAAATAGTAGATAGCCTAGATATCTTTATTGATATTATTTGATTGTTTAATGTATACAAAGACCGATCTTGATGCTTGTATCTGTAAAAAGAAAACATTGATATTTTGACCTATTTCTTCTTGTATTAAAAAGTGTCAGCGAAGGTTTATTTGAAAAATTTCAACTGATTTCTATTTCAGTGACACAAAAACCCAAAATACGTCTGTAGACTCAGTTAAATTGTTTATTTCAAAAGCATTTAGCATTTATTGTTAATTCATATCATTATTTAAATACGATCACCATTACTAGTGGAAATCTCCTATAGAATCATAAAACCAGTCGTAAGCAATAAAATAATCATATAATGTGTCAACCATACAATTTCATGTAGTTCCATAATCGTAACAACAGTAAACCGCAATCTGAGGCAATGAAAACGGACGGATCATTGCCTCAGATTGCGGCGACACGTTTTGTACAAGCATTATTAGTACGTTTTCTAAAAACCTCCCGTCAGAGTCTCATGAAGTCAATTGTGCGGTGAAAGTGACGCGAAGGGCGACTGTCGTTTATAGAACAAAGGGGTTGGAAGCGATGTGTGAAAAATATAACATGTTCTCTTATCGAAACATTATACCGATGTATCGAATGGTTTCGCTCTTGATATTCAATGAGCTTTAACATTCGATTCGAGTTCAAGTGGTGATATCGATATTACAATCGATAATGAGTTTGAAACTTAATGACTCATTTTGTTGATGTTAGAGTAATCTAGATATAAACGCAAAATAAGAGCATCGCAACTTTTTTCTTTTAATTTAGTACTGCTACATAAATAAAATAAAAAGAATTTATTTAGATTACAGTAATAAAGGCTGCATAAATTATCAAAGTTCAAATAAACACAAACTTTTATTATAACTACTAATGACGTCGCATAGTATTGCGCTTTCAAAATTTACAGAGAAGTTTTCAGAGATGGTCTGTCTTAAGAATTATTTGGTACACCACAATGGCCCACAGTTCAGTTGTTATTGTTCTAAACTGAACAAGTTCAATAACTTAGGAGACTCGAGTAGACGTGACTAAAACACTTCTACGGAGAAACGTTAGCTTTAATTCCCTTACAGAAAATAGTGCGAATAAAGTGAAGTAAATTATATGAAATAGTGCATAATAAATCAACGGGATGATATTAAACTCATACGATTTGGTTATTGCTTTAGTATTATCGTGATTCAATGATGGAAATTTACATTTCCGTTTCTACTGTAACTACGTACTCGCAAATTTTATCAATACCTATATTTTGCATTGGAATCAAATTTTCATTCCAACAATACAGTTATCGATTTGCAATCAGCATATTAATTCATACGGTAGGTCTTCAAACAGAGTTGTCCCTGAAAATATGGATTACACTGAAACTTATGTAAGTTGACGTTTTGTTGTCGGGAAACAAACTTTAGTAGTCGGGAAACTAACTTTAGTTACATTTAATCAAATAATTTAGTAATGAACCAAAACTAGTTTTGTTACTGGTAAGTTTTAGTTCTCAAGTCACTTTGTTTAGGTTATTGATCTTCAAATTTTGTGTTACTGTTAAATTAAGTTTTGTAGTAGGTACCTTTTTTTCAGTGTAAATCGAACAGTTGCACGGGGTATGTAATTACCATATATAATTTATTATTATACATCTACATCAACTTTCTATAAAACATTATTTTCGGGCCAATGCTTGTTTACTTAAATCTTGAACAACAAAAAAATAAAACGGGATCATAATTTTTGACCCGCAAAAAAAAAACAGCTCGATAGAGTAAAATCTATCTCACTAATCAATAGAAATAAAGAAAATTGAATTTTAATATCAAAATAACAGCTTTGTACTAAATGCATATGAAAGTATATTATATTAGGTACTTATACTCTAAAAAAAATCATTTTAAAAAGTTTTGTCTGTCTGTTTGTTCCGGCTTAACTTCAAAACGACTCGACCGATTTTGACAGGTTTTTGACTGGCAGGTAGCTGATGTTATAAGGAGTAGTTTAGACTACTTCAAAAATTACAAACAAATACGGGTTAAACCGCGTGGGTTAGCTAGTTATTATATAAATGTGAAAGTCAAGATATTTGTGGCCCAATCCCGCTGAACGGATTTGGATGAAATGCACATAGATATAATATGTTCTGGAGTGACATATAAAATACTTTTTATAACGGGAATACAATACATCCGTCGAAAACACGAGTGAAACCACAGGGCAAAAACTAGTAGTCGTTGAAAAGGGGAATTACCACTTCATTACCGTAACTCATAGTGAAATGTCACCGTCTATTTTCACTTTATCGGGTAATTCTCGGTCCGGTTTTATTCCAGTCTTAAACCCGGGCCGTTAAATTGCTATCACTCAGTGCAACAGTTTTATAGCCTTTGACGCGGTTTGATTAAAATTTCTATATACATATCTACCACATTATAGTTCTATGTGTCACAGAAGGAGAAAGAGCCAGAACCAGTTTCTTGTCTTTTTAACCCTTCTCTAAAAAGTGTTAAATAATAATTAATCTATGTTCTCTGTTTATCCCGTTAGGGCCTTAGTGTAAGCGATTTTTGTAATAAAAATCGTGGGCAGGGCTTTTAAAGTGTTTTTTTAGTTTTTTTTAAATATACTTTATTGGGTACCTAATATAGTTTTTGGGTGTAGTATTTAGTTTAACAGTTTCGAATTACCTAATAAATAAATTAAATTAAAAATAAAAATTAATTGATTATTAGTTTACGGTAGATATTTTGCAAGAAAATTTCCTAACCCTTCCCTTTCCGTTCCTTTATTCCCATAAAATAAATTTTTATTTTATAAGATAATAAAGTTCAAATATATTATCTATTTCAATTCTTTGAAAAACGCAAAACTTTTGAGCCAACCACATGAGCTAACCTACTTGTATTTAGTAATTACCAGTAACTGCGGTAAACTTAACCACTTCAGATTTATTCAGCATAATAATTTAGCATATTATTCCCACACATATCTTATACTTCACATTTAAAATAAATAGGTTCCTATCCACGCCGGCAAGTTTATGAAAGATATAAAAACTTTTCTCGACGCTACAAAGACGTCATTAAATTGGGTTTAACCAGTATCAACTTTTCTTCAATATTTTTTCTCCGTTTTCAAGAAATGATAATCGTATAATAAATAATTCAGAATGATATTCTGGAAATTATACAGAAATATAAATTTTATTGAGAAAAGAGATTTAAAGAGATTTAGAGAGACTATTTAAAAAAAAAACGATCTGACTATGGTATGTGATTACAAAAAGACGTAAAAATACACTTTTTGATTTAGGATGACGTTTGTTATTGTTTATTTAGCTCGTCAAAAGCTAAAAGGTATGCAAAGGTTCAGGTCATAGATTTATTACTCTAGTACAGAAGCAGCCTTGACAAGTGACGTTTGAAATTGACAGCTCATAAATCTTGACATTGGGTACGTTGCACAAAGTTCATTGAATTCAAAATATTATGCTTGTTGTTTATATTTTATTCGATATAAATCACAGATATATCGATGCGTTTCAACAACAATACGATTGATAGTTAGCTTAGATAATATGTCAGTCCAGTTGAATAAATTTCTTGACGGTCACTTTTTTATCACTACACCTATACTTTGTAAAATATAGCTTGATCTCTGCGACAGTTGTTTGAGTCATATGAAAATTAACCGTATAGCTTTACAATATGGTTCATCTGTGGTTGATTTTATGATGATACAGATAAACCTTATGCTAAAGCGATAAGGTTATTTTCATATGACTCAAACAACTGTCGTAGAGATCAAGCTATCTTTTACAAAGTATACTTACTGCAATGCAGGTCAACCTACATAATATATACTTATGAGACAATATAATTCACTATATAAAGTTTATCAGCTAAATCAAAGTTAATCAACCAATAAATATTAACAAATGTTATCATTGTCACTGCCTCACTATTTGTTGTAATGAAATCATGTAACCGTCGAGATACATTGAAATTCTACAGCCTAATATTTTACCCAGTGATTTAAAAACAAAATACATACAATTGTTCTATTTATAAACAGCTAATTCTTTTATTTCAATACTAAAATATATTTTTAAATTATATCACGAAACTGTACACTGAAAAAGTCACATAATAATTTATTTCACTGAAACAGCTACATATTGCACTCGGCGCATCATTTTTCAAAATAAACTACAATTTTTCATTCATCCTTTTACATATTTTTAGTTCAGATAAAATAAAAATGATTTTTATAAAATATGTGACGTTTACGCGTACTATATGCCAAAACTGGATATATTTATAATTCAAACAAAACCCTGTCAGATTTATAATGAAGTGTCGCGTTGTGTTGCAGTGCCTTTGTTCGGTGAGCCGTGATTGGGTACAGACCCTTATCCTGAATATTATGACATGATATGAAATTGACCTATCCTATAAATTTTCATATTTTAATTCTTGCACCGAAAAGTCTATCAATCAATCTACATTGATACTTTTGTGGACCATTTTATATCACGCATCTGGTTTTTTCTAAACTCATGAGTCTAAATCGTTAATTTAGGAGCGTCCTAAAATACTTGTCCCATACAATCGAACTGTCAACAATACTTAATCGCAACTTTAGTGTGAAAAGCGTGTCAACATTTGGCCAAATTGGCAAATTCCCTGTAAATACTAAAAGCGAGAAAACTTCCCCAGATCAAAGAAACTTAGAGAGCAACCTGCAAAAATTAGTCGCATTAGTAACGCCAAAACTATAGATGCATGCTCTCTGAAGACAGGGTCGGACTTAGTTAAGTATGCGCTCGTCTCTAAACTTCCTTGATTTATTGATCTACGTGTGTAGTTCGATGAGATGTGAAAAGTATATTTATATACATACAACTTTGGGAAAGTTGTTTGTTATCATTAGTACAATCATGTGTCTAAGTATCGTTTACTAATTACCAGTCACCCTATACACCGTGACTTTTTATTCATCTTAGAAACGCAGGCCACATAATGTACCCAATGAATAGGTAATAATTATAAAAAAAAAATTTTTAAACGTTTGTAACATTAAAAAAAAGTCAAATACTATTCTTTATAACGCATGACGTCGTTTTAAACACCCTGTTACGAGCGCAGTGTACTCGACTCGTGCTCTGGGTTGGTATTTTCTACCATTTTATACGAAAACTTTAATTTTTTTTTAAATACAAATAATCCAAAAAAAAAAAATGTTCTTAATGATTTGTACCTATTCATTGGGTACATTATGTGGGCTGCGTTTCTTAGACGAATAAAAAGTCACGGTGTATATGACTTTATAAAAGTGTTTGTTTAAGTTGTAAATATTTATTGCATTCTTTATGATATAGCGTATTTTGTTCTTTATTTCTTCGTATAAAGTTACAAAAATGAAAATATTTCATTCATGCATAATGCATGATAGTATTTTGTTCGCTTGGGAAAATTTTAAATCCAGAACCATTAATAAATGGCTCAAGTAACAAATGTCGTATAATTTTCCGGTGAAACGATGCCGCTTCCCATTCTGTTGCAAACTTTTCTTATGCCTCGTTTAGAACTTACTCGCTTCCAGTGCGAAACTTTAATGGCAAGTTGTTTCATGAGTTTCATTTGCATTTTAATTATGTTTTTCCAGTATTTTCATATAGATAGCATGTTACTATTTATACAAACAGTATATTATGTACTTCTACTTCTAATGTGTGAATACCAAACTAGAAATGAGTAATAAATTTATGTAATTATTCATGAAAGTTTTTATGATAATAATAATTCATAATTGTACCTAATATTAACTGCAACTTATGGCCCAGTTGCCTATCACTTGCTCAGGTCTAATCGCAGCTAAAACGCAAGAGCTCCGTGAACAAATATTACGCAGAAGTAATTTTCAAGCATTTAACTTTTTCTTTAAACTTATATCTCCTGTTTAAGTCCTCTGTGGATTGTTAAAATAATATTTTGCACCTGGAAAATTTATTCATCCTCTCAGAGCGGAGATGAATGACTTGCAAATGAAAAAGTGAGGATAAAAAGATGTCCGGACAAATTAATAGCAGATAAGGCGATTATCACACTGCCCCGCGCCTACGCGCGTACTTGCGGGAGTGGAGATCTGCATCATCGTGCGGGTTTTTACGCACTCACGCGCGTAGTTGCGTTCTGTGGATTCACGCCGGCTCTGACTCATTCCATACAAAATCACGCACGGCACTATGAGACTCGGTGTGCCATACCTTGCGTCTCGCCGCGCACCTACGGGCGTAGGTGCGCAGCGAGACGCATGTAGGTGCGTGATCTGTATGAACGCGCGTAGATGCATTTTCAGTGTGTTGGACTGTGCGTGTTTTCTATACAAACGGAGATACCTTACAAGCAACGTTAAGAGACGCATTGACGCGCTACGCTGCGTGGTACGTGGCAGTGTGATAACCGCCTTACTCGAATAAAGTAGAAACAAACGTACTGAATGAAGCTTGGATACATGTACTTGTTTTAAATCGAAGTCAAGTCCTTTCAGTAAATAATGCTAACCTCCTCTCAAAGGTCTTAAAAACATCTTACAAAAAAGATATAATAACAAATACGGCTTTTCGATTCTAATTTCGGTTTGCGAACCGGAATTAATTCGGTACTTAAATCGAATTATCGGATCACTACACACTAAAAGCCTTGTTACCAAAGCCAATAAAAAAAAGGTTCTACTCCTGCCAGTGTGACCCATATTCCGTGAAATAGGGGAGATTAGTTCGTTTCAAAAAAATACTATTAACTTCATCCGAATCGAATCATGTATGAGACGCCTCTCGGTGCGTTCATTTATGTTTAATCTATTGAACTGTACACTTTGATATTAATATTTTAATTGAAAATGCATTCGATTTATTTACGGTACGAGTTTTAAAACGATAACTATAAATTTATAATTGTTTTATATTGGTGATTGCAGACAAAAAAATAATAACTGGCCGGTATCATGCTAATTTAAAATGATTGCATTAAAATTAAAAAATAAAAGTTAAATATTTGAAAATTAGGACTTTTCTACTTTTGGCGGGAACTTGCAGAGTGATGTTGCGTTTTCGTTTTTATTTTCATATATTCGTGTATTTTGAATTTTATTGCATATTATCGGTGGTATTTTATCCAATAAAGATCAATGCATGTGCACAAGTGAAGTGAAATTAAATGAATTATGTGTATCGTGACTTTTAAAGTTGTCTCAAAAAGTCCGTGAAGAGTTTTAGTACAATGGCCACCATGGACTTTTTGGCGGGAACTTGCAAAGTGACGAAGTGTTCATTTTTATTTTCATAAATTCGTGTATTTTGAGTTTTATTGCATATTATCTATTAGGTGGTATTTTATCCAATAAATATCAATCCATGTGCACAAGTGAAGTGAAATGAAATGAATCATGTGTATCGTGACTTTTCAAGTTGCCTCAAGAAGTCCGTGAAAAGTTTTAGTATAATGACCACATTGTACTAAAACATGACGGTAAAGCTTTACATTAGGTGACAACTCCAAAAATGACGCCAATTTTTTTTAGGTGTTTGGGGTCATGTATATTATATATTTGAAATCGGGAAAACTAGGAAAAGTATAGGAAAAATATGAAAAATGAAAACTCATTCGAACTTCTTGTATAAAGTCTTGATCTATCATTGCTGTATCAAACACTCCATCGCATTCAACAAAATTAAGTTGACTGATATAACGATTGTCTCTCATTGAATTAAAAGTGCAAACTGAGTTACTATCTCATTCCCTCGCTGCCAGAACTTATGTACGTAAACCTGATTATCTTCCTGAAATTCTGGTTACATTTCAGATTTTGGAACTAAATTCCTATTGTATAATAATTTAATTTAATAATAATTTATTGCATTAAATAAAAAATACAAATAATTTTTTAACAAGACCTTAAATTAAATTTTACATTTTAAGTTTACAGTACAGTTTAATAGGCTTATAGTCTTTATAAAAAAAAATTGGTCGCAACTAACACCTTAGCTAGGTTACAGAGTAAACTGTATTAAAGATGCTAGTCCCTTACCCCAGGGAAAGTATGTACATTAACCCATTTCAAAAGTGACAGTTTATTGTATGAAGTTGCAGTTGTGTGTGATGATTTGAACATTATTGAAACCTAATATGCATACTAAAATATGTATTGCTTGGTTCTGGAATAGTCTTAGGGAAGTACCTTCAACTGACAGAATACCGCAGCCAAATAACTTTATGTTGTGTTTCTGCGCGTGAGTAAGGTTGCCAGAGCTTATTGGGGATGGGGGAAAGGTCGGTAACGCGTGTGTTGCAAGCGTCCATAAGGCTACAGTAACCGCTTACCATCAGGCGGGCCGTATACTTGTTTACTGACTGGGTAGTATAAAATAGACCAGCCAAGTGCAGTTGGACTCGCATACGGTTCCGTACAAAAGTAACTCAACTTTGCTATGAAAAATACAGCCCACTGACAGATAGACGGATGGACGGACGGACAGCGGAGTCTTAGTAATAGGGTCCCGTTTGGCACCCTTCGGATATGGAACCCTAAAAAGGGGTAACACAAACAAATAACACCCACTAAACTATCAATTAAATTAAAAAATGATGTCCTGCCCTTAAAAATATACATGAAATTGTATTTCATGTTGTGTACATGATTTTAATTTTATTTTTACTGTAGTGGTTGGTTTATTTCAATATGACGCGTTAGTTGAGAAAATAAAACTACAAATGTTAAAACCCAGCAAAGCTTACATTTTGTAATATTTTGAGATGAAATTATATGGATAAATAAAACAAGGTCGTAAGCATAAAGCTTAGTGCCACTGATAAAAAAAAGCGCGTTTAAAACAATGAAAATAACACCCACGTTATTTTAATACGCGTTTTCTCGAAACAGCTTCATAAAGAAAGGATAAACAACGACAATGCAGTTGTCACGAACACTTCTACCTTCACCTTTGTCATAATGATCAAAGCGAACTAGTTACGTACGAGACGGAACAAAACGAGATGAAACGAAGGTTTAGAGAACCTTTTTTTAAAGAAATGAAGTTGTAGTTAGAAAGAACTAATTATTAAGTCCTTGAAACAATTGTTTCGCTAATTGAAAAATTAATGGCTACGGGCTTTTTTAAATTTAGAATTTTGTTTCATGTCTTTATTTTCAAGCTAAGCTAAGTTCGTTATTGCTTTTTAAACATCGAACTTTATGATGAAAATGTCATCAAAAGTTTTTCCCCCGGATTTCTTAGCTGCAAAAAAACTTCTGAAATGCTTTATGGAAATAAACGAAAACAGATGTTCAACCGATTTCCTTTTACGTATTATCTTTTTAATAAATAACAAATATTGCCATTTTATTAAACTATGCTTAAATATCTCGATCTCCCTTACTTTAAATACGAGGTAAGTATGCTAAGCCATGGCTTACATAAACCAATATCAAATTAAGCATGTACAGCCTTACACATATCTTTATCAACTATGGGATATGATTTATAGTTAACAATATAATTACCAGAATTTCATTTAAATAAATTTTATATTTATTTACTTCAAAATACCTATATTTTTTTTTTTTTTTTTTTTTTACCACTAATTTACACATTTTAACATTTTAGCGACGTCATCATCATCATCAGCCTATAATGTCCTACTGCTGAGCATAGGGCTCCTTTCACAAATGAGGGTGAAAGGGAATGGGCAGTACTCCACCACGCATGCCCACTGCGGATCGGTGGAGGTAGGCTAGTGGTCAACCAGTATTGGAATTTTTCAAGCCGCCTAGGAGACATCCAACTAGCTTAATGACTATCACGATTAAGTGATAACCGGGACCAACGGCTTTACGTGCCTTCCGAAGCACGGAAACGCTCGATTTGAAATACCAATAGGCGGGTACCAACCACGACGATGCACGGTGGTAGCTTAACTTTGCCGATCGATTAAGAACGGCTAATCATGCTACACTACGAGCGCTTCAACGCGTTTAGCACGTATTTAAAAAAAAAATAAGAACGTAATAAGCTTCAGTCTAGCTAGTGTCCCTAAGTTCATCTGTCAACAAAAATAGGGACGTGCCCTGCATATCCCGATGACAAATAGCCGAGGGCCTTTAAAAAATAATTTGGTCTCCGGTCTCGGCTCCACAGCCTAACACGTTTAAATTTTGATTAGAACGATAATTTTTGGAGCTTTAGATTAATTTTAATTTAGAGGATTCAATTTATTTATTTATAATTGTAACACTGGACCCTTAGAACCCTTTAGCTGTAGAAATAAGCATTCAAATGAATATTTCAAGTAAGATGAATATTCACATTGTTTATTCTATAAAATTAATTAACAGGGTATGAATATTTTCATTTTAGTGTGGGTGATCCACTCTAGTATTTAAAAATGTTTATTTTCTATAGAAGAACATAGTTGAGTTAATAGTCTTTCTACTGAATAGCGTAATAGAACAAACTTAACCCATTATTTTACAAGTAGGTAATTAAAATCTACTTTCTATTCTAGTTACGAACGTCTGAAGACTGTAAATTTAAGATCCATTAACAATTCCCACAACAACGTAACAAATTCAAAAATAAATTAAAAACTTCTGCAAAATAATTGCTATAACTTAAAAATATACAAAAGTTCTTATTTAGGTACATTATTTTTTTATAGATCATGGTTAAATTTGATTATTTTAAACCTCAATATAATACTTTAATTGAATATTATTTATTATTTTTGCAATGAAGGTGTTATAAAAACAAACATCAAATACTTCTAAACAAACTGTATGAGGCAGATATTGAAAGGCATTTCGGTATTATCCCTTCTTATGATCGCTTCCTCGATGCTCAAGAAAAATATAAAAATATCGGGGCTATATTTTGATATTTCGTTACCAACTCATATGATTTCGAATTATATTTTACTAGCTGTCCATCGCGGTTCCATCCGTGTTAAAAATTAACCTAAAATACTCGGGGATAATACAGCTTACAATTTAGTGACATAATTTTTCGAATCAGGCTGGTAGTTCCAGAGATTCAAACAACTCTTCCGCTTTATTATATTAGCATAGACAAGTAAAGATATGATACTTTTGAGTTTTGACAATGGATTTTGAAGTGGCAGACCATTATGAAGTGCTCGTGGTTAGCCGTTCTTAATTGATCAGCAATGTTAAGCTATCACCGTCGTGGTCGGTACCTGTATGGGTGACCACCTAGTGGTATTTCAAATAGAACGGTTCCATGCTTCGGAAGGCACGAAAAGCCGTTGGTACTGGTTATCACTTAATTGTGATAGTCGTTAAGCTAGTTGGGGGTTGGAGGTCTTCTAGGCGGCTTGAAAACTCCCATAGTAGGTTGACCTTAGTGGTCACCTACCCTCACCGATCCGCAGTGGACACGCGTGGTCTTCCCATTCCCTTTCACCCTAATTAGTGAAAGGAGGCCTGCGCTCAGCAGTGGCACATTATAGGCTGATGATAATGATGAGATCATTAGCTCCCCTAACCTCACTAAATGCTGCCATTGGCAAGCTACTTTAGATAGTCGACGATAAATAATATTTCGTTGCAACTTGATACGTCATTTGAAGATAAAACATTTCCTATTGATATATCATCCTAATAATATAACGCAGAGGCTATAAAAGTAACAAAAACAAAGCTAAAAATAGAATAGTAGCGTTATATAAAGCAACCTGTGGATATAATAGTGATGTAAGAAAACTCATTCATCACGCCATGACAGCTTGTTATTCGGTAATCCACATCATCTCATATTGTATTACACTGTCTATAAACCAGATGTAAATGTTATGATGTAGGTATTATGAGTTACTGAAGCAATTTTGGACCTAAACGTTTGAATCAAATTAATCCCTTATTGCCCTACAAGCCCTAACTTCACAAACTCTACACACCGTAGTCAAAATATGTGGCTTGGCTGTTTCGCTACTACAAGAACTATTGTACTACAGAAAAGTAATTAACAGTGAATACATTTTTCACCTTGCGCTCATGTGACGGTAGCGAAACGGCGTAGTAGGTGTAGAGTTTGTGAAGTTAGGGCTTGTAGAGTTAGGGCATGTAGAGTTATAAGCTTGGCTCTACATAAGATCTGATAACTTTTTGAGAGTGCGAGTCATATGATCTTATCTTGACAAAATTTTACATGAACATGTTTTTGGTGGGATACTTATTTCCATAAAATAGGTCTTCGATAAATACATTATAAGAGCAATACACACGACATGTCACCTAAATAATCAGTATGCTAAATATCTGTATACAGTTAAATTCACTACGAATATGATATTTAAAATCCTCTCACAATATTTTATTTCTGGACTCAAATGAATAAATATTAAATTCATTTCCCACGCTATAAACTTCCGAAATGGCTATTTTATTTCATCGCCTGATAGACCGGGAGATGATGACATAAATTTCCTGGTCATTTGTACCAATATGGTGATCCTTCAGGGGTCTAATTACGTAATGACGAAAAGGAAATTGAGGGTCATAGCGCTGGTCGAATGTGCTCTCCTCCGTATGGCGGGCTGTAAGTCACACCGGAAAGGTATGGCATTACGCTACCGCCTACTTCATTTCATCGACTATCGGAAAATATAAGAATTTTTGTGGAACAAATCGTTCGACACTCGTAATTTATCCGACACGTTCGATTAACGCCCACGCGATTGGGCCGCCGGTACCAGCGCTATGACCATAATTTTCCTTTTCATCATTACGTAATATACATACTGGTACACCTGGTACACTGGACCAGGAAATTTGTGCCACCATCTCCCGGTCTATGAATGTTTTAACCCATAATGAATCTGTTAATATTGTTGTTTATGACTTTCAGAGTTTATGTTTCACCAACACGAACCAACGGCATGAAAATTGTTTCTGCACTTTTAATTGTTAGACCTTTTTTCGCTTAAAATCATGAAAGACGACTGGCTCAATAACCAATACATAAAATATACTGGCATGTAAAAAAAAGATGTATAAGCAACAAGAACGCAATTCTATGTTGAAAAAACATGTATTGTATTGTATAGTATAAGGATATAGTACCAGGCGTGCAGTTCGCCGATTTAGCAGAAATAATGAAGGTATACGAGACAAGAAACTATTTCTTTTTTATGGACACCAAATTGAATGACACAATAAAGTTTTTATACTATACCTAATTCTTGAGATTTGTTCTGTTGTGGTTTCTTTTTGGTATATTGCTATTGGCTATAGGTTTTCATTGATAACGTAAATTTTACTCCAGTTTCAAAGGCCGACAAGAATTGTTTATCTGGACAGTCGGTTATTTTTATGTCTGAGGTAGAGACATAAGACAGAATTTTCTACATTAAGCCACAGTAGGTTAAGTGTCAAATTAAGTCTTAAATCTGACATAGTCCCATCAAGTTTGTCTTAAGTGACTCGTAAAAGTGACATTTACATGACGTAGTAAGAGATTCACTCAAAATTGTGAGAGATATAACTAAAACTCTGTCTCCAGGGGATAAAGCTCTCTTTTAAAATTTCCTCTAAAACGCGAGAGAAACCACATGAATGATACAGCGTGTGTATAATAAAAGTCGATATCTACATTCAGTTCAATGTGAGATACATTGTTGTTTAGACTGTATTGTTCGTGGTATGTCGCTGAGTATATCAGATCTATCAGCGGCTTCCTACATCACACTTCTTGTACATAGTTTAGGTGTATTCTGTTTACAGATAAGAAGTTTATTAGGAGGTTGTAAATTGTGATCATGATATTGGTTTTGTTTGTGATAGTATGAGAATGTCTTATCTCAGTCTCTTCTACAATCCATATGGAAACTTGTGTAACACCATATGTTTTTGCAAATAAATGATTTGTTAAAATAAACAAATGCTTCAAACTTCTCTATTGAAAACAGAAGCAACGATATCCCTCTATCTAGCTTTATTATTATTTATTTATTTATTTTATTGACCAAAATTACATAATACATGGTTTAACATTAAGCTCTTAAGCTAGAAATGATTTTATACTCTAACTGGATCCTAAATATGGTTCTAAATGCTTTTAATTCGAAGTACCAACTAATTCTTAAATATTTATATAGGCCGCAGATCATAACTAAACACTAAGATAAAAATATTATTAAGAACTACGGAACACTAAAACAAATAGCTGTAAATAAAAATCAAGTAAATTACATAACAGTCACGAGCAGCACCGTTTTCCTTTACCTCCATTTTATTCCTTTGGGTATTCTTGACGGTAGTCGACTTTTATTACTATTGTACCTTTGTACCTATTATTTTACTGTCCCATAAGCTTACGGCTTATCCCCGTTTTCATATTATTGAGGATTACTACATTTTACTTAAAGGTCATTCCATAGAGGTAATTGGGTTAATCGTAATTTATAAAAAGATGTTTTTTCAATAAAGGTATTTCTTTTTTGAAAAAAAATCTTTCTAATGCATGATATACTTCAGCTTAGCAGTTACGAATATTAATGAGTTTCTTTTTGTTCATTACTATACTATGAAGCGCTCGTGGTGAAGCATGATTAGCCGTTTTTAATCGATCGGCAAAGTTAAGCTACCACCGTCGTGGTCAGTACCTGAATGGGTGACCGCCTAGTGGTATTTCAAATCGAGCGTTTCCGTGCTTCCGTGTATTTGAGCACCGATCCAAAATATGAATCGGTGCTGAAAAGGGAATAGGATCGGTGCTCAAAAAATCGGTGCGCAAATGGGAATACTTCCCGGTTATCACTTAATTGTGATAGTCGGTAAGCTATACAAAAATTCCAATAGTAGGTTGACCACTAGCTTACCTCCACCAATCCGCAGTGGGCACGCGTGGTGGAGTATTGCCCATTCCCTTTCACCCTCATTTGAATGGAGGTCTGTGCTTAGCAGTGGGACATCGTTAGCCATATGGACGCTTGCAACACCCGGGCATTTCCCCCTCCCCGATGAGCTATGGCGACGTTATTCTCTTTGAGCGAAATAGCGCTATGCTCTACCTATCCTCTCTAAAGTCTCTCCTTCTAAAGTTTCTACTCTCTGATTTGATACTTCTGATTCTTACCTATACCAGAAATGACACGTCATTCATTACTGAATAGTACTGCATTTTTATCTATTGATTAGAAAACGATTATGCGATACGTTAAAAGCTTTACACCGCTTTTCGCTCACATATCTAATCTAATAGTAGATTTTCACGCATTGTTCACATCAAATTAATCCTACTATAGCTAACTTAATTTCGTTTTTGCTTCAAATTGAATATAAACTTTTGCAGTAAATTACAAATGTTGTACTGAAGTTTCTACCCAGGAGGATCATTGTTTACAGATAAAATAATAAGGGTTGATTGGAAAATCCAATCAAAATGCTTATCGCTTTTATTATTTCATATTATATTAAATGATTTAACTTCTAGTTAAATAAATCTTTTGGTAAAAATAAAAGATTAATTTACATATAATTAAGGTTATTCTCAGTCTATATCATATTCCAGAAATTAGTTTGCTCAAAGCATCACCAGTAAAATCGATCCCCATTAGTTTTAATCCATGTTATTTTTTGCCAAAACTATTTAAGTGTGCTTTTGTATGAGTATTTTTAATACTACCATATCTTTATAATTATGTGGCATATATTATGTTATTAAATTGTTGCATATTTTTACTTGGAATATCGGTTATCTGGTATACCAAAAATTACGCCGTATCTCTGACCTTTTTTCATTACAACTGTAAAAAATGTGCTGTCTAATGAAAAATTTGGGAACTCATCGCTGCACAGTCACAAAACTCAATTTAGCATAATTTGTATTCATCAGAAAATAAACACAACAGAAACAACATATTCAGCTAAGCACGTTGTTAAATAAATTTATTTTGAAATTGAAATGACTGTCACAACAGACTCTTTGACAAAACTCATATAATAGCAATGCACAAAAACATTAGTTTGTATGCGAGGAGACCACATAATGAATGTGATTAAAGCATGCAGTGTACGTTGTTTGAGAATGGATAAAGCGACATGTGGGTAAACATTTTGATGATAGAAATGTGACACCATTCCTTGAAAACATGTCTTTTGTTCTGCGATAAAGTTATCTATATAAAATCGGTTTTGTTTCTCGTAACTATCAGAAGCGTTCTGTTTCTACAATATTTTTATCACAAAAGCATGTATCATAAAATAAATGAATAAGTATCAATAATAGATTAGATAAAGATATTTATTCTAATTTATCATTCAGTTACTACAAAGTTTTCTGAATAAATTACAAAACAAGAACACAACACAATAAAATTTTCAAACTACCTCGTTACGTAACCAGCACCAAATTGCAGTGTGCAGCTACAATAACTACGACACTAACTAGTTGCTTACTACAATACAAACTGTACTAGTTGGATCAAATACAGAAGCTACAGAGCTCAAATGAAGGCACGAAGCTGGTCGGATTCTAGTTTACACAATATACACACAGGAAGGGACGACAACTCGGCTTAACGAGTGTAAAGTTACCTGTAGAGATTCTGTACGGGTCTATTATGGAAGTTTAAGAGAAGTAGTAGTTACGGCTATTTCAAGTCTCGTCGCTGAAAGCAAAGCCATGGTACGAACGGTCGATATAAAAGAAAAAGAGTCATTAGGAAAGGTGACCGTATCATTATTTGGGACTGAAAGCTATGATGGTCCATAGCAGCATAGCAAACTATTGATTTTAATTGCTTTTGTTCCTCCTGTGAAATATTGAACATCAGTTTTTTTTATAATAGCAGTTAGTAAATTGGGGAAATTCTCATAAAAAGTTCTTGTCAGCAAAATTAGCTTATGGTTGGTATTACAAAATTATGTAAATTTAAATTCAGTTCATTAACTTTAATTAGAACCTTTAATTGAACCTTCTTGATAAGGTCTTGCAGAAAACTTAATTTGCAAATTAAAATGATTTCAAGCCTCAAGGGTTGAGCATTTTGAATTTGCGGAATATATTCGTTAATATTAGTGTTTATTACGTCATTGAATAAGCTCAAAACATGAATAAAATCTCGGTGTAATTCTGCATGGGAGTCAAGCTGCTACAAGGTACTTACAAATTTATATCATAAGGCGATCCGCTATCCATAGATTATTTGATACATCGGATTCAATTGTATCTAGATCAAATTAGTTGATGCCGGAAAGGGCTTAGCAAACATCACGCTTGATTGTTCACCTATGATAAGAACTAGATTGTGAATTGTTGTGATAGTTCCTAGAAACTGACTAACGTACCTAGACTTTAGTCCCCCATCGTCTTCTGAAATTAAAATAAAATTACTTTATTAATCATTCAATTTATATTTCATAGAGTCGAACTGTGCGTTAATTTTAAACATAATTTTGAACATTTGCTATTTATTAGATACTTGACTACGATTTAGGACTTGTTGTTTAAATTGCCCTTTAAGAGGATTTATCTTCGGTAATACACAACTAGCGATTTCAAACGGTTGAATTTATCTATTCAGTACCAAGGTATATGAGTCAAGGTCATAGAACAGGACTTACGTCAATATTTTACTTTGTTAACCAAAAGATAAGTCAGTGAAGTCATTTAGAAAGAAGGTATGTAATTTTTTTTAATACGGATCCATTGTTGGTGATAACCAGTCTAAGTTACGTAAGGTTTCTTCATCAGTGATTAATTCATCCAATATAAAAGTTTAGCTGTGATTTTTATATATACAGAAGCACACATTTTGAATCAAATATCAATGAAAACTCCTAATCTTCATCCTGGGAGGATGCATGTATCGACAAATAAATTTATATGTTTTGTTCGACAAAATAAATCTATGTGAATCACATTTAAAAAACCTAGTACATCGATGTCTTAAACTTACCGACGATCGGTAGTGCTTGGCCAACTGATTCTATGAGACAAGAAACTTACACAATGATTACATGGCGTAAAAGCAAAAAGTTTAGAAATAAAATCAATACAAATGATGATGGCCCTATGACATCTGGTCCACCCGAATACTTAGCAAAGGCTTTCTTTTCTAAATCGTGACAATATGAGCAAAAGCTACACCGATAAAGTTTGGCCAGACGTTGGTACTTGAAGGGTCTCGAGAGTTTGATTACCTTCCAATTACAGTTTTTATATTATATAAGTGGGTAGGTACTAAAAATGTTTAAATAAAAATATTCATGTGTATTAGTTTCACTTTGAAATCTGAATATTTTTCCTGATTTATCGTAAATTTTTGGTCAGCTCAAATTATTCTGGTTATAGTCGTTAAGAAAATAACTTCTTATTTATAAGTTCTGAACTAGAATTTTTACAAAACAGGTTTTTCATTACTTTCGGTAATTTTTGTAATATTAGATTTTACCAAGAATAACAGGCAAATGGTACAGGCATAAAACTGGGCAATTTGGCCTCTAATTTAACGCCATTTAGTAACGAACTTTAACTTAAAATTGTAGGCACTTTGAAAGTCGACACCACATTTTTGTGATTAGCTATTTTACTAAGCCTTTACTTTTATTTTATTTTCTCTATCAACTAAAAACTCTAGAATTTGCTATTTTTTTTGTAAAAAAAGTTCAATTTATTTTGTAAAATAATTCATAACAGAAAACCTCTCACTAGACAACAAATAGGATTGTAATAAAGATATACTATATAGGATAGTAATAAATTACCATTCCATCTTACATCAGTAACTTTAAAAAAATATTGATACATCATCATCATAAATAAAGTCGAAGAAAGTAAAAGAAAACAACTAACTGTAAGTATTCTAGATGTTGAGGAACTTGCCGGTCAACTTCCACATAAACGTAATACCTATTCAAGTAATACCTCGATTATCCTACCATACTGAAGTGAAATGAACCTATTGTGAGCTCCTGTAGTAGGGTAGTGGCACCAAAAGATGACCGACCCCCAATAGATGAACGATCGACCGAAAATTAAAAAAATATAATATAATCCCTAAATTTACATGTTTGCAATATTTTTTTCCCCATAAGGCAATATTTTATCTTCCATATTCCTTAACAACATTGACAATGACAGCCCAGATGCGCTTGCAGTGAATTTTTATATGTTACGTTACCCGCCAAAAATCGGTTTTATATGGAAACCTTATAACGGTAACTCCCTCCAAATTTAAGAACATTGTCAGCGTATAGAAAGAATTAATGTCATATTAGAGCAATTTTGGTTGGAATCAAATCTTGATATATTCTGCTTTCAATAACTTAATATATATTATTACATTATTTACCATTTTTTTGAGAAATTTACTGTTCAAGTAATGGATTAAATTTTGTTCACTTGATCCAATAGATGAACGGCGTTCAACTAATGGAAAAAGGTCTAATTTTTATACCCATTAAAACCGATAAGTTAACGATGAAACACCAAAACAAAAATACTCAAATGAATTTTATTAAATTTATGAACTTAGTTACCAAAAGTTGAACAAATTATTTTAGAGTTTTTGATTATTTTAAATCTAACTTTCCTATAGAATCACAATTAAGATCGGTGGTCGAAATTTGAACGGTCCACATTTTATTCGTTCAACATTTGGGTATATTTGCCTCAAGCTGAACGAATAAAATTCACTTAGAATATTATTCGTTCATTTTATGGTCCATTAATCCATTAAATGAACGAACTACTATGGAATCTACTCCTACTCAAATGTTAGTTCAACTTTTGGGTACAAAACGTTCATAATTAGGGCTCAGTGTTCAACTATAGGGGTAAAACCTAAATTTTCTTACATTTACAATTTTAAAAAAAATATATGAAGATGTAGGACATAATTTCTTTAATCCTTCAATTAATAAGGATTTAAGGTATTATTGAAAAAAACAACAAGTGCCTATGTCGTGAAATGACCGAGTTATAGCTATTTAAAGATGGAAAAAACGCTTAAACGTTCATTTATTGGTGCCTCTACCCTATAATGTCAGCTTATAGCCACTTCAAATGCATGGTGCATTTCAATCCTTTATATGGGAAACGATTATAGTTGAAACTGTTCGTATTCTATAGAGATTTCTAACAAAACTAGGATGACTTCTTGTCATCCTAGTTTAAGCAGTAAATATTCCCAGATTCTACTGAAAATAAAGATTTAAATAGCACATATCAGCTTGGCTATCCTAAGAGGAAACGCTGCCAGCCTTCTGGGAACCTTGCCGCGGCAGACTTGAGGAAATTTTCTGTACCTATATATATTGTAATTTGTACATATTTGTCGTAAATAAAGATTATATTAATATTCATATTTAGAATACTCGAATCAGATTTTTTAGATGATGCTATTTTCAAATCTATTTGAGTTATCAAGAAGTAGGACAGGTTCTTTGGGTTAGAATCTGTCACTTTTGACATTGATTCGGGTATTCTCTTCAGCTGCCAAATTAATATTGAAACACTCCAGGTTATGGGAATATTTCAGCAAAAAGTGGCTATGTTATGACACATTAGATATTTGAACTAAATTCGTCATTTCGATAATTCAATACAATTCAATTCAATAATGCATATAATTCATTACGATTCACTTTATTAATGTTTTCTTTCTCAAGAAACATCATTATTTATAAATAGATTATAACTGTCTAAATTGACAAACCATATTCAAATTAACGAAATCAATCAAAAGAAACAAGTAATTTGTTTAAATCTGTACTGGATCTCATAATAAATCACCATTCCATCTTTCAAGATCTGCTCCATATAAAGTAGAAATAATGGAAGACATTAATCTATATTTTCGACACACCTTCAGTCTGCACTTTGCAGCTATTAATCGTCACTACGTAGCACTTGTGAGATCTCACGTTACTGTCTAAGCGATGGTCTTCGGTTACTGAATGTGGTAGTCTGACGTTAAAATTAAAAGCTATTACAGTAGCGAAATTAAAGTGCAAACACAAAAGATTCTCGCCGCAACAATAACTTGACCTTTACAAGAATGTTATAGTAATATATCTATCATTGTTATCTAGAATGTTGTCTATATGGCTTCAAGCAGTACATCTAAAAAGGTTATTTTGATATAATAATAAAAATAATAAAATAAATTACACACTTAACTGTCTTTATAAAAATTTACATCATTACCTTCATAGACTTTTAATCTTTTGTCTTATTTTATAAAGTTGAATATCTTTTCTTTCAGGATGGTCCGAGCAACATGCGTGCTGGCGAGCTGTGTTCTCATCTCCCTGCTCCTTGTCGTGCCCGCTTCTGCTTACCCCAGGTAGTTGTATTTACTCCAAGATAAGGCCTAATAAGTAGTGACCGTAGCCATGTGGACGCTTGAAACATGAGGCATCACTCACGCGTTACCGACTTTCCCCCCTTTCCAATGAGAGAACCTTACTGACGAGTAGGAACACAACATAATGTTATTTTACTGCGGTATTCTGTAAGGTGGAGATACTTCCCCAATCGAGCTATGCACTACCTCTCTTAAAACACATATGTTACACCAAACTGACTGAAATGTTATATCCTTAGAACTTACTTGGGTAATAAACGTCAGAATAACGATAACATATTACATAATATTAACATAGTACAGATATTACAATATTCATTTCACTTTTTTGCCGTATAATTTTCCAATTCCAAAGGTAAAGATTAATTTTATTTAAATTTTCCTCAGTCCCAGTAACTATTTCCGCGACGATGGCCCTTACGAACCCGAAGAAATCATGGATATGCTGAGCCGCCTCGGAAATCTCATCCAGATCGAGCGCAAAATGGAAAAGTAAGTTTTCATGAAGCAATTTTTCTAAATTATTTTTGTTTTGAAGCAATAATTTCTACTATATTATTTTAGTTTTACACAGAAAAGATAAAACAAGACAGAAAATAGAAAATTCGCATTTGTGAAACAAACGTTTCAGCACTATATGTATATAAGTATACCTCCTTAAGCTGTATTGTATTCTCATCTATCACCTAGCATCTAATTCGTATTTAGTTTTCAGGTACATTATTCTTCAGTAAAATCAATTTATATTCAGATTTGATGAATTTACAAAACTATTACAAAGTCCTTAGATTGCATTACGTTGTGATTGCTTCAAAACATTTTTTATATATTCAATCCAGTGCAAAATGATACAATCTCTTTTTGTCTTACGATAAAATTAAACTGTCTCACTAAGTAGACATTAATATGAATAATGAATTAAGAGATTCATAAATAACTAATCGTTATTTGAGTATCCCCTTCTGAATTTGATATTTCTTTGAAACAATTGGACATTTAATTTGAATAAAAAGAAATAACAATCAGTATTTTTCATTGTTTGGTCTACTCATTCTAACAAATACAAAGCTTACGTATTTCAATAAAATGGAATGTATTTCTGCGCTGGATTTAGAAGTTGTTACATAAAACACGAGAGAACAAGACATGACATAGCCTACTTTCATTCCAAATCTCGCAGGAATAATATATGAATATTACATACGATTTTTAGCACACACTTGAACACATCTTGAGCAAATAACCACGTATTTTTAACCGACTTCAAAAAAGGAGGAGGTTCTCAATTCGGTTGTATTTTTTTTTAATGTTTGTTACTTCATAACTCCGTCATTTATTAACCGATTTGGAAAATTCATTTTTTATTTGAAAGGGTACACTTCAGATCAGGATTTTATTACTTCTTAGTGTAATTCGGTCGGTTTTTTTTTAATGTAAAATAGTCCAATTATTAACAGACATTCATCTACATCTCGGTTTAATACTATGCCAACAAGATAAGAATAAGAACTACACAGACCTCGACCTATTAAAGGTCACTTAAAAAGTACGGTTTACCAGGAAAATTATTAGCGTTACGGTGTTTTTCTACATTATTTATAATTAATAATAATAATTGGAATTTTAGTTACTCTTAAGCCATTTCTTATAACTGAGTGACATTTACTTAATTAAATATAATATATCTTTTTTCAGTTATAAAGAAGACATTACTAGGTACGTTGTAAACGTTGCACTTAGTTTTTTTTGTATAACAATTCTTCTATGCTTTTTTTATTACGTAGGCATCTTCTACATTATTTTAATTTCGTTTCATGTGAGCGTTGTATGCTACCCTATGCATAATATTTAGCTTAAGTTATGCAAAGAGCCAGCGAATTTTTTTGCATGAATTACAATTTTATTTAGCTTTGTGTTAACCTTAATTTTATTATAGACCGTACTTTTAACTCGAACTATTTTCTGTTAGACAGAGTGCTACATTTTATTTTTAAAAGCATGGACAATATGTTAGGCATTGTTTTTCCCTCGGTCTAGAACTGAAATACGCAAAATATTTGTAACTTTTCAGTTGAGGAATTCGTACATACGTTAGTCTGTATTTTTGTGCATGTTAATATTGAATATTTTATTTTTGGTTTTAGAATGATAGCTATAAATATGTTTATATAAACTTACTTTCTTAGAAATAATTAAACGCAAAGTATCAATGTCATCATAGATAATTTTGTTATATCATAGAACATTCAGTAAACTTTTCTTTGCCTATCCGTATTAAAAGTATGGCATTAAGAGAAGACTTCGCACCTTAGGGTCAGCTCACACTGAGACGCGAAGTGGCACGCACTTTTTAAGATAGCGATACAATACAAAACCTTATTTACTAAACATTTCAGTGAGGTAATTTGAAAATAATCTTAATAAGTGCGCGGTGCGGCGCGTTACTTCACATCTCGATGTGAACTGACCCTTAGCCAATACTTTATCTAATATAATCAATATTTCAGCGAGAAACGTGCCCTCGACCTCGGCCTGAGCCGCGGCTACTCCGGAGCTATCCAAGCTAAGCACCTTATGGGTCTTGCTGCTGCCAACTACGCTGGAGGACCCGGAAGGAGGCGACGAGATGCTCACTAAACAACAACCTATAGCAATAATAACTTTACAACACTGTAACGTCAAATCGACATTACCCTGAAGAATCAAAGAGTATCTTCCAATTAGGAAATGTCGATATGATCATCTCAGTGAAGTAATTTTAGCCGTACTTAAGTCAAATCAATGTAAAACCGTCACCGTCATAACGAACAGTTTAGCTGGATTAATATATCATCCATGTAAACCAATGTATATTTATTCCAAATTAACGCTTAATCCAAAGCATAATTACATAATATGCTTTTGAGAATATTGGAAAATGCAATGCACAGAAAAAGCTAATTGTATGCCTACCATATTTACCTCTCCAAAAACAATATTTCTAAGATTGTTTTTATCTGCTAATAACCACATGGGAAGTCTAAAAACTAACAAAATGAATTACATTAAATTATAATATAGTGGTTCATGGTAAATACATTTTAAATTCAGGATTTTAATACCTAATGGTAGTATTACTTACTTCATTAAAATGAAAATTCTATCATTCCTCTGGTTGAAATATATAACAATTTCCAATGTAATTTTGTAAGTTTCCTTTACATAAAGTGAACTTAATTTTTATTATTGACTGATTTTAAAAGAAAACAAATACGCTTAAAATTCTGATTAATACCTTCAACATTAACAAAATAGTATTTACAATAGTTTCAAAATCACTTTCGATACTTAGACCATCTATTTTAACATCAGTATTCTTCATAACAGTATTAGTCGCTTAAATTATAAACTTCTTTCAAATTGTACAATTTCCTAACAACAACTGTTTGAGAACGCTTAAAGTTTATTGTAAATTAGATATTTTAATAATATTTCTTAAGAGATCTCACCTATCACTATTAACAAGATTATCTGTCATAGTGATTCAGTGTTAATATTCAACGTGCATGTACGTGGCAAAACTATTAAGTATATAGATAAACATAAGTAAATACCTCCTGTCTAGAGTTTATTGTTGATAAATAAAGAGATATTCATATTTATATAAATGTGTTTATATTCCTTTACTTGAAAGCTAATAAGTTCCTATATAAGTATTTTATATTTCTTTCAGAGCATGGTATATCTATCTGCCAAGTTTCATTTAAATCTGATTGAGTAAAAAACATACAGAAACATTCACATTTATTACTTGAATACCATGTCTCTGTCTACGTATGTTCCACCCATTATAGTTTTCAAAATTTTATTAAAAATTGTGAATTCTTTGTGAAGCAATTTGGCCAACATGGTAGGTATCAAATCGTTTCCTAAGTAAACATGTTAGTTTAATTAATGTGGAATAAAATTGATTTTTCTTTTTCCAATAGATGTTGTTGAAAAATATGTTCAACGTCACATTAATAGAAACTCGACTGAGCTATCGTACTCTTTATCTGGCCCAAAGAAATTGCTAGTCTTTATTCTATGATCTGGCTGTAGAGGGTAGGTTACACTAAGGCACACTGCGCAAAGTATTTCTGTCAAACAATACTTTTTTTATATATACTACTATAGTACACCCATGTGGCAAGCAAGCATGCGGCTCGGTTGATGGTAAGCGGTTACTTAGACTATGGACGTTTGAAACACCAAGGGTATCACTCGCACGTTGCCGACCCTGCAAAAATCTCTTCATACCCTTTTTGAAGAACCCCATGCGGATAATCACACCGGACTCATTCCTCAGCCTGAGCGTCCGCAGTAGGAAGCTTCATTGAAACTGCAGCCCCTTTTGTATTTTCGCGCCCCGGCACAATATTAAGCAAATGCACATATTACTTATAATTACAAACTAAGGAGGATAAAATAGTAATTGAAATCCGTCAGTGCAATTATACCACCCGGCAATCAACCTACGCAGCCGTGCAGAATGCTTCGGCTCACATTTAGTACGAAGTTTATTATTTACTCTGAGCATTTAGTAAGACGTATTCGAAATATATATCTATCCTTAATTAAACCAAAAATTATATACATCGATTGGTCTGCATTCTCCATACTACCATTCCACGAAGGCAAAACACAACAAAAAGCTTCATCAATCGTACGTATGCGCCACCTATTTCAAAATGTATATAACTGATGTTACTCCAGAAAATATTGCTGGTCAAGTGCGCAATTTTCCCGCTTCGTGCTCGTAGGATACCCATCAACTAAGGATTTCGCTACGCTATTCTTTGAGGATACCTACCAGATTTTACGCCATCTATTACAGATAACTAAAATTATTTTAGATGTCGAGATGCTACAGCACCCTAGCAGCTCAGAGTATATAAATACTACGTACAACTAGCAGGTAATTCCAAATCCTTATACTACTACCGACATCTGTTGTTGTATCAAAATATGATATCTACATGGTGTTAGTTGTAGTACTGCATGACAAGATAGCATGTAACGTCCACGACAGGTGACGCTACTGTAACGAAAATAGAAAATAATCGTAAATATATTTTTCAGTAAGACTCTAACCTATCATTTCATCTATATTTGTCTATTTCCTCTGCCCAACCAACATGTTTTTCTATTTACCAAAATTTAAAGATAAACTAATGGTAGGTAATTAAAAACACGACTAGAGTTTTATTAAATACTAACTCACAAAAATTCCATTCATCAAAAATGTCTCTACCTTCTAACAAAGCTTCTCTGTGAATTAGATCTTATGGAATGTTATTCAGTGGAATTACAAAACAGAACCATTTCATTGTAGCTGTCATTTATTTATTAGCCGTCCTACATAATTTAAATTCCTTGTGAAATTAATAAATTACATTTAAATGAGTAATTTAAAAAATGTTAGTGCATCTTAAGAACTTTTCACTGGCTGAAATAATAGCCGTTATATCATAAATTTTCATTCCATTTACGAGAACAGTGATATACTAGTATGCGATAATATGATAAATACCACGTAATTTCCTCTAAAAAAGCGTCATTCACACCATACCCTCGTAAAAATCCTCATCACTCCCTTTAAAGAGCAGTGTCAACTAAGGTGCCTTTAACAAATAGACTACCTCACGCCAGTACACCTTGATCTCCAATACAAACGTTTTCTCTCTTCTCACATCATCATGATCCTCAATCGGTGCGAGGGGCTGGAGTTCAGCTTATCCTGGTCTGCATAGCTGAGGGGGTGAATTGTGTATTCGCATCGATGCCCTTACGTTTTTTCAACATGGCCGACCATTGTATTTATAGTCAACCTGTTATTTACAGTTACACCTACGTATGTCGATTTCAAGGTGGTATGAGCAATTATGGACGTCAAATTAAGTATGGTGGAAAACAATTTTACTAACAATAGCCACCCCACAACGCAGGCAAAAATACTTTTGGGGCTACTCACACTTCTTTGCGCCATCACGTGACAATTAATAGGGTGCACCAAATATATAATTTATCTGATAAATCTTTAATGATAGTTATAATTAATTAGATAATTATTACAATAAAATAAATTCTTAGTCTTTTTTTTTTATTTGTTGGCGTCACACGGTTTGTGTATTTTGCCATTTTCCAGTTATATTATAATTTCTCGTCACAATAAATCACGTTCACATAGTCCTCAGTCAGTCACTGTCCATAAAAGTCATGTTTTAGTACAATGGTGGTTGTACTAAAACTTTTCACGGACTTCTTGAGACAACTTGAAAAGGCACGATACACATGATTCATTTCATTTCACTTCACTAGTGCACACGGTGATAGTGATCTTTATTGGATAAAATACCACCGATAATATGCAATATTACACGAATTTATGAAAATAAAAATGAAAACGCTATGTCACTCTGCAAGTTCCAATACTTTTAATAGTGTCAACCGGTGATGACACTATTAACATATAACAGATGAAGGCATTAATATACGCTCCATATACGCTCCTTGACTACGATATCTCCTGTGCCATTTCGAATGATTGATTGCAGTAGTTACGCTGTTTGTTACGACTCATTGCTTTCGATGAACTTAATGTCGATACTGCAGATATTATACTGCAAATATTTATAGCTGTTAAAAATATTGGAATTGAAATTTGAAGCTCTCTCTCTATCTCTTTTTTTATTTATTTATTTTATAAACAATCAATAACAAGCTTTCCCACGCGGTTTCACCCGCGTTTCCGGGATAAAAAGAAGCCTTTAATACTTGAGGACAGTGGTGCCGATTCTGTTGTAAATCGCACTAAACTAATTTTAGTCACATCTCATCTCTTTCTTACGAACATTATTGAAAAAGGATAGAACATATTTTAAGTTGTTAAATTAATCTTTGCCGTCTTATTTTGCGTGTATTTAGGCGTAACCGCGATAGATGGCGACTAAATTTATATTGAAAACAAGCAATGGACTAATTTGACAGGACTAAATTTCTTACATCCTTTTCTTATGTTCTTTGTTAGAAAGAGACATAGTGACATTAAAATTAGTTTAGTTGTGAACAACAGAATCAAGGCCATTATACTGCAAATATTTATAGCTGTTAAAAATATTGGAAGTGAAATTTAAAGCTCTCTCTCTCTATCTCTTTTTTATATATTTACTTTATAAACAATCAATAACAAGCAAAAAGTTAAATTTCTCTATTTATTTCTATACTAGCTTTCCCACGCGGTTTCACCCGCGATCCCGGGATAAAAAGAAGCCTTTAATACTCGAGGACAATGTAGCTTTCTATTAGCCAAAGAATTTTTCGAATCTGACTGGTAGTTCCAGAGATTAGATTAGCAGGTTAAACAAACATTATTATTATAGTATGTATAATATTACATATTAATAATATAGTATAGATAGATGTGCTATAAAGAAACTAGTATAAATTAGAACTTTAAAGCAACTTCAACCGCGAACAGCGAACGGTACGAGTAAATCTTCGCTTGGACATACATTCTTATACCAGCTATCGCATTCCTGCAAAATTGAAATGTAGAGATAAAATTTACTATTATGTTTACTTTGTCCTACATAGTAAGTTCTATTAAGAGACATTACAACCTTTTAACCTGGTTACCCAAATCTTTTGCCACATCTCTGCGCCAACATTTTCAGCGCAATTTCTGTAGAAAATCTGCGTACTGTAGAGGGGCGGGGTCAACGACCGACGATCAATAATGCACCTCCTTCCCTTTTCTTCAACAAAAACTTTACAAGTAAGGAAATAAGATGACAGCTCCCTGAAAAACTGTTACTTTTGACATGTAATCTAACTTAAGGACCTAGTTAAAACCAAACTGGAATTTAGAGATTTTACAGTTCTCTCCTTCTTGACTATTTAACTTTTAATTCAGAGAATTTAAAACGTCCAGAAGGATAGTCGCCTCTATGGGAACACGAAATAAACATGCCATAATTGACAGTATTTAAAAGTAATAAGTTTAGGTAATTAAAAGTGACGAAATCGCAATACTTACACATGGAAGGTTAGTTTTTTTAGTTTTTCCTTGGTTTTTATAAATGTTGTAACAGTATTTTAATACGCAAGTTGAAATTTTTTACTTAATCAGTACAGCGAGTATGACGTTCAACTTATTAATTCTATAATTGATTGTATTGCACCTCATTTAGCTGTTATTTTTAATAAATGTATTGATTGTGGTGAGTTTCCTGATCTTATGAAACATAGTAAAGTAGTGCCTTTATTTAAATCCGGTAGTACATCCGACCCCACAAATTTTAGACCAATTTCCATACTACCGACATTCAGTAAAGTATTCGAGAAAATTATACTTAATCAATTGATGGTACATTTCAATAGTAATAGACTGCTTCACAGTAAACAATTTGGTTTCACTAGGGGTCGCTCAACAACCGATGCTGGTGTTGAGCTTATTCAACATATTTTTGACGCCTGGGAAAATTCACGAGACACCCTCGGTGTTTTTTGTGACTTATCCAAGGCTTTTGATTGCGTCCATCATAAAATACTGATCAGCAAATTACATCACTACGGCGTTAGAGACACTGCACTTGATCTTTTGATTTCTTACTTATGTGACAGAATTCAAAAGGTTGATGTTAATGGTAAAGTATCCCCTGGGTCATCAGTAACTATGGGTGTACCACAAGGTTCTATCCTTGGACCTTTTCTATTTCTCATTTACATCAACGACTTACCATATCTTGTAGAAAAAAAACATGAGATAGTATTGTTTGCTGATGACACTTCACTTCTTTACAAAGTGAATAGACATGATTTTAATTCTGACGATGTGAACAATGCTCTTTCTGAAGTCGTTGATTGGTTTACTATTAATAATTTATTGCTAAATGAGAAAAAAACAAAATGTATCAGATTCAGTCTACCCAATGTGAGACATTCGGATACAAACATTGTAATTAAAGGCGAAAAACTGGATCTTGTTGAAACAACTGTATTTTTAGGTATCACTTTAGATAATAAGATACAATGGAGCCCTCACATTTGTAAATTGGTGGATAGACTTAGTTCTGCAGCTTATGCAGTGAGAAAAATTCGCGCTCTCACTGACGAATCTACGGCAAAATTAGTTTATTTCAGTTACTTTCACAGTTTGATGTCTTACGGTATCCTCCTCTGGGGTAGTGGTGCCGAAATCAATAGAATTTTTATACTGCAGAAGAAGGCTGTCCGCGCAATATATAAAATAAGGCCTAGAGATTCTTTGAGAGACAAGTTTAAATCTATTAATATAATGACAGTGTCGTCACAGTACATATATGAAAATCTTATTCATGTGAGGAAAAACTTAAATAACTTTCCTAAGAATAGTGACACTCATAGTTTGAACACTAGAAATAAGCACAAACTTGCTGTACCTTTAACTCGGCTCAGCAAAGTCCTTAACTCTTTCAAGGGGCAATGTATACGTTTCTATAATAAAGTACCCAAAGAAATCCAAGAGCTACCTATACATAGATTCAAAAAGATAGTTAAACAAAAGTTATGCACGAAAGGGTACTATAAAGTTTCTGATTTTGTAGATGACAAGAATGCATTTGAATGAATTGTTCGCTTCGCAGGCTATTGTTATATATATTTTGTAATTGTAATACTTCTATTTACATATTAAAAAAAAAAAAGACTTGCTGAGTTTCTTGCCGGAGTCTTCTCAGTTCAAGTTGTATTTGGAACCGGTGTAGAGCCATTTGTTAACGTTCACAAGTGCCCTATCAGGGCCTAAATTGAATAAATGCTTTTTGAATTTGAATTTGACGCGATGACAGCCGTGCGCAATACGAACTGAGAGCGATTTGCTCAGGAACCCCTCAAGCGGAGTGATATTAAATGTCATGCTTTAGTTAGGCGGACTATCCATCTGGGTAGAGGCATGATGCCGTATGAAAATCTTTGTTTTAATTATAGTATTTGTTCAAATTATGTCTAGTCAGACAATACTAACGATAATCAAGAAATATTTTTTGAAGGCTATGTTAAAGTTTTAATGGTTTTACAAACGAAAACTACTCCATATAACCATTTTTTCATACAAACGTGCCAACACTGTACGATCAAAATGTATGAAAAGTTTGATTTTATTCTCGAGATTTCAGAGGTGATCCCATACTAAGTCCCATATTAAACCGTGAAAATTTGGCTAGAAGGTGAAAAGTAACACTGTAAATTCCAAATGAAGGATTTTCAACTTCTCCTGTTCAAAATATTATCAACGTAGATACACCAAAAATGTTACTAAACGTAGTCGTAATGAGAAGCATGAGAAGAATGATGTCGCCAAGCACCTTTCGGTGTGTTCCGATAGCTGCACTTGAGAGCCAGCTCCTTCTAGGCTTTATGTGCCTTCGGCCGCATCATCACTTACCATGGTGAGATTGCGGTCAAACACAGGCCTATAAAACAGTAAAAAAAAAAAAAAAAAGCAATAACTTCTTAAAATGTCCTATACATCTACATAAGTTATGTTCCTGTATGTTCTTCCTTAATAAAAAATTACGAGACTATTAACTTTACCTGGACTTTCAACATCCCACGGATGGAAATTGTTTGAACTGCTCTTGTAAAACCAGGTTTTTTTTTCTCGTTCTTCGCATATTTTTCTACAGAGTTACAAGCATTAAATGCAACGCGGTGCGCTAGTGTCGGGCATTTGGTAAATAAAGCCAATAAACAGCTTTTGTCATGGCTACTCTCAAATTTTATTATGTTGGTACCGAAAACTATAATTGATCAGAGATCTATATATGTAAGTGAATATTATTTCTACCCTTAGGCGGCTACCACACTGCCCCGCAGCGTAGTGCGTGAATGCGTCTTTTAACGTTGCTTGTAAGTATCTCCGTTTGTATAGAAAACGCGCATAGTCCAACACACTGAAAATGCATCTTCGCGCGTTCATGCAGATCACGCGCCTACATGCGTCTCGACCCGCACCTACGCGCGTAGGTCCGCGGCGAGACGCAAGGTATGGCACACCGAGTCTCGTAGTGCCGTGCGTGATTTTGTATGGAATGAGTCAGATCCGCCGTGAATCGACAAAACACAAATACGCGCGTGAAAGCGTAAAAAAACCAGCGTGTGACGCACTTACGCGCGTAGGCACGTGGCAGTGTGATAATCGCCTTTGTCACAATCACATAGTCACTTTAATAATTTGATTGATGATATAATTTGGTAAAATAAACATCAACGTCGTAAAATATTTCGAGGACAACAATATATCACACTGTCCACATGATATCGATTATTTTGGTAAACTAAGTTACATTATAGAAACATGTTTCAAGGGTTTACATAATAAGACTATTGTGGAAAAGATAAATACCTAAATAAAAACCATCATCTCATCTGGAATGCGGAAGCAGCGATTTGATTTTCTTGGCAAAACGAAGGCAATCTCTCGCAAAATTAGTAGCACTCGGTGAGAGCGTGTTCAAACAAATTAGCTTGTAAACTTCAAGCAATTGATTTTACTCCCATATCCTCTTGAGATTCGTATCAGTTTGAAGATGGCTTGAGGGTTTCTTGTTGGGTTACTACCGAGAAACTCAGGTTGTCTCAGTCTGTAATCGGTCCTTCAGGTCTGAAATTCGTGACCACTGGGAATCAAAACTCTTGATCAGTTGAGTCGTCTCCACTAGCATCGATCCTTTGCCATTCTCAACGTTTATGAATTTAGAGATGCTAGTCTCCTTAACTATTTTCATGAATCATCAACAATCCTCAATCACTGGTTTTTCGAAACTGATCTTATCTCGCCTTGCTATATGGCTGAAAAATATAGGAAGGGGTATCAAATGGGCTTGAAATAAGTCCAGGACTTAAATCTTTCATGGACAATTCATTAGGATTTTCGATTCTTATCGCGACTTACTTAGCTTTGCAGTAATTTTCAATAGGAATTAATTATATTAAAGCATGAGTGAATTGGAAAAGTTTTCAATACAGGAATAAGAAATCAAATAGTTAATATATTGTCCGTTAAAGCCCACAAAATAAAAAAGGGATTCCTATGCGAGGGTCAAGGTCAATCCAATCAATGGAAGGCCACGCATATTGATGATGTCATAAAGGTTATGAGACAATAGGAAGATAAGCAACAGGCATTAATAGTAAAAGTGCGACGGGACAACAATTCGTCCTGAGTGACAACACACCGACGTTGACAAATGAGGCTGAGCGTTAGAAAAAATGGCGATCGTCCGCACCCGCCTATTTGTATGATTGTTGTTCAACCGTGACCTTGTTGAAATAATGGCTATCGTTCGACAACAAACATAGAATATGCCATGAGTTTGCGTCATTCAGATTCAATACGTTTCGAGATTATTTTATTACTCCCATTCCGTGGAAAGGCGGGGCCGTAAAGCCCTGAAGCGACTGCGTCCTGTGAAGATCTACTGAGGTTTTATAACTTATTTTCGTTAGTAGACTGACTTTATTTAGACTTTACTCTTTCTACTATGAAAACGCAAAGTTAGGGAATGGGTGGTATAAACAAGGTTTCTTATTGAAGACAGAATCTAGCTTGGTAGTAAAATAGGAGGGATGATGGGTTCAGAACTTTTGGTAATTATAGATACAGAAAGAAGAATAGTAGATTGAGAAAGCCCCGTGTCCAAGAAATACATACAATGTAAATCAGTGGACTATAAGAGAGTGTAATGTCTTACTTTAAGGTATTTCTTCTAAATGAATCCCAATAAAAAATGTTTTAATCGTAGAAATTCTACTACTGATGCTAATAACTTCTAAAAATCTCGAAACGGTTTGAACACAAAAGCCTCCATCTAATTTACCTTACAATCTCTTTGTGCCTATATCTGCAGGTAGGTAACACGACAGAATGTACGAAAATAAATTCGTTCCGGGGTTCTCATTAATATTCAACGTGTACCGAAGTCTGCTTGAAATGGTATCAGGTGAAACTGAACTGAACGGTACGGCTATTTTCATGTATTATAAAGCGTATATTGGTTTGTGAGAATTTGATTAAATAAATTAATAGAATACAGGATATAGGATGTCCCACAAAATATGCCACACAGACGGAAATTATTTTAAGTATTGAAGACAGGGAATTTTACATTTAGTCAGTAGTCGGTGGTCGGACTATTCGCATTAGTAGCACAAAACAAAGAAGAGTAGAGAAAAATAGAGTTTTATTAGCAGTCTATTATTGTCTACTTGAAGAGAAGAGAAGTAATTCATAATGATACAAACTTAGAAAATAGACAAAGTATGTGTATAAAAGAAAACTTTTCTTTACGTGAACACTTTTTCTACATTATTAACTCAAGTGCACATTAAAATGGATTCCAAATTATGAGGCAAGCGTATAACATACATTTGCATTAATCACAGTCTCCCAAAGGAAACTTTGAATAATTTCACGGGTCAGCCGAAGCTGGAGTTTTGGGGAAATTATAATTTTATTATCTACAAAAGGTTGCCAACGTATATTCCACCACGTACAGGGAGGTTCATGTGGTTGGAACGTGATTTGAAACTGAAATAACGAAAACCACCTTGTTTTTCCATTCAGCTTGCGTACCGAAGTAACAAAGGTTAATATTATTATACCTACATCACTAATCAGTATAGGTACAATCATTCTGTGCAATAATGACGACATCATGAAAAATAATAAAAAGAGCTCATGCTAGTGCATCAATTTTGTTTACAGGATATGTATCTTACAGCAAATTTTTGAGTCAATAATAGTCATAAATCAAGTTAATAAATGGTTAAAAAATCTTGGGCAGAACATATCTGAAAAGTCTAATTTAAAAGCATGTATTGCCGCCAATCTACACTAAGCTCGCGTGGTGGACTTGGGTACTATATTTTAGTCTCTTTTTTACTATATATTTACACGGTAGTAGGGTATTTTGTAGAACCCATCTGGCTGGCTATCACCTATTGAAAATCTTGCCAACTTGTTAACCTGTGCCGGCTTTGTGTGTTTACTACCTTCCGCTACATCATCACAGATCATGGTGCGAGCGAACTGCATCTCCCGAACATTCCTGAATAGAAAGTAGAGGACTACCCGCTAGATTAGTTTTCCGGCAATCCAGCTGTAGCCATTGTGTAGATGCGTGAATGCGTTTTGGGAAGTGAGCTCGCATTGCTCTGGGACCATTCTGGAGAAATGGTAGTCAGTTTCTCTGGCATCCCCAGCGGGGATTGAATCGACTGGCATCAACAGCGTGTGCGCTTGCGTACTGTGGTGGGCGTGGTGACAAATGGTAGTGAGTGATCACGGTGCAACTCTCACATCTAATGAGCACCAGGGGATACTCTGGCGGCGTGACCTACCGCAGACCACCCTGAAGCCTCGTAAGGAGTAGTGTGCCGTCTTCTAGAACCTAATCGGTCGATAAAGGTGGCCACTATAGAAAATCTCAATAAACAAGGAAGAGTATGACCACGGTGAGATTGCGGGCAAACATAGTCCATACATAGAAAAAAGTATGATGTATGTACTGGGGAGATGTACCCATATGAGTTGTGACTATAATAACAAGACAAGTAACAAATATTCTAACAATAGGAGTTACATAATACATTTACGTGGCTAAAGAGATTGCTATTACGCAAGGTTAATGTTAGAAGAATGAAACATCGCCTGTCTACATAACTTAAAGACAGGCAGTAGGCTCATTCAGCCTGTAACAAATGATGTTCATTACAATGATGTATAACTTTAATATATCTGTTATAAATCACAGTGTAACGTAACCGTTGTTTATCTCAAGTCTAGAAACAGCCAGTCTAGATATCTTGTTAGGTATCGGGATTTCAATTAAACGTGAAATATCTGTAGTGACTGATAATTTAAAAGTCGTAATGTTGGTTGAAGTGATTTGACTGCGTAGGGCTTAATCTGTTTTTTTTTTCTTGTGACTGAAATCGTAGTCACGTAAAATGTCTCGAAGAAAATATATAGACACAAAAACAAACGAGCATACCATATCATATTTGATCATATTATTAGATAAAATAGTCAGCCAAGTGTAGGTAAGTCAGGCCTCTTTTAGATACTATACCACTGGTCCCCGCATACTGCCACCTGAGGCTGTGCACAGCGCTTCTTCGTAGATAAATCACTCACCACAATAAATAAACGCTGTTATTTGACTGCTATCTTCTATAAGTTTATGCCTTATCTCTTAAAAAAATATAATTGAAAATATTAGTAACACAAAAATAATAGTGAAATTTGTAATCAAAGCATCATAATGTTGAACAACAACAAAAAAAATTTTTAAAACGCATGCAATTGAAAATATACGTGGTTTATATTTTAAATATTAAACTGCATTATAATGATGGATCTATTATTATTATTCATTTTATTTTAATTTTAAAGACAATTAATTGAATTAACATCACATTTTTTTGTGATTTTATTTTTAATGCTGTAATTATATTTTACTGCAATTCATTAATCATGCTTATAAATTGTTTCTATTATGAAATAACTTACTGTTATACGGATATGACATTCACTTTTATTAGTAACTTCGATAAATAATAATGATGTCTTCATAACACATTGGAAAGTACACTATATTTTATCTATATGGTGGTAGATACCTTTAAAATAAACCCTTAAATAAAACAATTTTTTATTTAGAACACAATTAGAAACAAAAGTATATATTTAGAACGCAATTAAAAACAAAAGTTTATATTTAGAACACAATTAAAAACAAATGCTTATATTTAGAAAAAATACTTATAACACGTTTGAAAGACCTTCACATAACCATTCTAAAATATCATAGCATCAGCAACACAAACATGTCCAAGCTTCCAGTAGAGTGGACTTAGGTCGAAGGGGTGTTAGGAGGGGGAAGGTTTTCCAAAACAACTGGCACGGAACAACCCTCCGTTTATAGACTGCTATTTACATAATCCGACGAGGCTCGAATGTCGTACGTCATCGACTGATACTCAATTAATGCGCTATGCGATGTCGCGCTGGATTGAAGGCTATACAATTCATCCCCATATTCTGTTTATAATATGTGGCATGTGGCCTCATGTTTAAGTTGGTTCCCTACGTTATAAAACAAGCGGTATCTAATATTAGATATACCACTTCGTGGAAAAGACTTACAAAATCACCCTCTAAACCAATTGCGGATTGCGATGGAAATCTTTAAGCATGCAAACTAGTCAAACAAAAAATAATTCCGATTCCCGCATTGAGTTATTACAAGACATACATATATATTCAGTTATTTTACGTACTTGTAACGTTCAATATTACGAAATCCTCTCAGAGTACAAGTCCTTCTTTCTTTTTCTTTAAAAACGGTCAATTACAACGTATTCATTATAATTCAAATAAACTTAATCTAAATATTAAGTTTTGAACAAGTGCTAGGTATTTGTTCAAGCTAAATGTTAAACATTTAAGTTGCCACCACTATTATAAACAATAAAACCATATCTTATTAATAAATATTTATTTAATTTACCACAACCTTTTTTCATCGTCAATTTCTTCATTCTCTCCTACCCGAGGCCAATGTGAGTGGTATAACTTAAAGAGTATTTATGAAAATAAGCAATACCGAATCATTTCTCATTACAATTCTTTAGCTTCATGGTCTCATAGACAAACATTGCGCAATCTGTTTAATATCTGGTTCTGGTGCTGCCAATAACCTATTCAACGAGAGTGTCACCCGCCTGTTTAAATCTGGTTCTATTAAAGACAACAGCTTAAGTGCTTTCTTAACGACTCGCGGGACTGTTGTTTGCAATGATGCAGCTATATTATCTGCAATTCTCTGCCTGTGAGCGTCGCTTTCCACGATACGATTATAAAAGTCTGCAGGCTCCGCTAAATCTACAGCGTTAGTCTCAAGCACTAATAGCTTCTCGCTAGGACGGCTCTCATCTACAAATGGCATAGGACCATTAAATGAATTTGGATAGAAGTTAGGAGCATCTCTCATGTTTTCCCTCAGTGGTGGTACTCCGTCACGATTATAGGTCTTCGCATACAATGGAGTATTCACATCAATGTTGTTATGATTTACACCTAAACGGTAATTTTGTGTGTCGCGGTATGAAAATCGGCGGGCTCTGAACATGACATCAACAGGCCCTGGAATACCAGGAACTAAATTAGAAGGATTAAATGCACTTTGCTCGGTATCTCTAAAATTGTTATCAACGCGTCGATTTAGCACTAGGCGACCAATTTGAACAGTATGGTAAGTTCCTTTCTTCCAAAAAACTGTCACATCGAAAGGATTATAGTTCAAGTTTTTAACATCGTGCCTCGTCATTACATCCATTTCTAGTCTCCAAGATGGATAGTTTTTATCAGCGATAGCATTGTATAAATCTCGTGAATAGTAAATCGGAATCCATAGCTCCTATCGCCATTGCTTCTGTTGATGTTAGATTTATAAGCCCTTGCTCAGTTCTGAAATTAAATTTCACGTAATATCTATCTCCGTGTTTATTATTAATTTCATACGTATGTATTGCAAAAACATCCATTTTTCTATAACCATCAGGTATGCCGAGATCTGATAGTATCCATAAAAATGCGTGTGAAACTTCAGGCTTCAAGGTTACAAAATCCCATACAGATGTTGAGTCAAAAAGCGTTGTACGCGGATTTCTTTTAAACGCATTTGCAAATGAAGCAAAGTTTATTGGATCCTTGTAAAAATAAACAGGCATAGAGACACATAACAAATCTAGGTTTCCTTCTTTCGTATAGAACTTTAGAGACACTCCTTTAGGTTCTCTGCTAAGTTCGGCTCCACCCAGGTTTTGTAACGATGTCGAGAACCGTGCAACCAAAGGAGTTTTCTTACCGACCCCATTAAAGACATCTGCACTTGTGTATTTAGAAACATCATTGGTGACTTCAAAATACCCGAAAGCGCCTGTGCCTTTGGCATGCACCATTCGTTCGGGTATTCTCTCATGATCGGTATGAGCTGCCCGGTCAAAATGGTGCTGATTTAAAAATATATCCGTGTTGAGTGTAACCGTATCCCTGATGTCCACTGGTTCCCCGGCACTCGTTGTAAGAAGTCCAACTGGCACCTGGAAAAGCAATAATTTATTCATTATTTTAATCTACAAAAAAATGCCTTCGTTGATAGATGAGAGAGAGATTCATGTTTGTTCCACCATTGGCCACGTCCATGATATAAGGATGATAAATACCACGGCACCAGGACTTATGTCTGCGAATCACTTGTCAATGAACTCTAAATTATCTGTTACTGAAATCAAATCAAATCAAATCAAAAAGTCATTTATTCAGTTTAGGCCCTAGTAAGGCACTTATGAACGTTAATTGAACTGTTTATCTAAAACCTTGTATGATATGCATAATTTTAAATAAGCGTAATTACGTAAATCATGGTATATTGCAATTAAAATACCATCGTATCATCTTACAAAAAGTATTAGTATACAAAAAACAACTGAAAACTTTAACGTACCCGATGGCGTCTTGAGAAATCCAATAACTGCCGCTCAACTGGATCCAGTGTCACATTGTCACAACTATAGCTCGTCACATAATCCGCACTCAAAACTGTAATTAATACAAATGCGACGATGACGATACTCGTCATGGTCGGTAACTGAATGCAAATCTCAAATAGATTTCACTGAATTTATAATAGCCATGAGAATGGGATACGCGGGTAATTATCGAATCAAAATAATGTATGTTTAGCTCGAAATTGGCTTCAGGAAATTAGTTATTATTATGAATTCATATAAGTAATTTGGGAAATTTTTTTGTTTCTTTGAAATAAATATTAATAATAAAGTGCTGGTTAGCCCAACCTCAGAGTATATAAATACTACGTACAAGCCCAACTAATACTTGTGATACTTCACTGGCCGATAAATAATCAGAGGTACAATCAAAATTCAACTTTGTAGTGTTGCCGCCGCGCCGGCGCACGCGTGTTGTCAGTGCGATTAGAATGTAAATATTATGTAATGAATCTAAGCTTGTTTTGAAAAGAGTAATTGCTCAGTTTATTGCCGGCTCTTCTCAGCAAATACAACCTTCCGAACCGGTATTAGAGTCAGACTTTTCATATGTGCCTGTGAAGGTCTATTTGAATAAATGATTTTGAATTTTGAATTAATTGGAAAGAGGACGCTTGATCGCTCTAAGGAAGAGCTTCTCAAGTCGACGTGTATATTTATTTATTTTTATAGTTACCTACGCATTAGTAATTAGGTAGATTTTAAGGTGGATTGAGCAATTATGGACATCAAAATAATTTCAGTATCAGTAGCCATCCCACAACGCAGAAAGAGTGCAAAATAAAGATCTTTTGGGGTTACTCGCACTTCTTTGCGCCATCACGCTGCAACAAATTAGGATGAATGCACCTAACATTTTATTTTCGATGAATTATTTTGATCCATCAAAATAATTACCAAATTAATATAAAATCGTTTAAAGTAATCTTTATATTTTTGGGATGTTTCTTCAGGGTTGGCAACGCGCGAGTGATACCCCTGGTGTTGCATAGGCTACGGTACCTGCTTACCATCAGGCGGGCCATATGCTTGTTTGCCATCTTAGTGGTATAAAAAAGTAGGCGCAACAAAAAAATACGCCAAAAAAATCTACTCTATCTACTATCTACTGTTGGAATTTGGTCCTCTTTGTATAATCACATTCCTCTAAAGCCTCCTCTATTAAACATTTTCACATTATAACAAAAATATTTACTTCTACCAACCCCGCGATTTCACCTACAAAAAAACAACCAAAATTTAAAAAATAAGTAAACTATTCAAGTGCAGTTGAAAATTGATGAGCACTTCCGATGAACAGACCCAATTGGTTTCTATCATAAACAAGGATGAATTATTGCAATTAAATAATATGCTTTAATCACGCTTATTTATGTTTCTATTATGAAATTACTTATCATGAAGCTAACATGAAATTAATTTGTATCAGAGATTTTCCTCAGCTATATTGAAAATGTCTATTATTATAATTATTTTTTGTCAATAACGAATTTTACAGAAATTGTGGTTCTATCAATGATTTCAAAACTAAGGATAGGCCCATCGGAACATTTTGCGAAAAACTTATTCATACAAGTAAACAATACCGCCATTTGTTTAAAATTGGCATCGCACTACAAAGTGCCGCGTTGCATAGCCGTACGATGTAACCTTGTATATGCGTACAATGCACACATACAAGAAAAAATAAACAATAAATGATCGAACTATTCCGCGGACCGCAGTCGACTGAGTAGCGTTCGCCCAAAATGAACATTTTAGGGCCAGCGCGTTGGTGCCATTTCGTCGCGCGGTTGATCCGGTCCTTACGCCAGTAATATATAAGTCAATGGGTTCTATTATATTCTATTCATATGTAAACGTACTGGAGTTCCGATGATCCATCGTAAGCGAAGTAGTCCAACAAAAACTATTTCGATTCCTGTTAGGAATTATTACGGGACAAACGTTTATTTGCAGTTAATTTTACTACAGTGTACTGCGCAGGCGCCTGCCAAATAAAACTTAAATACGTATATAATTGAACATAAAAAATATGGAAACCTCGCATGGCACAAGTCCTTCTTCAAAAACGGTAATTTACAATGTTTTTTTATTAAAACTCAAATAAACTTAAATCTATGTAAATATTAAGTTTTGAACGTACGTTTTGTTAGGTGGGTACTACTTAAAGCACACTTAAGTTGTCATCACTCTATTAAGCAGTATAAACATTGTAATGAAACCACACCTTATTAGTAAATATTTATTGAATCTACTCCAACCCATTTCACCGTCAATTCCTTCATAATCTCCTACCCGACGCCAAGGTGAATCGTATAAGCAAAAAAAAGATCATTACAATTCATTAGCTTCATGGTCTCATCGACAAACATTGCGCAATCTGTTTAATATCTGGTTCTGGTGCTGCCAATAACCTATTCAACGAGAGTGTCACCCGCCTGTTTAAATCTGGTTCTATTAAAGACAACAGCTTAAGTGATTTCTTAACGACTCGCGGGACTGTTGTTTGCAATGATGCAGCTATATTATCTGCAATTCTCTGCCTGTGAGCGTCGCTTTCCACGATACGATTATAAAAGTCTGCAGGCTCCGCTAAATCCACAGCGTTAGTCTCAAGCACTAATAGCTTCTCGCTAGGACGGCTCTCATCTACAAATGGCATAGGACCATTAAATGAATTTGGATAGAAGTTAGGAGCATCTCTCATGTTTTCCCTCAGTGGTGGTACTCCGTCACGATTATAGGTCTTCGTATATAAGGGAGTATTCACGTCAATGTTGTTATGATTTACACCTAAACGGTAATTTTGTGTGTCGCGGTATGAAAATCGGCGGGCTCTGAACATGACATCAACAGGCCCTGGAATACCAGGAACTAAATTAGAAGGATTAAATGCACTTTGCTCGGTATCTCTAAAATTGTTATCAACGCGTCGATTCAGCACTAGACGACCAATTTGAGCAGTATGATAAGTTCCCTTCTTCCAAGTAACTGTCACATCAAAAGGATTATAGTCCAAGTTTCTAACATCGTGCATCGTCATTACATCCATTTCTAATCTCCAATATGGATACTTTTTATCAGCAATAGCATTGTATAAATCTCTCGAATAGTAATCGGAATCCATAGCTCCTATTGCCATTGCTTCTGCTGATGTCAGATTTATGCGGCCTTGCTCTGTTCTGAAATTGAATTTCACGTAATATCTATCTCCGTGTTTATTATTAATTTCATACGTATGTATTGCAAAAACATCCATTTTTCTATAACCATCAGGTATACCGATATCCGATAGAATCCATAAATATGCGTTCATAATAACAGGCTTTAATGTTATCAGTTCCCATACAGCTGTAGCGTCAAAAAGCGTTGTACGCGGATTCCTTTTAAACGCATTTGCAAATGAAGCAAAGTCTAATGGATCCTTGTAAAAATAAACAGGCATAGAGACACATAATAAATCTAAGTTGCCTTCTTTTGTATAAAACTTTAGAGACACTCCTTTAGGCTCTCTGCCAAGTTCGGCTCCACCCAGGCTTTGTAACGTTGTCGAGAACCGTGCAACCAAAGGAGTTTTCTTACCGACCTCATTAAAGACATCTGCACTTGTGTATTTAGAAACATCATTGGTAACTTCAAAATACCCGAAAGCGCCTGTACCTTTGGCATGCACCACTCGTTCGGGTATTCTCTCACGATCGGTATGACCTGTCCGGTCGAAATAGTGCTGATTTATAAATATATCCGTGTTGAGTGTAACCGTATCCCTAATGTCCACTGGTTCCCCGGCACTCGTTGTAAGAAGTCCAATTGTTCCCTGAAAATAATAAAATGAGGTAGAGAATCATAGTGTGCTCCAGCATTGGCAACGTACTTGGTATAATGATGATAAATAGAAAGGCATCAGGGTATAAAATACGAGTTTAATTCGGCGAATCACACTTGTCAGTGAACTCTACCTTATCTGTTAGATTGTTACTAAAACAAAATGACCTCCGACTTGTATACAATTTTTTTAGTATCTTGTACGGTAAGCATACTGTTATGTAGCCTTAGTCACGAAATAATATTGTTTTTTTTTTAATTATATGTTATTTAAATTATATTTTGTAAATTATACGTATAATTTAAAATATGATCAAAAAATAACAAAACATTTTAGCGTACCGGATGACGTCTTGAAAAATCTAATAACTGGCGCTGAACAGGATCCAATGTAATATTGTCATAACGATAGCTCGTCACATAATCCGCACACAAAACTGTAATTAATACAAATGCGACGACACTCGTCATGATTAATAATAGAATGCAAAACTAATAGATTTCATCGGGTTTATAATAGCCACGAGAATGATATGCGTGTAAATATCGAATAAATATAATTATGAAATAATAATATGTCATGTACAGCCCGCCGAAAACGGCTTCAGGAAATTCGTTATTTTTATTAATTTATATCTCTTTGTGTACCTACATATTACTAAAATACTAATAAAATTTATTACTAAAATATAAATAAAATGTGGCACAAGAATAGAACATACCAAACAATAAATCAAAACATAAAATTTTATCGAAAATGTTACGATACCTTGGGAACGCATCGATATCTTTTGAAAAATACTTTTTTTAGCACTTCTTACACAGAAATTAAATGTATAAATAATATAAATAAGGAATACACGGTGATCAAACTGCAAGAACTGCTGACCGACCCATTCCTCTTATTCAATATCCACTTGATTGAAAAGAAACGACGATGAAAGCACTTTTCTTTACTTATATTGTAACTATTTTATAAAATACCGCAGACGTAGGTATTGGAACCGAACAATGGAGGTACCTTAACAAAGAATTTTACTCGCTTTTTACTACATCGTAAAGGGTCCGACCCGTTTGATGAAACCACACTATACAAATGGGATCTTTCTATTTCGTATACTTTAAGGAGTTCTATTTTGGTTTTGGATATTATTTATTGAGTAATAACGTTTCAGTGAGAATTTAGCTGATACATAAAAATCTCAAGCTTGGTTATTTCAAAAGGAAATTAGTTTTAGGGTTTATTGATCGTCGATAGTATAAATTATTATATGTTTCTGTTACATTTGATTTGTTTCTTGATTCAATTATGTATACTTTGGAATAGTACTTTGTGTTTGAACCGCTTCCTGAGCCATTCTTTTTGCTGCTCTCTGAGTAGCTCTTTGTGCCTCCTTCTGTACCCGAGCCTCTCTTTGAATTTCCAATGAAGTTATCACCCTCTTACCCAAATTTTTGTCAATCAGAAACATAAACTTCAGTGCCCTTTCAAGTACAGGTGACTTAACAGGTACCAGAGTTTCTGCAATATTAGTCACAAGCCTTTGTTTTTGTGCTTCAGTTGAAAGCACATCATTATAAAATTGTGCAATTGGTTCTAAGTCAACTGCATTACTTTGAAGAATAAACAATTTTTCCCTCGGCTGAGTCTCATCTACAAAAGGCATGGGACCATTGAAGGAATTTGGGTAGTAATTAGGAGCATCTCTCATGTTTTCTCTCAAAGGAGGTACTCCATCACGGTTGTAAGTTTTGGCATAGGGTGGGGTATTAACTTCGATTTTGTTATGATTGATACCCAAACGATAATTCTGAGCATCCCGGTAAAATAATCCTCGGTTTTTAAATACTTCGTCTACTGGGCCAGGTATTCCAGGCACTAAGTTGCCGGGATTGAATGCACTCTGTTCTGAAATCTTAAAATGGTTATCTGGGTTTTTGTTTAAAACTAAGCGTCCAATCGTTACTGTATTGTAAGTTCCATTTTTCCACATCCTTGTTACATCAAATGGATCATAATCTAAGTGTTTAAATTGTTCATAAGTTAAAATATCCATTTCTAATCTCCAAGAAGGGAAATTTTTCATTTCAATGGCATTATACAAGTCTCTAGTAGCATAGTCAAAATCTCCTATAGCAGCAGCTTCCTGAGGCGTTAGAAAATCCAATCCTTGCTCAGTTCTGAAGTTGAATCTTACGTAATGACTATCACCATGCTTGTTACTTATTTCATAAGTATGAACTGGAAAACCATCCATTTTCCTATATCCATTTGGTAACCCATAATCAGATTCCGACCACAAAAGTAAATGAAGAGTGATTGGTCTCATAGTAATCATATCCCAGCGCGCTGTGAAATCGAATAAATTTGTCCGAGGATTTTTTTTAAAACCGTGTACTATTGTTGGTAAGAGACCTGCCTCCCTGTGTAAAAATATGGGAGTCTGGAAACATAGTAAATCGAGGTTTCCATCTTCTGTGTAGAATTTAACAGCCATACCTCTAGGTTCTCTAGAGAGGTCAGGTCCACCGATACTTTGAACAGAAGATGAAAATCTGACAACAAGGCGAGTCTTTTTTCCAATGTCATTAAATACTTTAGCATTAGTATACTTTGCTACATCATTTGTAACTACGAAGTACCCCAGTGCAGCTGTGCCCTTTGCATGTACAATGCGTTCTGGTATTCTTTCAGTATTGAAATGGGTGCTTGTATCAAGATGATTCTGATTCGTAAATTGGTCACCATTGATCACTATTTGTTCTCTGATTTCTACTGGTTTCCCTGCACTTGTCGTATACAATCCAATGGTTGCCTGTAAAAAATCAATCAAATACAAGATTATTAATTAACGTATAAAAAATTAAAAAATGTTGTAGTCCACATAGATTTTACAATAATATTTGTAATTGTTTTAAATTTTTTTGTTTTTTAATTAATTAATTCGATGCACCAGACAGAGTTGTTTTATAGTTCGACCGCCGAGAGAATGCGTTTCTGACACTGTTAATGGCCCTGATTCTGTTATTCACAACTAAACTAATTTTAATGTCACTATGTCTCTTTCTAACAAAGAACATAAGAAAAGGATGTAAGAAATTTAGTCCTGTCAAATTAGTTCAATGTTTGTTTTCAATATAAATTTAGTCGCCATCTATCGCGGTCACGCCTAAATACACGCAAAATAAGACGGCAAAGATTAATTTGACAACTTAAAATATGTTAGAACATATTTTACATGATTGAAAAAGGATAGATCCTTTTTCAATCATGTTCGTAAGAAAGAGATGAGATGTGACTAAAATTAGTTCTGTGCGATTTATAACAGAATCGGCACCAATATAGGGTAAATCTTGAAAAATGGCTAATCGTATTGCATTGGGATTTGGGACTTTCACAGGATGGTTTAGTATTTTCTAAGATACAGTTTAATGAAAGTTCTATCTTAATCATTTGGCCAATATTAACGCATCAGAAACTTTTCATTTGAGATAGTTTCGTATCAGAATCGTATTATCTCAGCGACCGCACTGTAGTCAATTTATAGTACTAGATCTACAAAGGATCAAGGCCTAACTGCGGACTTGGGATCTAGGAAAGGATTTTTTTATTTAGCCCCCAAGGGGGTAATATTACGATCGTGATCGAAAGTGAAACCGCGGGCCAAATAGTACTTCATATAATATTATTTAGGTTTATTAACTTCTACATACCGGATGTTTACATTTAAAGTCGTACAACTGTCTCTCTGCAGGGTCAATGGTGAAGTTGTCATATTGTTGAAAATTATAATCACATTGCACTCGTTGAACGTAAACCAATAAACACACAATCAGGCTTTTCATGTCTAAGATTAGACTCGTATTTGAGATAATAGGTAGCGTAGGTCTTATATAACGCATAAACTAATCGATTCAATTTAATCTCTTGCTTGTGAGTAATTAACTAAATCGATTCTATATGAGGCTTTGTTCATATTGCATGTTTTGTTCGTTTTACTCACAGTTTAGGCTTATTTTACAGATATGATCGTGATACAATTTGTAACCAATTTGTGCGACGCAAACTTAGATTAAAATAAAAAGAAGACCATAAGATACGGTACAGCCGATGATCATTGATTCTGTATATCATGACACAGGATGCGCTAGTGTGTGAAGCAGGGTTCCCTAATACTTTGCTACTATCTATCTTGTTTTAAATAAATTATATAATTATTATCCTTAAAACGGTAACTGAATTAGGTATGAATATGTAGGTACATTATCCATATTTGTACGTAATAGAGTGATTGATTTCGTCTACATCGCGACGTCGGCTCAGACGACGACTTCGATTCAACTGAGTATTAATACGTTGAAGAGCGGTGAAAGCTCAGTGGTAAGGTAACTAAGTAGTTTCCGGCTGGCTCGCTTCCACCCTCAAGGTGAAAATCGTTTGCGTAGCACCTACCAGTACATTTGAGAGCTGGAGGTTCTTTTCTAAGTGTTCTGTGCTTACCAGATTTGGTCCAATCAACACTTACCATAGTGAGATTTAAAAAAACACAACAATATCGATAGTAGAAAACGAACTAGACGAAGTTCTGCTGCCGCGTGCTGCTGCGTTAATTCTGCAAAGTTTCAAGTTTCTTAGTTACATAGTCTTCGAAAAAGCTCCTGTAACAGACGGATGGGAAAAGTGTTTTAAAGGTTCTGTTTTTTTAATGATACCAATTTTTGTAAAATTCTGATTGACTGACTGACTGATTCTATATATAATTCGTATTATTCGTATACAAATTTACTTACTTCAAATAAAAAATACTCTAAATAAATAATTTAGGAAAAATTCATCTCACAGTAATCGAAAAACAAAACCGAAATAGCGGCATTCTTAAAAATGTATAATTACACTGTTTAGGTCAATGTGAAAATATGAATATTTTTATTGTTTTATGTATTTTATGTATGGTTTATGTATGTTTCAGGCATCTTCGCCACTTCTTAATGTTTTGAATTATTGGACAACCTCCTCTTCTGTTGATATAAAGCTGGAAAACATTATTACATGTTTAAATTAAATAAACTTCTTCTTGTGATAGCGTCTCGTCACCGGCGCCGGCGTTGTACTGCGCGCATTAGCCGATTTCTGAGCCGCTTTCTCTACTGCCCTCTGAGCAACTCTCTGAGCCTCTAATCGTAGTCGAGCTTCTCTTTGAACTTCTAATGACGTAGTTATTCTCATACCCAAATCCTTATCAATCAGATACATTAATTTCAGTGCCCTTTCAATTACGGGTGATTTAACAGGTACTAGTGATTCCGCCATGCTGTTTGCGAACCTTTGTCGTTGCGCTTCATTTGCAAGTACATCATTGTAAAACTGTGAAAGAGGTTCGAGGTCAACTGCATTGCTTTGTAGAATGAACAATTTTTCTCTCGGCCTAGTCTCATCTACAAATGGCATGGGACCATTGAAGGAATTTGGGTAGTAATTAGGAGCATCTCTCATGTTTTCTCTCAAAGGAGGTACTCCATCACGGTTGTATGTTTTAGCATAGAGTGGGGTATTAACTTCGATTTTGTTATGATTGATACCCAAACGATAATTCTGGGCATCCCGGTAAAATAGCCCTCGACTTTTGAATATATCGTCTACTGGTCCAGGTATTCCGGGCACTAAATTACCAGGATTAAAGGCGCTTTGTTCTGAAACTTTAAATTGATTATCTGGGTTTTTGTTCAAAACTAAGCGTCCAATCGTTACTGTGTCGTAAGTTCCATTTTTCCATAACCTTGTTACATCAAATGGATCATAATCTAAGTATTTTAATTGTTCAAATGTTAAAATATCCATATCTAATCTCCAAGAAGGGAAATTCTTTTCAGCAATAATATTATACAAGTCTCTGGTTGCAAAGTCCAAATCTGTAATAGTAGCAACTTCTTCTGCTGTCAAAAAATCCAAGCCTTGCTCTGTTCTGAAGTTAAACCTTACGTAGTACCTTTCACCATGTTTGTTATTTATTTCATAAGTATGCACTGCAAAACCATCCATTCTACTATATCCATTTGGTAACCCGTAATCAGATTGCGTCCAGAAAAGCATATGAAGAGTGATTGGTCTTAAAGTAAGTACATCCCACCGCTGTGTAAGGTCAAATAAATTTGTACGTGGATTTCTTTTAAAACCGTGTACTACAGTTGGAAATATGAACGGATCTCTGTGTAAAAATACGGGTGTTTGCAAGCATAATAGATCGAGGTTTCCGTCTTCTGTGTAGAATTTAACAGCCATACCCTTTAATTCTCTGGCGAAGTCTGGTCCACCGAGACTTTGTATGGCGGAAGAGAATCTTACTACAAGGGGAGTCTTTTTACCGATTCCATTGAAAACTTTGGCACTAATGTACTTTGATACATCATTAGTGACTTCGAAATATCCCAATGCAGCTGTGCCCTTTGCATGTACAATACGTTCTGGTATTCTTTCAGCATTGAAATGAGTGCTTGTGTCAAGATGATTCTGATTAGTAAATTGGTCGCCATTGATCACTATTTGTTCTCTTATTTCCACGGGTTTTCCTGCACTTGTAGTATACAATCCTATAGGTTTCTGTAAATAATAATTTATTTATAAGCAGATTATTTTTAAATAGCTGTGAATTTAAGGAAAGAATAAAGGAATTATGGATAAAGGTTTTAGGAGTAGATATTAGATTATATGAAAAGTACATTTACTTTTCATATAATCTAATATCTACTCACATATCCTTTTTTTTTATTAAAATTACTTCTAAAAACTAGTAACTAGATGCACCTAATATTTATAAAAGATTTAGTTAGTTAAATACAATTTATTTACCAAGACAAATACTAACTTCTTTTACTTCGTTTTTGTATAGGCTTGTGTTTGACTACAATCTTACCATAGTATGAGCAGATGTGACTAAAGCTCACAAAGCTTAGAAGGGAACTGGCTCTCAAGTGTTAGTGATGGAACACATCCTTGCTAGCCAGGCAGGTGTTTCGGACCAAACATCATACAAAGAACCGTATCAACATGCTATAGTTTCCTCATGATGTATTTCTTTATCAAAAGCTCAAGTTTATTATAAAATATAACACGACATTCATAATGGTATCATTATAACTACTGTATGAATTAAAGTTACAAATAAATTACGTGCCGGATGTTCACATTGAAATTCGTACAGTTGTCTCTCTGCTGGATCAATTGTAATGTTATCATATTGTCGAAAGTCAATATCACCTTGCACTCGATAAACAATGATCAATAAGTACGCAATGATGCGTTTCATGATAAAATTTGAACTCGTATTTCGCTTTAATTACCAGCAGAGGTTTATATACTGCTGATGCCAATCAATGCTTGAGAATATAATTATTCAAATTGATTCTTGTATATACATTTTGTTAAATTGTTTCTTATAATTAAATTTGATAGACGTCTTTTAATGAGACGCCTTATAATTATAAAATTTTCTATTAAAGAGTAATTTTGAACTTATAGGCGCCGATCCCACAGAGAGAGTTCTAGAGTTCTGAGTTCTGCATTCCGTGTTGACTATTGTGCACACAGCAAGCAGTCTAGAGTTCTAGAGTTCTGCAATATTCGCTACTGATCGCACATCATACACTTTTTTTATTTTCAAAGGCCCCACATAGCTTACAGTCAACGCGGAATGCAGAACTCGGAACGCGGAACTCTAGAACTCTTCTCTGTAGGATCGGCGCCTAAGCCTTATAAGTTTTTGACTACTTAGTCGTAGTATGGATACTGATCCATGCTACGACTTATCAAAAACATGTCATGTCATGTGTAGCATGTCTTTTAACATACTGATAAATATGATCGAGAAAGTGAGATGGAGATGGAAGTAAATGAAAAATATACTATTAGCCCATTTCACCTATTTTTGGCCTCTACTCAATCTATTCATGACTGACATGAAAGGAAAACAGATTTAATGAGGTAGATTCGTGAACATATATAATGAGTGATAGTAATATCGCTCAGCCACTCTTTAATATACCCAAATGATGAATCCATATAAAGATATACTGAGATACGGCTATAAGCTACGTTAATACGTGTATTACCGTTACTTTTAGTAAAGTTTTTACAGTTCGGGCCTCCTGCAAAATTGATAACACAAACACATTTTCCATTTTATTGCATAAATGCATCCTTTTGCTAGTACCTATAGTACATTAAAATGTTAAAACGTGCGAAGCAAGTTTCCAATCTGATGTTAGAGGCGAGGCAAAGGTGGTGTATTGAAAAAAAATACAAGTTAATGAACTCCTCACATGCGAAAGGAAACGCGAATCGTGCATATATCTACCGATTTCTTATAATTGATAATAATTGCAGTGGTGATTGCATTTATTACGTTTGAACGAGTGCGATTAATATTGCACGTTGGCAAGTGGGGTGTGAGACGTACTCCAGCTCGATGAACCAAGACGACCTTAAAAAGGTAACTAGATTCAACTGGATGTGAGTCAGAAACTAAAAGGGGTTAGGCAGTTATAGCAGTGCCACTTTAAGACCGCTAGACGCTGTGCGTGCTGCGAGAATTCCTTCCCTTTGGAACTCTTGTCTCTCACAATTATCAGAACTTTGCCAGTACAATGGTGTTCTTAGATAAATATGTGAATTAAAAAAAATATCTTTACTATTAACGCAATGAGACTTTCTAAAATACAGTAATTAATTCCTCGTCAGGTCAACATGCGTCGACATATCGAGCATGCGGTCATGAAAGTATCTATTAACCAACATGCAGAATAAAAACGAATAGACTGAGTCTCAATTTTCGCCATTATTTGGTTCAATAAATGTATGTCCATTTACTAATGTAACCGCACAAAATTCTATCCCAAAAAATATTTCAGCAAAAAATTTATTTTCGCAATGAACAATTATTACATCATAGATTAAATTATCTATTATCTCTTATTTATATTAAGACCTGTGGTTAGATCCTGTGGTCGCTTTGTATTAATTATTTCTAAGACGCGTGAAAGAAAAAATCACCGAAAATATATCAGCTCTAATCGAAACGAAAGCAAACAACAATCAAGATAACACTCCCAAAAAGTCCCACCAAACGGCCGCCGTTAATTTTACTGAACCCATAACCTGCATAGACCAATCGATAATGTCCGTAGTGGTAGCTAAATGTCTCGCAAATCTATTTCAGTATCGGCACAGGTTTGCCCAAATAAATTCTAAATCTATGAGTATAAGATTTAATTTCATATGAGCAGACATCTCGTATTGACGTGAGCGAATCCGGAGCACAAATGGGTCAGGCGCGGTCGGTGTCTCACTTCAATTCTTTTTAATTGGTATGTACATTAATGAATACCTGAATACAGGTGTCTGTTTTACCTGTGGATCATTCAATTTATTTTGTAGTGAACGTATGTTGGTCTTACATCTAAACAGTGGCGTGCATTGGTTTTCGGAGTAGGTAAGCAATCGAGCACTAGGTAGATGAAGCAAGTTAATTGTACACGAATATTTATGATAATAAATGTAGTAATTAATTTAAAGTAAGTTTTGATGTTGGTCTAGGGAAAGATACTAGGTATTTTGGTTTTTTTCAACGAAGGAAAACTGACTGAGAGGGTTTGCACGTATTTTTTCGATGCATATTGCATCTTCACCACACGTACTACACTTCAATTTGTCCATGTTCACACAGAACAGACACACAGCACAGCAATTCCTAACATATACAAAAAATAACAAAAACAAATCACATCACAATATCAACAGTAGGACGATTGGTAGGGTCTCCAGATCGCGTATACAAAATTACCCCAAATCTAAAAAATATAAAATCGTAAATACTTTACTTTATCAGTAACTCGTCTCCAAATATCCTAAAACTATAATTTCCCAATATTTAGATTTTTTACAAATATATTATCCATAAAAATCTCAATATCAAAGCTAAAAAAGACAGGTTGAAGACTGTTATCATCTGAAATGTGTGAAAATCATCAATTTTGACTCAATCTAGCACAAAAAAATAAGCGCCCAATTTCTCCAAAGTAAAAATTCCATTCCCAAAAATTTACAACAGTCTTTATTTTTCCCCAAAATTGCGAAAAAAACCCCAATCTGGCGACCCTGATCATTATGAGCGAAACTAGGGTTTCCAGCCTCGGTTCAATCGATCGATTTTTTAAATCAATTATCGATCTTTTAAATCGATTTTGGAAATACGGATGATCTTAAGATCGCCACGATATTAAAAGATCGGAAATCGATTTTATCGAGACCATCTATTCCAATTCAATTTTATGAATCGATATTTTTGCAGGATTATATTAAATATTAAATTATTTTTTTGCTGTATAACCATTATTCATTATTATTCCACTTAATAACTTTTTCAAATATTTTTTGCTACTAATTAACTAAGAAATATATTTTATGCCATAATATAATATAAATAACGATTTTCTAAGGATCGATCTTATAATTCTATTATATATTTTTTTTAATCGATATCAGACACTACGATTTTAATCTATCGATATCAAAGTACGGTAACCCTATGCAATACCAGCCAAACAAACCATAAACAAAACAATACAAATAAATTGCGAAGTAATATTTGAGTTGCTCTAAGTTGGTAAACTGTAGTTTTTTTAATTTGGTTGGGTTACCATTGTCACAACAGAGTAGGTATGGTTACTTTTGGTCCATAAATCGCGAATGTCAAATGTCTGTGTGCTACGCATAGCAAATATGTGATTTATGCTTTCGTCGTATTATCCTAAAGAAGTGTGTGTGTGTATATGCATATGCCGAAATCGTTTTAGTGTGCGTGAATTAGATACACAAACTCGCGAGTGCATGCCCGGCAATGTTTGAAATTTCGTATTGAATGTTAGGTTAGAAATTTTATTTAAATTTTTAAAACGGTTATATAGTTTAATTGAATCAAAATATTATTTTATTGAATCTATCTCATGATCATGAGGTAAGCATTGCTTATTTGCCTATATGGAATGCACGCCACTGCATCTAAATCAACAGGTTGGTTTTGATTGAACTTTGTCTTTTGCACAATACATCATATCATCATTTACTATATGTTATTTGTTGATTAGAAATTCTGGTTCACATTTATACCTTTCAACTGGTCCTTATAAAAAGTTCAATAAGGTACAGTTTTATAAATATAAATTAATCGCTAACCTAGACATTGCTCGCTTATTCTTTTTTCAATACTTTTAGGAACCATTTTGTTCATGTCAAAATTAATTAATTAATTCTTCCTTTTTAGAACAGATTCAAATTCTATAATTTAAATGTGTACTAGTTTCTCATTCTACTTCGAATTTCGGTGCAACTGAATCTAATATATTTGATATGGGATTACAATAAAGCAATTCCATTAATTGAATAGTTGTATGTTGTATGTTGTATGCCATGGACCCTCTGCTCACACATGGCTTTCTCTTCTTCCTTCTCTTAAAATTTTTCTTTCTATTCTCTTTTTTTATTCTTGAAATTTGATTTTTAACTTCTCTCATATCATTCCTATTCTGTATAAAATATTCCTTATTTTCTTCATCATACATTTTCTTTGACATATTCTTTATGTAGTAATCTTTATTCAGCAACTCAGTAATTTTCTTCTTTCCAAAACGTCCATTATCATGCCCTCTTCTTATAATTTCAAAATCCATCATCTTCGGTACCACAATCTTTCCTTCTTCAACTCTGTAAAGCAAACTATCACTTTGACAATAGTCTAGGTAAGGTTTTTCTTTCATTATTTCCTGTAATTCTTCATTAGCTTGCTGAGCTTTCTTCAATTGTACTGGTTTATATGTGTCAACTAACTCCTGGGCTTCTACACAGAACTCTTCATTGGGTATATAGCACTGAAGCTGAGAATGAGTATCTGAAATCAAACATTGTAACATTTCGCAATCGCTCTGAGCAATGACATCGACTGAACCTTTGTTTAATACAATAGTTACATTTTCTAAGAATGGTTGCCCTAATATCATTCCATAAGGCATGTTCTCTGATGAAATAATGTAAAAACAAGTATTATCGAAACAGCGTCCATCAATGTTAATATTACAATAAAACTTTCCCAACGCACAGACTTTCGTTAAACCTAAACCCGTTAAATGAAGTTTTTCCTTTATGAAATGTCCCTCATTCAATTCGAAAAACAACTCTTGCGACACAAGGTTTAAGTCACTGCCCGAATCTATTAAACTTTCCACTAATAAACCGCTGATTTGAATGGTTTTCGTTGATTTTTGTACCATCGATCGTTTGTTTACATCATAAACTGACAGACATTTGACATCTGACGTTTCTTCAGTGTTGCCAATATCACACGCTGCATTTCGGTCTAACTTCGCACACATCATTGCTTGTCTATAATTTTTCTCGTCGCTTCCGCTCGGACCGATTGGCTCCGTGGTGTTGGCAGTACCTGTGCACATCGGTGCCTTGTGCCCGAACATGCCACACTTGAAACACTTAAAATCTTTCGAGCACGATGATGATAGATGTCCGCGGTCTCCACATTTGAAGCATCGTCGTTCATCATCTCGGTTTTGCTGTGATGATGATGGTGTTGCACGTCTCTCCCTCTCCTTCGTAGTATTAATCATGTTTTTCTTCATAGTCTCATATATTATAAGTTTTTCTTTCAGTATACTATAACTGGTAACGCCATACAGGATCGCCTTGTTCACCTCGTAGTCGGTGATCCCCTCGATTATGTACTGTATGGTAACATAATCGGCAACTTTGCCTCTTTTACCAAGCTCTTTCATGTGTAACATATATTCATAGTATGTCTCATCTTTTCTCTTTTTTCTGGAAGCCAAATTTTCGTGGGCTTCTTTTGAGTTAATCGTATCAGGGAATTCTTTAATAACAGCACTTTTTAGTTCTTCGAACGTCTTGAACACCTTCTCCGTTTTCAACCAAGTTGCCGCGACGCCTGATAGGGAGCGTCGTGCAATAACTAATGTCTGGACCGGAGTCCAATGAAAAATTTCAGCATTCTCCTCGACATCTACTGCCCATTTTGCCGACGTGTACGTCTTATCCACGCCGTCAAATTTAGGTATAATTCCATCATGAAATTGCATCACTGCCACCGCATGCGCCGCCGAACTAACCTCTTCACCACGTTTCGCCATCTTCACCACAAATATTTAGCAGCCCCAAATGCCCCAATACAGCCTCTTCATCTCAAAATTATATCGTCTTAACGTCTTCGTCTTAGTTTGTACGTCTCTTCTTCTTAATCTTAATTATGTTTTCTAACATCGAGGATGATCTTCACATAGCCGCCATTAGACGCACGCCACGCACTCGTTTCATTATCTAGTCGAATATTTTTTTTTTGGCAATCCCGGACGAGCCCCCATGTGTGGGACTGATAAATGAAACGAGGCTTTTGGTTATGCACTATATTTTACTTTTACACGACAATTTTATTAAGTTTTATAATATTAAATATCTAATATTGAAGCACACGTCTTTCTTTCGTTCGACACAACCGATCTCTCCTCTCTTTCATCCATCCTCTTTCTCTCTCTCTCATCTTTCGTTCTGAAACCTTATCTGATGATAATAAGTTTCGTTTAGGACTTAGTATTTTTAAATCCTACATGTATTGGAGATTCTAAATAACTAACTTATTTTTCACAAACTTGTAAGATTTTTTCACAAGAAGTATACTCCTGGAACAAGTTTTATGATATGCGAAATCATGAATGACGGCCTAGCGAAGCGGCCGCGAGTGATCAGCGGAATTTACCGACTGATAACCGATAGCTCTGACGCTGTCTCTCTTTTTTCGCAGTCAAACATTACATTGGATGAAACAACAAGCTTTTAGACTATGCTTGCGTTGAAATTGCGCCGGCCACAGAGGGCCGCCTTATGGCGCCGATCCCACAGAGAAAAGTTCTAGAGTTCCGCGTTCCGAGTTCTGCATTCCGCATTGACTGTAAGCTATGTGGGGCCTTTGAAAGTAAAAATAATGTATGATGTGCGATCAGTAGCGAATATTGCAGAACTCTAGAACTCTAGACTGCTTGCTGTGTGCACAATAGTCAACACGGAATGCAGAACTCGGAACTCCAGAACTATCTCTGCGGGATCGGCGCCTAAGGGTTACTTATTATTTAAGAGTTGTTGGCCAAAATGGGCATTAGGGTTCCATACAAAGCTCTCTTTAAATACATTATATGTTTTTTTTTTTTTTTATACTACTTAGGTAGCAAACAAGCATACGGCCCGCCTGATGGTAAGCGGTTACCGTAGCCTATGGACGCTTGCAACACCAGGGGAGTCACTCGCGCGTTGCCGACCCTGCAAAAATCTCTTCACACCCTTTTTGAAGAACCCCATGTTGTAGTCCATTGGGAAAACCACTAATTTAAATTAAATGCATGATCCCTATTGTCTAAAAAATATCTGTAGCATGCCCCTTCAAACAGAACAAATTGTCAACATAATAGGTCAAGTTGTTTTATTATTACGTATTACCAATGATTTACTACTACTTTCCGCTCTACGGCTTTTTTCCTATTTCTTGCCAAATTTATCAGTTTAGCTGTTTATACATGATTAGTTTCAAACATCGATATCTTAAAGTAACTTTCACATTTATAATATCAGTAAGATGCCATCATCTAAAAAGTTAGCAAACGATAACTAATAAATAAAATATATGACATATTGCAAATAGACGGAAAATTATTATGTTACTTGCTATACCGTACCGAAAATCGTTCATTCGTTCATCGACTTACCGTATCGATTGTGTCATGCACTAGTGTAAATGTGAATTTTGTGTATGTAGTTCGTAAAGAAATTTCGTATTTGTTGTAATTAGAAAAGGAGAGCGTGCTATGCAAAAATAGTATAAATATATAGCACACAAATAAAAATAGTAGTATGCGTGAAGTATAAATACACACGATTCTGCATTCGTTGTAATAATTACGTAAAATAGATCTTTGTGAGAGTGACATCCCCCCGCAAAAGTTGGTTGAACGTGATTTCATACTAATTTGTCTTGCTTCACGTCCAGAGGTTAAATCGTTCAAGTTTACGTGGTTTCATTTATTGTCGTATCTAACCTTTATTTAGGTACAGAATTTCATTAAAATACATTCAGCCGTTTTGCAATCATACATACACTCATACGATTTGTTTGGATCTCATTAATATTATAAATGTGAAAGTTAGACACAGAGTAATGGAATTCCCTTTCATTACTCATGTGGATTGGATGTCAATATGTTTGTGGTAACTTATTTGGATGAAATTTTGATCTAAGATATTTTTATCCCGGGAAAACAATAGGTCCCTCGGGAACTCAGGTGAAACCGTGGGAAGGAAACTACCAGAGATCGGAATTAATTTAGGGTTATTACGTCATCATAAGTCGCGTCAGATCAATTTGTTTTGAACTTTATTTTCATTACGTTGTGATTTTATTTTCCACGTGGCTAAAAGTGGGCTTCTAAATTAAACCATTGCGTGACGTCAGAATGTCTAAAACAAACTCGGTTCTGGCCATCGTGATTAGAAGCCACACAATTGTGTTTATTTATTTAAGGGCATTGTCCCATGATATTTGGCACGTGACTAGGAAACGTTCGTGTATTTTCGTTTATGAAAATTAAAATAGAGTATCTCGAGTATGATTGGTATCTCTAGTGCGTCTTTTCACTTTTCTTAGTAGTATATCTTTCAGAAGCCTGCTGAAATTAATATGAATCTGATAATTTCTTGTATGGTTCTTTTGCAGAGTGATTTTTCCGTATTTTTTTCCCTATCTCTACTATTGTTTGCAGACATCCCATCTTTATGAGATAATAATAAAATAATCAAATAAAATCAAACAATATTTTATTTGTTAACATGAAACAAAAAATGTAATCAAACTCAACGTCAATCAAAGAGAATGAACTAATAAAATTATGCGATGATGACGTAATGAATATGGAAGAGTCGATAGCAACGCAAATAATTATATTCACGTTGAAAAGTGTTAAAAGTGTATCAGGAAAATGTATTTATATTTTGAACTCTTGGAGATTTTTAAGAGCGTGTGCCTGTGAATTAATTAGGTTAATTTAAATACTTAAACCGACTTCAAAGTACACTAAGAATTAATCAAATCCAGATCTGGACTGGACCAAACGGGAAGTGTACCCTTTCAAATAAAAAAAGAATTTTCCAAATCGGTTAATAAATGACGGAGTTATGAGGTAACAAACATAAAAAAAAATTAAAAAAAATACATTTGAATTGAGAACCTCCTCCTTTTTTTGAAGTCGGTTAATAAGGAGATAATTAATACCTATACCTAAATAAGTACAAGAGACGCTGTTAGCCATGGCATGGAGATAAATATATTATCTCGATCCGGACGAGAGTAAAACCGCAGGGAGCATCTAGTATAACATAATCTCTAGAATACATTATAATACTGGTATTCTAAAATAGCCTGAGGTAGGTATAATGAGATTAATGGAAAAATCCTCTGTGTTACACGAGTATATAGAACAAGGTAAATATTAATTAGAATCTTGTTACAAAGAACATTCAAAAACCCGATATTATAATGTAAATGTAGAGACGAAAATAACACTGTTTTCATCTAAAATTTCAAAGCTTCACGCTATCTTGAGAATACCAATGTTGAGAGAGCCATGTCTCCCCCTGTAGCAGGATGCTACGAGTGTTATAAAAGGCAAATAATAGTCTTTTACGGTTCTAGTTTGATTGGTCGAACATGCCGTTTGTGTTGCCGCGTCGTCGTAGAGGAATGCATTCACACCATACAGAATACATATAAAAGAAATATATTTAACTAGCTGCCCGGCGCGACTTCGTTCGCGTGGTGCTACCCTACCCTACCCTACCCTATCTTAACCATCTAGGGCGTTAATTCTACTATACGTGCGTATGTCACTGATTTTGTTTGTATGCATTTGGGTGGCGCTGCAGTCGATAATATAACCTAGATACCGACTGCAGCGCCATCTGCCGGGCTGATTTGTATATCTAGACCATTCAGGGCGTCACCCAAACGCATACAAAAAAACATTCAAATCGGTCCAGCCGTTTAGGAGGAATTCAGTGACATACATACGTGCAGAAGAATTTTATATATTAAAAAAAGAAAGATAGGTAATCTTTCATATAAATTCCTGAGGGTTTTCATCAAAGCCAATTTGATTACGTAATCAAACGTGTGAGGACCTACTAGCCTCTTCTTTCACATTATACGCATTTTTAAATTTAGAATATAGTTGCGGTATCTAATATTTTCTTTTAATCTTTATTAATTCCATATAGCTAGTAATAAAATATAGAAAATATAAATAGAGAATAGTTCCGTCAAATGGATTGGAGACCCTTAAAAAAATATAGTTAGGTACGTGTCGGTTTGAGAGGTGGCCGCTCCTTCGCAAACTTTACAGCTACAAATATCTGTAAGTACTATTCAGTTTAGGTATATTGCACTTTATCTTTTATTGCATACACGTCTTTTTGACTAAAGCTTATTATGCTATAATAGTGCATTATGATTGATACAAGTTTGCTAAGTTGGTCATTACACACGAGGCAGTATTATGCAGCTAAGCGAGATAAGGCAGCCGAGAGTGTAAAGATAATGCACAAGCGACGTTTTTCAGCACACTTGCAAGGAAAAAACCTACTTATATTTTTTTGATAAAACATACACACAGCGAAAACTTTAACACATATTTATGGAAAACAGCGCCACAGTATTACCGCGATCTCTCTCTATCTATCTCTATTATCTCCTTCACACCTAGCTGTCTCAAAAATGTAGGTTGCTTCTTCTTTAGCTTCTGTCAGTAGTCTGCTTAGAGACAATAAAATGGCAGTATCGTGGCAAAGGTCGTAGGGTAATCCTACAATAGCGATGGGCGATTGTTCCAAAAAAGTAATCGAAAGAATCGACAATTGTAAAACTGTATATTCGATTGTCGATTCATTCGTTCTAACGAACAATCGAATAACAATCGACCTTTCGAATGAAAATATACGCACGCAACGCAGGCTGTAATAGTATGCACAATCGACGGGCTAGCGCAGAGGCGAATAGATTCATTCATTCGGCGGACGGACAACCAGCGCACGGCACAGGCCACTCGCGGTGCCGCATGAAGCGTATTATGAACAATCGAAAGATGTCGATTGTTATTCGAATGATTCGAATAAATTGGACAATCGAATAATTCGATTGTTTTTAGTAACAATCGCCTATCGGTATCCTACAATAAGGTTAGGGAAACCACCGAACCGCGGTACTGTCCTCTCAACGGTGGAAGAGTCTATGTAATATTCACAAGTGCCTTTTCAGTGCTTTTAAATAGTCGTCATATGAGTGAAGAAAACAATCTGAACCAGAAGTATTATACTTCATATTATACCTACTTATTTGAAAATGTTGGCAATGCAACACCCGCACTGCACAATCGTAAATCTAGTCAGACCCCGACCCAGCCAATAGCTAGGTCCGCCCTGTGGCTTTACCTGTGTTCCCGAGGGATCTTACAATTTTCCGGGAACCTATACAGGGTGTTGTTTTGGTCGGCGACAAGCGACCCAGGAGCGGTAGTACAAAATATATATTCCCCAAAAATGGACATAGTTCCATTAAATACTGTAAATATGTTGAGATATACCTTATTCAATTTGAAATAATATTACCGCAAAGTATGGTTACTAGGCACGTGCACAGACTAGAGCTAGGCACAAGCCACCATCGCCCCACCCCTTTACTCCCTCGTACTCCCGTTGAGTATTTTGTCTACACTTTAGCCTATTACATGGTTTAAAAAAAAAAAAAAAAAAATTCATAAAAAATAATTTTTTTTAAGTATTAATTAATAATTATTTAAAATGTATTTTTTTTATATTTTTTTTAGCACCATTGTCATTTGTATTATCGACCCTGAGTCGCTCGTCGCTGACCAAAACAACGACCTGTATGTTGTTCTATGTGCCAAGTTTCATCCAAATAAAAATCTGATTCGAGCACTATAAATAATGAATAATTAATTTTAAACAAAATCTTTAGCTTTTCAGCTAAACATGCATTATCATCGAAACAACAACTCAAAAAGCGCCTAGCGTAGCCGCACCTTAATATTTTCCCGTGATAAAAAGTATTTCATATGTTATTCCAGATAATTTACCTGCGTGCCATATTTCGTATTTCTCCAACCTACTATATCTATTCTGGTAAAATAACTTTACTCACTTAGGTACCTGTTACAAAGGGGTGTTTACATACTCTCAATCCTGTGGCTTTACCAAATCATATGTAAGCGCTTGAGGCTATATTCAGATTTATATTTATGACTAGATACCCCACAGATTCATCTGTGTACCCATAATAATACCCTACGTACATTTCCATGCATGCTTTTGATCTAATTATTCATGTTAGAAAATAGGTATTGAGTCTATTTGGTATTTTTAGTCGTTAGTGAGATCAGCTATTATATTTATATTTATCTATATTATATTAGATCAATATATTAATATTTTTAATAGTTGTGTTTGCTTTTATATAACAATAAATTTAGTTTTAATTTAGAGTAAGTTTATATTAATTTATTGCTGCTAGCAAACCTTTAAAAAAATAAATAAAAAAAAGCATGTAAATATTATGTGATTAATCTAAGCTTTTATTTTATACGACGTAGTCGATAAAGAAGCGTACGGACCGCCTGGTGGTAAACGGTTACCGTAGCCATATGGGCGCTTGCAACACACGAGGCATCACTCAAACGTTACCGACCCTCCTCCTCCCTCTCCAATGAGCTCAGCCCCTAGACAAAATGATTGTTGACAATCGTCATACAAAAGTTGATCGTTTACTTCTACATCATCTTGTCTACTGGCCCTGGCGACCTTACTCACGCGCAGGAACACAACATACAGTTATTTGACTGCGGTATTCTGTACAGTGGAGGTACTTCACCAGCCCAGCTGCTCTTTCAGCTAAATAATGCTATGCTCTACCTCTCTTAAAGTTAATCCTAAGGAGGTTAATCAACATAGAAATAAGTATAGACATAGTTTTAAATAGTCTGAAAAAATACTATGTCTACTCAATAAACGCTATCGGCCTTAATCAAAAACGCTATTTAACTAAATCTACTGAATAAATGGTCAAATAAATAACGTCACCTTACCGTCATTGTCAAACAATTTGACGTTATTTAGGTGACCACTTAATCAGCTTATTAGTTAAATAACGTTTTATGAGTAAGGGGGTAAATTTAAAATTATTAAATGTTCACGTAAATAACGACACATTATTCTATAATGACGGGAAATCGGTCGATAAATTCGTGAACATTAAACGTGTTAGATAGCATTTTAAGCTTTGAATGTCCAAAACCGTAACCATTATACTTACAGCCCTCGCATCGTTCGCAATTTACGAAATTCCGTATCAGCTTTTGTCTGCGCCGGGCTTCCCAACGAACGCGCAGGTGTGTGGGGGAGGGGGTGAACCCACCCTACTGACGTCATTTCGACCAAGATCAAGGGCACCCAGAACCTTCCAACCACATTTTTAGGGTAAAACAAAAGCTCTTGAAATATCGTGTTATACTTGAGAGGAACCAGTAACCGAGAATTAATTGATTCATGAATAGATTGAATAAACAGAAAACAGAAGGTAAATATAGAGTAGCAGGAGCAATTTCCGTTGGTGATAAAAATTGCCAAGAGGACTCAATTCGTCATACTTTTCATACAAAACCCCTGTACTTATTATGGCGTTGTTAAACATTTTTCGTTAGATATTTTGAACAAATTAGTATCTTGTGTACTATATCTAGCCTTGTATCTTGGCGTAATTTAAAAAAAGTGTGAAACAAATTCAGTCAAAGCCTCCGAAAAACAGCGTTTTTGCCTGAACTTTGGCCATATCTAATGTACCTATAAATTGTAAAAGTAAAGAAAACATTAAGATACCAGACTTGCAAATGTATTGGAGATTCTAAATAACTAACTTTTTTTTCACAAACTTGTAAGATTTTTTCTCAAGAAGTATACTCCTGTAACAAGTTTTATGAATGCGAAATCATGAATGACGACCTAGCGAAGCGGCCGCGAGTGATCAGCGGAATTTACCGACTGATAACCGACGGCTCTGATGCTATCTCTCTTTATTCGCAGTCAAACATTACGTTGGATGAAACAACAAGCTTTTAGACTATGCTCGCATTGAAGTTGCGCCAGCCACAGAGGGCCGCCTTAATATAAAACCGATATAATAAGGTCCTAATAAATTAGTGAACTTCGTCTTGAGGGATGAATGTATAGGTCATGGAGAGTATCTATGCAAGTCAAAGATTTTTTTTTCCCATGGATTATTTTTCTAATATTATTTTTTGATTACTAATGACCTATACATTTATCCCTCAAGAGGATGTTCACTAATTTATTAGGACCTTATATATTTTAGTGGCGAACAGCTTAGTGCTAGTGACATCGAATTCCGTGACGAATCCTTGGATTCGAATACCACACTAAACTTTCGGTGAAGAAAAAAACGTGAGGAAACTGTTTTTTTATACCACTAAGGTAGCAAACAAGCATATGTTGGTAAGCAGTTACCGTAGCCTAAGGATGCTTGCAACACCAGAGGGTCTTCTACAAAAACGATACACGATAGTCCGATCATCTTTGTCCAATAGAATTGCAGCAAAACTGATGAGACGTAAATTGTATGCTATTCTATTGGCTAATTGATTGACACCGATGACCCTCAAGCTACCAATTATGCGGTGGATCGTGCAACCACCCTCAAGTTGAAAATCTGTCGTATCGTATGTAACAAAAGCTGCAATATTGGGCCAGTACCTAAGATTTGTGCTCTTATCACCTTCGCCCACATGGTACACGGTGAGAAAGTTGGTTAAACACAAAACAAGCCTGTTCACGTGAAGTGTGACCTTTTTAACAACACACCACCACTTTACACACGTTGACTTTCTTTGCGTCACAGATAGGTATGAATAATTTTGCAAAATTTCAGTTTGATATCACTGGTTGTCTCTGAATAAAACGATCATGACATACGGACGAAACTGGAACTCTTCGACTGCTTTATACTAGTGGCTCTCACTCCTTAACTACTAGACCGATCATCATGAAATTTGGCATGCAGATAGCCTATGGTATGGAGAAGGTCATAGGCTACTATTTATCTCGAAAAGATGAAACCGCGAGGGACAGTTAGTAATATTATAAATGTGAAACTTTTGATTTTTATGATGAAAACACCTCTTTTGATTTCGAGTTTGGGCCAGTCGGATTCAAAAAATTCTTTGCTAATAGGAAGCTACATTATTCCCGAGTATTGTAGGCTACATTTTATCGCGGGAAAATGTGTGATCCACGGGGGACAGCTTATACATAATATCGACAGTCGGACGTTCCTACTGCGAACCATTGGGATGTGGAATGAGCTCCCCAACTCCCCATTACGGTTTTCCCTCAGCGCTACGATATGGGGTTCTTCAAAAGGGGTGTAAAAAGAGATTTTCAAGGTCGGCAACACATTGTTAATCCCCCGGTATTGCAAATGTCCATAGGCGACCACTTACCATCAAGTGGACCGTCAGTCTGTTTGGCAGATTCAAAACGACCTATCAGATAAGAAACATATCGAAGGACAAACAAAGACTTTATGTTTTTGAAAGAAACCTTACTAGTCCATCATCTCTGAACCTCTCTTCCACTTGAATGAGTGCACCTTTACTATTTTTGCTGTAACCTTTATACAACATTATCTTTAAGGGTGGAACAAGGGCGCTACAAAATGTTTGATGACCCATCCCAGTTTAACGACTTCGTCTAAAAACAGAACTAGCTAAAAGTCCCTGGAAATTAGGTAATTCTCTTTCGACATTGTTATAGTTTTAATTACAAGGTGTAGGTGTAACTATATTATTACGAAAAGGTATAGCAGTTAAATTTGGACTTTATTTATAAATAATTTAGAGTATACATTTAAATGAAACATATTATTTTCAAGCAGGTGCAACACATCCAGCGAAAACACGAATCTGCTAATTGGAAATAAAATTTTAACGCTAATTTCAACTGAAAGCATATTTAAATAATTTCGCTTAAACCGGACGGTATTTAAAGAGCGGTTAATAGTACATTATGATACATGTATGCAAAGTTGGTTATTAACACTCGAGGCGGTATTAAGCGATAAATGAGCCGAGAGTGTAATAATCAATGCACACGCGTGTCATACGACGTTTTTCAACACACTTGCGAGGAAAAAAACAGACTTGTTTTTTTTAAGGAGATTTTTTGATAATAATGAACCACACAATGAGAACGTTAACAAAAATGGCGCGTAAGTTTTTTCAAACTATTTTACCCGTTTAAATTAAGAATGCTTGGTCTACACACATATTTTATCACTTGCAGTGAGGTACAAACTTATCAAAATCGGGATTATACCTATCATAAAACTGTGCGGTAATGGTAATGGTGAAAAGCACTAGTGCGTAATAAGCTGTATTAAGATACTAAAAACGGTACAATAAATGTCCATTTACGAGCGAGTGTGTTGAAAAATACATTATTGTGTTCAAAATAACAGTGCAGAATGGATGTAGGTGCATTTTCCGTTTTTAATATTATCAGTCAGCACTATGGTTGTGCTACCACGTCGGCTATTAATTAACATTATTTACTTTCTGTATAATTGGACAGTAATTTTCTAAATTATGCACGGTAGAGCCGAGATCGGAGACCCGCATACCATGCGATTTAGCTAAATGAGTGTCTGCCGCAGATTTTAACAAATACACGCACAGATTTGAGCTTTAGATATTTTTATTGTGTGTAGGTACGATACATTTTTAAAACATTTTTTTGGTTAAGTGTAAATAAATACGCTACCTTTGAGTTTAAATCTCTCTTGCCAAAGATTTCTTTAGGGTCGGCAACGCGCGAGTGATGCCCCTGGTGTTGCAAGCGTCCATAGGCTACGGTAACTGCTTACCATCAGGCGGGCCGTATGCTGTTGGCCACCGTAGTGGTATAAAAAAAATTCTCACAAATAGAAACATCTTGATATAAATATAAATAAATGTATAACGGGTCGGGTATTTACGAGATTCCAATCAACCACCGCTACCTCAGGAACTTACTAGGTATACAGACATTAAAATAATACTATTTATTATCTGAGTATTGCTTTTAAAAACTTAGTCTGATATCTTCGAAACGAGGGCACTGTGAAGCTTCGATCTTAAATATGGTGCATCCATTCTACTCGAAGCGAACACGAGTCGAGCCACGAACGAAAATAATTCGTTCGTTGCTCGCGAAATCAATAGGGTATTTTATTTGGGAAAAATAAATAATATAACACTATTCAGTGTATAAAACATAAAAATTAACCGAAACGTTATATATGTTGTACAGTTTATGCTTTTTTAATGATTTATTTTACCAGTTAAACCATTAAGAGTAGGTCAGGTGACGCTGTAAAATATAGAAAAAAAAAAAAAACGAGGGTCGGTCGTAAGCAGTAGTAGCTCCGTGCTTAAAATTAATTTAAAAATAAAAAAACATACATATTTACCTATAAAACAAACTTACTAGCGTTAATATCAGTGTAAATAACAAGAGAAAATATTATCAGGAAAAAACTGTGTACAATATTGAAAAAAAACCTGAAGTGCAAATTTTTTGTGATAAAAACAGTGTAAAAAACTTGCCCCAAAACACCTAGGTAATAACATTGCTTGCCACCTAATTACTTATTTATGAGAAGAACAAATAAAGAACTGCATTACTAGTGAACATTTTATAAACAAAAAATCTCACATAAATAAAATTACTAAATGACGTTATTCATCTCATTCAAAGGTTGATTGATACAAAATAGTGCCACCTATGTATTATGTTGAAAAGTTAAACGTCGATAAAACAGTGTGAAGGAATATTAATATACAGAACAAGTATTTCGATATCCAACTTATCTGGCGCTTAGCTTAGTGGTTCTTAGCATCGACTTATAAGACGAAGGTGTCGTGATCGGATCTAGGCGAAATATTGTTGTCGTTTTTTTTATAAGGCAATCAAGGCAACAGATTAAAATTTTAGCATCAGCACTTTACCTCGGATATATATATATACATAATATTAATTAACATTGATAAAATATAAAAACCACAACAAGGGCCATGGCACAATGCGCAGCTTGCGGGAAGTTCTTGTCAAAACAGTCAAAAGGAGATAGTGTTACGTGTTGTAAATGTAACACGTTATATCACTGCGGCTGTGTGGGCTGTGCTGATAAAACAAAAATATCGGTCACCTGGGCCTGCCCTGATTGTAAAGCTAAGCAACCGAGACAGAACAAAGACGATACACCTATAAAGGGAAGTGCAGAGGTAGTTCAAATAGCATCTCCTACCAATACAAAGAGAAAAGAAATATCTAACGTTTCTACGAACGAGAAAACAAATGAACTGTGTATAGCTATGGAGATAAAGATGTTTAGAGAAGAAATTACCGCCATGCGAACGGAACTACAAGAGTTTCGCCGGGAAATGGCGGGTCTCTCGTTATCATTATCAACATGCGATCGGCGAATAGATGACCTAGAAACAAGGCTAACGGCTGTGGAAAAAGGATCAAACGATCGTATTGATGGCATACTAGAGTCAACAATCGCACAATTGAAACTAGAAATAAATGACCGAGACCAAGAGCTGTTACTGAATGATATCGAGATAACAGGAGTCCCGGAGGGAAACGTTGAAAACACTACTCACGTGGTGACTATGATAGCTTCCAAAATAGGTGTCATATTAGAAGAACGAGACATAGTGTTTGTAGAACGAGCGGGACCTAAGCGAAATCTTGTAGAAGGGGAGACTGCACGGCCACGCTCAATCGTCATGCGACTCTCGCGTCGCTCACTACGAAATGAATTTATTCGGGCGGCAAGAGTTCGACGTAGGGCCGATACAGCGAAAAGTACGAGAAATGGCTTTGAATCGAAAATGGAAGTTTACTTGGACAAAAGACGGTCGCATCTACACACGAAGAGAAGAAGGAAAAATTGCTTCACGTATAAGGTCAGAATCTGATATAAGCCGGATTTTTGAGTCAGAACAAGTTGGACCAACTTAACGGGTTGCCAGTTAATTATAAAATGTATCGTTACATAAATTATTATTGCATGCTGAAATTGATTCTGATATTTTTTGTTTTGTGTAAATGTTTTGTAGCTGAATTTTTAACTAGTGTTTGTAACTCATTGGTTGTCTGTAGTTTGTACACGGTGCCGACAATTAAAATCAATGAAAGGAATCACATACACTATTATTATTGCATGCTGAAATTGATTCTGGTATTTTTTGTTCTGTGTAAAGGTTTTGTGTCTCAATTTGTAATTAGTGTTTGTAATCCGTTGGTTATCGGTAATTTGTTCACGGTGCTGACAGTTGAATTCAATGAAATATTATTGATGCTTGATCTGTTACGTAGTGTGTTTCAAGTGTATATTTGCAATGTGTTTATTATTGACTGTTTTTGTGTTTTATTGCCTTTGTACAAACTCAATGTTCAGTTAAAAAATAAGCAAATGTTCGAAGTATGGACACAGTGCCACTGTGTCCATTTCAAAGGCTTTTAATAAGAAAAACATAGCGTACTCCTTAGTAATAGTGAATTATCAAAAATGATTAAGGTAAAAAATAGAAATTTGAGAAATATAAACCAGATATATTAGCTTTAAATGAGACGTGGTTAAAAGAGGGAAATAGTGATAACTCATTAAAGATCCCAGGCTATGCACTTAAACATATACCAAGACAGACGGGCGTAAGAGGTGGAGGTGTTGGTTTTTATGTCCGAAACGAGCTACGAGTTCGAGTCTGCCAACATCCAAAATCATCCCTGGAGCAGATTTGGATAGAATTGTCGGTGTCGGGCCTACGCGTTATTATTGGGTCAGTATATAGGCCAGAATCTGTTCCTGTTGACAAAGCGATAGATGCACTTAGTGATTCGATAAGCTCCTTCTCATATTGCAACTGCCTCTGCATCCTTACAGACTTTAACGTTAATCTCTTAGCGAAGCACCAGAAGTCATCAACAGATGTAATTGATTTTCTGGATCAGCACAACTTAACGCAGTTGGTACAGACGCCAACAAGAATAACAAAAACCACAGAGACTATTTTGGACTTAGCCATAACTGATTCTCCAAAACGATGTTCTAACGTTGAAGTTATCCATAATTTATCGTTGAGTGACCACGCTCTGATCCTAGCAGATTTTAATTTTGTAAAACCTAAACCAATTCCAAAATATATTAACTATAGGGCGCTAGACAAAATAGACGAAACTGATTTTTTAAATGATTTAAAAGATATTCCATGGAATGATATAGATAAGGCAGATAGTATAAATGCAATAGTAGAAGAGTTTAATAAAAACATAATTAATCTATTTGACAAACATGCACCTCTACGATGCAGTTGCATAAAGGAGCAGCCTCACCCGTGGATAACAGAAACAATAAAACAAATTATGGTAATGAGAGACAAAGCTTTGAAGCGAGCTCATGGTTCAAAAACTGAGTCACATTGGGATTACTATAAGCAATTGAGAAACCTGACAACTGCAAGCATTAAGAGGGAAAAAACTGCGCACTTTACATTTTATGTCAACAGTAATATTGGCGATCCTAAGGCAATGTGGAATCATTTTAAAAAAATATCACCGCTTGGTAATAATACACAAACTAGCATACCAATGAATCTACGTAAACCTAACGCGATTAATGATTTTTTTATGACGTTACCAGGAAATTCAACTGTGGAAAAAGAAACATTAAATTATTTCTTAATGAATAAGTTCAGCACCTCTGAATTCTGCTTAAGAGTGTGTACTTCTAAGGAAATTCTAAAGACAATCAATGCTATTAGTACGAATGCTGCGGGTCATGATAATATTACTATTAAAATGTTAAAGCTAACCCTTCCTTTTTCCCTAGAAGCTATTACCAAGATAGTAAATAAATCAATAACATCTAATACATTTCTGGAATCATGGAAACTAGCTAGAATCAAGCCAATACCAAAATGTACTGAAATAGAACAATACAAGGACTTAAGACCCGTTAGTATTCTGCCAGTGATGTCGAAAATAGTGGAGAAAATAGTAGCTAAACAACTAACCGAATACTTTGAAGTGCAAAACCTATTGCCAGAAGTACAATTAGGTTTCAGAAGCGACCATAGCACTACAAGTGCTCTTACAGAGGTTACGGATAATATCATTGCTGCAATGGACGAAGGTAAAGGGAGTATAATGGTGCTATTAGATTTTTCCAGGGCTTTTGATTGCATCAATGTCGATTTACTGATAGCAAAGCTAGCATACTATGGAATATCAGATGCAGCATGTGAGTGGTTACAATCTTTCCTCACTAATAGGCAACAATTTGTTATTTTGGATGATGAAAATGGTAAGCAAGTAACTTCTGAGACACGGTTAATTACTAGGGGAACACCTCAAGGATCTATTCTAAGTCCCCTATTATTCATTATTTATACAGCGGACCTCCCCACAAAACTAAGGCACACTAAACTACATTTGTACGCGGACGATACGCAAGTATATCATTCTTTTGAGCCAAAAAGCACAAGTGACGCTTCGCAAATAATAAATGAAGATCTTGAAAGTATAGCTCAATGGTCTACAGCAAACACGTTAGTCCTCAATGCCAATAAGTCCAAGTTTATAATAATGGGAAATAAAAATGTTTGTAAGCAAATAAAGGAAGCGAATCCACAATTACACATTAACAGAGAGCCAATAGAGAGGGTATCGGTAGCTAAAAATCTAGGCCTATTGATGGACGAAGAATTGAGATATGTGGAACACATAAATAATAAAATAAAAAATGCATTTTATAGACTCAAAGTCCTGTATGGAGTTAGAAAGTACCTTGATGAAAAAGTTAGGATAGTACTTGTGGAAGCCTTAATACTCTCTATATTTAACTATGGAGACACGGTCTACGGCCCTAGAATATTGAAAAAAACAGAGAAAGCTATACAGAGGGTACAAAATGCATGCACTAGGTTTTGCTTTGATATACCACGAAGGGATTACATTACGCCCTATATTAACAAAAAAACATGCTTAAGATGGCTGCTAGAAGAAAATTGCATTTGGCTATAACGGTTCACAAAATTGTACATAAAAACGACCTAAATATCTATTTAGAAAGCTGGTCTGGATGAATAATGCACGTACACGAGCCAAAATTCTACAGAAATTATCAATACCTAAACACAAAACATCAGGCTTTAGGGACAGTTTTAGATTCGCTGCAGCAAAAATATGGAATGACTTACCACCACCAGTACGAAAGAACATGTGTCACAATGTCTTAAAACATAAAATCAAGCAGATTCTTATGTCCATACAGCTTGAAACGGCGAAGTTTATGTACCGACAGTAACACAGATTTTGACTGCCAATCATTTTCGTGAAGTTGCATTGATAGTTGCAAGATATATAATTTTACATTTAGATTTTTTTTGCGTTTACTTTTTTTTTACGTTTAGATTCTTTTACATTTAGGATATTATTATTATTATTTTTTATTTATCATCATAATTTTTTTTTCTTGATTTTATTAAAATATTATTGAAATGGGCACGGAGCATAGTATAATTTAGTTTTATATTTTATTTATATTATTTATATATTGGGGCAAACTGAAAATCAGCGCTTGTGTGTACGACAGTGCACCCTAGCATTATGCTGAGTTTGCTACCATTTGTCAGACATGTTTATATATATTTTTTGTTTATTTTTTTTTGCTTTTTTGATGTCTTTTTACTATGTTTGACAATAAACTTATTCTTATTCTTAAAATTGTGACGTCACCTGCTTGTATTTCATACAAATATCCATAAATAGTATCGTTTTTGACATTTAATTAAAAGTTGCTGATTTCAAATGTCGTTAAATACGACGAGCCTACAAAGAGCGTGATGCGAATCCCTGTGTTCGTGAAAAAATTGACAATCGGGCGGAGCGCAGTCGAGCGCGAGACGAATGCTCGTTCGAAGCTCGCAAGTCCGTCCACGCTACGCGAACAATGAACGAATCCTGTTCATTCGTGGCTTGGCTCGCGCTCGCGCTCGCTTCTCTTAACATGGACGCACCATTACACTTTACGCCTGCCATATTTTGAGCGGCCAGAGCCGTAGCAGACGCGGTTAAAAATCGCTCCATGTGTTCGTAGCCTTATAGTGAAGACACTCTTTATTCAATTTTCATTTCATTCTATTCCTGCGATTTACATTCTTACTGAAAATAAAATCTTGTTATATATTCGGGACCGACCATAAATCAGGGGTTACATCAGAAGATAAAAAAGTATTTTGGGGAAGGTATAGGCAATTTTACCCTCAAGCAAGACGTATTGTAATTCATAAAGAAATTGTGAGAGAAAACCTTGGTTACTCAATTCTGAATTATATTTCACACTGCATACCTACTATTGAATAAGAAAGATACAATTGGCTACTTTCCTAAATAAATATATTTAGTCCGTCAGATACATTATCAAAAAATATTGGACGCGCATTTTTTTTCGTCAATCGAACAAAAAATTATGAAGATATAGTACTGTTACGCGTAATAGTATAAGTTACGCGTGACGTCACATTTAATTATAAAAAAAACGCGTCCAATATTTTTTCATAATGTATCTGACGGACTAAATATATATTTTTTAAATACGTGTCCAATATTTGTCCAATATTTTTTGATAATCTAACTGACGGAATAAATAAAATTATATATTTTTTACCCAGGAAAGTACCCAATTGTTGTAATAACCAACAAGCAACCCTACATGTTTTTATAAGGAAAATTACTATCTTTACAGAACATAAGCAGAGAGTAGACAGAAAAAAGAGGATGTTTGAGCGAGCAAGTAGGCTAGTTACATAATACGGAGTCGCGTTAAACAAGCCGCTCCCGGGGTATCGATCCCGCGCCCTTCACCTTGGTCCGCCTCCTAACCTACCCGGGATCAACAAAAACCGACTCTATAGTTTATGTAAGTTTAGCAACCAGCGACTACGACGTAGCGACTGCGTCGCGTCGTAGCAATTAAGTTTACGTTATGCGTAATGTAGCACTAAACTGTGAGGTAATTGATCTGTGGTGTGTCGCTAGTGCAGATAGGTATTCTGTCTTCGTAAACTAACCTAAGAGCTTTTAATTAGGTCGCTAGAGCAATTATATATGTATTGCAGTTACCGTGGCAATGGAAAGTAGTGGAAACAATATATATTAAGGTTAATCGTATTTTAAAAATATTTATGTGATCAAAGTATGTAGTAATCTACGTTTCCTGAAAAATACTTGGTATAATACTCAAGTATTTTTCAGGAAACTTAATATTTATAAAAAAAGCAACTTGTTTTATACTAAATTGTTAATATGTTTTTAAATACTACGAAACAATTTTCTAATTGCATAACATGTATAATCAAGACAAATTCACTGAAACGGGAATTCAGAATCGCGAGGCAAAGTTCGGAAATTTATGTTCCAAATTTGATGGTTCTGCGATAAACAGTCTATAAGTTATGTTCTAGGCACAGACGAATAACTGACAAACTTCAAACCATCTTTGTCTAACTAGGTAACAAAGGCTTTTTTATATCTCGGATATTTGGACAACAATAGTTTAAATATATCACAGCTCTACTTCATTCACTCTGCGCTCATATTTACCCTCTTTCTCACAAAAACATAGGGTAAAAATATTATCTTCAAATTGCCAAGACTGCTATTCTGCAAAGCCGAGATATGTTGGGAAAAAATACCCTTTACGTTCCTATTTTTCTTTGACCTTTTTTTTCCAATCAACTTAAGAACGTAAATTATTTCCTTTCACGATGAACTGGCGTGAAATGGGAGCAAAAACTCAATAAAATAGCGAACGCTGAACAAGAATGCCAAGATAATGGGTATTCAATAAGTAAGCTGAGAAGATAGAACTATTATCATGACATTTAGTGATATTCCCTAAGTAATATTTTATCTTTATTTAAATTTCAACCTTGGAACGTACCTCTTAAAGTCTAATAAAAAGAAGTCGTCTAACGAGTGAACAATCACAATTTAATTTCATATTCTCTTTCTTTTTACAATGTATCATTTGTTTTAGATCACTATTCTATAATATTTGGACAAACAATAAAGAGACTCGACGGAGCGAGAATTGATCATTTTTGCTATGTGTGTCACAGACAACCTATGACGTAATCGATCTAAATTGAGCTTCCTTATACGTAATACAATTTACTGATCGTGGAATGGGGAGAGTTGTACTCTCTCCAAACCAAGAAAGACATAAAACAAATCTACTTGTAATTTCTTCATTAAACCTCTAGAACGTAAACTATTAGAGGCTTCATTGCCGGAACGTCGACCATCCCTAACTATAAATTACCAAGACACCCTTTGCTAATAGGTCACTCTGTACCACCGCTCTTGTGGTTAAGAGTGACCACAATCTGAGTTTTCTATATCTCAGTCAGTGGTAATTATGGTAGAGATCAGTTTCAGTGATAAGGCCGCCCATTGTGACGCTTTCTTTATTATTTTAAGTTCACTTATGTTTTTTTTTCATGTGGTGTGAGAAACACAACATAGTAATAAGTTACTTTGCATTGGATTATGTCACCCTCAAGTTAAAAGTCGCTATTAGTCGCAATTCGCGAAGCACCTATCATTTGTTCTGCACTTGATGGGCGGTCTATGTGTTGTTTCTTATTAGCTTCGTACACATCATTACTTATCGTGGTGATATTATATCAAACACATGTTTTATTCATGGTTAAAAAACATGAATATATTTACGGTATTGTTTAATAACTGTTTCATTGTGACAAGCTCAGTCAATGAACACTCGGAGTGTAATCAACCTGTACTCACGCTATAACTGCTTCAGACTTCATCTTCTGCCTATTCGTAGACTAAGTTTCAAATAAGGCTTCTCTTCTGTGAAATAACTTAGGCCAGTGATGAATGAACAGTAAAAGCATACTACAAAAACACCTAAGTACCATATATGGAAAGTATTTTTATGTGTATTGCAATAAGGATATTTTTTGAAAGCTTGTATTATATAAAAGTAAAGGACTGACTGATTGATGAGAGATCAACGCAAAGCCTACATAATCGATGTGGATTGTGTGTGTGATTGATATGTGGATTGTATCACATACAATGATTTCAAAACTAAGGATAGGCCCACCGGTACATTTTGCAAAAAACTTTATCATACCAGTAAACACCGTACCGCCATTTGTTTAAAATCGATCGTACTACGATTTGCCGCGTTGCATAGGCGTACGATGTACGATGTAACCTTGTATGTGCGTACACATGGCTACAGATCAAGCTATACATTTCCAATATAAGCTGACCTCTCATTGTACGGAAATCCTTGGGTAGATGCGTGGATTCGTATTCGGGAGGTGAGCGTGCATGACAGCTCCGGGACCATTCTGGAGAAATGGGAGCCAGCTTCTCTGGCGTCCCTAGCGGGGATTGAATCCGCTAGCACCAACAAGGTGCGCTGGTGCCGGTGTTTGCGCTGCGTATTTATACGTTTGTGCTCATGCTAGCGCTGGCGTGCTGGGGTGCGTGTGGTGAGCGACTTTGACTGCTCCGGTACCATTCTGGACAAATGGTAGTGAGTGATCACGGTGCGACTCACATTTTCTCTTGAGTACCAGGGGCGAGTACTCTGGCGGCGTGACCTACCGCAGATGGTCCCAGACGCCTCGTAAGGGGTTGCCTGGTATAGTGTGCCGTCTTTTATGACCGAGAGGTTGGTGAAGGTGGCCACTATAGAAAATCTCAGTAGAGAAAGAGGGGGTATGTACGGAAATCCTATACAATGCGAGATCAGCTTATACTGAAAATGTATAGCTTGATGTGTTGCCGTGTGTACAATGCACACATACATACACACACTGAGTCGCGTTGGTCCTAAACTGACTTTTTAGACGGCCAGCGCGTTGGTGCCATTTGGTCGCGCGGTTGGCCTGGTCCTTACGCCAGTAATATATAAATCAATGACCACATAAGAATATTTTTTTCTAAATGCACATGGGATACAAGGATTGCGGATGAAAACGTAGGGGGAAAGCCAGTAAATAATATTACGGCAGAGTTACGTGCTGGCCGAGATTTAATGAACGCGAGTGTAGATAAAAATGCCTGACTCATTTCAAGTTTCTACCTAGTCCCAGTTGGACAGAGATGGTAATACTGTGGTTGGACTATGCAATGATATGTCAGTCACTCAGTCAGTAATTTTTTCTTGTATACATATATTTATATATAGATAATAAATAGTAAAAGAATAGCAGTGATACATGTGTGTAAAGTTGGTCATTACACACGAGGCGATATCCGAGATATCAATGCACACGCGTGTCATACGACGTTTTTCAACACACTTGAGGAAAGAAACAGACTTGTATTACTTAATAATCATCAACCACACAATGAGAACGTTAAAAAAAATGGCGCGCTGGTTAATTTTTTGACAGTGATGCTGTCGAACTGTTTTATTGTTTAAATTAAGAATGCTTCGTCTACTCACATATCACTTTTAGTGAGGTAATAACTAATCTTACCTTAAGTAAATTATTGAACATACTGTATGTTTAATCGTATTTGTTTATTACATTTGTTTCTAAATTATTTCTGATTTGATTTTACTTTGTTTTAAATTTGTTTTTCTTTTTTATATTTGGTTTGTTTTTGATTTGATTAATTTTTCATTGTTATATTTAGTTTGTATTTTTGTTTTCATGATTGGCTTAACTTAAACACCAAAAATATGCATTTTTTTTTAATTTGTGCATGCTGTGTAAACGTGTTTAGGGTTATAGTCTAGTTAAAATCTATATGTACTAATTTTAATGCTTGTAAATCGACTGTAGCCTGTTTCGTTTACCTTATCAAATAAATAAATAAAATAAAATAAATAATCATAATCGGGATTATACCTATCATAAAACTGTGTGGTATAATGTAAAGTAAAAAGCACTAGTGCGTATCGTAATAATTATGAAACTAAAATTCGGAGCAATAAAAGTCACTTTACGAGCAAGTGTGTTGAAATAGTACTTTATGATGCATGTGTGAAAATTTGATATTATTAACACTCCAGGCGGTATTTAGCGATAAGTGAGACGAGAGTTTAATAATCAATGCACACTCGTGTCATACGTTTTTCAACACACTTGCGAGGATAAAAACAGACTTGTATTTTGCAATAAATGTCACTTTACGAGCTAGTGTGTTGAAAAAATACATACTTATTAACTCTTTCATTATTAGAAATAGGTATCTTGATAATAACTTAGTAGTCGATAGTAACTTGGTAATTTCTTCGAAATGTCCAAACGTGACCATAATTTTCACGTCATAATTTCATTTGGTAAGTTTCGTAATAGTACCTAACTATTCTAGGCACTTTGTTTCAAGAATCTTTTTTCAGCATAGGAATTTTCTTTGACGCTGCAAAGAATATCCAATGGGTAAGGTATTGCTCACATCGCCGAAGCTAAGCTATATTGTTGTATGTAAGGTAAGGTGACTAGAATATAGGATGAAGCTTTTATTAATTAATCGACTTGAAGAATATCCAAGTATCTCAAACTAAAGGTTGAAGCCGATTTCATAAAAGATGCACTTAGGTTTTAGGAGGTTTATCACGCACGCAGATAGAGATAGCAGTCGTGGCGCCGTAAATGTATTAAAAATCGACTTTAACTTCAATTCCAAAACAATGTCGCCTAGCGAGATACCACTTTAAAGTATTCATATTCATTTATTCTGCAACTAAGTGTATTATTTTATTACAAACAGTGCTTAGAAAACTTAGTGAGCTTTTACAGGTATTATATTCAAATTTAAATAGTTTTTAAAATAAACAATATTTCAAGTCATATTATAATAAATTAGGATAAGCTTAAGTAAGTAAAGCTTAATCATATCATCCTTAATATAAGTACATTTTTATTCTTGACATTTTAAAGCAATTAATTTCTAGTCCATAACATAGCATAAAGATTAGACTACTTATTAAAAGTGTCCCGAAATTCATCCTAGGGTGAATTCCTTAGGATCGGAATAACCGAAATATTCTTCAATTGTCTAAAAACTGTTATTAATTGAAAACTTTTTAACATTTTATTAAATAGGCAAAATGTTGTTTCGGTTTTGATGTCTGGAGTAACATGTTGTAAATTTTTAATGCCTTTTAATATGGACTGCAATTGAGCATTTTTATTCTAGATGGTAGGTAAAATCTATATTTGTGTCGTGTGTTTCTATATAATTTATATTATGGGTTTCCTTTTTTTTATTAAGAATAACAATGTCGTGTATATATATTGAAGTTAACGTTTGTAGTTAGAATTTTATACAATATAGTTTGCAACTTTGTGTATTATTTATTGTGCTATTATACTGACACATTTCTTTTGTAGGAGAAATAGTTCGTTAGCATTTACACTATTTCCCCAGAGAATTTCCGTATTTTAGCCAAAGTATGCGTATGCATAATAGGTCGATAGTGCAGTTGCTGTATTTGTACTATATTTAATCTGAAGTAGAAAATCTATCGCCAAGCAAGCACCAGTTATTCACAAAAAGGTTGTAATTTTGCAAAACGTAGCTGTAGCTTAGTAATTTCAGTGTAAGTTATACCTTACATTTGGCACGTCCTGATCTGCCTCTTCTCATTATCGAAGGAAACTTGACGAACGTGATATGACTACAATATACTACTTGTAAATGTTACCTCGCAGTGTTGTGAAGTTACCAACATAATATTATACGTGAAACAGGGTGTGGGCGGGTTGAATGAAAATGTCGTGAGTGAATAAATATAGTAAGACTAGCTGCCCGGCGCAACTTCGTTCGCGTGGTGCTACCCTACCCTACCCTACGCACAACTTTAATCTGTGCCTACGCTACGCTACCCTGTGGCGTTACCCTACCCTACCCTACCCTGTATTTCGTTTATTATAAAATAAATTTAGGTTATACCTTAGCCTCAGCAACACGTGGTTGTTATGCTATTAAGTTGTAGCTTATATGAAACGTTTGTATTTTTAACAGATATCGCCATCTGTTAGAATCGTTTGGAGCTAACAGATAATTGTGACTGTCAAATAATAGACAAATAATTTGTAATACAATAATATTGCGACTATAAATTGAGATGTAAGCTATCCTATCTTTCAAGTTGGATCAAAAACAAACAACGTGCCACGTAATTTTTATATACAGGTCGTTGTTTTGGTCAGCGACGAGCGACTCAGGGTCGATAATACAAATGATACTGGTGCTAAAAAAAAATAAAAAAAAAAACTTTATTTTTTTAATAAAAAAATAAAAAAATAAAAATTTTGAAAATCATGTAATAAGCTAAAGTGTATACATAATATTCAACGGGAGTACGAGGGAGTAAAGGGGTGGGGCGATGGCGGCTTGCGCCTAGCTCTAGTTTGTGCACGTGCCTAGTAACCATACTTTGCAGTAATTTTATTTCAAATTGAATAAGGTATTTCTCAACATATTTACAGTATTTAATGGAATTAAGTCCATTTTTGGGGAATATATATTTTGTACTACCGCTCCTGGGTCGCTTGTCGCCGACCAAAACAACATCCTGTATAGTATAAGGATCGGCAAATAAATATAAGAAACAAAATACGCGTGGTAGTACGCTATTACCTAAGTTAATAAAAGTTGAATTCCCCATGAATAAAATAATGAATAGGTAGCTGTATCAGATTGCCAGGTTGGTGACACGACACTGCGCTTGAAAGGCGGAGAAATCTCCCACTCCTGTACCGTCATCACGCCTACACAACCTTCACTGAAAAAAATTATCTACAAAACTAGTTAGGTATATAAGTTGACGTTTTGTTGTCGGGAAACTAACTTTAGTTGTCGGGAAACTAACTTTAGTTACATTTAATCAAAAAATTAGTAATGAACAAAAGCTAGTTTTGTTACTGGTAAGTTTAGTTCGCAAGTCACTCTGTTTAGGTTAATGGTCGTCAAATTTTGTGTTACTGTTAAATAAAATTTTGTAGTCACTTGTAGTTTATTTTTTCAGTGTTGCATCACACAGAAATATAGTTTTACTAGAAGAAATTAACAACTACCAGTGTTATAAGTATCACCTTCTTTTATAAGTAATTTAATAAGATGCTGTTGTATGTATATTTGCTGTGATGGCTTAGCGGATTTGGAACAAAAATATTATGGTGCGTCTATGCTACGCGAACCGAGTACGAGCCGAGGCACGAACGAACAGAATTCGATCGTTACTCGTGTGGACGTTACAACGTGCCTACAACGAACGAGCCTACAATAATCGATAAATAAATTTATCTATTTTTGTCATAAAATCTGACATAACTCTATGAGAATGACACTTGATATGGATAAAAAACTAGTTTAATATTTATAAAACATATTAAAAATGCAAACGCCATATTTACGTTAATTCTTTACAATATTTACATTCGGGGTACAATGTGTACTTTCGTTGCAATAAGCGCTGATATTCAGTTTGCTATGGAAGCTTATGGATAAAAATATTTAAATAAGGGTCTTCTAGAAATCTATAAGCTCTAGGATTGAGATGTCCTTACAAGGTCACTTTCCGGCTCGAGATGCGTTAGGTATAATAAATAAATAAATATCCTGTATCCGTTTGAGCACCTAGCTAAAATATTGTTCGGTGTTCTAAATGGAATACCATTAGTGCTCGAAAAACCGGTGCCATTAGGTGGAATTTTAAATGTTGTGGGTATGTTTTCAAAACAGCACCTAATTCAAATTTTATATTTTTTAGTACTTTAGCTATCTTCGATTTGGCTATTTAAGGGTCAGTTAAATTCCACTAACAATTTGAAGAGTGGCAGTCGCCAATTATTTTAGTCGTCTATTACAGAATCGACAAGGGGCTGACGTGACACGAGACGAGGGCACCCCACCGTGATGTCCAATTACTTCCTTGTGTCAATCCTCTCGATTCTCTGCTGTAGATTGAATGGACTGACAACGACATTGTTCTGGAGAGTAAACAATTTTTGAAGAACCTACCTACCATCTGTTTTAGAGTTTTTACTTGTTCGTACGTTTATATTTAGGAAAAAAACGATAGTCGCTTCCAAGATTTAAAGGTTAAAATAATGTGTAAAATTAAATACATATTAAATACCTAAATGGTTGTATAATATATGGCATAACATCCAGATACAATAAATAAAAACAGTATTTACCTTTCACTTCGTAAGTGTAGTAATCTTGAGTGGGACCTATGAAACTTTTGAACTTATCGGTTGTCAGATAAGTCCGCCGTATGACTAAGGCCCGGTTTCAATAATTTACGGACCGGTATCGGTTAAGATTTATTAAAATTAAGACTCTTATATCTTTACTAATAATGAAGCAAAGATCTCAAAGCTTTGCATAGCAGACCCTCCCATATGGAAGTATCTATCACAGGTAAAATTAGCTTACTAAATGATCTATATGCCCAGTTTGGCAATAAAAAAAACCTACCATTGGTAAGCAAAACGATTCGTTTTTGTTTATTTAAACCGGGCATTAGAGCCCCCGCAGACCACGGACAGATATGTCCGTGTGAAGATTCGAGACTTTATAATGTGCGTACTGCGTAGGGTTTTGTATACACCATGGGTCGATGGAGTTATAAATACTATCAATATCAAAAAGTAATTAATTCAGTTTAGGCCCTGGTAAGGCCCTTATGCACGTTAAGTAATAGGTACATACAGTTGAATTTACTACCGCGATATCGCGAAAGTTTAAACTCTAACCTAGAAAGCTTGGATTTAGCCAACTTCCTTGTCGCAAATGGTAGTAGATGACCTTCATCACTCTATCTAGTATGTGCTGTGTTACCAGTACAAACAACAAAAACTTTAATGAAATACACCCGAGAAAATGCTATCTACCGTATAAGTTACAACAAGGCTCGAGATACGAACACAATCTTTACGTTGCAGATACATACCCTACGATGTTTATAGCTATGGTAAGTAGACCTATACATTTACATGATATAATACGTGATAAGGGGATTATCTTTATATCCCTTGCACTGTAGGTACTGCTAATAGTGAACGTGCGTGAATGGTGAAAAATTTTTTTACTGCCTAATAAATTTCGTACTCTAGTAACTTTTTTAATGTATAGAAAGTCACGAAAATAAATTCAATGAAAATAACTTTTTAATAAGATGTATCCTTGTAGTTAGATAATAAAAAATAAACATTATAACCCAGTAACATAAATACCCACGCACACGTGTCGGAAAAACCGGGTAAAATGTCCCGGGGGAAATTTTATTTCGTTTAAACGCCTCTTCTCGACCCCTCAACTTATATTGTACCTTTGTATGGGAGCCCTAAAGGCTCTGTATTTTGTATGTAAATACATGCCTGCAAAATATAACAAAGTTTGTTTAATTATACAAGATATGTTCATTAGTTTGTGGGCGTGCTTTTGACATTAAAAAGACAATAAATAAAACTAATACAATCTTATTATGAAGAGAAGTTGTCTACATTCATTTATAATCAGAAATATAAATAAAATACATGATTAATACGTTGGCTCGCGGTTAAAAATATAACAATGACATCATTTGTTATAATAGGACGCGCGTCCCTCGCGAGAACCAACGGTTAAAGGACATTTTTCACACACGGCTGTCTGATGCCAAACTAAGCAGAGTTTGTACTATGGAAACCAGATAACCGATGTACTACTTTTTAGTTTGTAAAAACATATTTAATATACATAATACAGTAACATTCAGTGTTTTGGACAAATGACAAGAAAATAATTTCGCTACATTTGCAACTTCCGTTTACTTTATATCCGACATTGTTTACCTAGTGCCTACCGTCTATTGGTACTTTGACTATATTTAAAAAAATCTAATTATCAAGCTGAAAATGTGATGGAATAAGCCCTGGACCCTAGAGTATTTGGTCTAAGATTTTAATGACAATGCCCGGGCATCCTCAATTAAATTGTAATCTTTTTCAGGTCCATAAATTCACGAAGCTTTGTTTTTGTGTTGAAGGAGCAGAAAAATTCTAAATTCAAATAATTAACTTTTTAACAAAAAAATAAACCGCCTTCAAAGTACACTAAAAAGTATAAAATAACTCTTATTTGACACTGTTTTGAAGTGAGCGAAATCGCATGACGTGTTCTATAGAAAATATTTCGCTGACTTCAAAACAGTGTCAGATAAGAGTTATTTTATACTTTTTAGTGTACTTTGAAGGCGGTTTATTTTTTTGTTAAAAAGTTAATTATTTTTGAATTTTTAGTTTCATTATATACTGAATACATCTGCGTAACCCTTTCGAGTGTACAGGCCTGATGTTTTGTTGTGTGATTGCGTAAACAATGCATATTTATGCGATAGTAGCAATCGCGGCTGATTTACTGTAATTTTTTTAAGTGTTCCGTTGTCTATCTCCAAAACTCATCATCAGATCTATATGAAATGTATATGGGACCATTTCGGAATATACCCCTTTCGAACAAAAAAAGAATTTTGCAAATCCGTCTATATATGACGGAGTTATGCCCGAACATACATAAAAAAAAAAAAAAAAAAATATAAACATCCGAATTGAGAACCTCCTCCTTTTCTTGAAGTCGGTTAAAAATACAATATATCAATTGGACTAGCGGGCGGGGAGCTTTTTCTGATGCTGAAACGCAGCCTACTGGAAATCTTGCCGTTAATCGGAAGCAGCGGAAGCGGTATTTTGTACATATTTGTTGTAAATGAAAGTAAAGCTATTCAGCTTCGATACAAACACCATCTGCAATTCTTTAAATCAAAGCCAAAAAAAATACTTTCGATAACTTTAAATGGTTGGTCATTTAAACTCCACTAAACAATTACTACACACTTACACACAATTACTTACACTCGAACTAAACAATTATAGGCCGATTACATTAGTCCCCATACTCTCTAAAATATTTGAAAAAATAATGCATTTCCGTTTAACCAGTTTTTTGTCAAAATTTGATGTTCTAAGAAAGGAACAACATGGCTTTCAAAAGAATAAGTCAACAACTTTAGCTTCATTTTCATTTATTAAGTCAGTTACTGAGCATATTGATGAAAAAACTCCTGTTGCAGCTATTCTTCTTGATATGTCTAAAGCTTTTGATTTTGTGGATCATCAAATTCTCTTAGATAAGTGTGAAAGATATGGCATTAGGGGACCAGCTTTAAATTGGATAAAAGATTATCTTCGAAATCGAACACAAACGGTTGAAGTTAATCGCCTTGATTCGAACCTTATATTAACATCCTACAAATCAGCCTGTAAACAAAACAAATCAGGAGTTCCTCAAGGAAGTGTGTTGGGACCACTTCTCTTTCTTCTATATAGGGTGTAACGGAAAGGGTATATACATCCGAAGGGGGTGAAAAGTACATCAGGTACAGACTCTCTATAAAAAGTTTCAGCTCAAAATAAGGTACTCAAAAATTCAAACCAAATTTTTGAATTCAAGTTTATTGAATTAAAATCATAACCAACATGTCACCGGTCAATGAAGGTCATTATCATTTTGCGTCCCTTTATAAAATTTTATCTTCCGCGATCTATGCGCCTCGTACCAAAAAAGTGGATTAGTGTAATGTATATACAGTTTCCGTTACACCCTGTATATAAATGATCTCCCCAACATAACAAATCATCAGTGTGTTTTGTTTGCGGATTATGTATCTGTCATTATTCCCGACAAGGATGCCAGTAAGGATCATGAGGCTGTAGTCAACGAGACGTTAGGTAATTTAATAGATTGGCTAGAATTAAATAAACTCTGTATAAATTTGTCCAAAACCAATTACATTCAATTTTCCAATTATATGTCAAACACAAAACATCTCAATATACAATACAGAGGAAAGAACATTCAAAGGACAGATGAAGCAAAGTTTTTAGGATTAAAGATAGATAAAAATTGTAACTGGAAATCTCATGTCAGCCATGTATGCGCAAAAATAAATAAATTCGTTTATGCTATTAAAAGATTACGTAAAACAGCGAGTATAACTGCCGCACTTACTGCGTATCATGGCTATGTTTGTTCCGTTTTAAGATATGGCTTGCTACTTTGGGGCAATTCAACACACATAAATAATGCGTTTGTAGCCCAGAAGAAGTGTGTAAGAGCCATCTGTGGTACAGGACCCTTAGAATCATGTAGGCCTCTTTTCAAAAAAATGAAGTTACTAACCCTGACTTCATTATACATATTGGAGATCGGAATTTTTGTGAGAAAACAATCGCACCTATTTCAGACATTAGGTGAAAATAGTTTATTTATAAAGAGGGATCCAAGTAAACTTAGAATGCCCAAATGTAAAAGTGCCTTTCATCAAAAAAACTGTGTAATTATGTCTGTAAAAGTTTATAATAACATTCCAAGGGCTATAAGAGAACTGCCTCTTAAAAAGTTTATATGTAAATTACGGGAATGGCTTATTGAAAAATGTTTCTATACAATTCAGGAATTTTTTAATCACTAAATTATTATTATGTACTATTACCATTTTCTTTTCTTTATTTCTGTACTGTCTTTTATTTCGAATTTATGATTTAATGTGAATATTTGAAATTTTATGGATGAATTTAGGAATAGGTATAGGCCTAACTTCAGCATTTTTAATATATAGGTATGTGTAATTGACATTTAATTTTTAATTTTTGTATTGTCATTTAATATAAATATAATGTCGATAGTAAATAATTATTTGTGAAATTTTAGTTAAGGATATATTTTTATTTATAAGAATTATGTGTATTTGCATGCCTGATAATAAGGCGGGATATATTCAGACCGATTCTAAATTGTAAGAAAGTATCCCTGCGAATAAATATTTCATTTCATTTCATTTCATTTCATTTCATTTCATTTCATTTCCAACGAGTGAAATATAAAAATTGTTTTTATTGATAAAGTTTAGGTGTTTTATAGCAGAAGCTTTCCAATAAGAGAATTCGTTTGCCAATAGTGAAAAACAAATAGAAACTGAAATTTCTTTGCCAAGTGTGCCTTTCCATCAAGTTTCCAACGGTTAAAATTGCTCACACGTTCGAAATAAGAACATCAATAATGTTACGTAAGGCAATTACTTACACAAACAATATTTCTAAATGTCTGAGATTTTAGCAATATTATTGCCAGCTCCTAGTATGATAAAGGCACAGACATAAATCTAAATAGATAACGCAAGTCCCTTCATCCGTATGAAAACCAAGCGAGTAACTTTTTTGCACCTACCATAATGTCACAAGATTGATTTAGTTAGGCTGGCATTCGATTTTTAATGTGAAAATGTAGCTATCCTATTAGCTAAACACATCCCTCGCTACACATCTCTGGTGGAGCCAGCCTTATGCGAGTTTCCTGTCCGTGCGAAACAGTTTCAAAAGAAGAACACTGTGCCCCATTTTTGCACAGATTTTGACACGCCAAGAACATACACTCGCGTCATCTATTTAGATGTATATTTGTGGATAAAGGCTTCCTCTACATTCTTAACTCCTCTCAGTTCAGAGTTACATTCGATCATCAAATTAATCAATCAGCCCATAAAATTAAGGGCCTACGACCACTCCGAAAGTTACCACTCTGCTTTTCTCCTGATGGACCCCGAATCAGTCACGCTGCTGTGACGCTTTCGGAAAGTTGTGAATAGTGTTGCTGCGGCTTCTTACGGTTGCGTAGTGGTACCTACAAAATGTTAAAATGTTTGTGCCACTAGTTCACGATGTCGCTGGTCGTTGCGTTGTAGTTGCGACGTGGCTGCGATGCGGTCGATATCACACACGCGGTCGATAGTGACGGCAAAATGTGGTCCGCGTGAACTCAAGTATTAATTTTCTTACAAATTAGCGCCCGCCCACTTGGTGTGGTTGGGATGTGGTTGCAGTTGTAATGTGGTTGAAGTATAAGTGTGAATAGAGCCCAAGCAAGCATCTGGCGTGTCACCTTACCACGCGCATAAGCCACAAATGCTTATGGCAAGCACCCACGTCCAGTGACGAGGCAGGCGTGGCGCATGCCACCCGTGACGACTGGCTAGATGACAAGGTTACGAGCGTCCAAAAATGTGCAAAATGCTGAATCTTGGAAAATACGTCTCTATATTCTAGGCAGAAGTACACGTCATACTTGAATGTGCGGACACTGCAAAAAGATTACGTCAACCATACAATATATATCCACTCGGATAGCCAGGCAGCTCTCTTAGCACTGGCCTCCGATTCAATTAACTCTAAGCTAGTTAAAAACTGCATGGACCTACTAAATCACCTGGGCGAAAAGAACAGGGTTGTTACGGTGAGTTCCTGAATCATAGCTGGAGCTAATGGGACCCCTTACGGCCCCGAGCCAATTTGTGGTGTACCTAAAAGCCTGGCTAAACTAATTATGAGGAACCTATAGGTGTAAACTCATTCATCGATTCCTGGAAAAAAGCTCCTGGAATGAACCATTCTAAGGCACTTATAAAAAGTCTACCATAGAGGTATTATCTCTAAGTAGAAACAACTTACACTACTTGTGAGAGCCTTAAACGGGGCACTGTGGATTGAACAAACATCTGTTCACATCAGCATTCATGAGGTTCGCAGATTCTGCGCTGTGAGACAGATGAAACACCAATACATCTGTGTGAGTACTGTCCACTTATGCCTAAACGAAATACTCATCTGGGGAAACACCTGTTACACCCAGATGAAGTAAAATCCATTCCTGCCAGGAATATTGTGCAGTTTATTACAGCTGCAGGTCTTGGCAGTGAAATTTAATTAACGTGGCGATCACAATGCAGTGTAGTGATACAAGCTCTGGAAAGACTTGAAACAGCCACTTAGCCCAAATAATAATAATACAACTAAACCAGTTTGCAATCATTTTATTGAATGAAAAAATATACGAGTGTAATTCCCTTTGCTATTTTTAATTTTCATGGAAACCGCACAACCGGCTCGAGTTCTCACGCGACTCGTCGTTACATCGAACCGCTCCCACTAATATACAGGCTGCTCAATAGTCTACGACTATAAATTATATAATAGTATCAGATATACCTTTTGTAGTTAAAAAGGAGTAAAGCAGAATTATGCATTGTTTGAGAAATAGATTTTACTTTATTGCAATGAGAATATATTTTCTGGTGACAATATTTTTTACTAGACTCCGCAATCCCGAAAAGAAAATTGCCTCCAAAGGGCCAAAGGGCCAAAATTCATCACATTGTTTAAGCCTTTGAGGCGTCAAGAGGGTACCTACAAGCAAACATACTCACTTTCGCATTTATTATATTAGTAGCTGTTGCGAGGAAAATCAAAGCGTAGTCTTCAAGGAGAGGTTGGATCGCCGCGACAGTAGCGTAATAAGGTAAATGCGCCAAGAGAATGCGTTCTGACTCCTGTTAATATTGGCCAAATCACTGAAACGGCTAATCGGATTATGATGGGAATTTCACTCAATTATGCCTAAGAAAATACTGAACCTTCCTGTGAAAGTTCATGGCAATATAATAAGCTGTTTCCGATAATAGCCCAATATTAACAGGAGTCAGTAACGCGTTCTATCGGCGGCCGCACTGGAAGAAACATACGGAAGAATTAATCATCATTGTTCAAAAGAATCATCGCGAGATCCATATATTGATTTGTATAAAAATATAAAACATTTTAGAGGGCTTTGAATCACTTCCAATGTTGAGATTACATTACCAGCAACATGTTAATATACATGAAAATTTTTATAATCCCCGCAAAACATAACAACAACATAACGGTTTTGGTCGCAAATAGTCGCGAATCGCCAGCCTGGCATAGAAATTCACATTTTTATCCCGGGGTTGTAAAAATATTTCAAATGTTTCAAGTTATTCCTTACGCACCAAGCATCAATTGTAACAGCATCCAAAATCTTTATTTTTTTTTGTATTTGTCTTGATTCTTTGCGCAACAACAGCCGAAATAATTTCTTAAAATCAGAATGGAAGTCACTGACAAATTGCAATGATCCATATCTGTTTCAATAAAGATGGGGGAACACCCTATACCATAAGTAGTATAAAATGAGCAGCTCTGAGCCACGTCGATGTCGGTGAACTGAATCGGCCTTGCACAACTCTACACGACATCAAATTCGTTCAAGTATATTCGGGGAGGGCTTACTGTACTGGCACCGGAGCTAAATGTATACAATGTCGCGACCTCAGTAATTTGGTGTAACCTATCGACGTTTTATTATTAAAGCGTATCGATTTTCTGGAATCGAGTTTTGGGTGAGATATACAATAGATTGAGATTGGGGGCACGGGAGTGCCCCCCGCCAAGACTAGCCAAGCGAAGCGCAAGGGCTACCTACCTTTTCTCGAAGCGCTTCGTCGTTTTTTCTCATGTAAGCCAAACTTATAACTCTACACGCCCTAATTTCACAAACTCTACTGCACCATAGTAGTCGAAAATATGTGGCTTAGCCGTTTGCCATGAGATACAGCCCACTGACAGTCAGACAGACAGACGGACGGACAGCGGAGGCTTAATAATAGGACTCCGTTAGCACTTTGAAAAATCAATACCATGGCGGCAAAAATGTAAAGAAACATGATGCTAATGCCTAAACAAGCGGACGATAAGGATCATTTTACCCAAAGTATTCCAAAAGTTATAAATAACTTATGAGCATCTAACATTGTAGAAATTTCCCGTAGCTAAAATGTTAACGAAGTCCTGTATCGCCAGGAAACTATTGCTAACTATTGCCATATGAAGTAAAAACAATTAATCACCCGACTCGAAGGAGCCATGTAGGAGACTTAAAGAATATTTGGCTCATTACCAAAAACAGAACAGGAAGAACTTTGGTACACAAGGGAATTTTAAGAATATGAATAAAAACTGTACTGTACAAACATCATATTATTGTAAATAGCTACACTACATTTTTTACGTAAACACATTACTTATGCAAAAGATAATTCGAACTGGCGGCAGTTTTACATGAGCAATTATTTAATTGGCGACCGTGACAGAAACATTATTACAGGAATACCTTGCTTATACGATGTAGTCGTTAAACAAGCGTACGGCCCGACTGATGGTAAGCGGTTCCCGTAGCCGTATGGATGCTTGCAACACATGGGGCATTACTCAAGTGTTACCGACTCTTGACCTGGTATGGCGACCATACTCACGCGCAGGAACACAACATAAAGTTGTTTGGCTGCGGTATTCTGTAAGGTGGAGGGAATTCCCCAGACGAGCTGCTCTTTGATCGAATAAACGCTGCGCTCTACCTATTCTAAAACTCTGCTATTCTGCTATCAGCATAATTAATATGGTAATTTAGAAATTAGCTTAGGCACTTAGCACATTTTGTCTTCAAACTTTAAGGGTGTAACATAGCCCAATGACTTTGAGGATTTGACCTCTAAACGAGTATTCTGCGCTACTCACCGCTGGGCGGCTTTGGAAATGCACCCCAACGGTGGATAGCGGTACTAAAATCAACTCGATTACAGAAAAGGTAACAGTGCAGATGTGTCGTATCGTTTTTATATCTTTGCCTATTTCCATAAATTATTTATTTTACGTTTTTTTTTATTGCTAGGTCTTCAGGAACAGAATTTATGGTTTACACAATACATAAATCTGTTCAATTTTACCTACTCGCCTGCTATATGATACATACCTATCAAGGGTCTGATGATGACCAGGTAACATATTGGATCTCAGTAACAGAAATAGCTAAGATTTTATAGTTTTCAATAGTTGTCTAATATTACATGATGAATCTCAAGAGTCTGATGATGACCAGTTAAATACATCTTGGTATTTTGCAATAAATGTCACTTTTAGTGTGTTGAAAAATATATATTACGAATTGATAACGTACTGTCAATTTTTAAATTTTAATGGTATGTGACAGACACAAATATTTAGTAGAACTGAAAAAAAAAATATCTCAGAATTAAAAAAAGTGCGGCCCTTTCGCACTATGACCACTATTACTTACTGGTACGCACGGCTACAGATCAAGCTATACATTTCCAATATAAGCTGACTTCTCATTGCAGAGAAATCCTATACAATGCGAGATCAGCTTATACTGGAAATGTATAGCTTGATGTGTTGCCGTGTGTACGATTAATCTCAAAATTGAGATTTGAGAGACTTTGGGATCACAATAGGGCTTGAAATCGAATTTTCGAATAATAAAAAACAACGATTATTAGAATACTACATCTGTGATATTCCTATATTAGACTATTTCCTCAGATGAAACACAGCAGTAATGCATACATTATTAAAACCAACTTTTCTCTATTTCGTATTCGGTGCTTAATTTGGTACTGAATATCGTGATAACTATGGACTTAATTTTGTTGGAGTGGTCGGCTTGCCACAATTCCGATTGGTTGATATTTATTAGAGATGAACGGATACCTGTTTAGTCGGATACCGGATACCAGATATTTTTCAGGATACTTTAGGGGTGTGTGTCCAAACAACATCTATTGGATCCTTGTTAACCTTACCTGCTCGTGGTGCCAGCCGGCCCCCCTACATCCGAAGTGTGCGGCATGTATGATGGTGGGGTCCAGCAATGCGATTCGGGCGATCTCTGATGTGTGTGGCGTATTGGGTTGACATGGAGGCCAGGGAGACCCGGTGAAACGGCTGTCCGCTGGCCGCCGCCGGTTAATAGGGGACCCGAACCTGGGCATTATCAATAACCTCCGGCCCAGGAGGCTGTCCCGCCAACCGGTGCATAATCCCGACGAGTGTCTGTCCTGCCGGGGGAGGAGACCGGAGTGGAACCAGACAGGGACTCCCGGGGGGGACCGGGGGCCCTTCCGTCCCCCATATCAATTCCACAACTTGTCGCCGCATTGAGGTCGACGCGCAACCATTGCGTTTTGCCTCCGCGATCATATAAACCGCACACTTCCAATAAACTCATCTTTTTTACGATTTTTAAAACTAAAAATGGTTAAAGTAAAAAGAAAAAGGTTTACTTCAGCGGCAACCCTTTCCACATTAAGAGTGGACTTTTGCAATATCTCCTCACTCCACAGTAATATCAACACCGTCCATCACCATCTTATGACGGCGAAGTTGGCCTTGTTCTTTCTGACGGAGACACAGATTTCTACTCTTTTTAATAAATCCCTATCTGAAGGATATTTCCCTAACATATGGAAGAAAGCTTTAATTACGCTGATTCACAAGTCCGGCAGTAAGGACATTATAGGAAATTATATATCTATATTAAATATTTTCGGCAAACTATTAGAAAAAATCGTCACCCAACAACTTGCATTTACCTTCTCACGTCACATTACACCAAATCAGCATGGATTCATACGCGGTCGCTTGGTTGACATGAACCTATTAGCTTATACAGATTTTATTATTGGCAGCCTAGATGATGGTGATCAAGTGGACGCTGTGTACACCGATTTTTCCAAAGCTTTTAATAAAATTAACCATAATACTCTATTCACAAAGCTTTGGAGGCTCGGTGTACACGGCGATCTATTCAGATGGATAAAATCATATATTAATAATCGTAGTCAGGCAGTCTCGGTCAAGGGAGTCGTTTCTAATTATCTTAATTATTTTTTATTTTTTTTACGCCACCTACACAAGCTCGCTTCTTACGATGTACCAAACTGTAATGTTCCACTGGATCCGGCTACTAGGTTGGCCGAATATCCGGTATCTGGCCAAACAGGTATTCGACCCATCTCTAGTTTAAACACTAGAAATAAGGACAAACTTGCTGTACCTGTAACACGGCTCAGTAAAGTTAGGGATTATTTTAAGGGGCAATGTATACGCTTCTATAATTTTTTGCGATTTCGAGTTTGGTCCCATATTAAAGATTGATCGTATTGATGAGTACTTTACGTGGTTTTATTTATTGTCCTATCTACTACCTTCTGACTTCATCATCATACAGACAAGGTTATAGTTTTTGTCAAGACAAATCAAAGGAACCCAAACACGATGGGCTTATCTTATGTATTTTAGGAATTCCGATGGCTACCTTCCGTATCCATTATCAGACTACCTCGATGGTACCATAACATCAGTGGCGTAACAATAGGGTGGCAGGGCTGGCAAAATGCCACGGGCCCCCGACCCAAGAGGGCCCCGGCCCAAGAGGCCGCGAGCTCAAGAATATTTTTTTACATTGTACCTGAGTATTTTATTTTATTTGAAAAGTATATTTTATAAGTTCTGCTTAAAATCCAAAGTGAGACAACTAGTCTCCAATACGCATTGGGCTAGCGCGGGGACTACAGAGCATTCCCTCTCGCCTAAGAGAGGAGGCCTATGCCCATTAGTGGGACATATACAACTAGGGCATCGAGAACCGGCCATATTTTGAGAACTTCGGTTCTGGTTCTAATACATTATTACATTATTTATCATCAAAAACATTATAGGTAGTATAATAATAACAATAAAATTGTTTTCTATGATCGAATATGACGTAGAACGAACAGTGAATTCGGAATCACAGCTTTTGATTAAAATAACATTAATGTAATCAAGTCTTTTAACAATCCAGTTTTTTTATTTATATTAGTTTTTTTTTAATAAAAATGTATTAAATGGGCATGCGTTTGGCCACTGACGAAGCCCAAGATGGAACACGCTTATCCAGAAGAAACCTATTCACTCTGGCCTTAAAAGTACCTAGATTGTAGGCGTAGTCTCCTGGCTCGGCTAACCTAACAAATTACTTACCCAACACAACAAATTACTTATAGATACCGATACGTTCAATTTAGGTGTCTGCTTACACTAAGGTTCTGATATGATGCCTTATCTCTTCCTGGTGGTAATGGATGCTTTATCGTTGAAAGAGTAGGATGGTGAAATGGCTACAAGAGCTGGAGAGAGCTTGAAAATTAGCTGAACTAAAACTGAACATATGTTCTGCGATATTGGCGGTATTTCTACTTTCGCGTCCATTTTACTTGATGGAGTTTCAGTACCAGTCTTCTACGACTTCTTCTTCGACGACCTCGGTTCACAAATGTAGAACGATGTAGGTTGGATGAAATGGCGGCAGGTCACAAAATAAACATGTGATCCAAGGATACCCCTGAAGCTAAAGGGGAAAATATATACTCCGTGATGACAGGTCTTAGTCATTAATATATGGTTCAGAATGTTGGGCATTAGGTAAAGAAGATGGATGAAAGACATGCAGCTGAGATGTTGATGTTGAGATGGATGTATGGAGTGACTAGAATGGATATGATAAATAATGAGTACATAAGAGGAAGCTTGAAAGTAGCGGTATGGACATGTTATGAGGAGGAATGAAAGCCACGTGAGTAATAGAGTTATGAATATGGAAGTGGTTGGATACACGGGAAGTGGAAGACCGAAAAGAAGATGGATAGATCGTGAGAAAGATAATGTAAATAAGAAAGGAGTGAATGCTGTTATGACGGATAGAAAGGCAGAATGGAAGAATCGAACATATTGCATCAATCACAAATAGCTGGGAACAGGATATGTAGATGATGAACAATTAATTTCTTATAGGTATTATTAAATTTTAGGAACATAATAGAATTTTTTAAGATAAACATAATAATTCACATAATCAATTAATAATAGTTAATAATTATACACATAATCAATTAAAAATAGTTAAATAGCTGGAGTTTGGTGTTGCTACACACCAACATGCTCTTCACAAGCTGCCGTTTTGCTTTATTAATATTATTTAATCGCCACAAGTAGCTTCATGCTGCGACACTAACCACCTATAGTGTGTTTTGATTGTTCTACGAAATTTACTGATCCATCCTAAACGACTTTTTAATATTAATCGAAAGAACCGAACACCCGAAAGAACCGGTTCTTTATATTTAAGAACTGGTTCTTATTGCAACCCTCAGAACCGGGAATTCCCGGTTCTTTCGGAACCCGGTTCCGATGCCCTATATACAACGTGTAATTGAGTACGCTGAAAATCTAATTAAACTAAGTACAACGTGACGATTTTTACTGATAGGGCCCCATCAAAAGAATTTTCCACGGGCCCCAGATGGTATAGTTACGCCACTGCATAACATTGCATTATTACCGAACCTACAAGTAAACCTTCATTTCACTCGGACGTCAGCAAGTGATTGAAAAATAAATTGTAAATTTTGAAACGAAAAGACGTACCTACATACAATCATTGCAAGGTAAATAAAATCTTGTTATAAACATAATAAAGGAAACCGAGATCTTGCTCTAAATTCTAAATAACTATTAGTGCCTACCTAACACATTTCTGATTAGTCTATGACGAGTATTGATGTCCTTGAAAATATTATTTTTACTTATGACTACTTTAAATATATTTACAAGCTAAAAAATATGCTCAAAATTGTATTTTAGTTATTATCAGAAGAAACCGATTTAAAAATCATTCATACATTTAAATATTTAGTTAATTTGTCGTATAAAATTTCCGTGCGAGGTCCACTCGTGACAGCAGCCATCAAGGCACTGACGAGTCTCGGCTGCAGGCGTCCGCGGGTGGGATTTGGTGGGGAGCGAGTGATTTATGCTTCGCGATTATGTTTTTTTATTATTATTTTAATATTATTTATAAAATTTGAAAATTAATCAATACATATTGTGATAAAATGCATTAGCTTTCTTTTGGTATAAGTTTCACATATATCTGATGAGCCGTTATGTCTACAATTTACAATTTAGGTTAAAATTATACGTGTAAGGATTTATGTTTTTCCAAAATTTGAAGATATTTACACAAATTTTAATCAATACAAATTGTGCGCGATGAACCAATGTACAACATATATTTTTTTCAGGACAAATGGATGGATGTATTCGTCAACAAATTGCTTTTTGTCCAGCGTATTTTAGAGATTTGACCATTGATGTCCTATACAGCAGTAGTAAAACGTAATTTAAACATTGTTTCATAACAAATTATATAAATAAATAAATCATAATATCTACGGACAATTTTCACACATGACCATCTAATCCCAAAATATTATTATGAACAGGGTACATCATCATCATCATCATCAGCCTCGTGATTGCCTTATTAGGGCCTAAATTGAATAAACGAAAGTTTTTTTTTTTGGATTTTATAATGTCCTACTGCTGAGCACACGCCTCCTTTCACAAATGAGGGTGAAAAGGAATAGGCAATATTCCACCACGCGTGTCCACTGCGGATCGGTGGAGGTAGGCTAGTAGTCAACTTACTGTTGGAATTTTTCAAGCCGCCTATGAGGCGTCTATCACAATTAAGTGATAGCCGGGACCAACGGCTTTACGTGCTTTCCAAAGCACGGAAACATCAATTTGAAATACCACTAGGCGGTCCAGGCGGTCATCCAGGTACAGTCCACGACGATGGTAGCTTAACTTTGCCGATCGATTAAGAACGGCTAATCAAGCTACAACCAAGAGCGCTTCAAACATCATTGAACAGGGTACATAATACAACAAAATAGTAATGTAAGTAACGATTTATACTAAAACTTCAAATAGCGGATAATCTGGGAATTATTTGCACGAAAGTATCTTGTAGCAAACAATTACACGTATTGTTTTGGTACGTTCCCATAAAGAAATGCCATCGAAACAGACATTGTTGCTCGTTAGACTTAAGAGCCACTTAACTAGAGACGTACGTCCAAAGACTAGACTATTTTAGTGGGCATACGTACCCAAACGGTGCAAACTAAGGATAGACTTTATTTTTAAGGGTTAAAATCATACATTTTTGTTTTCATAATCGTCCATGTGACTAAAAGAGTTATGAATATGAAAGTGGATGGATATACGTGAAGAGGATGACCGAAAAAGAGATGGATGGATTATGTGAAAGATATGGATAACAAAGGAGTGAATGCTGCTATGGCGGATAGAACAGACGAATGGAAGAAGGGTACATATTGTGCCGACCCCTAATGATTGGGAACAGGGCAGGCAGATGATGATGATGATGATGAATCATCCATAGGTAATGGCCATCGTCTATATGGACAATCAATACTAGAGGGATTGCCAATTTATTGCCGATATAGAAGGTAAGTTGCTCTTAAAAGAAATTGTCGGAACTCACCGGTTACGGTAAGCGAAAGTTTCTTCACGATCATATGTTTTTGACATTGAGCATTGACTAGATTTCCGCCAGCGATTTCACTCCCTCTTTTACTCCCACTTGCGTCAACCTGTGTCACTTACATAACCTAAAAGCTGGGTTAAAAAGACGTACCATCTGGTTATGTAATTCAGGGTTAAAATAACCCATGTTAGAAAATTTCTTCCCCGTTTCTTCAGACAAATACAGACAGATCTACACTCGTATCAGTGGCTACTATGACATTTATTAGGATAAAGTCTCCTGAGCGAGATGTTATGAAAGCCATATGAATCCACCATGAAATTTGGATGACGATTTGGCAATGACACCATCATCATCCAGATTTCATCCAGAATTTCCCTTTCTTCCTTCCTTTAAAATAAAACAGTACCTGAACAGTACCTAATATTTATACTGAAAAAAACATCATGGCGTAACAATATCAACAGTATGTTTAGGATATTTTAGGAATAAACACTAACAAAAATGGCGATGTCTGACGGTGAGTAAGCGTGTCAGTGCACCATATGGCTAGTTTCTGAATTTCTCATTTTACGACTGGCAACCATTGTTTGTATACTTACAACCACTGAAATCAGAATAAGTATAGAAGTGGTAACCTAGCATTGATCCCGTGTTACAACGTTAATGACGCGTAGTATAGAGAATAATTTGGAACCGTGATATTAAATTATTTCAGTTCGACCTGATTTCGTGAGTAGCAGTAGTTACAGTATAGAAGAGTAGAAGTTACTAAACAATCATGTCTATCTCACCTACTCAAACAAGTGAATAATATAGATATTTTTGAGTTGATACATATAACAATAGATTTTATTACACAATGCTCACTATACTATAACAGGTGGAGATTTCGAGATGGCATATTTTCAAAACCTATGTTGGGTTAGTCATGCTGAACAACTTTTATTATGGGACCAATGGTGAATTCTCAAAATTATTTTTTAACTTTCCATAGTAAATGTCATGCCTTGCTCGATCACAATGTATGAAAAGTATTTTTTTTTTTTTTTGAGAATTCAGTTTTGGTCCTATAGTAAAAGTTGTTCAGCATGACTAACCCAAAATGGGTTTCGAAAATATGCCATCTTGAAATCTCCACCCAGTATAGAGTAACCCCCTTATTCATAATAAAGTTATCAAACGTTGATTAGCTAAAATTCCGAATTTATCTGACAGGTGACATTTGGTGATTGAAAGAGTGAGACGGGGCACACTATTACACTGATTTAGTTAAAAAGCGATTATGAATAAGGGGCTAATTATCTATAACGATGAAATTTGTGTCTCAGTACTAAAATTTCTGTCTATCTCTTCTAGGATGATTGGAGCAGAATTTATATTCATGGCAGTTCTACATGTTGGTTTGGATTTCTATGGCCGCTACTTACTCATGGTGAGATCACTAGAGTGATGGACGTTTTATTCCTCTCGTAAAGCTCTCGGTTTATGAAACGCGAGTTTGTTATTTATGCAAAAGGGTGGTTTCTGTTAAAAAATACCTGACTTTTGTGTATTTTATCTGGCCGCATGGTGATATCATTTTCACTATGATATTGCTCCTAAGTAACCTCAATTCAAGCATTCATTTATGACCTTTTAGTCGCGTTTAAAGAGGTCGTTTAAGTATTTTAAGAGGGTCTTTACTTTGCTTATTTTTTATGAAAACACCAACAAATAAAATAAAATATTACCATTGTTTACGTGAGCATAGAAGGGGTAAGAGCTTTGGTTATGTTAGCTGACAAGGGCGAGAGGGGGGGTACTTGAATGGCCCCAAAGTGTGGACTTGTACTATTATTTTTGAATCCAAAATAAATGTTGTCTTTTAATTTCGTTCTTTCATTTCAAAAGCCTTAGCCTAACATGGAGGAGAATATTAGTTAATTTTTATATCAGTGGGAAAATCACGGGAAAACTTGATGCATCAATAGTATTTAAGTATAGTATGATCAACCCATATACATATTTCGACCCTGAGCCTGGTCTTTAACGAACAAGAAACTAAAACTAATCAGAGCTTGTACTATGAAAACCAGATAACTGATATAATACATATACTACTTTTTGATTGTAAATACATACTTTAATATACATAATTACACCCAGACTCAGGACATAATGACATGTTCATGCACACAAATTCATGTCCTGTGTGGGAATCGAACCCACAACCTGCGGCGCGATAGGTGGAATCTTAGCCAACTGCGCCAACTGGCCACTGGCCCGTCTGCGTCAACTAAAAATCAATCAAGAAAAATTCAAGGAATTCCTATCTATATATATAAAATTCAAAGTCCTGACTGACTGACTGATTGACTGATATATCAACGCACAGCCTAAACCACTGATCCTAGAGACATGAAATTTAGAGGGTATATTCTTTGTGAAGAGTAGGCATACACTAAGAAAGGGTTTTTCGAAATTCTACCCCTAAGGGGGTAAAATAGGGGATAAAAGTTTGTATGAAAGTCCGTCAGTTTCAAAGTCAGGATCTTCAAATTGAATATTAATGAAGGTATACATGTTTCAGCGTTTTTAATAATTCCACCCTCGAAGAGGAATGAAGTTTTTTTTGTTTTGTTTTATTGTTGTAGAAAAATATGTCATTTGATTCTTGTAGGCCACGCGGGTGAAGCCGCGAGCAGAAGCTAGTTCAAGTATAACAGAACACCGGTAAAAATGATGAACAACTTCAGATATTGCCTTCGCTTTGTGATGTCTTGTCTCCTAGGAAATGGTATCATTTTCAAGAAGTCTATCGTCAACATACAAATTACCTACTCAAAGGATCGAGGCGACCCTGTTTCAATTTATTCATGCTTATTACGAAAACACTCGGAGACGCTGAATAAAATAACTTGTGTATTTACTGACTTGAAGTTATTGTAACAGACACCATTGCCTTTTGAAAAAGTGGCAAATGGAAATGAAAATGGAATGTAAGCCTACATTATAGTAATGTAATTTGCTGGCATGTTATGTTTAGATTTGGGGGAGGCCTAAGCCAAACTATATATGGGCTATACCCAAACACAATTTTATGATTTAGTATATTTTAAATAAATAAAAATAAATATCCTGGGACATTCCTCGCACACGGTCATCAGTAGGGCTATTTTAAAACGCTCGGATTCGATATCGGAAACGGATTCAAAAACTACCGAGGCGATTTTCCGCAATTGCTATTTTAATTTCCGAATTCCAATATTTTTGATATTTCATTGCGGAAATATCAATTCGATACATCGAAAAGTTTTCAGAAATTAAAATAGCAATTGCTTAAATTCGCCTCGGAAATTTTTGAATCCGTTTCCGATATCGAATCCGACGTTTTAAAATACCCCTGCTGATCCCAAACTCACTCAGACACAGGACATACAGACATGTTCATGCACACAAATGCCTGTCCTGTGCGGGAATCGAACCCACGACCGCGATAGGTGGATTCTTAATCAACTGCGCCAACTGGCCCGTCATTTTACTAGCTGTTTGTCTTTTTTTCCATACCATAGGTTATCTGCATGTAAAATTTCATCGCGATCGTCGCAGCGGTTTAGGCGTAAAAAGGTAACAGACAAATAGACGGTTATTTTGAAGGTAGGTACTTGCCTAATATGGTGTCTTTTATTAGATGAATTCTAAAAATAGTAATACTATATACAGGTCGTTGTTTCTGTCAGCGACGAGCGACTCAGGGTCGATAATACAAATGATACTGGTGCTAAAAAAATATTAAAAAAATACTTTTTTTTTAATAATAAAAATTAAAAAATTAAAATTTTGAAAATCATGTAATAAGCAAAAGTGTAGACATAATACTCAACGGGAGTACGAGGGAGTAAAGGGGTGGGGCGATGGCGGCTTGCGCCTAGCTCTAGTCTGTGCACGTGCCTAGTAACCATACTTTGCGGTAATTTTATTTCAAATTGAATAAGGTATTTCTCAACATATTTACATGGAATTAAGTCCATTTTTGGGGAATATATATTTTGTACTACCGCTCCTGGGTCGCTTGTCGCCGACCAAAACAACACCCTGTATACCGAGCACACCTAAATATTTATATTATATAATATTCTTGCTAAAAACAAAAGCTTCCGCAATACATTCGAAAATTCTCATCATACGTTTAAAAATAAAAGTCAGCGCTGACGGTGACCATCAGAGGAAAAGGCTGGCTTCTTACAATATTCAAAATCTGTGGATACAGGTTTAAATATGTTCACAAGTTAAGGACAGTCTTCTAAGAACGGTTTCTTATAACTCTAACGGTTATAGCAGGTACATGCCCTTACGGACCCTGTGTCAAAAAATAAACTGAAAATGTTTCAAGAATATCTTCGCGTTAACTTAAAGTGCTCAAAGCATAGAGTTAGAATATTATTATTTACTCAGACTGTGGAATGAGCTCCCTGCCGTGGTTTTCCCAATGGAGTACAGCATGGGGTTCTTCAAAAAGGGTGTGAAGAGATTTCTGCAGGGTCGGCAACGCGCGAGTGATACCCCTGGTGTTGCAAGTGTCCATAGGCTACGGTAACCGCTTACCATCAGGCGGGCCGTATGCTTGTTTGCAACATTAGTGGTATAAAAAAAAAAATTAAGCGACTATGCTAGGGTACGGTCCGTGAGTACGGGTACAGTCTACTAATACATATAATGAATGCTAATTTGTCTATAATTATCGATACTTTTACCGAGAACAAATGACAAGGCATCTATATCGACATTTTGTGTGGCAGTAGATCAACTAGTGTACGATATATGTATGAATGTATCTATATGGAAACTGCTCACACATCGCACAAACTATCACTCTATTATATACTAACTCTATGACTTAAATTATATCTTCATATTGCACACGGCTGATCTCGTATGAAAGGGCTTCCCTTTTATTGCAGATAAAAAAGTCAGGGGCACCTTTTTATATTAGAAAAAACCCCATATCATTTAATATAGTATATTTATCGTAGTTTTATTTTGCACTAGATTCTCTATATATAGAGATTTATTTATTTATTAAAGGACAGCCAACTGCTACTATTATGTACTAAACATCAACAAGATGAAATGTTGATACCTTAATTTTTTTCGTTACATTATTACTAAACCATACAACTAGATATCTCATATAGACATTGAATCACAGAGTAGTTGTCCATTGAAATGTTTTTTTTTTGGGTTTAGCGTGCATTTGTCAGAGGACGCTATTTTATTTTTTAAATACTTGGATTTAACTTTAAACTGACCCCCTTGATTTCTAAAAAATAAAATTGCGTCCTCTGACAAATGCAACCCCAAATGTAACATTTCAATGGACTAAATGATAAGTGTGCAGGCAAATGTCACGTATCGTACATCTATTATTACATAAAATATTCACCCTGAAACTTCTAATAAACTTATTCCCAATTCACGAAGCGCAGTCTATTCCGACTGCCAGACTGCTTTAGTATGCATTCTAGGTAACCTATATAAGGTCACACATTCTATTCTTGCGGCATATTGGATATTCATCTTTTATTAAAAATCACAACGAACATATTTCTTGGAGCAAGCTTCTCCACCTTATTGTAATTTCTTCCCACCAGGTTTATTGATCGTAGACTGTTTTAAAAGGATATCGTGGCCTTCTTCAATTCTTTACATGAAGAGTGAGTATTTTGTACGACAATGACGATGATCTTTTTAATTTTCAATATGTCATAAAGTTAGGCTGTCTAACTTGGGAAATGTAATGTGATGTTTCTTACAAGTAATATTGCTCATAAAAGTTATGTAGGCGGAGTAATAATATAAACAAAAGCTATGTAGAAAAATATAAACTGCACAATGATGATTAAACAAACCTGAAAAGGCACAACATAAAAAACTAGAGCAAACCTACGTGCATGTACCTATAGAATGTATTTCATAAGGAAATGATGTGTAGTTCACTAAAAGTAAACAATGTAAGATTGACTTGAATGCACGAGTAGTGTCCTATATTCCCTATTGGCCGATTCCCATAATTTACGGACCGTTATCGGTTAAAATTAAGACTCTTATATCTTCACTAATAATGAAGCAAGATCTCAAAGCTTTGCATAGTAGACCCTCCCATATGGAAGTAGCTATCACAGGTAAAATTAGCTTACGAAATTATCTATTTGCCCAGTTTGACAATAAAAAAACCTACCATTGGTTCGTAAACGATTCGTTTTACGTCGCTTTGAGGCAATATTATTTAGTAATATCAATGTCTACCAACCCGTATAAATGCCGTTTACAACACACTTGCTCGTAACGTGACATTTATTGCACTGTTTATAGTTTCATAATGCAGCTTATTATGCACTAATGATTTTTACTTCACATTACCGCACGCTTGCTACACCAGGGGTATCACGCGCGTGTTGCCGACCCTGCAGAAATCTCTTCACACCCTTTTTGAAGAACCTGTACTCCATTGTTTGCTGTACTCCATTGGGAAAACCACGGCGGGGAGCTCATTCCACAGTCTGAACATCCTTTAAGCCCGCACAGTACATACGAAACAATTCTGGTTTCAATGTGTGAGGATGGACTCCCTGTCGATGGGGAGAGTTGCGGTGATGGAAGGTAGCCGTGGGCATTAGCTTAAATAATTCTACAGAACCCTGTCCGTTGTATAAGCGGTAGAACGTTTAGAGCTCCTCAGACTGAGGGGCTCTAAACCACTTGTGAGCTCGGGATCATCGACAAGATGATGGCACGTCGTTGAACCGAGTCTAAAGGATCAGCAAGCTGGTATCCAGGTGCCCCCGCCCATAGATGACAGTAGTACTCCATATGAGGCCGGACTTGCGATTTGTAAAGTTGCAGCCTTTGCCCCGATGTGAAGTACTGCCTCGGTACAAACTTAACATAATCTGGATTACCTTTGGAACCTTTCATAAAACTGTGAGGTAATGTAAAGTAATCAGCACTAGTGCGTAATAAGCTGCATTAAGATACTAAAAACGATGCAATAAATGTCACTTTACGAACAAGTGTGTTGAAAATTACATTATTCCTAAAATTATTATAATTAAATTTGTCACATTTGAAATTAGAACACATATCTGTCATCTGTCTTTTTATAGCAATAATAACCTCGTTAGACAATTAATTCCAATTTATAAATTCAACAAACTACCATTTAACCTATAAACAACATACATTTTCATATCAGTTTGTATTGTAACTAGAGGCCGGTAGATGGAGCGGGAACTAGGTCAGCCGACTCTATTAACGCTAGTGGCTTCAAACTATCCAACTTAATTTCTAAAGGTCTGTGCATAGGATGAGGGAAACGGAATGGAAACGGGAAATTGCTTTTAGAAAAAGAATATGTTTTCTTTTCTTCTTTTTTAAGCTGGAACATCTTGATTTGGGTATCGATTTTGAAATGAGAATACACGCCGTAGCTAGAGTCATTGGCACACAGGGCAGGATTCAGATATAGCGCCCTTCAAAGACAGTTCAATAAGACACTTGAATTCGAAATATAGCTGGTTGTAACCAAGGGTTCGAGCCCCTATTGCCAGTCCCTAGCTTTAATTAAATATTTATCAAAAATTAGACTACCTTAGTCATATGTATAGGTTAATAAATCTTCTTTTGACCCGTTAATCAATAAGGCAAGGCACCTTATCAATTAATGAGGTTACCATAATAACTCGGATAACTCAGGTTATCGTGCGACCTTTAAGGTATTAATTTATAAATAAGCTCCAACTGATAATGCTACCGTTATACCTATGAATAAGTAAAAAATAACAAATAAATAAAATGTATTAGTAAGGCCTATTTATGTTTACTCCGTATCGTACCCGTCTCGTTAAGCTATAAATTGTCCGTAGATTACCTCATTTACTTAGGCGTATCTTTTTTAAGTAAGTAACTATTTGGACATATCTTTCAACAAAATGGCTTCGAGGGAGTCTAGATGGTTATTTAAAATGCAATTTCACTCGATATAAACTCTACAATGGGCTAGGAGAGTTCACAAAAGTGATCAAAAAGAATCCATTACTTAGAATGCCTTTGAAAACGATCTTTTTGTGAAGTTTTCATTCGTTTGAACGTCCCTACTTAATGGCATAGTGAGGGTGTGGACAATTACCTTTAGATGTGAGTATCTTTTGAGCCCTTCACTATTATTTTAGTAAAGTAGACTTAAACCCTTCATTTTAAAAAGATGGTGATTCTGTGTGGTCTGATGGTTGTGACTTCATTTAAAAAAGCGGCCAAGTACGAGTCGGACTAGTCCATGAAGGGTTCCGTTCCGTAGCAGCAAGACACATAATATTTATTTTTTTCTTTTTTTTATATTTGAGTTGATTGAATGAAAGGTAAATTGCGGTTTACGATTTATGACGTATTAAAAAATAACTACTTACTAGATCTCGTTCAAACCAATTTTCGGTGCAAGTTTGTACATCATATATTTTTTTAGTTTTATCATTCTCTTATTTTAGAAGTTACAGGGGGGAACACATTTTAGCACTTTAGAAGTGTCTCTCGCGCAAACTATTCAGTTTAGAAAAAAAATATATTAGAAACCTCAATATCATTTTTTAAGACCTATCCATAGATAACCGAATGGGTTTGATGAAAAAAAAAATTTGAGTTTCAGTTTTAAGTATGGGGAACCCCCAAAATTTATTGTTTTTTATTTCTAATTTTGTGTGGAAATCTTAAGGCGGCCCTCTGTGGCCGGCTTAAGATTTCTTCAACGCGAGCATAGTCTAAAAGCTTGTTATTTCATCCAACGTAATGTTTAACTGCGGAAAAAGAGAGATAGCATCAGAGCCGTCGGTTATCAGTCGGTAAATTCCGCTGATCACTCGCGGCCGCTTCGCTAGGTCGTCATTCATGATTTCGCATTCATAAAACTTGTTCCAGGAGTATACTTCTTATGAAAAAATCTTACAAGTTTGTGAAAAAATAGTTAGTTATTTAGAATCTCCAATACATTTGCAAGCCTGGTATCTAAATGTTTTCTTTACTTTTACAATTTATAGGTACATTAGATATGGCCAAAGTTCAGGCAAAAACGCTGTTTTTCGGAGGCTTTGACTGAATTTGTTTCACACTTTTTTTAAATTACGCCTAGATACAAGGCTAGATATAGTACACAAGATACTAATTTGTTCAAAACATCTAACGAAAAATGTTTAACAACGCCATAATAAGTACAGAGGTTTTGTATGAAAAGTATGACGAATTGAGTCCTCTTAATGCGGTTCACAGAATACATCTTCTTACCAAGTTTCAATAGTATAGTTCTTATAGTTTCGGAAAAAAGTGGCTGTGACATACGGACGGATAGACAGACAGACAGACAGACAGACCTGACGAATCTATAAGGGTTCCGTTTTTTGTCATTTGGCAACGGAACCCTAAAAAGATATTGATTGGTGATGATGCAATGTAGTCCTCGGGATGAATAATACCACCTAGAGTAAGTGCTGTAGCTGCACTTGAGAGTCAGTTCCCTTTCCTTCGACCATATCATATAACATAGAGGACTTAGTGAGATTTGATCACACACAAGCCTATTTAACCTTCAAAATGTCATTACGCATTCAAACTGGGGTACAAGTCTGCTATTACAATTGTGTTCCAATGAACTATCGGTGCTGTCAAAATTCGTCATAATGGCGCCATAAAAGGAAGGAAAGCTATTTCCGATGATGTTGCACTGTAACTACAATCGTGCCAGAATGATCTTTTAGTCGTATGACAGATTTTGCACTAAAATTCTTTTCGTTCATTATAAGACCATTATGAATTAGTAGACTGCGCACATCGGCTCAATGATAATGGAATTGCAATAGTATCGTGTCAGTATGACATTTTGGCAGACTTTGGCCGCTGTAATACTACAACTCTCTATGCAAGGGTCTCTTTTGTAGGTATAAATCTATAGCATTAGGCATTATATTCAGCGATCGAAATCGCATTGCTATATATTATGATAGATTTTATGATTATTAAGAGGGGTAGAGCATAGCGTTTATTCGCTCAAAGAGCAGCTCGACTGGGGAAGTACCTCCACCTTACAGAATACCGCAGACAAATAACTTTGTTGTGTTCCTACGTGTGAGTATAGTCGCCAGCGCTTATCGGGGCATACAAGCATACGGCCCGCCTGATGGTAAGCGGTTACCGTAGCCTATGGACACTTGCAACACCAGGGCAGGGGTATCACACGCGCGTTGCCGACTTTAATTTTTACTTGTTGTTGCGAATTTTACCGTATTTTTTTTTAAATATTGGACTACTTTATAGAGTCGAAATTCAAGTGTATTTATGTTAATACGACTCAATGCAAAAACCATAATCACCCAAGTTCCCAACTCTAGATATATATATATTATGCACATTGATAGAGGATGTCCTCAAAACTTTCCTCGGCTATTCAATGAGAATATTGAATTCCCAGTAGGACGGGAAGTTTTCCGAGTAGGTACATACATTTTCATCGACAGGATTTACATCATAAATGAAAGCAACTTGATGGAAATAGTTAAAAACTAGTCGCAGCAAATTGAATTCCTGTAATCAGCAGAATAATGTAAATGCTGCTACAGACTGTTATAATATCATACTATAGATTCTGAATAGCATTAGCTAATGGTCGATTCCCAAAATTTACGGACCGTTATCGGTTAAAATTAAGACTCTTATATCTTTACTAATATTGAAGCAAGACCTTCCAGGCTTTGCATAGCAGGTATTATATCAAAGGTAAAATTAGCTTACGAAATTATCTATATGCCCAGTTTGACAATAAAATACCATTGGTAAGCAAAACGATTCGTTTTTAGGGTTCCGTAGCCAAATGGCAAAAAATGGAACCCTTATGGATTCGTCATGTCTGTCTGTCTGTCTATCCGTCCGTATGTCACAGCCACTTTTTTCTGAATCTATAAGAACTATACTGTTGAAACTTGGTAAGTAGATGTATTCTGTGAACCGCATTAAGATTTTCACACAAAAATAGAAAAAAAAAAACAAAAAAAATTGGGGGTTTCGGGGTATACTTAGAACTGAATTTTTTTTTTCATCAAATCCTTTCATGTGGGGTATCTATGGATAGGTCTTCAAAAATGATATTGAGATTTCTAATATATTTTTTTTCTCAACTGAATAGTTTGCGCGAGAGACACTTCCAAAGTAGTAAAATGTGTGTGTGTCCCTCCCCTGTAACTTCTAAAATAAGAGAATGATAAAACTAAAAAAATATATGATGTACATTACCAAGCAAACTTCCACCGAAAATTGGTTTGAACGAGATCTAGTAAGTAGTTTTTTTTTAATACGTCATTAATCGTAAACCGCAATTTACCTTTCATTCAATATTTTTGGCGTTTTTTTTTTTCATAGCAAAGTTGAGTTAGTTAATATTACACGGAACCCTCCGTGTGCGAGTCCGACTCGCACTTGGCCGGATTTTGTTTATAGAAACCGGGCATTAGTAACACATGGTATTTTATGAGATGGCTAATGATTATATCGAAATTATAAAGGAATATCTTTGTAGAGTAAATTTTCATAACATTATGTGTGTGATATTTCACAACGTCAAATAGTTAAACCGTGTTAATGCGAGCTTATTAATATCCAAAAAAAAGTGAAGCCTTCATACTAACTATTCTCGCTATCAGCATTTCAAGTAACATATTTGCACCTTAAAATCCGTGAACAGTGTTATTTCGCTTCAATTGCGGTCATTGTGGCTTTGTGCCAGTGTATTGCGGGTTGTGGGCGATGTTTGGAATTTTTATAAACGAGCCTGTAATTCCAGCGAGCCTTTTGTCATCTGGCATCGTTTGTGGCCTAGCTTTTAGACTCGTTATCGCGTAATTTAATTAAACCTATCGGTTAATATGTGTCAGGTGCAGGTAGGGAATTTATTTCAATGTTTCGATACAATTTATTTGAGCGACAATATTTCATTCGGGAGTTAGATTGGCTTAATTTTGAGTTTAGCAAACCTTTTTGTACTTTTTACGAATTACGTATTTTAGATTAGCCAAAGTTCCATTCTTTTCTTGAAAATGGTGTCCAAAATGACTGATTTTAAATTCAAATAACACAAAGAAAGTCTTGAAAGCAAGAGCTTATTACAAGGCAGCTCATTAAATTAAAGATTAAGATGTCTGAGAGAAGCTTCACTCTCGGTAATTTTCTGTCTACCGTTGAATGTGTATAATGCGACAATGTCCCAAATGCTGCAACTAAAAAAAAAATTGGTCAGGCAAATCCTACCTTCTTTTTTTTTTTTTTGCGTGGGGAAATCCTCATAGGATACCCGACCGCCCCGGGGGAAGCAGCCAGGTTATGCCGGACTTGTACCGGCTAAAACCCCACGGTGGTCGCCATCTGCGCTGTAGAGAGGGGGGCGGGCTCTCGTGTTGAACGCGTACCTGCTCACCCCTCCAAGCGCGGTGCTTTGATGGCTCGTCTCGGGGGAAGTCTGACACCTCCCCCCAGCACCCTCGCTGTGCTATCTCACGATGAGTCGTGACCACATCGACCCATCGTCCTTCTTGGGGTCGCTTCTGGGCGCACAGAGCCCCCGCTCTGATTGCCCACGACCCCAAAGGCCCCGTTTAGTCGCCTTTTACGACAGGCAGGGGAACACCGTAGCTGTTATTCTAAGCCCGAGCTACAGGGCAGGGGGGCCGCGACGAGACACGTTTGTACCCCGGCGGCTTCGCCTCCGGGTGGGATCGGCCCTCTCCCGATCCCGCTCAGCAGCCTCCTTCTGGACCATTACGGTCTCACAGAAGGAGGCTACTGCTCTCCACGCTGTATCCCCGCTCAGCATCGCCGACACGACTGCTGGCAGGGAGAGATTCCGTCCAATTACTTGGACCAGGATCCGCCGCTCGGGTTCCCACGCAGGGCACACCGCAAGCGTGTGCAATGCGGAATCCTGGTCGCTCCCACTGCAGTGGAAGCAGGCCGCCGTCGCCTCACGTCCGATCCTATACAGATAATCACCGAAGCACCCATGCCCGCCTCTTCTGGGTCGCCTCCACCGCTCTGACGGACGATGCGAATCCGGTCATAGACCCTCGCATCCATGTCCGCCAGAATATCAAGTGGCGGAAAGCGAGCCAGAATTGTCGCCGCCGCAAAGGATACTGTGCGGTATCCTCGTACGACCCGTAGCGCCATCCTTCGCTGGACACTGTAGATTTTCGTCCTACAGCGTCGGATGGCCAGCCTCTTCGCCCATACGGGCGCCCCGTAAACAGGCGGCGAACTTCCTCCCTCGGTCCCCCGAGATTGGGCAGCAGTCTGTGCATGGCACCCGCTACCCTCTCGATTCGGGGGACTAGGCGATCAAAGTGCTCTTCGAAGCCTCAACGACTATCTAGGGTGAGGCCCAGATACTTCATGTATCGCCCCACCCCAATTTCCGACTCACCCACTCGGACGCACGAGTTGGGTGGTTCCCTGCTTCTTGGCAGTTTGTGGAACCATAGCGCCTCGGTCTTGTGAGGCGCTATTTCCAGACCCAACTCATGGATTTTGGCGACAACGATCTCAACCCCAAGCTCGGCGAGCTCTTTGGTCCCCTCGAAATTTTCCCCACTGGCGACCACCAACGTGTCATCTGCATAGCAAACAACGTTTACGCCAGCGGGGAGATCGACACGCAGAACCGCGTCTTAGGTGAGATTCCACAACAGCGGGCCTAACACTGACCCCTGTGGAACTCCACGCGTGATTTCCCTCCGGATTCTCCTACCGTCTTGGTCCATGTACAAAATGTACCTGTCGCGCAAGTAATCCCCGATAACGCCTTGCAGGTAGGAGGGCACCTGATGGTAAACAAGTGCCCCTCTAATGGCGACCCAAGGGAGAGAGTTAAAGGCGTTGACGATGTCAAGACTTATCGCCAACGCCACTCCACCAACTGTAATAATAATAATAATTTATTTCCAATAATAAAGTAGGTACACTAATTGGTTCACAAAAAAACGGGCTAGAGTACATGACAAAAATTATATGAACTTACAAAGAAATATTTTAACTTGGCAAACCTAACAGTATGAAAATGAACCACTCTTTTTTTTAAACGTGTTTTGTGTGCATGAGTGTGTGGATTGGGGGGTGTGTGAACTGTGTGGATGTGTGTGTGAAAGAGAGAGGGTGTGTGACCGATTAATAAATAAATGTAGACTTATGAATACTTGACAAGAACATCTAATTATAATCATATTAAATATTAAGTTATAGTAATTAGTGCAACATAGAAACAAACTGACTCATCTAAAACAAAACCTATATACTATAAACTATAGCCGATAAATTTTAAATAATAGGTACCTACCTATGTAATGGCAACACAATTTATGCTTATAACTAACTTGACCTTTCTCAACTTATCGGTTTAACAATCGATAAGCTAAACGCCCATACTAACTAACTATACTATGAAAGACGCAGAAAATAGGAATAATACATTGAACGTAGGCCTATAAATTATATTTATAGGCCTACGTATATTCGTTGGCTTTTAACTGGACGAATATTAATCGCTTGGCTCGCGGTTAAAAATATAACAATGACATCAATTGTTATAATAGGACGCGCGTCTCTCGCGAGAACCAACGGGTTAATGGACTTGGAAATAACAAAGATATAAACAATTATTTGTATTATTTCTCCATAAAACAGGGAGGTGCTGGAAAATAAAAATATTATATCATTGAAAATTAAAAAAACCTAGTCTAGCAAGTAAGGGCCGTTTTCTCAATAGGCAGATAATTTAATCGGAAAATGGCTTTCAATTTAAAATCAGAAAAGTTTTTGTATATACTTAACAGACAAATAACTGACCTGAGGTATATCTTTTGAAAAACCGGACCTAAATAAAATTTAAGTTACAGAAGACATCCGAAGTCAGACGAAGTTAGCTGAATCTCGCAAGCAAGTTAATTCTTATTTGATAAAAGAATGCACGTATAACAAAATTGTTCGAAACAAATCAATATAAGCCTCTAGTACATCAAGAATCGATGGAGTCTCATGAATAATAAATAAAAGGATTTGTGTTATGAATATCAACATATATTTGTTTCAACTGCTCACGACATATGAAAATCTTTTAGTAATTTTCCAACACACTTGTGAATAATTTAGTGTGGTCGTCAAACTCAAGACTTGAAGAAAAATTATAGTTGTAATACCGAGTTATGTTTATTTGAAGTGTTTTCTTAGCATGACTGTTCTGTTTTATTATCTAGCACCAAAGTTTTTCAATACACAAAATATATTAGTTCGTACACTTATAATTATCAAATATGATAGACTATAACTTGTGTCAAACGTTGTCTAGGAGATTCTGTATTTTACAAAAGGTACGTCTCCTCGACTAAAATGTATGAAAAGCTGTATTTTGGCGATTTCGAAGTTGGTGGCAAAGTAAAAGTTGTTCGTATTTATAAGTACTTTACGTGGTTTCATTTATTTTCGTATTCACCCCGTATATAGTCAACTCGAGCCTTTTGATTGGTTTTTCATACGTCTAAAATCATAAAGGAAGTCAGTCAGTCATAGTAAGCGCTTATAAAAGCGCACACAATCATCAATCATTTTCATCTTAATCAGTGCTGCAAACCCCAACATGCAAAAAAGAAGTATATTTATGCCAAAAATCCAGGAGACGGGGTCTAAAAGAAGGAGAAATACCCTTTTAGATTAGTAGGATTTTTTATATTATACCCTAGTTTTAATTTTAACAAGCAAATCCTTTTTATTAGGACTTACTTTTACCAGTGTCGAGATAAATAAGTTCTAGTCACTATAAATCACGTTCACATTGTCCGCTCTGTCAGTAATTGTCAGTTTCCATAAATGTTTCAGTCAGTAAAAGGGTGGTAATCGTACTAAAACTTTTCACGGATTTTTTAAACAACTTGAGACATCAATACACGTAATTCATTTCACTTCAACTTCACATGAATTGATCTTTATTGGGTAAAACACCGCCGATAAATATGCAATATAAATCAGAATACACGAACTCTTGAAATAAAACGAAAACGAAACGTCACTTTGCAAGTTTCACAGTTTAATACGGAAACTGAATCACTTTACATTGATTTATTATGTTTTGAGAGCATTGACTGGTTTATTTTATGTCAATATCAGGTGTTATTTTTATAAAAATTTAAAATGTCGTACACTTTACTCACATCGTGAAAATCCAGGAGATTTTCATTGAATTGAAAAATAAATAAGGAGATAAGGAGACATGTCCAAAAATCATTGAATCTCCTGGAAAAGAAAGAGAGTTTGCAGCACTGATCTTAATGTTGGAACGAAGAATGCAGACCACATGTTTCCATAAAGAGTGATTTTACATTCTCTAGAAGCAAAAACTTACCAGGAAATGGGTTGGGGAAATGGTCTACCTAAACACTCATTTGGAGTGACTTCGCCCGTGGAAGCACTTATGGAACTGCCAAGTTTATAATAATATTATCTTGCATAAATGCATCTCCCCTTTCGAAATTCGAATAATTTTGAATGAAAAGACACTTTTAGCATTTTAAGCTATGTTTTAAAAAGCATAGGGTTGAAATAATATTATGGAAAATATTTTCACAGATAGAAAACTGGAAATAGCTTTTGAACAAGTAATCTGTGCATTTTATGCAGACAAAAGAAAATACATAGTTTTTCTTTGAACGTTTTTGAGACTTAAAATCAAACAAAAAAAGACAAATTAAAATCTCTTTTAAATAAAATATACTGCTTTTTCTTTATATACAAATAAGCTTGTTGAGTTTTATGACTTACTGAGACCTCGATTAGAATTAAATGACGGGTTAAAGTATCTCTATCTTTGTTTATTGAATAGCTATAGAAAGGAACAGGGCTTGATATAATGAATCATTTCGTCTCTGAGTACGGCAGATAAAGTGGGTTTGACATTAACAACCATTTAATTAGTCAATATGAAAAAATATCTTCATGCCCATCCCTACTAACTAACATTTCAACGAAATATTTCGTGAGCATTTACTACAAGTAATCCCTACCAGTAGTAGGATTACTGATGAGAGCTTTTTATTTGAATTATTTATATATAATGACTATTGATTATTGATTAGAACCTTCAGTGAATAGTGTATGCTACGTTACTTTATGGTTCAATAAAAATAATAAACGGTGTTTCAGAATACCGCAATATCACTTGTGTTTCGCTCACAATCACAATGCCATCAAAACTAATTTTGTTTTTTTGGTTCTTGTATTAAATATAATTGGACTGTTTTACTGACTTTTTGTTTTATTTTGTTTTTGTTTGACTGTTGAACTTAAACTGACTTCAAAGTACACTAAGAAGTAATCAAATCCTGATCTGGTGACAATGGGACCAAACGGGAAGTGTACCCTTTAAAATAAAAAAAGATTTTTCCAAATCGTTTAATAAATGACGGAGTTATGAGGTAACAAACATTAAAAAAAACATACGAATTGAGATCCTCCTCCTTTTTTTGAAGTCGGTTAAAAATAACACCACGAATCAAATTGACGAATTTTATTTACAAAAAATATACAATTATAAAAACAACTCGAGCGATTCGTATCTAATACGTGATCGAATTTGAATAAGTGAGTACAGCGGAGTAGGAAGGAAAACTTTAGCAGAAATAGACAGAGCCGTACGCTAAATGCATAATGTGCATTTGGCTCATAAACTTAGTTGGACCTCCGAAACGATGGCGACTCCTTTGAGAGTCAGGTTATATAATATATCTCAAATCTTTGGCGGCAATATTATGACAGGTTTGGTGAAATGCTTGGTGAATGTAAAACAAGGTATCTGAAGCAACGACATCGCTAGAAAGACACAGATGTGCTGCTCCCTTTAAATTGCCGTCTTAAGTGTCCGCCAGATTAAAATTTGTACGTTTGAGAAGGAAGAACTAATTGAGAATGATTGTGGGGAACTATTAAATAACTCAAACTTGTAACGTTTAGGTATATGCATCATTCTTTATGAAAATGTGAGCAGTTTTTCCCAAGCACTTTTCGAATTTAGACTGAGAATTTTGTCTATAAAGAGTTAGTAAATAAAGTATTAGGTATTCTTTAGGGAACAATAATGTAACGCAGGGGCGAATCCAGGATTTTTTTCTGGGAGGGGCAGTCGTGCAAAAATAATCAACAATAACTGTTATAAATAAACTTGTAACCCTGTCACCTGACTGCCTGACAGGCACTCATGTTCTCTCTGTTATTTTATTCATATATTTTAACATCTCTGATAATTTGATGTGTCAATAGTAAAAGAATTTTTAGCCGATGTAAAAATGTCTCAATTACCACTAATCAAATAGAGAACTGCTATGAAGCTTGGTTGATAATTATTCTTGGATTTTCCCACCGAGTGATTGAGGTTCCAGAACGGATACCCCAATATTTTTTCAGACGTTAATCTTCAAAACACGGAAATAGCGAGGTTGAGCTCACATCTCAGCCAGTTGTCCTGCGATGCGACACTAACCTGGCTGCAAGATTGAGGATCTGAACTGCCAGGTAGTGACTGGTGCCACGACTCATACGTGTGGCCAAAGGCAGCATATATATCACAAAAACAAAGCCCTAAACATTACTACGTTCTTGATAAGACCGGATGACAAAGGGCAGGCACCTTTGCCGATCAAGCAGGAAGGGATGTAGCGCTGGGGACGGCAGATCACCTTCCTGAGTAGAGGACGCCAATCGCAGACCTGAAACAAAAAGAATAATATATTAAATTAGATTTAGCCCGCGGCTTCGCTCGTGCCAAGTTTTATAGGTCAGTCACGGTTTCCTTTTATATGCAGATTTTATTCTTATGGGGTTTGTCAGTTAAGGTTATACAGTCAATTATTTTCAATATTGCCCCTATTTTAGCCCTAATTTTTAACCAATGTCTCGAACAGGGCAACTTTCCTGACTTAATGAAATACAGCAAAATTGTTCCAATCTTTAAATCGGGATGTAAAAACAATCCCTCAGATTATAGACCTGTTTCAGTACTTCCTGCATTAAGCAAGATTTTTGAAAAGATTGTGCTAAACCAAATGTTAAGGCATTTTAATAACCACAAGATACTCCATGATGATCAGTTCGGTTTTACAAGAGGTAAGTCCACTACGGATGCGGGAGCTAAACTTATTAAGCATATTTTTCAGGCCTGGGAGTGCTCACACGATGCTATTGGTATCTTTTGTGATCTCTCCAAGGCATTTGATTGCGTAGATCACCAAACGCTAGCTCTTAAACTTAAGTTATATGGAATTCGCGGAGTGGCCCTCGATCTTGTGGTTTCCTATCTTTCAGGGCGCCAACAAAAAGTAGGAATCAATGGTAGTGTGTCATCGGGCTCCTTAGTCAAATTAGGCGTACCTCAAGGCTCGATTTTAGGCCCATTTCTGTTTCTAGTTTATATAAATGACCTACCTTACATGGTGAAAGAACTATCAGATGTCGTTTTGTTTGCAGATGATACGTCTCTGATATTTAAAGTAGATAGAAAAGACAAAGACCTTTTAAAAGTTAACCACGCTCTGGAAACTGTGTCTCAATGGTTTGCTGCCAACAATCTAATGCTAAATTCTAAAAAAACTAAATGTATAAGATTTTCATTACCAAACGTACCAAAAGTTGATACCAATGTTATTGTGGACGGTACTAAACTTAATGTAGTAGATAAGACTGTTTTTCTTGGTCTGACCATAGACTGTAGATTGCAGTGGGGTGCTCACCTGGAAGCCTTAGGTGGTAAACTGAGCTCCGCTGCTTTTGCAGTCAGCAAAATAAGGCAACTGACGGACATTAATACAGCCAGATTAATTTATTTTGCATATTTTCATAGCCTTATGTCTTACGGTATTTTGCTGTGGGGTTCTGCCGCAGACTTGGAATCAATTTTTGTATTGCAAAAAAGAGCAATTCGCGCCATCTACTGTTTGGGGTCTCGCGAATCTCTGCGAAAGGTATTTCCGGAAATTAATATATTAACTTTGCCCTCTCAGTACATTTTTGAAAATATTATGTATGTTCGTAAAAACATTAATTTGTTTCCAGTCAATAGTGATTATCACGATAGAAACACTAGAAACAAAGACAAAATAACTGTGCCTAGATTTAGATTAGCTAAAGTAAATAAGTCCTTTCTTGGGAATTGTATCCAATTTTACAATAAAATTCCTCATAGCGTGACCAGTATGTCCTTTTTTAAATTTAAGGAACATATCAAAAAGCGGTTGTTGAGTAGGGCCTATTATAAAGTGTCTCATTATATTGACGACAAGGATGTATGGAAGTAGCTTCTCTCTGCACCTGCTTCACTTAGCAGCTAGTTCAAGGTCCATTTTAATTCTAAGTATGCTATTATTATTATAAGTTATCTTTTTTTTTATTTTTTGTTTAATTTACAGATTATTACTTATAGTAATTAATTCAATTTAATGTTTTTCATTTATTTCTAAATTCTTCAATAGATTATGTCTGTCTCCTTAATTGTTATATTTTCTATGCATATACCTAAATGATATTTAGTATAAACTTGTCAATAGTCACAGTGATAACAAATTGCGTGTTTAGTAGTTTCCCTTTAGTTTATTTTTTATTTCTAAGCCAGACTTAAGTAAGTCATGCTCACTTTAAGGCCTTTGCTTGCGGCGGCGTCGTGTGACGGGTCGCTCACTTCCCTCCAATATGGCGAGGAGGGCGATGGCTGCCACACGCGTCATACTTGTGAACAGGTGCTGCTTGTGGGGGTTGGTCTGCTTAAGTTTGCCATTTATTTATTTACTTATTAAATATAGATTCAGTCTAATTTGTAGTTTTGCGGCCGCGCCGGGGCACGCAATTGTTGTCAGTGCGATTAGAATGTAAATATTATGTAATGAATCTAAGCTTGTTTTGAAAAGAGTAATTGCTGAGTTTATTGCCGGCTCTTCTCAGCAAATGCAACCTTCCGAACCGGTATTAGAGTATTAGAGTCAGACTTTTCATAAGTGCCTGCGAAGGTCTATTTGAATAAATGATTTTGAATTTGAATTTGAATTTGAATTTTAAAATACGCGAATCACGTGTTTATTTATTTGTTGACAGGAGTATCCTGCCAATTTTCAAATTGATACATCTATCTTTTATGATTTGTCCATACAAATTTTGAAACTTTATTCGAATTTGTAAGGCTTATATTTTTGAAAATCCGTTAAGAGTGCGTACCAAGCCAGAAAAATATGGCAATGTCAGATGAAACAAACTTATGTCTAATCTTCGCGTGGAGATGAGATGGAGATAGCGTGTTTCGCGGAACAAAAATTAACTAAGCGCTTTTTATCTAAATAACTCGTAAAGTATAGTGATGGGTTTTTGCGTAAAATATTAATATGGAAAACGAGGAGCCTCCTAGGATAAAGGTAAGGACTTACCAGGAACTCCAGGAACTCCTATTGTAATCCAGCACAGTGATAAGCACTATTTTTCTTCATATCAATTCACAAATCACAAAGTTCACTGCTTCTCTGTCTGTAGCGTCTTTCGTACTGAATGTTGCGGGGCGCGCGCGTCTCGTTTCACTCGCACACACGCGTTTGGCGATGCGTCGCCGAAGTATGTAGAAGATTCCCGAAGCTCTTTTCTCGCTTTCACATATGATGTGGGAAAAGGAGAGGAATCGGGAAGTAGAGGCTCGTCATTGATACTCAATATGAGTAGGTTTCTACTATAAATATTATCATAGGTATTTTGGCCTAAACATCCTCCGCCGCCTTGAGAATACGTAGTGTTCTCAAAAGAAAGAAAAAATAATTAATTATAAGAACTAATTACAGATTATAATAATTACTAAAGTACTGAATATAAGATGCGGTATGATTAATTTTTATTGTGAGGGTAATGGACATAACTTGACAATGGGTCTTTTGAATGATCCATTTGAAGTTTTTACTAAAGCGACGCGGATATTTCCATCCTTGCCAGGATAAACTTGTGATATTATGGAATGATATTATGGAAAAAAGCTCATATCACACCAATATACAAAAAAGGAGAAAAAAATGATGTTAAGAATTACAGACCAATAGCCATTTTATCATGCTTATCAAAATTATTCGAATCCGTTGTATATCCTGCAATATATCGCTTCATTGATAGGTTTATTTCCCCACATCAACATGGTTTTAGAAAAGGCCGATCTGTTCAAACTAATCTTGTCAGCTTTGTATCCGACCTTTCTGTAGACGTGGACTGTGGCAACCAAGTAGACGCCGTCTACACCGATTTTAGCAGTGCATTCGACAAAGTAAGTCATGTGTTATTGATAAAGAAACTTGAGGCTTTTGGGATTCATGGAGCTCTCTTATCCTGGTTCAAAACATATTTAATAGCAAGACCTCAAGCTGTTGTAGTAAAGGGCTATGAGTCTCAAATTTTCTATGCTGAATCTGGAGTGCCTCAGGGATCTCACTTGGGACCTCTACTTTTCATTTCATATATAAATGATATTACTTCCCAAATACAGCATTGTCAATTTGAATTCTTCGCAGATGATCTAAAAATATACAAAAAGATTAAATCCCATTTAGATGTTGCCCTTATTCAATCAGATATAAATAGAATAAAACAATGGTGTGATGAAAATAATATGGTATTAAACGCAAATAAATGTTCCTTTATTCAATATACAAAGAAAAAAAATCCTATATCGTCAAAATACACAATAAATGGTGACACTTTGCAAAAAGTATCAGAAATACGGGACTTAGGAATAATTATTGATGACAAACTAAAGTTTACATCCCACGTCGACAAAATAGTAACCAAAGCATCGCAAATGATGTGTTTTTTACTTAGGAATTCCAAACAATTCAACACCAAGACTAAAATCATCATTTACAATGCATTAGTCCGAAGCCATCTGGAGTACTGTAGTGTTGTATGGAATCCTTGGTATATAGTACATTCGCAACGCATCGAAAATATTCAAAGAATTTTTACAAGGCGTTTAGCTTTCATTTCCCAAGGAATCTCCCACAGGTCACCATACAGCCAGAGAACGGCCTTTTTCAAAATTCAGTCACTGCGTGATCGCCGTAAACTGCTTGATTTAACATTTTTACATAAGGCTGTAAATAGTTCTTCAAACTGCGAACATGTTCTAGGACTTATCTCTCTCACAGTCCCGTTTCATCTACCGAGGCAGCCTATAATAAGAACATTCCACCAACCACCATGTAGAACCAATCTCGGTAAAAATGCCCCAATCGCCAGAATCTGTACAGAACATAATAGTTTACTGTCAACTCTACCTAATCTCGATGTGTTCTTTGACTCTCTCAACAAATACAAAAGTAAAATTATCCACCATCTGCTCGGACATCCACCCCAGGAGTAGACTTGAATTTTTATGTTTATTGTTTATTATTTGTTTAACTTTTAGAATTTATATAATTTAATTCATGTTTTTTTTGTATCTATAGTCAGTAGTTTATTGTATTAATCTTAATATTTTCCTGTACGAAATTTTTACCAATAAGTAGTTGTTATTTATAGCGTTTCGTAATTTATGAATGTTGTGTATACCTTTAATAGGCATAAGTATAAGAACACAACCTACTATTTATACTGTTTCTTACATAATGTATGATACTTCATGCTGTTGGTGTACCTTTTAAAATAAAAATAAAAATAAATAAAAATATTATGCCCAACGGCCAACGTTAAGGGGGAATATCATCTTGGTGTATAAGAACCACAGTACCAATCTTAATGTTATCTTTATCAATGAGCCATTTCTGTCTAACTTGAAGATTATGTAAATATTCTATACGCCATCTTTTCCAATAGCTACACACCATCTGATCTAATAATTGTTTCTGACAACGTAAAGATATGGTTTCCTCGGACACATTCTGAAGCGGCAATGAAGTCAATGGTGAAGCCATTATAAAGTGAGCGGGAGTAAGAGGCTCCGGGTAGGGATCCTCAGATAAAATGCAAAGCGGTCTAGAATTTAAGACTGTTTCAATTTGGGTTAGAACAGTGAGGAGCTCTTCATATGTGAGGAGCTGCGAACCGATAACACGGTATAAATGAGTTTTAATCGATTTTATATTAGATTCCCACAATCCTCCGAAATGTGGGGCGCGGGGTGGAATCATTTTCCATTCAATGCGGTACTGATCGGTAAGTAGTTCTTGTAATTGAGCTTTAGCTCCGACAAAGTTAGTTCCGTTATCGGAGTAAAGAAAAGAAACAGGTCCTCGACGGGAAATGAATCGCTTAAAAGCGGAAATAAAAGTATCTGATGACACATCAGTTGCCAATTCGATGTGTACAGCTTTGGTTACTAAGCATATAAACAAACAAATATATGCCTTTTGGCTCTTTTGACCTCTGCGTCTACATAATGTTACTTTAATGGGTCCAGCATAGTCAACGCCCGTATGCACAAACGCTTTGGTCTCCTGAACGCGGCAAGAGGGTAAATCAGCCATTTTTGGGCTGAGAAATGAAGGGGAATTTTTAAAACAAAAGTTACATGAATGTACTCTGTGTCTAATGACACTTCTAGCGGACAGTATCCAATATTTCTGGCGCAACAGTGAGCTCAGAAGATTGGCACCAGTATGGCAATGAGCACGGTGAAAATAGTCTATAATAAGATGAGTAACGTGGTCATGTTTAGGTAAAAGAGCGGGATGCTGAGCTTCATACGGAAGATTTGCATTTGAAAGTCTACCTCCAATTCTAATAATTTTATCTTGATCTATAAAGAGGTCAAGTTTTTTAAGAGGGGAAGATAATTTAACTTTTTGAATATTATTAAATAAATTTTGAAAATGAACTTGTTGTACAGAGCGTATTAAATATACTTCAGCTTTATTTAGTTCAGAAGCTGTGATGCGGCTGTGACCTTGATCACGAGAAATTATGCGAGAAAATCTAAGTATGTATACTATTATACGTAATATTTCACGCGAAGCTACTTCAGCAGCGCGAGGGAATAGGTTTTTCTCATCCGAGCATAACTGGCGTACAGTGCGCATGGCTAAAAACGGACTGGACTTAAGACCGAATGCAACTCGGTTAAATTGAAATACGCGGATCGGATCATTGGGATCAAAGCGGAATAATATTTTTTGATATTTTCTATGCTCATCAATAACAGCAATTTGTAGGTACATTTGTTTTATATCTGCTGTAATAGCAATGGGAAATAAGCGGAAGTTCAGTAATACAATAAACAAGTCAGATTGTAAATTGGTTCCCGTATGTAAAATATCGTTTAGTGATATGCCATTGTGACATTTAGCACTAGCATCGAGTACTATACGAACTTTTGTTGTTTCTTTGTCTTGCCGTACGACGGGATGGTGCGGTATGAAGTACCCTTTATCATGGTCATCAGAATCGGAAGGCAATATTTCAGATAAGTATTTTTTATCTAAGTACTCCTGTATAACCTCATTATAACTAGCGCGTAGCTGTGGATCGCGTAGCTTGGTACGCTCCAAAGCAAGTAAACGGCGGTGAGCAATGGAACGGGAATCACCTAACACGTCAGGATCCTCACGAAAAGGTAACGCGATGCAATATCTGCCTGCGGAGTCCCGTGAGAAGTTACGAGAGAACAGCTGTTCACACTCCTTTTCGGCCGAGCTCATAAATTTTTGCGCGGGAATTTCTTCGAGCTCCCAAAACTTAAGTAGGGAATCATCTAAAGAAATAGTAAGGTCATTGGGACCAGAAATGAAAAAAGTCGCGGTATTAAAATAAGTGGATGCATTTTTATTAATATTAGAGTTAGCGGGAACGTCGCCCATAAGAATATAACCGAACACGGTTTCAAGGGCAGAAGGAGCGGGAGGTGCAATAATTTTTTGACCTAATAATAAAAATGGGAACAATTGTGCCCCGAGAACTACTTCGACCTCTCCGGGGATGTGCCACAGAGGGTCAGCGAGCGGTAAGTTACCTAAATGTTGCACTATAGAAGTCTCAACATATTCAGTCGGTAACCTGTCAGTAATGCAATCAACGACAAGAGCGGTAATATTGTAAAAATATTTTTTATTTTTCGCGGTTATTTTAAGTTGAACGTAGCCGTGAATAGGACGCGAAGTGGATCCTACACCCTTTATATAAGAATTGCTAAGCGGTATTATATTTAAATTTAGTTGTTTACAACAGGCAGTTGTTATTATGTTGTTTTGAGACGCGTTATCTATTAAACATCTAACTGAAATATATTTATTGTCCTTATTAGACGCATAAACTTGAGCGGTTGATAAAAGTACAGTAGTATGGGAAGGATTTAATTTATTAAAAGAATCGCGTTCGTTATCATTATTCTTATCAACTCGCGCTCGGGTGCATAGCGACACCGGTTGTGGAGCGTCCGTAGCGTTAGAAGGAGACGCGGTCGGATGCGCGGGCGAGGCTGCGCACGGGAGCGGTCGCGGCGCGGCGCGGGCGGCGGCGGACGGCTGCGCGTGTGGAGACGGCGCGATGCGGTTATCGCTCTTATCAAGACGCGCCGAGTGAGAGGGACGCGAGTCAGAAACTATTTGTTGCGATTGCGAATTGCTATCCAAATGCAAAAGAGAATGATGGTGTTTATTACAAGTTTTACAACTATACGACGACTTACACTGAGAAGCAGTATGCGTAAGGCTGAGGCAGTTTACACAGCCTCTTTTAGATTTAACAAAATCTAAACGATCTTTAGTATTAAGTGCTTTACAAGAGGAACAATAAAAAATCTGATAGTGATCAGATTTATTACAAAATAAGCAAGTGCTTTTATTATTATTATCGCGTGCAAGGAAAGCATGGTGGACTGTGTTTGAATTACGCGGTTGAGACCGAGAAGCGGGCGGATTATTAAGGTTGCTACCGACTGGGGCGGTTCGCGCGGAGCCAGCAATTGGCGTAGAAGTGCGATCTAATATTTTTACTTGCGATTTAATAAAATCAACAAAATCCTTATAAGAAGGAATTTCTTTATTCCTCATAAACATTTCAAAGGAATTAGCGGTTGCGGGATCTAACTTCTTTAAAGCTAAAGAAAGTAAGATAAAATCTTTCATATCTTCAATACCCAACTGTTCCAAAGCAGATACAGAAGCGTGGAAAGTTTCAATGAACGTATTTAAAGACGCGGAATTATTTAATGCGGGTTTAATATTGAATAAATTAGACATGTAGTGTGAGCCTAATGCTCTTTTATCTTGATATTTTTGAACTAAGCTGTCCCAAATAGAATTATAATTATCACCGGACGGTATAATACCTGCCGTGATTTTTAAAGCATTTCCTGTTAATTTACCTACAAGATATTGTACTCTTTGAGAATTCGAAAGATCAGGATTTGAATGTATATTAGATTTAAAAGATTCAAAGAAGACGGGCCAATTTTCTATTTTTCCATCAAATGACGGAATTTGAATAGGTGGTAGTTTGATACGACCTTTATATTGGGACGGAATAGTATTCTGCGCAGACACATTCGACGTAGTATTTGTCTTATTGACGATAAGAGAACGAACCCTTTCTATTCGGGTGTACACTGTATCAAAGGAAATCATTTTTTTATAATCAATCTTATATTCTGGATCAAGTTGCATATTTAACGCGTTAATTGTATCTAAATTGGCACTAAATTCATGACGAATTGTACTAATAATTTCAGTGTCCGCCATGAATGTCTCTGAGGAACGAAGGTCTGCACTCGCGGACGTGGAAATATTCTTAGAAGAATCATATAAGAACGATAATTGTTCAAAAATAGCTTCATTTTTAGCTTCCAATATTTTAATTTTAGTTTCAATAGCTTCCATTGTGAAAGATTGCTTAATAATAAATTGCAAATTACCTAATTAAAGTAAAATGTTGTAGGTAAGTAGGTATATCCAACAGTTTAGGCACCTAATATAGGTATGAAAGTTTATTTCAAGTCGACAGACAAGGCTCATAGAATGCAATTATATGCGTAGTAATAGTACACATAGTAAGTACGTATTGCGGTTATTAGTACACCATATGATTTCGTATAATAAGATACGAATCGGTACCTATAAAATCTAAGTCCTAAAAATATGGAGGAGCGGCGGCGGTATTGAATACCTAACTACTTTTTATCACGATTGGCGTGGTAAAAATGGCGGGAGTACGAAATATCGTATTTATATAGTCTAAAACCTATTTATGAGGTATAAGACTTGCGTATTATGAGGTATATACCTATTTAGAGGCATAAAACCTATAGAAAGCGGGAAATTATACGTGATTTGATATGAAATTAAATTGCTGTAATGGCTGACTCAAAATGAATCCGGCTCGAAGGACCAGAAAAATGATGGGTTTTTGCGTTATGGAAAACGAGGAGCCTCCTAGGATAAAGGTAAGGACTTACCAGGAACTCCAGGAACTCCTATTGTAATCCAGCACCGAGAGAGAGATAAGCACTATTTTTCTTCATATCAATTCACCAATTACAAAGTTCACTGCTTCCCGGTCTGTAGCGTCTTTCGTACTGAATGTTGCGAGGCGCGCGTCTCGTTTTACTCGCACACACGCGTTTGGCGATGCGTCGCCGAAGTATGTAGAAGATTCCCGAAGCTCTTTTCTCGCTTTCACATATGATGTGGGAAAAGGAGAGGAATCGGGAAGTAGAGGCTCGTCATTGAAACTCAATATGAGTAGGTTTCTACTATAAATATTATTATAGGTATTTTGGCCTAAACAAGTAGTTTAATGGAAAATCAATTCGATAGGAGGAGTCTAGGAGTCTCTTAACTCCTAATAGTTACTATACTCCTAATATTCATTAGTCAGTAAAAAATATATAAAATGGACATCGTAATTAGATTTCTTTTTAATCTTTTTTCACTTCTTTGTTGAGCTTATTAACATTACGTCTATGGTCCATAGTAAAATACTCATTTTTTTTTATTCTAGGGATATGTGATGGAAACATTCAAAGGCGGTTATTTCAAGCTTCATTTCAATAATGATATGATAGTTGATGCAATCACTTGTTTGAGCCCAGACAAGTATTCTCTTGAGAACTTTAGAAGAATCTACGGTTTGTCCGCAGTAATGCTTAATAATGTGCACTTAAGATATGCTGTAAGTTTAAATTAGTCTTTATTATATGTTACATATATAGTGCCTCTGTAATACATTTCTAATTGTTACGGTTATCAGGCCAATAAATTGGATGACTTCTACGAATACTTTAGATCGCCGTGGGCGTTCTTTTTGTATTACGACCAATCTGATGACTTATTCGCTACGGTCAAGGAACTTTTGCCTAAGGTAGGTAGTATAAATAGGATATTAACGGGAGGTATTAATGTTTTATAGATAGGTACAAATAAAGATACTTTTTAACTGTAACTTCAGGGGCAACGCAAAGGTGAAACTATCAGGGAAGCGTTACGATATGTTGGCGAAAAACTAAGCGCGGTAAGGAGTAATAATTAATACCTTATTGTCGTAATGGTAAGTGATGTGACCAAACATGTTAGGCTCTGATTCAGATTTCAATTCATCGGTTGTACAAAGGTGTCCAACAGCAGTGATATGGTTGTCTCACACATTTTTTTTGACCGAAAGCTGAAACCTATTGTCGGGTTCATACAATGATCTTCGTTGTGGCACTTGCTATCTCTACCACATATTAATCAATTCCTTCATAAACATTTCAAATTATTCTCAGCTAGTAAGTGGATTAAAAAGTATGGTGATTGCTGATTCTAGATCAGCCTTCTCATTATGGTCTTGCTGCAATAAAATGTTGCCGGTAGTTGGACCCGGTATCTCATTTAATTAACGTGGTACTTAAATGAGCCGAAATCCCTTTTTTCAGACATCCAAATTGAATGCAAAACTAAAGATTCGCACTAACTTTGAATCGTCCCCCCACATTGAAGCCATTACAGACTATGTCTTGGAATGGGTCTCGGAAAACGACGTGCTGCTGCCAATGTACTTGAAACCTTCCCAGCAATCTGAATACTCACATGACTTGGAGAAGAATCCCGCTTTTAGAAAGAGGAAGACTACTATGACGAAAATGATATCTATGCTATTCTGAGCCTTTTGATTATTTTTTGTAATTTTTAATAAATAATTTGCACTTTCAATAAAACTTCCAATTAGTTTCTCTTTACAAATGTAAAAATGGAGAAATCGTAGTCGTTTCTCAAAAGATCGAAAAGAAAAAAAAATGTCAAAAAGACAGTCTTAACTATAAGATGTCAACTTTCATATTTTTTGTGTAATTTTGGCTTATACATGACTTTATAACCCTGACACTGGCGGAATTGTGTAAATTATACACACCTGGCGCCATTCAAATAAGAAGTGAAGTGAAGTGAACAATTTCATAAATAAAAACATTATTCTCGTAAACATGGCACAACAGAAGGCTTGCAAGCCTCCAGTGCTTAACGATCTGTTAATACAAAATGTGAACACATGGGGTAACGTGCAGTATAACATACCTCTGAGGCTCTCCAACAACGAGACGAGGTCTGCAACCAGCGTCGGGTTGCGGCATATACCTGCTATTCCGCATAGTTTGGATTGCGTGAGTAAAAAAATATCTCTTACTGTTTTGGTGCTTTACCTTTCACCAGGCGGTCTTTAGAACCGGGTAATTTGGCTGGATACAGGTGCCAAAGGAACATTTAGTGAGGTAATCTAGACATATAACGAGCCATTTTGCACGTATCTTACCTATCCTATAAAATGAGAAATATCTATATACAGGTCGTTGTTTTGGTCAGCGACGAGCGACTCACGGTCGATAATACAAATGATACTGGTGCTAAAAAAAATATAGAAAAAATACTTTACTTTTTTTAAATAATAATTTTGCAAATCATGTAATAAGCTAAACTGTAGACATAATACTCAACGGGAGTACGAGGGTGTAAAGGGGTGGGGCGATGGCGGCTTGTGCCTAGCTCTAGTCTGTGCACGTGCCTAGTAAGCATACTTTGCAGTAATTTTATTTCAAATTGAATAAGGTATTTCTCATCATATTTACAATATTTAATGGAATTAAGTCCATTTTTGGGGAATATATATTTTGTACTACCGCTCCTGGGTCGCTTGTCGCCGACCAAAACAACACCTTGTATATAAAATTCAAAGTCCTGACTGACTGACTGACTGATATATCAACACACAGCCTAAACCACTGGTCCTAGAGACGTGAAATTTAGAGGGTATATTCTTTGTGAAGAGTAGGTATCCACTAAGAAAGGGTTTTTCGAAATTCCACCCCTGAGGGGGTAAAATAGGGAATGAAAGTTTGTAAGAAAGTCCGTCAGTTTCGAAGTTAGGATCTTCAGATATTGTGTTTAGGCTGAAGATTGAAAATTAATTTATACGTCTCTCAGCGTTTTTAATAATTCCACCCTCGAAGCGGGATGAAGTTTTTTTGTTTTATTGTTGTAGTAAAATATGTCATTTGATTCCTGTAGGCCACGCGGGCGAAGCCGCGAGCAGAAGCTAGTCTGTATATATGTTTTGAGATCTCGAAAACGGCTATAACGATTTCGATGAAATTAGCTATATGCTCTGGGAAAACGCGTTCTTCCGAGTTTATGAGCAAAGCTCGGTCACCTAGGTACTTCGATTAACATAAGTTGCTTACTTGTACTCATTTTAAATTACACAACATTCTGTGATCCATAATCTTTTAGTATCCAATATTTTTGCTTATAATTATGCAATCTGCCATCATCATTCTAAGAATATTTATAGTGCTGCATGGCTATGTATGACTTCCAAACATACCTATTTCCAGAAAGTGGATGATCCTCTGCCAGGGCGAGTAACAGGACGTGACATGGTTGTAGAGAAGGAGACCTATAAGACCACCACAGGGGAATACTGCGTGAAGCCCAACCCGAACAAGGCTATGGAACGGGCAGATTGTTCTATTAACTGTCGCAGGGTCATATTTATGACTGGCGTTGAGAAACGTGTTGGTATCCGTTTATATCAGTTCAGCTTCAGTTGCTAAGTGTTTGTAGACAGTCCGATTTTTGTTTAATTTATTAAAAACATTATATTTTGGTTTGAAATTAGTTTTCGAGTTACAGAACGTTAATACGTTTGGTATTTTTTTTCAGTTACAAGCCAAAAATATCATGCAACCAATAATAATATCAGAAATGAAGGATAACTACAGAGGCTTGACGAAAACACCTACTGCTCCGCCAGAGATCACCGTTCGACCACCTGATCCGGAGTATATTTTTGATGTAAGTAAACGAGCAATAAGTATGTTTTGACAAAGACAACACTTTTTAAGCAAAGTCTATCAACAGGTGGTTGCAGCTGGAAGAAATGAAGCACCCATTATACAAGAAAATGCTAAAGGATTCAAAAAACTGCTAGATCCCTATGTGACCACATACAGAGCCAATCATAAGCATTTTTCAACAGAAGACCAATATGGAATTGGCTTGAAGGATCAGATCACTTACTATTCAGAAATCGGTGTACCAAAGGTATATATGAATTTATGCAACGTGTAATGAAAAAAATCTCCGAATGTCTAATATATCGACGTGTGAGCTAGAACTTTCAAAAGTCAGCCCTAAATCATATTTTTTTGTAAATAAGGTTCGTGGCTTCGGTCCAAAACACAAAGAGATATGGATGCCTCTAACTGCCAAAGTACATAGAAACGTTTATGACAGAATCCATGTCAAAAAGGAGTGCAAAGAAGTGGCTGCTTGTCACAATCCAGTGAATAACCTCAAAGGGTAATAGTACCAACATTTTTTTTACTAAATCTTTCCCGGATAACCCATGCTCTAATGTACTTTCCTATTTCAGAGTGTTCGTCTCTGAAACTAAGAAGAAGTTTAAGATCCCATTTGCCCATTCTTCCCTCGCAACATGGTCCCATGGAGAAATATTTGATCTCGCTCCCTTCCCTCCCAATCCTTACCAAACGAACATAGCCCCCTTCATGTATTGCAGTGATTATTGTCACATATCGCAAGGGACCCCTCCGTACACTGTCATAGATCAGATCAACCATGACATGCCGCCGCACAAGAAATGTATACAACGACATATTGTCTCCAGGAATTAGTTACTTTATTATAACCAAATGTGTTTTGAAATAAAACAGTTTTTGTTTATGTTAACAGGTTATTTAATTTGTATAAAACTACCCATTTTGTCACAGTTATTTTGATAGTTGTTGAAGTGTAGCGAAATGTAGCATGCATGCTCAACTGGAATCAAAAACAGGTAGAATTTCTTTGAATTAGAATTACTTTTGTGGGATATAAAAAGAAGCTATGATATTATGAGCTATAATGTACCTAACAACCAAGGAAACTAACAAGTTTCCTTCGTTTTTTATACATTTGAAAAACATCAAATTTTTTATATTTATATTTTTGTTTAATAAAAATTTGATTCAGATAATGAAATGAGATAACGTTTATCCGCCGACTGATCCCAGGAGTTATAAGGAGTAATATGGATGTATGAAAATGCCTATTCACAATGGCCATTAAGAAATTTAGGTTATGGGTGTCAGAGAACACATGAGTTCCACTCCTTTGCTGATCGCATACTAAACGATGAATGAAGCAAACCATTAGGGAAATTCTCATACCATCTTGTGGGTGTTGTATTTAATAATATTTACATATTTATTTTACAGGCGTATCAGTTATACATTACTTATTCGTTTCGGAAGTTTTCGTGCGGCCATCTCATCTTTTTATTTTTATTTCTTCAGATTTGCATCTTTGGATACTTTTCTGTAAACAATGGTATCGATTGGTACTCAAAATATAACTCTATCCTTCAATGACATACTAGGATAATGTGGTGAAAAAATATTGCGGCTATAAATAACTGGCGATCTATTAAAATAAAATATGTTTGATAATTGTTGTAAATAATACAATACCGTAGGCTTTATCACAAAACAAATTGCGCATGCTGGTACAGAACATTCGCAAAATATTTTCACCTGGAACATAATGAAATATAAGTTTGATTTCAGTATTCACTGATCTGCTTTAGTTTTTAGAAATACCTACTCACTTTTTTCTTTTTCCTTCCATCGATTTGAAACATTGGTGAAGAAGAACATTCGCTTCCGCTCTGAAATAATGAAAGCTTAAAAACCCTTAGCTCGAAGATTTAGCCACAAGGCCCAGGCCGCTAATCAAGGACTATGCAATTAAAATATTCGATCGTATCTTAAATTTTAGTGCATTATTTACTGTTTAAAGCGTATTTAATTTTTTTAACTAATTTTAATATTAAAACATACTACCTTGCATGAACAAAACCCATGATATTTTTCCTGACGTTTTTCCATTTTTATCTATTTATCTGCTTGTTCTCCAAATCTGGTTTCAATCGCTTCTTTCATAGCTGGATTTCGCTGAAATAATAAATTAATATTGACGCTAGTTGAACAAACTCGCAAAAATATTTTTTTTTAATGTTTTGTACTCACTCCTAGACAAAGTATGTTGGGACACTTCGTCTTTTTATCGGCATCTTCACATTTTCCACCCTAAAAAAAGCCGATATTGTGTGAAATTTTTTGTAAAATCTAGCTATGATATTTTGGGTCAGAAATAAATCGAATTCTTCTAACTGGCGGGCACAGTTCCTCGGGAGGTATTCGTGAGCGTCGTCGCCGAGGAGCCGGGCATGGAGGGTTGTGGAAGCAGTGAGTGGGGTTGCTGCACGGCGCGCCAGACCTCGCTGGCCAGAAGCATGGCATCAAGTACGGGAAGCAGGATGATGGCGGGATGCATTGCGGCATATGATGGCAGGACCTGGCTGTCTCAGGCTGTGGAGTAAAGAAATTGAAGTCTAAAAATAAATGTCATTACAAGTAATCAAATAAATTAATTTATTCAGTGATGATTACTTTTTGAAGCACGCTGCTTGATCGCGGTGTCAATTCAATTGGAATTGGATCGTATTTCGGTTTTTTATGGAGTAACACCTGGAAAAATGAACAGTTAATTTATAAAATTACTTAGACAATTTGTTCCACTAAATTCTAATTTGTTGTTGATTTCCCTGAGATTTTCAGTTGAATTTTGCAAAAACTATTTTCATTATTAAACTATTGTTGTAGGTAATTTATGTAGTTAAGTTTTATTAATATATTGTGGATATTTAAATAAATATATTGTTGTTGTTAAGGTATTTAATTAAAACATTACAACGTTGCATAGGAGATGCGCAGAAATGCAATAATATTAGTATTTTGCGGGCTCTAGAACTCAAACTCTAACTCTGTTTTATCAGATTTAAAATAAGATTTCCTACCTTGAACCCATAGCAGTTAGTACAGTCAACCGTGCATTTTGAAGTAACATACGAATTCTGAAACAACGCTTTACTTATAAAATTATCATCGAGAAACGTGGTTAGTTAATACACTATCATCTTACTTTGCAACATCTTCCTCTTGGACACGAATTGCACTAGAAGCAATATTGAAAGAAATCAGTGAAAATATAAAAAATGTTACGTCGAAAAATCTTGCAGAGGATACATAATTATAACTCACAACTGACTGGCATGGTGGATCTTCCTGAAACCAAATGATAATTCATAATTAAGAACAACAATATTGTAGGTATGCTATTGGTGTTATTAAGTAACTTTGTTGCAATCAGTTTCAAATTTCATTTCAAATAAATGAAATGTTTAAGCAGTTCGAAATAGCGGTCGGTGATCAGATTACATTATGCAAACAGTGTTTCATTGCAAATGTAACAAAACGACTTATATTATTTCTATCGATTAAGAGGTGTTTCATATTGAAACTGATTGCAACAATAGTTACGTACCTATTCCAGTCAAGATTCAGTTTGTGGGTTTATGGAAATCAGAGATCTTATATTATATGATATTGCGTTCATGGTGAGGTCTATAAATATGGTTTAATAGAATCAAAACTGTATTTAAGACTGTGCTACAATTTGAAAGTCATCCATAGTAGGTGTAGCGTAGCTCTACAGTAAGTTTTTTTTTAATACAACTTTTTCGGTAAACAAGCATACGGCCCGCCTGATGGTAAACGGTTACCGTAGCCATATGTACGCTTGCAACACAAGAAGTATCGCTCACCAGTTACCGAACTTTCCCCCCTCCCCTATGAGCTCTAGCTTCCTTACTCACGCGCAGGAACACAACGATAGATAGATCACAGATATTTCAAAAAACGTACGAAAGGTGGACTGCATGGTCTACCACATGGTTTACTGCATGGTCTACCGCATGGCCGACTGCATGGCAGATTGCATGGTCCTACTCGTATGCAAGATGGACATGATGGATCATAGAAGCATTGCCGACATCCACCGCACTGAAATCATTTAGTGATTTTAAATTAGTTTTTAATATTTTCCCGCACCTCATAAATACAAAAGAATAAATTAAATACCTTAAGTGAGACCGGTAGATCTGTTTTGCTCTGAAACAGTAACGTTAAGAAAAATGTTTGGATCTTTTTTTTAGACTATTGCGCCCACGGAGGAGTGTGAGAATTGGACATAGTTAAAGTTAATATGGAGCAGAAGTGCAGAAAGCTAATATTTTTATATAATAATGCATTAGAAATACATAAAATTAATTAAAAATATACACAAAAGACCATACGTTTGAAGAATATCAAACAATCATAATATCATAGTCATAGTTTGTTTATTAAATATACGTGAAAGGAATTTATTGAAACTAAAAAAACAATGGTCGAATTTCGTTTCGACCACTACGGGTCTACTAGTAACCAAATCCTACTAATTGTGTTTCTTACCATTCAGCTCTATAAGCGCCGAACGGATTTTGATGAAAGGTATATTTTACGTTAGCTCCTAGAATATGGCATAGGTAACTTTTGATACCTATTTATGTTATAAAAATCTGACTTACCCTATGCGCACAACATTGTGAACCACAGCAAAGTTGTACAATAGCAGTTTGATGAAACACAGCCCGATCGTCATCTTTACGCATTTTTTTCGAGGGTCTCGATCCAACGATGGCTATGTTTGATAGCCCAAACAAATTGTGCTCTTTATCCAAGCGGAGTATAGTAGACAAGTATTTATCTCCGGAACTGATGAGCTGGTCATGTTTTTCTTGTGATTCACAACTGCAGTTAGAGCAAGTGCTTGAAGCTGTTGGTGATAGTGATGTAGAACTGAAAAGATTTTAGGGTACGCCTTAATGTGCTTTCAGAGATTGAACTACTAGTGTAGGTTCTGAAATAAAAGTACCGCAAATCTTTAGTTTAGGTATTTTTGCACAGTCGTTAAATTTTCTATATTAGGTTATAGTAATAAAATATCATTATTTTTCTTCTATATTATTTTCCTACTAATTTCTGGGTTACTTACAATAAACAAAACAATATTACCTGTTATCTTCAGAATGGTCTTCTTTTAACTCTTACCTTCGCACCTGTCAGTGCATTAACGTTTCTGGAACGACATCATTCCTATATACTGACACATCAGCATACAAATAAACAGTTATTTAAACAAAACCGAACCTGGAATCTGGAGCACCGTCTTGTTCTTCAGTAAGCCACTTCATTTTGGTTAGTTTTATAATATTAGCATTGTCACACTGGAGGAAATCACTGTCCTCATTCTCGAGTTCGCTTTCTTCGGACGCTGTCGTTGGCTGGAGATTAGAAGATTACAAGTAAATAATAAAATATTAATTCAAAGTAGACTTATTCTGAGTTATGAAATTGTAAACATACGTAAGGTGTAGATGATTCGGTTTCAACTTTGCATGTTCCTTCTAAGGGGTCGGTGTCATTTTTCTGATGTGGTTCGACCAGTTCATGAAGAGCTTTTGTTCTTTCAACTCGAATAGGTTCTTCTTCAATATCGACCTTCTTAAAGAAACAAACAGTAACCAACAAATTACCAATTACCTACTATACTTAACTACTTCTGCTTAAATGAACTCCTGTTTGAAAAAAAGTTCTTTGGCACATTTGTTCGTTGTTCACTGAGGGAAGTTTTAGCTCTGAACGGTGTATTTAAAATAATTTTATTAAATTCCCAACGGACCCATTAATGGGGATAGAGCAATGGGGCGGTTGGGAATACACCCTCTGAACTACAAATGTTTTACTTACGTCTTCGCCTTCAGCACAGAATGTACTCCTGTTTTGATCACAATCTGGTGACATAAACGGTTTGGGGTCGTTGATAAGACACACATATGTCAGAAACACGTTATGTTCCGAGGCACTCCTGGTTAGTTTCACCCTTATCTCCTGGTTAGTTTCACCTCTATCTGCGTCAAACATCTTAAATGGTACGTTGATCAAGCTTGTGTATGTTTCCTGTGCCATCTTGCTTGATTACGTTATACTGGTTTGCATTAATATCATCTGAAATACCTTTTTTTAGTTTAGTTAAAAAAATCATCATTAAAACACATCATGATAAACTAAAACTTACCATAAACGAGAAGAAGTCATAGTTATAAGCTGTAAAATAGAAAAATATGTTTCAAAAAATATCAGGTCATTTCAGTTGTATTTTGGTTAGGCAATTTGTGACAATGATTCGAATTCTGTATCTTTTTTTTATGTTCACTTCTTTCAGTCATGTTGCCAGCATCTATAGTTAATTGGAAGAGTTTCAAATAATTTTTATAGCTAAAAGCGGGCACGATACAAAATAAATTGAAAAACAAAAACCTCGCAAACCTATGAAATCGCCGGCTCGCGAAACTTGCACTAGCCTGTGAGCACTCAAAATGCTATGAGGTTTGCACAGTCTAGTTTGAACATGCATTCTTGCATGTGTGGCTCAGTCTTTTTTTGTAGTCATTTGCACAGTGTTAAACTGCGCATGGAAGACGTAGCGTGTAGACGGGGTTTTAGGCCTAGTGGAATGTTTTTGAGCGACAGTTTTAGTTTCTGACTGGCACTTTTGGAAAAGGTTCAAATTTAATGATGTCCTTTGGCTAAATTATACTACCATTATCCACTATTCGTCAACGGAACTCCAGTTACACAGTATATTTTGTTAGTTTTACATTGTAAAATCACACGTACCGCCTTCTTTACTGTGTGTTATGTAGAATGCGACACCAATATAAAATCGCACATCGTTTTTAAATTTCAAAATTCCGCGCGTAATTGAATGAATTAATCCCATTATCTGATTAGGAAGTAATTTTTTACGTGTTGGTAACAATAGGGTGGCGTGGTGTGAATTCGGCCGCTCGGTACACATTAGTTAGGTAGGCCCAGCGGCCTGTGACCTTTTGTGCGGATGTTGTCTATGTCATTGAGCGGCCACAAACGTATCATTGGGCTTATAATTTGAAACTAGAGCGAAACTAATCCTTGTTATCCATAAATTATAATTGTACTTAGGTACTTGGAATAATATTTATTCATACATTATGTGAGAAATTACATAAGAACTTTAAATAATAACACAAGTTTGATAGTCTTTAAAATATAATTGTAATTAGGTACTTACAAAGTAGGTAATAGAGATGTTACTTTGGATTCATATATCACTATATCGATATAAGGGTTTGACGATTGGAATAAGGTACTGAATGCCCCAGGTTTTGTTTTATTATTAGGTATTACTATAAAACCGATTCCATTTATGAATTACATTATTAACTCATAATATATTTTGGAGAGGAGTCCGCTATGACCTAATGATGTGAATGACACCAAACCCCACAAAAACTTACTACAATACAATACAATAAAGGAATAAAAAACTGATTTTGCGAAGATTAGGCGGCCACGGTCCGTTCGCATCGGCCCGACTGCCGCAAATTTTTTGTACGTCTGATACCCCGAGTCTGATGAAAGATTTGCAATTGTTCTGCTATATATCATAGCCGTTACGTTGAAAGAAAAACGAAAAATAATAGTTTTGACATGCACACAAAATTACACAGACCAATAAATAAATACAAAAATAACCGGCTACATACTCCATTTCATTAAATAAGAAGAAAGAGGTACCGACAGAAAGACCATAATTTTTGTTTTCTTTTTTACTATCACATTTCTGGCCCCTCGCCAGAAATCATTCATCATCATCATTCTCGCGCTTTGGACATCGATGTCGAATAGACATTTGGCGGAAAACATGTCGGTCTTCTGTCAAAACGTATAGAATTTTTAAGATATCCGCCATTTTTTTGGGTAAATGCGACATTAATGCCGAAAGTGCGAGAATTGGGCCCCTGGTTTGTAACATTAGGCAGTGAAGAAAATAAAAAAAATACGCTTGGCTTATATGTATGATACACAATAGTAGTAGCAACAAATATATACAACTCGTAATTGGCAATTTTCACTATCAATACAACAAGATGAAGTAACGGGTAATGTTAAAATGAAGCATGTATAAGCACTTTTGCATGTGCGTGTACCTACTAAAAAAGGCTGTGATGTGAATAGGTGTAAACGCCTGCACCAATCTGAAGCAAACGTTTATAGCGGTGATTCACATCACTCCAGGGGTTCACAACTATTTGTAACATTTAATTTATATATGGAAAAAGTCGAAGTTAACTTTGTCTTTCTGCTTGTCAGTTCATTTACATAATTACAAATATGCAGGTTGGGTGCTTTGAGATGTAATTTTTGGATAACCGACTCTAAAATCGCAATAAAATAATCTTACAAAAAATTAACCTTGCTCGATGGAAATGTATGAAACAAATTTTTGAATAAACCTATGAATTCTGAAAGTATCTACCTAAAGTGACCAAAGCCCACATCATTGAGGCCTATTTTATTATTTAGCTACTACAGGTAATGAAGTTGATTATTGTGACAAAGGTCGCCGGTTCGTATCCTACAATGAGTGTGAGCTTGCCATGAATTAAACATTGTGAGGAAACTATAGTACCACTGGGACTCATGAAAATCTGTCAAAATCAAAATCAAAAAGTATTTATTAAATTTAGGCCCTGACGAGGCACGAACGTTAACAAAATGACTACACCGCCAAGCACTTCGCCAAGCACCTACCGGTGTGTTCCGACAGCTGCACTTGAGAGTCAGTTCCTTCTAGGCTTTGTGTGCTTACCACCTTCGGCCACATCATCACTGACAAAGGTGAGATTGTGGTCAAACACAGCCTTAAGTATTTTTTTTTGTTTTGTTAAGACTATGTCAAAATGTTTAATACCCCTGTTTATTCCGGTCGGAACGGAGGCTTTGTACCGTATCATTTTTGTTGTGATCCCGGCGTCGGCTTCATCTCTATCATCAGTGATTCATCACCAACAATTAAATTAACTTTAACCATGGAATGTTAATTAAACCGTGTGAAATGACATATTAGTGCGAAGAAAATTATTAATTACAGCATTAATACCATTGAAGTAGACAATTAAGAATTATAACATGACTAGTATGTTTAAATCTGTGTTTTTGTGTATTTGTATTTTCGAATGGAACGTCCATGCACAGTTTGGAAGTAAGTGCTTTTATTTTTGTTTATTAATGAATAATGTAGAAATTAATAGTCAGGCAAGAAATATTTATAACTTTATTTGTGTGCTGAATAAAATTATATTAATTCTTAAGAATCTATTCAAAAGAACGCTCCTTTTTTATCATGAACGTATCCTCGTAGGATAAAGGGAAATATCGTAGCTGCCATCCTTAGCTACAGCTATAGTGCAGAAAAATGAACAGATACGTTCATTTTTCTGCCAATTATGCCTTATGCCAATTTTAAATATGAGGGTAGCCAGACAGTCTGGCGGTCAGCCATTCCTAGCATCCTGCTATAGTTTCGCCATAAAAGCTACTGGCGAGATCTAGAGACGCTAGGTTAATAAATCTCAATAATAATAGTTTTAGATTTAACTAGCCCTCTTACTATGTATCTCTTATAAATCTAATATGAGTTTTATTGCCTAAAGAATTTTGGGGAAATGCTGCGCGAAGCTCGGGCAATCAAGCAGTGTTCCCAAAAGGAAAAACATATTGTTCAGTATATGCTACATTGCACATTGCCTGTCATGCTAAACAACCTGGCCTCATAATAATGCAGTGTACACCAATAATTGCACATGACAATACTGCTGCCTCGATTAGGACATAAACGATAAAAGATTAAATCTATTTTCAAGGTAGTTTATGACAACCGGCAATTTTCTCAGGTCAGGTATTGATGGTGTGCTCTATATTATTATTTTGTCTTTCAAGTAGAATAATATTTATTTTTGGAATAAGTACAGTCAGGGTCAGAAGTATATAAAAAGTTTACAGTTCATTATACCATGTTACAGTTTTCATACAAACTGTCAAGAGAATGACATTTTATTATTATGAAAGGGGATTAAAATGCCAATCTACTTTTGACGAGATGAGTAGTTAGAGTCTGGCAAACGAAAGTTGAGCCTGGCTGTAATTGAAACTCTTTACATGGCAACATTCTATTAATGTCACTTTCGTCACCCGGCATAAAAAGTGTCAACTAGTTTACTGAACCAGTTTTGATACTTACCCTTTATTCATAATGGCTTTATAGCTAAATCAGTGTTATAGTGTCCACCTTGTCATTCTTTCGATCACCTTAATATTCTACAATATGCTAAATAGACTTCTACGGTCGCTAATCACTGAAACATCTATCCATATTGTTCTACGAAGGTAAAAAAAAATATAAACTAGAAACAACTAAACATTCCACAATTTTTGAATTTGAATATATATAGTACGCTTAGTTTGGGATCAGCTAACCGTTTGGGAGGAATATCCCAGGATTTTTATTTATTTAAAAGTATTCTATATAAAAATAGAATATAACGAGTTTATGTAACATTTTAACATATTTACATGCAAATAATTACTTAGGAACATCAAACATAACTTAATATTTATATATTTTTTTGTAAAGTATCAAAACAACTTATTCCTACTATACTTAGTGATACCACATCTAGTTTTTTTTAATTTGCCGCGCTTTTTCAGGTTCTACTTTCGTATGCCAGACTATATTTAAACTTATATTTTGTACGATTAATAACCTTGTTTGAAGACAATTTATGTACTACAGTCCATCTAATAAAATGTAATGCCATGTTCGATGAAATGGACGAGTATGAAGCCTCAGAAGACACCAAAGAAATTGTATGTAGCGAAATCCTAAGTCGATGGAAGAAACTCAAACTAGAAACTCCTTTATTAAGATAAGGCTCTGATTACACTTAATTTACGATCATTACAACTGACTCTACTAATAGCCGATTCTTATATTTACGGATCGTTATCGGTTAAAATTAAGACTCTTATATCTTTACTAATAATGAAGCAAATACCGCAAAGCTTTGGAGCTCCATATGGAAGTAGCTATCACAGGTAAAATTAGCTTACGAAATGATCTATATACCCAGTTTGGCTATAAAAAACCTACCATTGGTAAGCTAAACGATTCGTTTTTGTTTATAGAAACCGGGCATTAACCGGATACGACAGGAGATTTCACCTAAGGCTTTTTATGATAAAATCTTAATTTTCAGGTATATCAATAAGTGCAGGGTTGGGAGGCGTTAAAAGTGACGATGAAATTTCAGACTTTAAAGTGAGTTAATTGCTTATTATTTATATACGTGCTTTCTTATTCATAATCGCTTTATAACTAAATCAGTGTTATAGTGCCCTCTGTCTCACTCTTTCGATCACTATACGTCACATGTCAGATAAAGACTTCGGAATGCTAATTAGTCAACGTTTTATAACTTTATTATGGATAAGGGTGCTAGTATATGGGATTTTTTACTTTCAGAGTCCATGTCCGCCGTATACAATGTGTATGCCAATCAGTTCGTGTCCAGTGCTCTCAGACCTTCTGGACTTCTCTTGTTTCTCTTCTGATAAGTAAGTTTGTTAATCTCACAATATGCTCACAATATCATTATAATGGGAAAGATAAATAAATATAGAAAAAATCAGGGCTAAAGTAAATTAGAAACATCAAAAGGGTTGTTCAAAGCCGAGAAACTAAACTCGTATAAGATACCAGTAGTATATCTGTACGTGGATTACGTAACTTTATTGCAATGAAATTCAGATTGAAATAACCTCTGAATCGGTAGAAATATTATAAAATCGGAAATGATTCCATTTCTAATGAACCACTGTTTGTATTTGCAGTTATCAGAACGTAAAAAAGTTATCAGAAAACCCCTATATTGACCCGATTTCAATTCGAAAATGATTGAAATTTGGTCACGTAATCGCCCCCCAGTTATCTGGTTTCCATATAAGGGTCTGCTTAGATTACGATCAGATGGCCATATGTAAGGCATTTTTTAAATTGTGATACCTATTATTTTTTTTTACTTCGGACAGTTTTGTTTGACCACTATCTAACCACGGTAAGTAATGATTTGACTTTGAAAATCTTAAATAAACTTGAATAACTGCAGGTATTTCCACCGCCTGAACGAGTTGACATGCGGCAACGCCAACAACGAGGACTACGTGTGCTGTCCATCGTGTGAATGCGGCAAGGTGTATCAGGAAGGTGCTCAGCAGTGCGGCCAGAGCATGGTGCGAGGTGTCGACTATGATGGACTCGGCATGCATCCGTGGGTTGCGAGGATTGGGTTTACTCGTAAGTTTACCTGTAGCTGCTCTTGATTATTTTGCTGTGCTCTAACAGGGTTTCATGTTGTACTTCATAACAATTTTGTCTTCCTCTTTAAATGCAATATTTGAAGTGTGCTCCAATGCATTGACATTTTATCTAATGAAAAGGCTTAGAAAAACTCAACATAGTATTGAAGAAAATGCAGCAAGAGAGACCTTGCGTTTTATAATTTTATAATACTCGTATGTAAGAAAGATTTTTTTAGGATAGGAATCGCAGGGCGAAAGCTATACATAAAATACCTACCTAAATGCCTATTTCGCCAGAATCGCCAGCCAACTCTATATAGTAATTTATCTTATTTCAGATAAGGAATCTGGTAACGTTAGATTTGCCTGCAGCGGTTCCATAATCGGAAAACGAGTCGTTTTGACTGCTGCCCACTGCGCTTTGGCCAAACCTGAGGGGTATAAGCTGTAATTATCGATTTTTTTCCGTTTCTATCTCGTCTTGTCTGTAATACTCCCTCTCGCTTATTGCAACGACATTGCGTTGATATTCAGTAGGGCAGTTAGCCGATTAATATAATTGTAGTAATTAGTTTTAAGGACTGGGGGAGTTTGAGCTCTTGTAATTTTGAAACTTTAAACCTTCCTGTCCTAAATACAGAGCAAGGAATGTTTTTTTTAGTTTCTTTTTATTATTACATTACTAGCTGTTCCCTGTGGTTTCTCCCACGTTAACGGGATAAAAAGTAGCGTATGTTCTTAAAGTATAAGTATTTATTTGTAAAAAATTGGGTTACAAAAAGATGTTACAATATTTAGGACCATTCCAAATTCTGCCCTTCCAAGCACATACAATATTTTACATAAAATGAACACAAAATATTACATAAAATTAATCACAATCAACGACAATAGTTTTAAATACCAAAGGCTATCTACATGCCAAATTTCATGATGATCCGTTGAGTATTTGAGACGTGAAGGCTTAAAAACAAACAAACTCACTTTTGCATTTTTAATATTAGTTAGGATGTGGCCTTAGCTCTATATTTTTCGGTCTAACTTTTCTACAATTATTATCATGAATGTAGAAGTTTCTATACTCATTAGGTAAATAAGTTTAAGATATATGCATTACTGTACATGTGTCGAAATGCTAACAGTTCGACAGTAGTGGTGGGTGAATGGGACATCGGCCGAAGCCCTGACTGTAACGACTTCTTCTGCGCGCCGCCCACACAAGCGATCAAAGTGGAGAGCGTCATCGTTCACCCTGGGTACGAGCAGAAGATATTCCGACATGATATAGCCTTGATTGTGCTGAAGGATGAGATCAAGTATTCTGGTGAGTTATCGTTTATCACATTTCATAATTAAAAACATTTGTTTACTGGGATTGAATTTGATATTTCGAGATGGCATAAATTCTAATACGTTGGGTGACCAACTCTTATTATGGGACAAAGACAGAAATATCGAAAGAAATGTTTATTCACACATTGTCATCGACCATAGTTGACCTTTAGCACGAAAAGTTTTTTTTTTTTTTAGAATTCTCTGTTGATCCTATATTAAAAGTTGTTCAGCATGACTAACCCAACATAGGTTTGAAAATATGACTTCTTTAACTCTCCACCCAGTATAGCGCGAATTCTCGTTTTTTGCCTTTTTGTTGTACAAGTACTCTCCATCCAAAGGTTGCCTGTTTGGTCTTAGGGCATTATGGCAACCTTTGATATATATATTGGTAACTATAAGGAATAGGGCACAACCCTCTCCATCTCCTTAGCTTCTTGCCGGTTCTTCTGAGTAGACTTCCGAGACGGTCGTAACTTCAGTAGCTTCGACCTTCATAACTTAACTTCCTATAAGGCCTTATGATAGTATTTTTAAGACGTAATGGAAACAAAGGGGCAAAATAGACAGTTTTTCCTTTTAAAATAATTAATTACTCAACAAGATTTACAAGGTTACAGTGCTTACTAGGAGAGTAATAAATCAGAAAACGTTCTAGTGCCAATTTTTTATTTTTTATTATACGCTTATATTTCAATTTCATTTCATATTGGATGTGCAACAAATAACAATTACATAAAAAATATGTTCCGTACCGCGTAATTCTGAACTTGACATCCAATTAACGTCCTTGAAAATCGAAATGATCTATTGTACGTTGACGGGTAATTACCCCAGTGTTCTCCTGTCAGCTTATTACCATTCCATTACCATTTCAGTGACAGCAGCACCAATCTGCCTCAACGATAAACCGGAAGTAGTAATAAATGAGCGGGCAACACTCGTCGGATGGGGAAAACTTTCCGGTCAGAGCAACGTGGTATGATTTCAGAATGATCATTATCTTGTGTCATTGACTTGATTAATTTGACCTTACAATTGGTATAAAGTTGGTTGTTTATGTTAACCACAAAAATAGATCAATTGTGTCGTATTTGGCATTACTTTGATGATACGAAAACATCACGATGATCATTATTATATGTTCCAGCTGTCCCCGCGACTGCATCTACTATTACCGCGTTCTCGGGATGACTTTCCGGTCCGGATAAAGTAGATACCTATTTTAGTGAAAGAATTTTCAGAATCATCTGAAAATAATAGTAAATCTATATACTTCTATACTAATATAATAAAGCGGAAGTGTTTTTTTTGTTTGTTTAAACGAGCTAATCTCAGGAAGTACCAGTCGGATTCGAAAAATTTGTTCACTAATAGGAAGCTACATTATTCCCAAGTATTCTTCTTTTTATCCCGGGAACGCGGGTGAAACCGCGGGGGACAGCTAGTTACGATATATGCGACTTAAGTCTATTATTATAATTATAATAGACTATATAAGGTCCTAACAATTTAGTGAATTTCCTCTAGATAGAAAAATAATCCGTGGCAAAAATCAAAATTCCGAAATTGAACTTAAATCAGTTCAAAGTAGGTATTAATTTAACCATTTATCAAAAAAAACCCACGGATTATTTTTCTAAAATTATTTTTTGATTACTAATTCAAAAATTCAAAAAAAAATTCAAAAATTCAGGTCGCACAGTGCTATAAACCATATTAACCTCCTGCAAAAATAAACGATACATCAGGTAAGCCGTCAACAGCAACTAGAAGTGCCCCTAGTGCTCCTAGAGACGTGCGAGCGTATCTTCGGGGAGTCGGTCCCCGTGCACGAGGGGCAGCTGTGCGCTGGCGGCGAGGAGGGGAGGGACGCCTGCTCCGGCTTCGGAGGTGCTCCTCTACTTGTTATGAGAGATGGAAATTATGTGCAAGTGAGTTACTCTTTGAATTAGTCATGTTAGTTTTTTTCAGGATTTTTGGATTAATCCCAAGTTAAAATTGTTCATAACGACTTACGTTATTCATAACAAAGTTATCAAACGTTGATTAGCTAAAATTCCGAAGTCTTTATCTGACAGGTGACATTTGGTGATCGAAAGAGTGAGACGGGGCACACTATTACACTGATTTAGCGAATTGAGCGATTATGAATAAGGAAGAAAGTCTTTTATTATATCTACGTGTTTATAATTTTTTATTAATTATCACTGCAATTGATAAAGATCTATTGATATGTCAATATATAATATGTGCTTTTATTCAAATACTGGACAAAATAATGAAAAATGAACAAAAATACTTTTACTTCTAACTGCGGAAAAATCTTGGTCACTGAGTTACAAAGTCCATCTCGATTCAGAATGTAGGTACTTGACTTGATAATAATTTATATCTAAGCTACGTAGACAAATAATCCATTAACACTCATTACCCCTTACATGAGCCAATTATGACCTAATAATAGGTAATTAAAATACTTTTCATTTCCAGATCGGCATAGTTTCATTCGGCTCTGAAAACTGTGGCAGTGAAGGAGTCCCAAGTGTTTACACGAACATCGCGCATTACTATCGCTGGATTGTCGAGAATTCACCATCGTAACAAAACATTTTGTATTTGCCTAGACTAGTCTTAACTAATAAACAGTATTTGTAATGAAGTAGTGTGCAAAATACAATAGTTTTCTTTTAATGTAAAGTTCTAAAAAATAAGAGATTAATTTTTCACAATTAATTTTAAAGCGGTATGAATCCTACAATGAGCTTAAGCTTTCGTTGTAAGAAAATATTTTTGTACCATAGCGTTTCTTCACTCAAAGAGTAGCAGCGCGAATAGCGACGTACATCCACCTTAGACCGCAGCCAAATAATTTTATGTTGTGTTCCTGAACGTAAGTAAGGATGCTTCGTGTGTTGCAAGCGTACATATAGCTACAGTAACAGCTTACCATCAGGCGCACCGGAGGAACGCTTGTTTACCGACTTCATCGTATAAAAAAAATAGAACGGTGGTACTTGTACTATTATTTATTCTGTGACATCTAGGCCTTTGCGTGCCCACCACATCATGCCTTGTGGTCAAATAAAACCTATTCATATTAAAAAAAAACACCAGCTTGCAATTGAAAAAAAAAAAAATTAGAATATTCGACTTTTTTCGGGTATTATTCGAATTATATAAAACCGGCCAAATAGCAAAAATGAGGGTTGGACTCGCATACAAAGGATGTAAAGACGTTTACTGTATGGGGGCCCGCTTTCCTTTTTAATTTTATTTCATTTTTATTATTTGTTGTAAAATAGCGGCAATAGAAATTCTATAAAAAAATCCACTGTATACCTATTACGGTTCATGAGATAGAGCCCACTGACAGACGGATGGTCGGACGGACGGACGGACGGACGGCAAACGGACAGCAGAGGCTTAGTAATAGCTCAGAGTATATAAATACTACGTACAAGTAATAGGATCTCGTTGGAACCCTTAAAAGTACAGAGCTTTGCTCGAAAACTCGGAAAAATGCGTTTTCCACCTAATTTTCAATCATGAGATGAGACCTATCTAGATATATTTTTCGCCTTCCTCCATATCACATAAATATTGCTCGTTTAATAGTATAGGATCATTCTTATCAATGTCACAAGTACGAAGAACTGAATAACGTAACTAATACAATTAATTTTGTGTAACTGGAAATAAATAGTGATAGTGATAAGACATTTTTACATCGTGTGTATGATTTAGCTTCCGATAATTCAGAATGATGAAAAACGATTTCTTCCATTTTAATAAACGATAGAGATTATCTATGACACCCGATTTGGATAGAGTTTGTTGAGGAGAAGCAAAGAAAAAACAGAAGACCATCTGGAACCCCATCACTACTGTACTTTAAAACAATAAACTATAGTTATTAACAATTTATTTGTCTAAATCATCTGATCATGATCCTCTAGCTGTTTCGGTATTCACAGGGTGGAACGTCACCAATCGCTGAACATATAGTTTGGATCAAATCTTCCTGAGAACGATCCTGGGTTCGCTGGTTGAATATCTGAAATGTTTAATAAATTAATTGGAATTTCATTTTTAATTAAAAGACAGTTTGTCATAATGGTTGATAGGTAGAATTTGACTTCCTTTAAGACGTAGGCAAATTTTCGAAAGAAATGTTGAAAAGGATCAAATAGTTGTCTAGTTCAATGAACTATTTATTATTTTCGCTTCAGCGATAAGGCCGCCTGAATTGTTTACACTTTATTTTTGTTTTGTTATTTTTATATTGTGTGTTTTTTGTGTAAATAATAAAGAATTTTGTATTGTATTGTATTGTATTTAGCAATAAAAAACACGTAGAATATATTAATTAATTAATTTCTATCTATGCAAACCTATTCTCATTTATGTTTAGTGTCTTAATCAACAAGGTTAAACATCATATGGCTACAGGCATGAACAGGGAATGTCCTAATTAATCTATTACGAAAAAACGCAATTTAGAGTTTAGAAATTGTAAGTACTTTGCTTTCAACTAATAATGTTTTAATAGTTTTTGTCAAAACTTGTGACACTGAACACACATAGATGTGTTATCAGTATAAAATGAAAAAAAAAAATTACATCCTTGTTCTTTGCCCCTCTGCCCCGTTCTCTGTACCTTTCTAATATAATAACATCGCATTGTTACTAACCCCGTTTAGAGTGACCGTTGGTATAAACTTTGGCTGGATCTGATGGGTCAGGTACTCTGCATTAAGTTGCAATATAACACCTTTGTTCGTCGTCAAACAATTGTTAACTTCTGACGTATCTATGTTATGTCTTTGGACACACTGAAATATTAATAAAACATTATAATTATAAAAAAAAAACTAACAAAATAAGCCCTATAACTTATACCACAAAAAAGTGTTTTTATTTTATTACAACTAGCTTTCATTCTGCGGATGCACCCGCGTTTCTGGGATTAAAAATTGTTCTCTATGTAAAAATCTTGCCGATATGTACGTTGCTCCGTTTCTGCGTGAAGGATGAACAAAACACCAAACACGGTCACTTTTGGATTTTTAAATATTAAGTACTAGGAAAATATAATTGCTATCTTAGAAATAAAATTAAAAACGTATTATATTTCAATTAAATAACGATCGATAAATGCCGATAAGAAGGTTCTGATACGTTTACTAGAAAACGTTTCTGAGGAAGTTAAATTTTGTAACCATCGACCGAAACTGACTTGGAACAACCAATATGGAAAAATAGCCTTAGGAATATCAGAATGGTAGTTAAATTTTGGGCCGTCAGGCCTCAAATGATAAATATGGCTACCCACTACCATTGTATGGTCTTTGATAACACAGTAGAGTAAAAATCAGTAGAAAAGCTACATTTGACTTAAATAACCTCTTATATTAGATCTAACGCCCCAGGATTCTAGAATCCACAATATGTGACTTGACAGGTAGTTTATCTTGCAAATAACCTAACCGGCCCGTGGAGTAATGAAGTCATTATGTCAACATAACAGAAAGAACGGACCTGCATACTTCCCTCGGTCCCCGCCAAGGTTGTCATCTCACAACTGACATAGTCCAGCATCTCTAAATCGCTCCTGTTATTCATACTGTGCAGGGCGCAGTCCTGTACCATGTTGCCGCGACATTCTGTCACTCCGTGTTGACACTCAAAGCCACCGCTAGAAATGTGCTATAATAGAGGTAATACGGTATATATAGATCAATATCATAATAAATACTAATAATAGAAGAACCTTTTTCAGTACATTATGTTTTTTTTTTTATATTTACGAGGTAAGAGATTCCAAAATCAACGAGGGTGTTTAGGCCAGTAGTGGACTAGTATTCGAGTTGAATCGCACATCAGTTAAGTTATAGTCATGTCACCATCACGTCGTCTGATCAGTCATGTGACAGATACCACCGTGTTGGTAATATCAGTCAAGTGATTGATACAGCCAAGTGTTGGTGACTGAGGTGTAGGGATTAGCAATCCTACAACTTCTAAAGAACTATATTTTTTTGGCGTAACTACCCGGTGACTTGTCTGACTTGTGCCAGGACTGCTTCGATCAATAATAAACTCTATACTCGGAGCCCGAGAGGAGAAATACAAACTAGAAAATAAATATAAACTTACTCTTGCTTTACCAAAGGGTACGAACCGCAAGTCGATGTATTCATGAAGTAGTTGCATTGCAGGTGTGAGCTGCTTGACTATAAAATGCTTGCTGTCCGGGCATTTGCTCTCATAGAATAAGGTGAGTACTAGCTGTAATAAAAAAACACAAAAAGGTGTATATTTTTTGTAATATTCATATATTGAGATATTAGAAAATCCACTGGAATAGACTTGAGCTCGTGGATTCGACATCAGCGTACGAATGGTCCACGGTTCTATGTTAACTATGTTATTAACTTCATCTGTAGACCGTGAAGTATTTCCTTGTGTTTCATACAGGTTTCTTTTATGTTGTTATAAGTGCAATAAGTATTCATTTATTTTTTTGTTTGTTTCTTATGTGATTGACAGTCAATGTATTCTTTTTTGTCTCGTAAACTAGCTATGAAACTGACCAATGTATATAATTTAAGGCGCAGTGCAGATGACATATTTACTACAAATACTTTCTATGCGAATTATTGTTCATAGATTCAAAGCACCGTACATCTTCGATCATTCTGTCGGCGGAACTCTAAGAACATACTCACTATGGAATGCAGAGATAGCGATGTATTATTTTGTACTTGAAATATAGAAAAAGAAGAAGAAATAGCGAATTTTGGGCACATCCTATTCTTTCGTAGACTTTTTGCGCGTCGCGTGCGCTATTGCTTAGAATTGTATAGGTTATATTTTCACAGACTAAAAAGTGCGGCACGGATAATCTGTCGTCTGCTCTGCACCTTAAGGTCAGTATTACTTATATTAGGACTGTAATGTTGGACACACGACACGCTGTCGCAGGGCAACTTTCACTGTTCCAAATAGCTTGAGATGTTAACCTCCATCGTGTTTGAGTAAGGATCAACGCTTTTGGTTGCTGATATCGAATTCTTATTACGATATCAATGATTAGAATCATTAATATCCATGATGAACGTGTGTTTTTCTAAAAGGCTTGTGATTTACCATAATCTCATCATGTAAGTGATAATGGGCCGAAGCACTCAAAAGTCTAGAAGTGAACTCGCTCTCAAGTGCAGCTGTCAGAACATATCAGTATGTGCCTAGTGTAATTATCAATTTTTGAGTGTTAGTCAGCCAGGCGGGTACTACAAAGTACCCTACCACCGTGCATGGTTTCCTCACGATGTTTTCCTTCACCAAAAAACTCAAGACATAGGTTTCGAACCCATTACCATCGCTACTGCGTGTGCGTTTGACGTCACTATTACTCAGTCGTAACTAATACGTATATACGTATATTATGACGTCAAGAATAGTTTTCTAAAGATCGTAAACAGCACTTTTCATACCAGAGTAGATTACATTATACATACGTTTTTAATTTATGTAGCAATTTTTGATTAATTATGAATTGAATAACATGAAGTTAATTGCTCGAGGTCAAATTATTATCTTAACAATAGGCAATCAATTGATATTGCGATAGCAATAATGATTTAGTTTTAGTACGACCAGCCGTGCAGCCTTTTGACAAACTATACTTATTTTACATTAACCGATAATATATTAGTTCTTCTAGTTAAATTAACCATACATGCCATGTATTATCACAGGATATATCTTGTGATAAAAATAATGCTTTCCATATATCGATCGACCTATATCTAAATATAAAATTCCTAATTAAATAAAACACATTACATTTAAAATTTCTTGTGAACCTCACGCTAGCCTGAGCCTGTCCTGTGAAGTTCCGTTATTAACCCGTTTACAAAAATTAAAAAGCGGCTTACAAGTTAAGAAATAAAATATGTAATAAAAAAGAAAATATAATAAAGAATAACAATAACAATATAATAAAGAATTAAACACAAATGCAATTATTCTGACATAAAATTAATTTTAAATTGGAAATAATACTATGTGGAAGTCACTCACCTTTTTCGAATGATCAGCGCGTACGACCTGGTTTACCGCGAAAGCGATAACAATAAACAAGAGTTTATTAATTTTCACCATTGTCAAACCACTACACAACAAAGACTCACAATTAAAATGTGTTTCGAACTGTATTTATGTGAGAGTGTGGACTTAGATCATTTGTGTAAATAATTGAATGAAAACGGTCCAATTTGAGAACGCTTTGCGGTGGCAGCACTCTTGCCTCTATTGGCTCTCGAGTCGGACTTAATCTCGACTCGTGTAGAGTCGTGTAGGTATGATAATTTCACACACTTCATGCTCTTAAGGCTAAGTGCAACTGATATTTATAAGTACTGTACACACCTATTAAATCTTATTTTATTAATCCGTTATATGTGTCGTATGTATGTATTATAAATACCGTTTGTAACTGTGGATTTAAAACTGTAAAATGTAGTTAATCTTTTATGAAATCTGGTAAATAGGTCTTGTGCATACATTTAAGCTTAGTTATCTTCTAGCTAATTTAAATAAACAAAATTAGCAAAACGAGGTATTTTATATAAGGCTAGGCTAAGAAAGGACCTAGTTTGTTTAGATGTTTCGTATGCAATTTAACCCAAAGGACATTACCGTATACGATGTGTTCATTAAAACTTATAAGGTTATTCAAAAATGTACATTATGTACCAAAACACACAAACCATAGCTCTCTAATCTGTGAGTTATCCAGGAAAATAGGTTACATTATCAGCATTCCAGACATCTCGTAGGTAGTTCTCATAAATCACCAACATGTAATTTCTGACCCTCTACTTTACGCTCTGCTATATTCCACAAGTTACCGGTCTAAGTAGCTCTACGCCAAATAAAGTAGTACAATGATAGATGCTAGAGGCTTCTAGAGGCTTTTGCCAAGAGGCATTCTGAATTGCAAGATATACCTATTATGAAACACTGAATTAAAATGTAATAAAATATAATTCTGAATAAAGGGCTAAAATAAATAAAGTTATAGAACCATGACTCACTCGAATTTAACAGTTTAATATATTATACTGATTTGCAAATAAATAGAGTAAATCATTGCAATTGTCAGTATCAGAATCCAATATGGCTGTATCAGATATAGTCCGTACAAAATCACCATTATTATTATAAGAAAATATACTATTTCCATTTAATTGAGTGAACATTTTGATACGGTGACATCACGTCACCATTTTTTGACAAGTTTTGACGCTTGACGCAGCTTGACACTCATACCATAGTAACTTATTTTAATTTTCTTTGAGTCAGATTTTATCAGTAAATTAGAATGCAGAAAATAGGTCCTTTGCCTGTAGATCTAAAATAAATGAACCATATGAAATAACAGCTGTTTAAACGGTTTATTCTGAAGCAAAAAAAATATTAACACTTATAATATTATAAGTCTGTGTATTAACATTATAATGGATGGCAATAAAAAAATATAATTAATAAGTAATTTTTTTATTGGAAAAATTAATATTTATCCACATAATTTTCGAAGTATGTAATGGTTTCAATTAAAAACATCATAAGATATTAATTTCTATTCAATATCCATATAATTGTGACTTATTGCTAACTTAATCTTTCTAATCTCTTATTCTTCTCAACAAACTGATCGAGGACAGTACATATAGGTCTTCTTGACCCGTACTGAGAGTTTTCCGATGAAAATTTTCTGAGTTCAGTGGAATATTCCTCAGGTACATTGGTTTCCAAGTTAGCTATGGATCGCTCGTAATATGCCCTGACTTCTTCTTCTCCGTTGTGGATCTGTGACTCTGGCCGAGCTGTCTGTTGTATGTAGTTGTCTCTTGATTCTGTACGGAAGCTCCTGAAAAAGTAATAGAATACTAGAGTTCTTTAGACTATCCATAATTTGACTATCCAAACTGGGAGAAACTAAATGAGGGAGAATGAGAGAGAGAGTGAGAGTGAGAGAGAGAGAGATAATTTTTAATTATGATACGTTTAAAATGATATGTTTTAATTATGATACGTTTGAAAATATTTTAATTTGCTACAAAATATTAAACGACTAGCAAGGTATTGAAATCTCCAACTAGGACTTAGTGTTTTGGGTATATTTGTGTGTAACGATAGTTTTACAATACACATATACCTAGGTATAAATTACATGTTTAAAGGTACAATACCTACCCGGGTACCCAAAATAATTTATTGTGAGTTCTTATTTCCCTGAAGTCTTCCTTGAATTTCTCTCTATCGTACATGGATTTCGGCCTACGAGGTGGTAGACGCCATTCATCGTATTTCTGTTTAGGGGTTCGAACCTAAGGAAATATATCCGTAAGTTAGTATAATGACTGATTTTTATCTTTAAAGCTGTCCCTTTCTATACCTATACAATAAACAAAGATGGAGACAATAGTCTCTATATCAAATTTTAATTGAAGTTTCTTAATAAGTAGTATGATTAAATATTTTTAACTGTGCAGACTTTTCGAATGTGCGTATAATTCGTGGAAATCATCTGTGAAATTAAAGATTCACTCTAATTAATTATATAGATGGTTTATTCTTACTCATCAACCTCTTCTGAACTACGAAACTAATCAGCTGCCCGTAGTTAATTAAGCACGAGTTATGTTATTTTCAAATAAATTTACAGCTGGATTATGTTTTTTTTTTAAACTTTTCAACTGCAGAAGAAAGGCTCCCATGCATTTTTCCATAAAAGATGTATGAAGTGATCCCGCTTATTTTATAATCAGTACCTAGTCCATATTTTCCCATCGAATCTTTGTGGCATCTATATTATTATCTATCTGACTAACAACCCTGCTAGCTAAGTCTGTGATAATTGCTTTAATCTCATTACTTAAATTAACATCATCAAAAATATTCTTGCTAACTTAAGTATATCTTACCCAGGGAATATCTGCATAAGTATAATATGTCACCACATCCTTTGAGCATGATATTTTATTCAACTGGTCTGCTGTAAAGGGCCGGTGGTGCAGTCGGCTGGTCGTCAGATATGGGTCTAAGTACTTCTCGTAGCCTTCATGAGTCGTATCCAGAGGTTCTAGTTCTTTGTGCCAGCTTGGTTCTACTGGAGGCTGTAGAAGAAAAAAATCGCAATTTTTTTTTGGTTCGATGACAACCTCACCGCTATGGGTGAAGGTGGTAAGCACACAAAGCCTAGAAGGGAACTTGCTCTCATGTGCAGCTGTCGTAAAAGGCGACTAAACGGGGCCTTTGGGGTCGTGGGTAATCAGAGCGGGGGCTCTGTGCGCCCAGAAGCGACCCCAAGGAGGACGATGAGTCGATGTGGTCACGACTCATCGTACGATAGCACAGCGAGGGTGCTGGGGGGAGGTGTCAGACTTCCCCCGGGACGAGCTATCAAAGCGCCGCGCTTGGAGGGGAGAGCAGTACGCGTTCAACACTAGAGCCCGCCCCCCTCTCTACAGCGCAGATGGCGACCACCGTGGGGCTTTAGGTAAAAGTCCGGCATAACGTGGCCGCTACCCCCGGGGCGGTAGGGTTTCATATGAGGATTTCCAACGAGAAAAAAAAAGGGTTTGGCAGCTTGGATCAGTGAGAACAACAACAAAAACCGCGGGAACAGCTGGTACAAAATCATCGATCATAATTCGCCTGAGTACATTGTATACATTTTAGTGTTAAGGGCATAAAGTAATTACCGGTATTTGAGGCAAACTGGCTGGATGCTTGAACTGGTCCTTATCAGTCACCAATCTCGGTGGAGTCGTTGGTGGAGTATAGGAACTCCTCATCTCCGTTGTCCCATGAGCTGTACATTGTGGTGTTCTTTCTGCAAGCTTTATAACTAGTTCTTTACACATCTAAACATCTAGTTTGATAATTATTATAACACGATTCTGATTTATGTTGATTACGAACACTCAAATGTTATCGTCAACTGGTATGACGAATGACAAACAATTTTCAAAAAGCCTACTCGTTTTGTGTGCTCCATCATCATTTGTTAGTCAAGCTTTAATTGTCAGATTCCAGAAACTTTGCATACAAGTTCCTTTATAATGTAGGCATCAACTATAAGTTTTAGTCTACGTGCTTATGATTTCTTTGATACAAAATTCCAATCGTAGATACTTACCCTCTTACCCGGTGGATAAATATAATGGTTTTCAGTGCAAGAAGTATGCTTATTGAACCTTTCTGTCTCGGGAAGTTTGAATCCGAAATCTTCAGTAGTTTGTGAACTAGTCAATTCTTTAGTTATGTTGTAGTCCCGCAAGTAATCCTTAATTTCGTTGATTGGTTCTTTCTGTCGAAACATTTAAATTCAAAAGATACTTATGTACCTATTCCAATTCATTCTGGTATTTTTTTACTGTTAGATTAAGTTAATAATTTCTTGGCTAATCTCCGAGATTTTGTTAAATTCTTGAAATTGTCAATATAAACTTATTTAAGCTTTCTTACCAAACGCTTAATTACTTCAGGATGGTCTCTCCACTTTCGAGCAATAGTTTCACTGGATACACCGGTACCTGGATGTTTCCTTACTGGATATTCCACGTTCTACCTGTCCCAATATGGAGTTGGGTGTTTTTTAGGATAGTTTACTTGCATGATTGTGAGATATTAGGATCCTAATAAAAATCAAAGTCAATAGCTTGAAATTCGGACTCTTCTGTACGAGGAACTACAGAGTTATGTAGTAGATGAATCGATGGGGTATCCAAGCAATATTTGTTGCTGGCAAAGTGATGTTTATTACCGACATGGGTGTTTGTGTAGTCAATAATAGTCATGGATGTTATGGTTATTGTATACTAGCTGCCTGTCGCGACTTAGTTTGCGTGGTGTCCTACCCTGTAGGGTAACCGCTGTAGTGTTAGGCTACCGCGCTAAGGTTATATTAGAAAAGTTTATATAGTCGTTAAGTTAAATTTTCCAATTGTATGCGCATCTTTTTTTTTTCTACAAATTTGATAGGTACTAGAAAACTAAAAAAAAGTGCGAGTCGGACTCGCGCACCGAGGGTTCCGTACAAACCTGTAGGTACTTATATAAGTAAAAGGTATTATTATTATAGACCTGTTTTTTTTTTTTTTTTTCTTATTTCCTGCGATCTGTCTGTACAGACATTTAGCTGGATGTCAAGTGGGTGAAAGATAGACGTGCACGGCCTGAATCCAGTGACTCAACCATAATCAAAAACGATATCCGTCTCCATTTAGGACGTCTTGTGGGGCTTTTCGCTTTAATCGTTTAAATGATTCTCCGGATGGGACATAGAGAAGTCTATTTGCGAGATTGTTTGGATGTTTTTTAATTCTGTCGCTGTATCTTAGAAACGAGTCCTTCATGACTTATTTTACTGTTGGTATGTTGAGGTCATGGTGTAGGCGATCGTTGGTTACGAACCAAGGTGCATCAACCAGTATTCTGAGGACTTTTGATTGGAATCTTTGCAGTATTTCAATGTTTGAATTAGAGGCACTTCCCCACAGTTGAATTCGGCATAAGTACGCATTTATAAAGCAATAGTTTGTTGTCGATAGTAAGCTCCGATTTACGACCAATCAGCCAATACATTTTTCTAAGCTGGTGAGATAGAGCTATACGCTTGTTAAATATATGCTTCCTCCAGGTGAGTCTACGGTCTGGACCGTAGACTCACCTGGAGGAAGCATATATACCTAGGATAGGATATATACCTGGGTATAGCCCTAATTATCTAACTTCGTCCGACTGCGGGACCGGTATACCATTAAGCATAACTTGGAGGCATCTATCGCGTCTAAGGCTTATGTCTAATGTATGGACTTTGTCTCGTTTGCCTTGATCCTCCAATCTTTTAACCATAGGCTAATATGGTTCAGGCTGTTCTGTAACCGATTTGATGCCTCCACAGGGTCAACATGCGTGGTGAGAATAGCCGTGTCATCCGCGAATGTACCAATAAGGACGTTGTCTGTGGATGGTAAGTCAGAGGTATATAACAGGTACAAAATAGGACCCATGATACTACCCTGAGGCACCCCTGCACCTATCTGTTGTAACTTTGTCGTATCCTCGCCAAACTTTACGTTAAATCTGCGTTGACTCAAGTAAGATGTTATAAATCTATAGTGGTTAATTGGTAGAGATTTCAGAATTTTATATAAAAGACCTTCATCCCATACTCTGTCGAATGCCTGAGATATGTCCAGGAATGCCGCGGAACAGTACAGTTTTTCTTCAAAGGCGTAGTTTATTTTTTCGACTAGGCGGTGGACTTGTTCTATAGTACTGTGGGCTTCCGGAATCCGAATTGGTAGTCTGGAATTAGATTTTTCTCGGTGATTTTGGGCATGAGTCGATTTAGAAAAAGTATTTCCAGTACTTTAGATGGAATAGGCAGGAGGCTGATAGGGCGGTAGGACGTAACAAGTTCAGGGCTTTTACCCGGCTTTGGGGTTAGTATAATCTCAGCTGTTTTCCATTGAGGAGGTACGAAGTTTCTTCGAAGAATGCTGTTATAGACCTGAGTTAAGAATATTATTGCTTTGTCAGGCAGTTCTTTCATTAGTTTGGCTGTAATAAGATCATAGCCAGGGGCTTTGTGCAATATCAGATTTCTTATTATAGATTTAATCTCTTTTGGAGTAAACTTTGCTATCGGAGGCTCGAGTTGGTGTATATAGGCTAGGTTCTCATTGACTATAGCAAGTTTTGATGAACCCTCGTTTGGGTTTGGAGAAAACACATTTCGCAGGTGATTTGCGAAAAGGTCAGCTTTATCCGTATCGCTTTTCGCCCACGTGCCGTCGTCCCTGCGCAGGGGGGATTTGAAGGGTGTAGGTCGCTTTAGTCTTTTTGTAGCCTTCCATAGCCAGTAATCGGTTGCTGTTGTTGCGGTATTTTCCAATGCTATGATTTTTGTGAGTTTGCAGTAGTTCTTTAAGTTCACTGGAAAGTTTGTTGTAGATAGTCTTGTCTCCGGGAAATATAGTTTGTTGCCATATTTTGCGAGCTCTACGTTTTTCCTTCAGCTTATCCCTTATCATTTTAGGATGTTCCAATTTAGTTGATTGACATTTAAATTTAATACCTCTATGCGTTCATGAGGAAAGGGGTAGTAAGTTTAAAATTATTAATAATATTTTTATTATATGATGTAACTAAAATCTATGCTTTTCGCAATTTTTCCATTATCTGTGCTATAAGACGTTGCTTCGTACTAAATTTCAATATTCTGAGTTCACGGGAAGTATCCTGTAGGTTTCGATTCCCTTGCGAGTGTCGAAAATTTGCAGCATAAACGGCTGTATCTTTTTATTGCGTGGGCTTAGAAGTTTGATTTTTTCACAGCTACAAGGGACAGTAGACTTGAGTGTTTGATATAAATTTCTGCTTGATAGATCCACGCGTTCCTGAGAAAAGGGTCTTGACAGACAGACAGACAAAAGTGATCCTATAAGGGTTCCGATTTTTCCTTTTGAGGTACGGAACCCTAAAAAGATGAACCGCTGGGGTTAGAAACTTGAAATTTTGCACACAAGTTTCTTTTATAACGTAGGCATCCACTAAGGAAGGGATTTTCGAGTTTCAACCCTTATAATTAGGGGATTATGAATGAAACTATGGTGCGGAAAACTAGATTTCTATTTAGTAGCAAATTGTGAATACAATTTTAGAGTGGGATAAATAAAATAAAAAATATATTTTCTTTTGTAAAAATTCGTTTACTTTTCACAAATGACTGAAAATGTTATCAAAACACAATATACGTGTTATATAACTAACGTTAATACAAGAATGCAATAAATACAGAATGGTGTGCGTCACACCAGTTACATAATTATTCAGATTTATTATTCGCCAACTGACACCACAGATTTGTCTTATGAGAGTAGATTCAGAACAAGTTACCTAATATCTGTTTAACTTTGTAAGTAATTTTAAAAAGTTAGGTACTAAATGTTAAAGAGCAATACATCAATTTTAATCCTAGAATCATTATTTTTAGAACCAAGTCACAATAACCAGAATATTTGTATTATTTCAGAATTTATTGACTATTTTGTAGCGACACCTACAATTTTGTGGTTAGGGTTATTTTAATCAACTAGAAAAATATTGTCTGTGGCAATTGTTAAGGCAAAGTCTATTAATCTGAATACACCATTAAATTATGAATTAATTTTAGCGAAATTCATTGTGATTCTCAAACCTAATTAAAATACTTTAGTAACTATTTTGTGTATTATTATGTATAGTTAAATGAGTTTCAGTTATGAAATCAATATTATGATGTCTTTTGTAAAAGTTTCGCTAAAATTTATCCATGTGTTAAATATTTCCCTTATAGTTACGTATAAATAAATTATATTAAGAAACGCCTCTACGAATATACAAAATCAATACAAATCCTTAAGATATTACTAATACAAATTACATCACAGTTCATAAACAAGTTAGTATTAAAGAGTTAAAGTACAGATACTTCAAATGTAAAATTTAGAATTAGCACTAGAAAATGTTTAGAGAAAATACTTAAATTTAATTTAACTTATATAAAAAAACAACAATTTGGTGAGTTCATTTCTGTGTACATTTAGAAAATTTAGGAACAAATAAAAACGTACACTCGAAGTAAAATAACTACCTTCATAAGGTAGTCGGGTTAGTGCTTACTGTTTATTTTCTATGTTAAAGAACGATTAAAATGGTGAACATTTTT